>CAWUFW010001065.1:2627500-3214130 GCA_963921515.1 Calotriton arnoldi | reverse complement strand
GAGCCGTGGTGCCTGGGGCACATCTGTCCTCACATGTCCCTGTGGGGGTTATTGTGACACGGCAGCAGGAGATGGGAACTGTGACACGGCCTCATGATGTCCAATGGGCCAACCTGGGACTAATTGATGCCACCTGTTGGACCGTGTTGACAGATGTTGGCCATGTATTTACCATACATGTCCTTCCGGTACTGCACACTTCATGTAGTTGTGCCTCATAATGATGTATGTTGGGATCTTGAGTGTGTTCAATGCCGCATATGTGGGGTGACTGACAATCTTGCTTACTTCTCCTCTGCACTGCAGGGCTCCTGCTGTCCATCGGCCATTCCCAGACCTGGCAACGATGGTGGAACGGGACAGCATCCGACGGTACCGCTTCACCAGGCAGCTGATTGAGGATTTGGCAGTGCAGTTGTCCCCACATTTGCAGCCTGGCCGGCCGTATCCTACAGCGCTGACCCCCAAGGTGAAGGTGATGGCAGCCCTACACTTCTTTGCCACTGGTACCTTCCAACATACTGTGGCGACTGCTGGTGGGATGTCACAGACCATGTTCAGCCGTGTGCTCCGCGATGTTTTGGCGGCAATGTTGCTCTTCCTGAACCGGTACATCTATTTCCCTAGACTGCGACGACTCACTGACGTGAAGAGTGACTTTTATGCCCTGGGGAGGATGCCGCATGTCATTGGCTCCATTGATGGGACACATGTGGCTTTGGTACCACCACAGGCCCAGGAGCAGGCCTACAGGAACCGCAAGCACTACCACTCGGTCAATGCACTGGTGGTGTGTCTTGCAGACATGACCATCACACACGTGTGTGCCCGTTTCCCTGGTTCAGCACACGATGCCTTTGTGATGAGGAGTAGTCGCATCCCCAGGATGATGGCACAGATGCAGAACCAGCGTGCCTGGCTTGTCGGTGTGTACTGACTTTGTGCCATTGTGTGTGATCTTATCTGTAGTATTCCGCCCACTTTTCCAAGTCAGCTAATGTGCACTTGTCTGTCCGTAGGTGACTCGGGATACCCCAACATGCCGTGGTTGCTGACACCCCTCAGGAACCCTGTGACACCTGCCCAGATGCGCTACAATGAGGCACATGGTCGGACCAGGAGAGTGATTGAGCGGACCTTTGGTCTCCTGAAGAGCCGCTTCCGCTGCCTGGACAAGACCGGAGGGTCCCTCCCATATGCCCCTGCGAAAGTGTGCAAGATTATCATCGTCTGCTGCATGCTCCACAACCTGGCAGTGCGGAAGGAGTTGCCTCTCATCCAGGATGACAATGACCAACATCCGCCACCTGTGGAGGATCCTGGCCTGGACCACGATGCCAGTGACGATGATGATGATGATGGTGATGGTGATGTCCGCACACAGCTCATCACCAACTTCTTTAGCTGAATGTGAGTATCCTGAGGTGTCATGTCAATGATGTGAGTTGGCATGATGTGTGGGTGGTGCTCTGGTGCTGTTGGAGTGTGTCCATGGGCCACTTGACTGGATGTGTGTTGCGATGTGTGGTGACAGGTGGGCTGTACTCCCCAACAGTGTTGACATGCTAACTTGGTTCTGGGTGGGTATCTTGTAACATGTATTGTGCATGTGTTTTGCTGTTCTGTCCTGTACTCCATTGCTTTTGACTGTGTGTCATGTCTGTCCTTCACAGGGTACTTTCAGATTCGTTTGTTCAACTGTGTCCACCGACGACGTGATTGCACATCCAGGCTGGTAGCTGTTGTGTCCCTACAGGTGATGTGCGCCACACCCATGGACTTCCTTCCGTCTACAGTTGTTGACTGTGTGCCCGCTGCCAGGTGGGGTTACCTTGCATCTGTAGTGGTTACGGCATGTTGCAACTGTGTAATAAACCTGTGCTTCACTTTGTGATGTGCGTTGTCTGTGGTCACACATTTGACTGCCATTTGCTTACTGCACCTGTGGGCTACTTGACTACAACTGGGAATAGGTGTGGTGTCTGTGCATTGCACCGTCTTCCCTGGCAACATCAGTGTAGGCAATGAGTCAGATGGCCTAGGTGTGTATGTGTCGTGTAGCCCTGGTGGTGTGTCTCCCTCATGTGTGTCACGTTTCCTGTACTCACATGCCTGTGTTGTCCTTGCTGTTGCAGTTCGCATACACAGTGTAATTTTGCAGTTCATCATCCCCATAACAGCACCCACGTTGGAATCACGACAGAGGCAAGTATGGTGTATTAGTGTGTTTATTGTGATACATTTGTGTTAATAGTGCATAGGATGGGTTGTGCTGTACATGAATCTTGCAATCCCAAGTTCCTAGGTGAATTGAAAGTCCGGGTAGACAGGATCCCCAGTATCGGGGCCACAGTTGTCTGACACATTGGTCCAACTTGTACTCCCCATGCAATGTGTGGGAGTAGTGTTGCCGTCAACAGGGTGAACAGTCTGTGCACAAAGGCGAACATCCAGAACAGGTTCAGGCTTCCTGGGAGTTGCGCTTGGCCATCGGCCTCTCACTTTTCCCTCCTCGGACGACCCCTCTTCTTGGGGGGGGGCCCTCAAGTGCAGGCTGCTGCGGTGCAGGGGCCTCTCCGCCAGAGTCCTCCTCCCTCCCTGTGGCAGTTGCAGTTTGTTCGGCACCAGATGTTGTTGGCACACAGGGGGTGTGGACTGGTTGCTGTTCATCTGGCGGAGGCATTGTAAAATGTCCCTGTGCACCGCCGTCATCTCATGCAGTGCATCCCACTTGGACTCCACGCGGGACATGTGTGAGTCCACACGGGACATGTGTGACTCCACGTGGGACATGTGGGAGTCCAAGCGGGCATGATGGGCAGCCTGCTGCTGTTTAATGTCTCTGAGGAGCCCCACTACCTGGCTGAGATCTCCGGTGCTGGACTGGTACGCATCAGCTATGCGTACCAGTTGTGGGTCATCATGCACACCAGCAACATCTGCAAGCAGCGACCTCTGTCTCCCACCCTCCCACCACCCCTGCTGACATGTGCAGTGTGTGCAGTGGCACGCACAGATAACCCTGGTCCACCTTGGGGGTTGGTGGTGGTGGTGGTGTCCATGGCCCCAGGTTGGTCCAGGGTCACTGTGCTGGTGTTGCTCCTTGTTCTGTCCATGTCGGCAGGGATGGTATTCGTGGTGACAGTCGTTGGAGGGGTGGGTGCAGGGGTGCAGCTGGTGGTCCTGCTGGTGCTGCAGCTGGTGGTCCTGCTGGTGCTGCATGTTGACTTGCACCGGATGTGCCAGGTTGTTCTTCATCGTCCGAGGAGGACAGAGGCTGTACGACGCCAGTGAGCTCGGCATCCTCTTGAGCCTGGGACTGGGACTCCTCAGCGTCTGCTGCTGTGTCCCCATCATCACCTGTTTTTGGGAGACACAAACAATGTATGTTATGTTTCTGCAGGCATCAATGGTTGACACACATGACAGTTGTGACTGTGCCTCTGGGTGCGTGCCTGTACATTGCATTGTCCTAAGTCGTCACAGTCAGGGGTTGATATTGTTGTGGCACATTGTCCTGCATTATTTGGGCATTTCTATGTATTTTCTGGGGTGAGAACATGGTCTGCATTGGTTGTGTTTGGTTGACAGCCGGCCCTCCTTCCCACCCACCCAGCCAGTCAGTTATCCCACCATGGACTGTGCTTGCATTGCAGGGAGTGTAAGTTGTCTCTCAGGATGTCAGTCAGTGGTGTCCTGCTGTTTGTTGGTGCACAGTTGCCAGCAGGGCCTTGTGCTCCCCACAGCAGTAGCCAGTGTCAGCCATCTTGTGAGTCCTTCTCCACTTCCTGTGATGTGAGCATGGTTCAGGGTGGTGTTGATGGGTCAGTTGTGGGGGTGACCCGTATCAGTGACTACGACTCCCATCATGCTATTGCCTCCACCCCCCCTTCCCAGCATGCCCATGCTTCCTTCCTTTTGATTCTGCTTCCCTGTGGGGTGGGCTGGCTGTGCTGACAGGATGGCTGGGAGTGTTGTCCTGGCAGTTGTTTGGCTAAGAGTCCCAACAGTGTCCCTGTGCTTCACACAACATGACCCAGGGTGGTGGTTCTTTGTGGGATCTTGTGTTGGGATGGGGGGCATTGCATTCTACCAGGTGGGTTCTGTGGAGTTTGTGTTGGGGGGGGTGTGTGGGGAGGTGCTTGTGACTATGGTCAGTGCTGCAAGTCCTCCTTCCCACCCAGCTAGCCAGATATCCCACCATGGAACGTGCTTGCATTGCAGGGAGTGTAAGTTGTCTCTCAGGATGTCAGTCAGTGGTGTCCTGCTGTTTGTTGGTGCACAGTTGCCAGCAGGGCCTTGTGCTCCCCACAGCAGTAGCCAGTGTCAGCCATCTTGTGAGTCCTTCTCCACTTCCTGTGATGTGAGCATGGTTCAGGGTGGTGTTGATGGGTCAGTTGTGGGGGTGACCAGTATCAGTGACTACGACTACCATCATGCTATTGCCTCCACCCCCTTCCCAGCATGCCCATGCTTCCTTCCTTTTGATTCTGCTTCCCTGTGGGGTGGGGTGGCTGTGCTGACAGGATGGCTGGGAGTGTTGTCCTGGCAGTTGTTTGGCTAAGAGTCCCAAGAGTGTCCCTGTGCTTCACACAACATGACCCAGGGTGGTGGTTCTTTGTGGGATCTTGTGTTGGGATGGGGGCATTGCATTCTACCAGGTGGGTTCTGTGGAGTTTGTGTTGGGGGGGTGTGGGGAGGTGCTTGTGACTATGGTCAGTGCTGCAAGTCCTCATTCCCACCCAGCTAGCCAGATATCCCACCATGGAACGTGCTTGCATTGCAGGGAGTGTAAGTTGTCTCTCAGGATGTCAGTCAGTGGTGTCCTGCTTTTTGTTGGTGCACAGTTGCCAGCAGGGCCTTGTGCTCCCCACAGCAGTAGCCAGTGTCAGCCATCTTGTGAGTCCTTCTCCACTCCCTGTGATGTGTGCATGGTTCATGGTGGTGTTGATGGGACAGTTGTGGGGGGCAATATGTGTGACTGCGACTCCCATGATGCTATTGGCTACACTGACTTGGCCAGCATACACAGAATTCCTTCCTTTGAGTGGTCTTCACTGTGTGTTGGTGTTGTTGTGGTGGCTACATGTGTGGATGTGTTTGTTAGTTCTATTTGTGCCACTGCCTAGCTGTAGTTGTAGTTGTGTTTGTACATGTGTTGGCACAGTTGGATGTGACTTTTTGATGGCATGTGTTGTGTTTATCTGACTGACATACACATTTTGGGATGATTCTGTTCTGGTTGCTGTGTAATTGCTATGAGTGCATGGTTTGACTCTCCCTTGACAGTGATGTGTGTGTTTTGTGGCAGTATATTGTGTACATTTGTTGTGTACTCACCAGGCTCTGGGATGTCCTCTAGTCCATATACGCTCACTGGCGGAAGGATGGCCCGCACCTTCTCCTCCCAGGGCCTGAGGTATATTGGCTTGGCAGGAGGGCCACTGCCGGTGTGTTGGCTGTTGATGTAGTCTTTCTTCAGCATGTCCCGTACCCTCCTGCGCACGTCATACCACCTGTTCTGGATGTCGGTCTTTGTGCGCCGACATGGTGATTGGGCGTTCACCCTGTTGATGATCCTCTCCCACATCTTGGTTTTCTGCGACATGGGGGTCTGTTGGACCAGTGTGCCAAACAGCTGTGGCTCCACCCTGAGGATCTCGTCTACCAGGACTTCCAATTCACTATCTAGGAACTTGGGATTCTTCTTGGGGGGCATGGTGATGGGTGGTGATGGTGGGTGATGTGTGTGTTGGTGTGCAGGTGAGGGTGTGTGAGTGTGTGTTTTGCTGGGTGTATGTGAGGTAGGTATTTGTTGGTGTGCTGATGGTGTGTGGCTTGTGTGAGGGATGAGCTGTGGGTGTGTGGTTGCTTTCTCTTGGGTGCTGGCAGTGGAATGGCATTTGCAAAGGCTCATGGTAGTGATTTGTGTCCTTTATATAGGTGGAGTTGTGGGTGTGTCTTTGTTCTCTGTCCCCACCCCCACCAGTATTTATTGGCTTGGTAATTGCTTGTTTGGCCTTTTTTTGGGTGATTTTTCCTTTGTGCTGTTTGTGTATGTTGGAAACGTTCTTGTGACCGAGTCGGACCCTGCATTGGTCTCGTACGGTGTTCTCCGTTTCGTTCACGCTGTGTTTGTGCAGTTTTGTATGCTGCGTACGCGTCGGTCGCGGTGTATTGTGTTGCTTCGGCTCGGTTTTGTATGCGTGTTGGTCGTACGGCTTGTCCTCCGTCCGACTCGGTCGTGGTTTCGCGCCTTGCATCGTACTTTGCGGTTTGGAGTTAGCGGGTACGTTTCGGTCGGATTTGTTCCGGGTGCGTGTCGGTCGGTTGGATTCGCGTGTTTTTCCGGCCGGATTGCTGCTTTCCGTGCGGCTCGGTCGGTCGACTTTGTTTCCGTACGTGTCGGTCGGATTTTTCACGCCTTGCATCGTACTTGGCGTATCGTGCGCCACGGGTACGTGTCGGTCGGTATTTTTTCCGGATCCGGGTCGGTCGGTGCTTTTTCCGGCCCGAATCGGAATCGACCCCTAAGTGACACTGACAAAAGAATATTAAGTTTGGGCCTCTCATACTGCCCCGTGAGAAATTTTAATTACGCCAAAACCAGGTTGGATATTTTCAAATGTGTAAGGAAGCTGAAACTCAAAAAGTTCCATGCATTAAACAGGAGAGAGGGGAGCTTTACAAATGACAATGACACTGAAAGGACGGAAACGACCAGTGGTACTAAGGTGACACAGTCAGATGCCTCCTTTTGTGAAGAAATGCAAGAACTTTGGCAAAGCAACGAAACAGCCATTGAGGATATAAACATTGAACCCAATGCAACTGAACCAATTGAATCTAACAACCCTACCATAAGGAGCAGATTGAACCGGGGTATAAAAGCACCTTTTAAAGCCAAATCGACTTTCAACCCTATTATGACACGAGATTCCATCGATATTTTCCACGAAAGAGTGGTGGAACAAGTAAAACAACTGAACCTAACAACGAGAAGTAAAAGATGGAAATACAATAAACAAAACCAAGAGTATGACCTACTCATGAAAAGATTGAAAGAAAATAACAGTATCATTAATCGCAACTCGGACAAGGGTGGGAACATTGTCCTGATGTCCAAAGAGGACTACACAAATGAGGCGTATCAACAATTAAGGGACAACACATGCTATTCCAAAAGCAACATTGCTGAAGTAAAATCAATGTATACAACTTATTATTCTAAACTAGTGACATGGAAAAACAAAGAAGTGATATCAGCTCAAGAGTATACATTTTTAAGGAACGATCATCCAGTGGTACCCACGATCTATTTTATCCCTAAGGTCCACAGAGATCCACAGAAACCGCCTGGCAGACCGATAATATCAGCCAGGAACAGCCTACTTGAGCATACGTCTCAATATGTTGACTTTTTTTCTCCAAGACGCAGTTAAAGCTTTGCCATCAGACGTGTGTGACACTGATGATTTTTTAAGAAAACTTAAAGATTTCACTTGGAAACCAGAATATTTATTCATAGCACTGGATGTATGTTCACTATATACCAGTATCCGACAACCAGATGGTTTGAAGGCATTGAGATTTTATTTAAAGAAAAAAGCAGAAATTACAGTTACCCAAAAGGAAATGTTAATTGAGATGGTGGAATTTTGCTTAACGAATAATGCATGCTTGCATATGGGCTGGTGGGAGGAGTTGGTCCTCAAAACCCAACACAAACAGGTGATGACAAAGAATGTCAAGATGTGGTTACGATTCATTGATGACCTGTTCGTGGTTTGGGAAGGGGACGTAAACGAAGCCAATGATTTTGTCAAAGCACTGAATATCAATGATTTAAACTTGCAATTCACAGCAACCATTACTGCTACAGAAGTAAGCTTTTTAGATACTAAGATCTATGTGGCCAACAATAAGATTGAATCCAAACTATATCGTAAAGAGACCGCGGGAAACTCCACGTTACATGCGAGTAGTTCCCATGCCAGACATCTGATAAACAGCATCCCCTATGGGGAGATGCTTCGGCTGAAGCGGATTTATAGCAATGACAAAGACCTAAGGGAAGCTCAGGCAACCAGTAGGGTGAGGTTTCTAGAGAGAGGATACTCTAAAAGGGTGATAGATAGCGCTATTATAAAATCTATGCGCCAGGAGAGATATGAACTACTATCAACAAAGCACCCGATTACTGAAAATCTCGCCATACAGCCAGCAAATAGGCATATGGGTACCAAAAATGAATTCAGAATCATTGTACAATACAGCCAACAACATAGACAGCTCCAATCAATTATTTCACGCAATTGGCCCATGGTATTAAGTGACCCCATTATTGGCAAGAGTTTACCGACTCGACCTTCCATCACATACATTGGTAAAAACCAGCCCAGAGGTCATTGACAATACAAATTGGTTACAGACACACAAAGGTTTTTATAGATGCAAAACCTGTAAGGCGTGCGAACAAGGGGTAAACCGGACAACATACACAACACCATTCAGTGCCAGAAGCATAAAAATAACTAAACTTCTGACGTGTAAGACTGAATATGCGGTGTACGTTTTAATCTGCCCATGCAACCTACAATACGTAGGTAGCACCAAATTACAGGTGCATAAAAGAATTTTACAACACATACGGGCGATCAACAATCATGACAATACCTATCCGGTGGCACGCCATTTTAAAAGTAACCATGAATCAAAAAGCCAAGACCTCAGATATTACGTGATAGATTCTATACCGCCGAGTAGAAGAGGGGGGAATAGAGAACAACGTTTGCGCCAATTGGAGACTAGATACATCTTAGAGCTTAATTCAAAACATCCTACAGGGCTGAATGTAACAGAGGATCTCTATACATGTTTGTGACCTTTTATGGGTATTTATATATTGGCATTTTTATTCAATTTACTAATTGTATGCGAGGATTTTAGCTTGGGTTTTATTCAAGTTTTATTGACGTTTTTCTGTGTATAATGATGTTTTAAATCAAGGTATTTTACCATGATTTTAGGTATTGATATTAATATTGGTATTGATAATATTTTACATTTATATACATTGATCATTGTCAATAATGCATTGTTAACAACTTATGGAAGACATCGAAGTTATTTTGCACAAGCTACGTTGCGCAATGTACATGTAGAAAGCTGGCACATGCACATAATTTTGCACATTAATCTACATATTAGGTACTTATTGCACCATAGAAACAACTCGCTTAGGTTTAAGGAATTGAATTTATCACCTGGTATTTACATCGGTATGAGCATCCAGACAACAAATTACAACATTGCAGCCTAGGGGAGGCCCTATTTAATCAGGGGCATGAGTTAGAACCAGGTGAGCATAGAATACCGTGACTGTGCATAACGTGCATTACTGGGGCAAATACAATGAGACCACCAATGCCATGAATCCATATGAATCCAAATGAATAACATCCAAACAATTTATCTCAAACAAAACCCACATGGGTAATATATAGAAGGGCAATACACCTCGACGTAGCTTACTGTGGCTCCAGTAACAACAAAACGCATAGAGCAACACAAGTATTACCGCATTTATTCAAAAAGGATCAAAAAGAATGAGAACTGTGTCAACCACCACATCAATCTAACACTAAGGGGTTTAGGTGTTCTGCACATTGCACTTTAGCACAATAGCACTTTTGTTAGCACTAAATGAAACATATGCCAGGACATCAATTAGACAATAATGCATTTAGGTTTATGATACATATGCAAGGTCAATCTGACAAATAGTAACTGGAAATATTGCAACCTGATCTGATTCAATGTAATGTAATTTTATCAAGAACCAAATGGTATTTTTAAATGCAAATCGATCAGAAGTTTATCTAATGTGCATATTGTCACTTTATGTATCCTTGAACCATTGCGTATTTTGCACATGTGGATGTAACCACGCCTGCACTTGTCACTTTAAAAACACTAATGGTAACACAGAACTTTGTCATGTGATCAAGTCTCCCGTGAGAGCTGAAACGCGTTATGCCGACTTGCACTAATAAAGAATAAAATATTGCACTGATCACCGTGGTCCGGACCCGTTTGTTGGAGGATTCATAGCTGTAAACGGTGACGAGTGGATATATATATATATATATATATATATATATATATATCACAACACAAGAAGAAATATCGAGGCTTCAAGTCCGTAAAACTGCAGCTTTATTCAAATGCACAGAGGCAGCATTTCCTTTCCCTGACGTTTCGGCTGTGATAGCCTTGTTCACAGGTGAGCTAAATCTAGTGCGTAATTCTGATGGCCTTAAATCCACATGCCCACGTGACCTTGAGTAGCAGCATACATCATCCATAATGCACCAATGTTGTAAGTACAAAATATGTCATTTTAAAGTTCGTGCATTTCATGCTTAATAGCGTTTAGGATACATGGCAAAGTGCTTTTCAAATGCAATTAATCAGTCACGTTTGGCACAGGAGGCTTCCCTAAATAATTGCAGTCTAGCTCTCACTGCTGCCATTTTCAATCTGTTTCAAAGCGCAGTTTGCACGGAAGTGACAAGATGAGAACGTTCCCTCCTGTCGCCCTTTCTCACCTCCTTAATTGCTTCTTCCAGGAAAAATTCCATAATGGCGCAAAAGGGGCGAGCGGGACATGCTCCCCAAATTTGATCCAAACACAGTTCTCCACTTTGCTAGGAGCCCCCGTCCCTGCAGGGCGGCCTCGGTTGAACAGGCAAGGAGTCTCCTGTCCTTTAATACCACAACACAAGAAGAAATATCGAGGCTTCAAGTCCGTAAAACAGCAGCTTTATTCAAATGCACAGAGGCAGCATTTCCTTTCCCTGACGTTTCGGCTGTGATAGCCTTGTTCACAGGTGAGCTAAATCTAGTGCGTAATTCTGATGGCCTTAAATCCACATGCCCATGGCTTGTTTTTGTTTTTTTATTTTCACGGCCGAATTCGCGCACCCAGCGCGAATTCGGCCGGTTTTGTTTTTTTTTAAATGCTTTTTTGGGGCCTGGGGGTCCTTGTGGGACCCCCTGAGCATGCCTAGGGGGTCAGGGTGTTTCTACCCTGCCCCCTTTTCTTGTTTTGCGCCTTAGTTTTTCTGTTTTCTTGTGCCTCGGTTACCGAGGCACAAGATGGCTGCCAACACTTCCTGGTTTGGAGTGTTGACAGCCAATTAGCATGAAGCTCGTGATCGGGAGGGTGCGTGGATCCACCGCGGCCATAGATATTGAAACTTTTATTTTTGAATTTCTCAGGAACTACTGAACGGATTTACACCATTTAAAAAAAGGGCGCTTTCTGAACCAAGCACTACCTTTTTGCCAAATTTGGTGTAATTCCGTTCAGCAGTTTTGGCTGGAACCGTGTCTAAAGTTTCCTATGGGAAATTGATTTTTTGACCTCTATTTTTTTATTTTCTCCGCAACTACTGAACGGATTTACACCATTTAAAAAAAAAAGGGCGCTTTCTGAACCAAGCACTACCTTTTTGCCAAATTTGGTGTAATTCCGTTCAGCAGTTCGGGCTGTAGCCGTGTCTAAAGTTTCCTATGGGAATTAACATGGAGAAAACACGTTTTGGGACCCCCCTTTTTTCTCGGCCCCCGCTTGCCGAATCACCCCGAAACTTTCAAGACAGGAGCTGACCGGAGCGCCCCACTAGTTTTGAAAATTTTGCGATGATTCGTCATCCGGCACCAAAGTTATTGGGAAAACAAAAAACGCTTTTCCTATGGAAACTAGGTCCTAACTATAACTATCTACTGGCGACCGCCAGTAGATTATATATATATATATATATATATATATATATATATATATATATATATAGTGCCGCCTATGGTTCATGGCAGCCGCCACCACAATATCAAAATCGTACTCCTCAGTTATCTTAAGAAAAAACGTGCCACTCCATCTTTGGTATTCAGATTTATTTATGCAAACAACTTATTTTGGATTCCAGCAAAGCCTTTATCAAGTTAGAGTTAAAGCCCACATGCTTCGACAAATATACTAATATTGAAAAGAATCCATATGTCTTCAGTTATCCCTATATAAAATAACGTTTTCTGAAGTAATATTTGTTGTGGACTAAACTATTTTCTGATTCCTACTTCAGTTTGAATAACACATAAATCTGCATGTGGGTTCATCACTCGCGCAAATTCCTTTTTTCAAACAGAATGCATTTTCTTGTTCTTTAGTATGCTCGACATGCCTATCATGAAAAGTATTGTTATCCTTCCAATTCTCCCGACTTCTGGGTTGACATGTTTCTAGCACACCATTCAGTTAGGTGAGTAAACCTGAGAGATGAGAGTCTGAGGGAAACAGATGTTGGCCAGGTAGGATGCTGGCTCTGTGTTCTCATACTGTGCTCCATGCCTTGACTCTTGGTGCCCAACCACCTCTGCCCCTGCACGGACACTAAGCTTCTTGTATTTTAGAGGGAGAAAGCTGAGAATGTCTAGAAGCCAAGACGTTTGACAGTGGTTTACCTTCTCGTATATTGTGCTCAACCTGTAGTTTTTATTTTTTTTATTTTTTATAAGATCTTTTTTTTAAGCAAGAAAAACCAGTTAACCCACCACTTTGCTTCTTTGTTTAAAATAGGTATACATCCAACAATTGCAATACACACTGGATACATTTCCACCCTCTCGCACCCGCCCAAAAGTAGAAAATCGGTGACACATATTTAATGGTTAGGTCCAGTCTCTCCAACGAAAGGGAGGCACACAGGCCCCCACAGTACTCCTTCCATTTACCCCAAATTTCCCCACATTGATTAGGACAGCCTCTGTTCTCATATACCACTTTCTCAGGCACCATGCATCAGTCCATGTCTTTCTTCCAGTCTCTCTGACATGGTGCTGTTTCCACCACCCCACCCCCCAATGACAGGCAATGTTATGCTTGGCTATTGCCAGACCCAGTGTCAACCTGGACCGGTCCATTCTGTTTAGGTCTGTGGCGTCCCAAATATTGAGCAAGCACCATTAGATGTGAAAGGCCTAGCACTGCCACACAAGGTTTTCAAACAGTTCACTACTGCTTCCCAATAGCTGTGCACAACAGGGCATTCCCATACGATATGGAAAAAGGTGCCTCTCTTACCACATTGTCTGCGGCAACTCTCATCCACTGCTCTACCCATTTTTACTAACATGGTACAGGCAAAGTAAGATCTATGCAGAATTTTGAGCTGCACCAAGTGAAACCTGGCCTTGATTACTACTTCCTTTGGGGAGGCCAGGGCCTCATGCCACTCATCATCCTCCATCCCACCCAAATCCAAGGCCCATTTATCACACAACTGTATGAGGGTGTCTGGGGTGTTAATAATCAGTTTGCAACATGTGAGAGATGTTGCCTTACGTATCATATGGTCATCGAGCAATCTATCCTCCAATGCGGAAGAGTCAGGCAGCTCCTCACCCCTAGGCAGCGCTGTCTGAAGAGCATGTCTAACCTGTAAGTAACAGTATGTTTCCGAGGGGGGCCAGTTGATACCCTTGCTGCAAGTCAGCGAAGGAGATAACTGATCCTTGAGACCAAAGATCACCCACCTTGGATAGCCCAATGAGGTTCCACTTGTCAAACCCCGGTGTTGTACCCAGGGTGCCCAATGTCTCAGAATCCCATAGGGGTGTAGACTGAGTTAACCTACCCTTCCATCCCAGGGCCCGCCAGTGCAATGTGCCAGAGTGCAATAGTAACAGCTGTGGGACCCTGAAGCTTAGAGCGTTGTGAAGTACAGTACAGGGTACGCCAGTACCCCCGGTTGCAAGGCTAAGTGGTCCATGCAAAGCGCCGACTCATCCGCCGGAAGGTGTACTCATTGATTGATGGTCACAAGTTGGGCTGCCCAATAGTACTTTTGAATGTCAGGTAATGCTATTCCACCATTGTACCATCCCCTTGAGAGCTTATAAGGCGCTATGCGTGCTGACCCTCCCATTCCATTGCACCGTATGAAGTGTGGAACCAATAGCCTTGAAGTACGCCACCGGGACAAGACATGGGGTATTGTGCAGTGCGTATATGAAGTGGGGCAGAGCCATCATCTTAAAGAGCGCTGCTCTGCCAAGCAAAGACAGAGGTCGGAATCACCAGTGCTGTACATCACTCTTTAATCTCTCTAAGGGTGGCAAGAGATTCCTATCATGGAAGAGGTCTGGGTCAGCAGTGATGAATATTCTTAGATATTTGAAACCCTCGGTGACCACTCGGACCTTGTACCGTTGAGGCAACGCGGGCGCTGGACCATGTAAAACATATATAAGTGATTTCATCCAATTAATCACATATCCCGAGTAGTGGCCAAAGAGGGTGAGTATATGCATTATTCTATCTAAGGAGAATTTGGGATTTGCCACATACAGCATGACATAATTGGCATAGAGGGAAATTCTGTCTTCCCATTGATCAGTCCAGTGGAGTCCTTGAAGCAAGGGTTCCATCTGAATCCAGGCCATCAGCAGCTCCAGCATTAGGGCAAAGAGGAGAGGGGAGAGTGGGCAACCCTGTCGGGTTCCACGCTACAAGCCAAAAATCCGGGAAGTACCCCGATTTCCCGCGACATGGGCCAGAGGCACGATGTATAAGAGCCGGACCCACCCTAATAACTTGGGGGCATAGCCCATTTTAGTCAGCACTTCAAAGAGGTATGGCCACTTGACAGTGTCAAAGGCCATACGGGCGTCCAGTGAGAGGACTATGGCATCCTCCCGGATTTGGCATGCCCGACTCAGTACCCCATGCAATCTCTGCAGACAGAACGCATTACTGCGCCCCGGCATAAAGTCAAATGGATCTGGGTGGACCAGCCTGCCAATAACCTGTGTTAACCGGGAGACCAGGAACTTGGCCAGAATTGTGACCTCAGCGTTGAGGAATGATATCGGTCTGTATGAGGTGCATTCATCAGGTGGTTTGTCCTCCCTATGTATGACTACTATGGTAAAACACACAAGATGATGGACGGAATGTTGCACAATGGCAAACATTCACCCCCAGTCACAGATCTGGGTTTAATCCATCGTTATTTTGCTTCACCACGCCACCCCAGTTCAGACATGGCCATATGCAAATCAGTCTTGACCCTGTGCCTCATGGGAACAGTCCAGACCGAACTGCCAAGCCATGTCTTCCCTGGACCGGAATCAAGCATCCTAGGACCGGTTTCAGGCATTCAGCCCTCATCAGCCAGGATAGCCTGACTCCAGTGGCGCAGTGAGCACGGGACCCACGTCTGGGCATACCCTTCCCACTTGGGGCAAATTGCAAAACACACAAGATGATGGACGGAATGTTGCACAATGGCAAACATTCACCCCCAGTCACAGATCTGGGTTTAATCCATCGTTATTTTGCTTCACCACGCCACCCCAGTTCAGACATGGCCATATGCAAATCAGTCTTGACCCTGTGCCTCATGGGAACAGTCCAGACCGAACTGCCAAGCCATGTCTTCCCTGGACCGGAATCAAGCATCCTAGGACCGGTTTCAGGCATTCAGCCCTCATCAGCCAGGATAGCCTGACTCCAGTGGCGCAGTGAGCACGGGACCCACGTCTGGGCATACCCTTCCCACTTGGGGCAAATTGCAAAACACACAAGATGATGGACGGAATGTTGCACAATGGCAAACATTCACCCCCAGTCACAGATCTGGGTTTAATCCATCGTTATTTTGCTTCACCACGCCACCCCAGTTCAGACATGGCCATATGCAAATCAGTCTTGACCCTGTGCCTCATGGGAACAGTCCAGACCGAACGGCTGGGTTCAAACTGGAATGGCATGGTGAGCAAAAAAACGATGGATTTAGGCCCAGATCTCTGTACTGGGGTGAATGTATGACATTGTTCAGCATTCTGTCCATCAACTGTTGTTTTTGCATTTGTGACCACGAGTGGGACGGGTATGCCCAGACGTGGGTCCCGTGCTCTCCATGCCACTGGAATCAAGCTATCCTGGCTGAAGAGGGGTGAAACCCGAAACCGGTCCTAGGATGCTTGTTTCCAGTCCAGGGAGGACCTGGCTTTGCAGTTCGGGCTGGACTGTTCCCATGAGGCACAGGGTCAAGACTGATTTGCATATGGCTGGGTTCAAACTGGAATGGCATGGTGAGCAAAAAAACGATGGATTTAGGCCCAGATCTCTGTACTGGGGTGAATGTATGACATTGTTCAGCATTCTGTCCATCAACTGTTGTTTTTGCATTTGTCACCACGAGTGGGACGGGTATGCCCAGACGTGGGTCCCGTGCTCTCCATGCCACTGGAATCAAGCTATCCTGGCTGAAGAGGGGTGAAACCCGAAACCGGTCCTAGGATGCTTGTTTCCAGTCCAGGGAGGACCTGGCTTTGCAGTTCGGGCTGGACTGTTCCCATGAGGCACAGGGTCAAGACTGATTTGCATAGGGCTGGGTTCAAACTGGAATGGCATGGTGAGCAAAAACGATGGATTTAGGCCCAGATCTCTATACTGGGGTGAATGTATGACATTGTTCAGCATTCTGTCCATCAACTGTTGTTTTTGCATTTGTCACCACGAGTGGGACGGGTATGCCCAGACGTGGGTCCCGTGCTCTCCATGCCACTGGAATCAAGCTATCCTGGCTGAAGAGGGGTGAAACCTCGAAACCGGTCCTAGGATGCTTGTTTCCAGTCCAGGGAGGACCTGGCTTTGCAGTTCGGGCTGGACTGTTCCCATGAGGCACAGGGTCAAGACTGATTTGCATATGGCTGGGTTCAAACTGGAATGGCATGGTGAGCAAAAAAACGATGGATTTAGGCCCAGATCTCTGTACTGGGGTGAATGTATGACATTGTTCAGCATTCTGTCCATCAACTGTTGTTTTTGCATTTGTCACCACGAGTGGGACAGGTATGCCCAGACGTGGGTCCCGTGCTCTCCATGCCACTGGAATCAAGCTATCCTGGCTGAAGAGGGGTGAAACCCCGAAACCGGTCCTAGGATGCTTGTTTCCAGTCCAGGGAGGACCTGGCTTTGCAGTTCGGGCTGGACTGTTCCCATGAGGCACAGGGTCAAGACTGATTTGCATATGGCTGGGTTCAAACTGGAATGGCATGGTGAGCAAAAAACGATGGATTTAGGCCCAGATCTCTGTACTGGGGTGAATGTATGACATTGTTCAGCATTCTGTCCATCAACTGTTGTTTTTGCATTTGTCACCACGAGTGGGACGGGTATGCCCAGACGTGGGTCCCGTGCTCTCCATGCCACTGGAATCAAGCTATCCTGGCTGAAGAGGGGTGAAACCCCGAAACCGGTCCTAGGATGCTTGTTTCCAGTCCAGGGAGGACCTGGCTTTGCAGTTCGGGCTGGACTGTTCCCATGAGGCACAGGGTCAAGACTGATTTGCATATGGCTGGGTTCAAACTGGAATGGCATGGTGAGCAAAAAACGATGGATTTAGGCCCAGATCTCTGTACTGGGGTGAATGTATGACATTGTTCAGCATTCTGTCCATCAACTGTTGTTTTTGCATTTGTCACCACGAGTGGGACGGGTATGCCCAGACGTGGGTCCCGTGCTCTCCATGCCACTGGAATCAAGCTATCCTGGCTGAAGAGGGGTGAAACCCCGAAACCGGTCCTAGGATGCTTGTTTCCAGTCCAGGGAGGACCTGGCTTTGCAGTTCGGGCTGGACTGTTCCCATGAGGCACAGGGTCAAGACTGATTTGCATATGGCTGGGTTCAAACTGGAATGGCATGGTGAGCAAAAAACGATGGATTTAGGCCCAGATCTCTGTACTGGGGTGAATGTATGACATTGTTCAGCATTCTGTCCATCAACTGTTGTTTTTGCATTTGTCACCACGAGTGGGACGGGTATGCCCAGACGTGGGTCCCGTGCTCTCCATGCCACTGGAATCAAGCTATCCTGGCTGAAAAGGGGTGAAACCCCGAAACCGGTCCTAGGATGCTTGTTTCCAGTCCAGGGAGGACCTGGCTTTGCAGTTCGGGCTGGACTGTTCCCATGAGGCACAGGGTCAAGACTGATTTGCATATGGCTGGGTTCAAACTGGAATGGCATGGTGAGCAAAAAAACGATGGATTTAGGCCCAGATCTCTGTACTGGGGTGAATGTATGACATTGTTCAGCATTCTGTCCATCAACTGTTGTTTTTGCATTTGTCACCACGAGTGGGACGGGTATGCCCAGACGTGGGTCCCGTGCTCTCCATGCCACTGGAATCAAGCTATCCTGGCTGAAGAGGGGTGAAACCCCGAAACCGGTCCTAGGATGCTTGTTTCCAGTCCAGGGAGGACCTGGCTTTGCAGTTCGGGCTGGACTGTTCCCATGAGGCACAGGGTCAAGACTGATTTGCATATGGCTGGGTTCAAACTGGAATGGCATGGTGAGCAAAAAACGATGGATTTAGGCCCAGATCTCTGTACTGGGGTGAATGTATGACATTGTTCAGCATTCTGTCCATCAACTGTTGTTTTTGCATTTGTCACCACGAGTGGGACGGGTATGCCCAGACGTGGGTCCCGTGCTCTCCATGCCACTGGAATCAAGCTATCCTGGCTGAAGAGGGGTGAAACCCCGAAACCGGTCCTAGGATGCTTGTTTCCAGTCCAGGGAGGACCTGGCTTTGCAGTTCGGGCTGGACTGTTCCCATGAGGCACAGGGTCAAGACTGATTTGCATATGGCTGGGTTCAAACTGGAATGGCATGGTGAGCAAAAAAACGATGGATTTAGGCCCAGATCTCTGTACTGGGGTGAATGTATGACATTGTTCAGCATTCTGTCCATCAACTGTTGTTTTTGCATTTGACTACTATGGTAGCCACCCGTTGGTCTATCGGGAGAATCCCCCGATCCCTGCTGTCCTTGAACATCTGTAATATGTGCGGGGCAAGTTTCTGAGCCCTGAGTTTATAAAGTTTGATGGGTATCCCATTAGGACCGACTGCCTTACCAGAGTTCAGTTCATGAATTAAACAAACTATTTCTTCTTCGGTGATATCGCCCTACATGAGGGTATTGTCATCCTCTGTGAGGGAGGGAAGTGCTAAGTCTCCTAGGAATTTGCCAGATTCCTCCGCTGTCACGGACTGAGATGGGGAGTAAAGTTGAGAGTAATAGGAGGCTAAAGATTCAGCTACTGCCAATCTTTCAGTTTCCCATTCCCCCTACCCGGAACGAATTTTCAGTACCCACCAGCTAGCCCTCTCCTTTCTATTCAGCCAGGCAGGGAGCTTACCCGCTTTGTCCCCCACCTCGTAACCTCAATGTAAAGTCGCCATGTGTTTGGCCCTCGCTGCTTCCATCTCTACTCTTGTTGCTTAAGTGCTAGTTTAGGTTTGATATCTGTTTGGCCCTGGAGCATCAGTTGTTCCTCCAACTTCAAAATGTCCCCCTCTATGGCCTCCAACCCGACCCTCCTGTCCCTCTTATGGACTATGACCAAGGAGAGGCCCAGTCCCTTTATCACAGCCTTGTAGGCTTCCCAGAGTGTTGATGCTGAGTCAACTGCTGCTTAGTTTTCTGAAAAATAAAGTTCTGTGACCTGTACGAGGCCCTCCCTCACCTTAGGAAACTTAAGGTAACAGGGGTTCAGCATGATTACTCTTCGGTCCGCTGGACCACTGAGACCGTAAACCACCCAGAGAGGGGAATGATATGAGCCAAATGTCAAATTTCAAGAAAGCAAGGAAGGCGATGAGCCAAGGTCAGTACGAATTCGATTCTAGAAAGACTACGGCGTGCCCCTGAATGGAAGGTGAAATGTCGTATTGAGGGGCTAAGAGTGCTCCACACGTCCACGAGACCCATAACACCGAGGAAGTCTGCCAATGGCCGACGGAGCGACATCACATGTCGAGGGGGCCACCGGTTGTTGACGTCGTCGAGAGTCAGGTTAAAGTCCCCTCCCATAAATAGCTCCCCCTCCAGAAGATTAAGTAATAGTGAGATCAAGTCGGGCTGTGCAGTGTCGTGCAGCCTTGGTGGGATGTACACACTAAGAATATTCACAATTACCCCCTCCTATGTACCAGTGAGGGCCACATATTGCCCGCTCTTGTTTGTCCAGGTGTTGTGGACCGTGAGTGGCAGTGATTTGTTTAACTAGTATACCCACACCCCTGGAGCCTGTAGTGTATCCTGGATGGGCTAGCATCAATCCATGGCCCTACAAGTAGTGCCCACCAGATATATCTCCTGGAGGAGGACCACGTCAGTGGAGTGTCTCTTGATGTATTGTAATACCACCCCCCTCTTGATCTTATCACCTAAGCCGTTTACATTCCAGGACATAAGACATAGGCACGCCTTATCTATATCAGCTGCCATAGGTGCTATCTGGGTGTTTCTCTGGGGGTGGTTCCCTCCTGGCGCGGCCAGACGATTGGGCCAGGAATACTTCTCCAGTGTTTCGTGCAAACATGGAAGCCTATAAGGTGAGGCGGAGGTGTGAGCCAACCATGCATACAGTGTTGCAAACTTAGCAACGGTAAACTCCCCAACAAAAACCCCTCCCTGCAAAGCGGACCTAAAACTGCCCCCCAACATTGCAGAGCACCTGTCGCCCCTAAAGAACATCTAATCAGTAGGTGGCAAGGGACAAGGCCGTGGCCCCTCCCGTCTGTCCCCTTGATCAAATCATATTACTGTTCCCAACGATTTCGTTTTTGCAAGCAGGTAAGTGACTGCTTCGATTGGGTAGCAGTTCCGGGCCGATGGGTCCCGGTGAGTATGATGCCCTTAGGGGGCCACCAGTTGCCATGCCTGCTGAAGTTCGTGCTCATCGTCCTTTACTCCCCAGCTGTAGCTCATTCTATGCTCCTCAGGATAACGGCAGTCATAACGTGGGAAGTTACTCTGATCTTTCTGGCTGTCCACCACTCTTTGGGCCTGATTCACAAAGGGCCTCCACACTCACGGGGGAGGCGCTACAGTTGTGGGAGTGTCTACGCACTCGGAGCAGAATCTCCGCCCGGAGTGCAAAACTCCTGCACGACTGCGGGGCCTCCACCACAAGTAAGGAGGACCTTTGTGAATCAGTCCCTTTGTGTTTCCGTTGTGTCAGTGTCCCGTCTGTCTCCCGGGCCACTCCGACGCTTGGTTCCAGGAGCAGTTCTCCAGCCATCAAGCCAATCCCATGCCTCCTCTGTGGTGGAGAAATACCAGGTCTTGCCTTCCCCTGCAACCTGTAAGCAAACCGGGAATATCATTGAGTATTTGAGTTCCAAGGAAACTCTGGTGCATCCTTTTTACATTTAAGGTGAAGTCACGGTAGAATGTGATAGTTGCATTGGCATAGGTGAGCGGCGGGGCGCTGTGGGCCGTTTGAAGTATTGCATCACAGTTGCAATAGTTTAACAATCGTGCTATGATGAGACGTGGGGTACTCTTGGTCGTGGCTGGGTGCCCAGGACTCTGTGGGCCCATGCCACTGCAAAATATTTGGAGAGGCCTTGAGGCTGGAGATGTTTTAATATAAGGTCCTATTTAAACAGATCTGTTGCCGGCCCCGCTGCTTTCTCTGGGACCCCTAGTATGCGACCTCATTACGCCATTAGCGGCCCTCAGACGCTTCAAGGTGGGTTTCCAGGGCTGCCACCGCTGCCTGCAGCTCGGAAACTTGTGTTTTCAGAGCAGCCGTATCTGCCTTGAAGGCCACTGTTGTGCCCTCTACCTCCTTTACGCGAGTGCAGACGTTGCGGAGGTCTGCCGTCACTTCATGAGTTTTGTGGTGACAGAGTCTATTCTGGCCTTGAGGGACATGCACACTCCCTGTATGGCAGCCATTACATCCAGCAGCGTGAGTGCTTTATCCGCGGGGGGCCCAATTCAACCTGGGTCAGGACTTCTATATTTCTGCCAGTCACTGCCGATTCCTTAGGGACGGCATATTTGTCCAATTTGGTTCGGTGCTCCTCTCAGGGTCCTTTTCCCCTTGTCATTATCCAAGGGAGGTCAGTGATCACCAACACGATTCAGCCTCCAGTCACAGCATCCGACTGGGGGGGCAAGGGGGAGAGGGAGGGGAAAGACAACTGTACTCACCTCCGCCTGCCGAGGTGACTAGCATACACCACGCAACCTGTCAGGTTTCCAGTCACTCGCCCTCAGCCCCTCCCAGCGAGAGAAGTTATGGAGGTGTCTATGGACACATCACTTAAGGGCCCAAGGTCCTTTCACTGCAATACAGCGTTATATGTCCAGCTTCAGATTATGCCCCAGCAGACAGCAAAAAAATATCAGTCACTTCTTACTCGTAGTATGGCTTGCACATTCCTAGGTGCGTGGGGTCAGGTCTTCGGTCTCAACAATGACTCTGTTCAGGCCCACATAGCTTCTCAGTGCACCAGTGGGGCTTGCCTTTGTTCTTCTCGGTTCCCTCGTATTTATAGAAGGTGCTGTACCTAGGGGCAGCTGGCCGACTAGCAGCCCTCCGTCAACCTGGCACCTTCAATCTCTGGGTGTTATAATGGGCTTGCATCAGTCACCAGAGTCATCAGCAGACGCGCCAGCACTGCGTAGGTATGCGTCCACAAAGTAGACAATGGCCTATGGAGCTCCCAGGAGGCCACGTATCTTCTGTGCCACCACCTCGGGCACGTCAATCAGGCCTGGGGTCTAGCAGGTCATGGGCCTCAGCGTCTGTGCGCCGCCAACTTGCCACCCGGGAGGGCCACTCCTCACAGAAGGGTCTCGCAGCCACTGCGGCAGCACCAGACTCTCCTTCGGCACCCACCTGGCGTCTCTAGGCAGGCTTCCCAAGCAGACAAAGTTCACCGCACTCAGCCGTCCACCGATGTTATCAGGTCCCAGCACTGGGGCCGATTCGCACCCGGTCTCAGATCTGCCGCCGTTCGGCGACGCAGACTCAGGGTTCTTCCCGGTTAGAGGTGGCACCTGAGCCGGATACCTCCGCCTCTATGGTGTCAAAGTTGCATCCCACCTCAGCCACGGTTGCTGCCAGGTGGCCGCTATTATACAGATGGGCCACCGCAGCCGATGCTCAGAAGGACCACCACAGCCTGATTCACAGTGGAGGCCGATGCTGCCCCTCTCCTTATAGGCCTCTCCACAATACTGGTTCACTGCTCGCAGCAGCAGGAAAATATTCAGCTCATTGGAATCCACAGTTGCCAAAAATCCTGAAAATGTCATCAGATTGTGGCAGCGGACGGATGAGTGGACGGATGTTTGAGGGTTTTAACAGATGGGTAACGGAGCTACTTTAGGAAGCGGCCTTATTGATCGGTGTCTGGCCACCAGTTTGTCCTTTTTAATAAGATTAGGGAGGCTCTTTTTTAAGCTAAGGATCATAAAACAAATTAAAAACCAATGTGGTAACCCAGTGTGAATTTTACTTAGCGGGGTACCACTCTATATTAAAAACTGGGCGTGGAGCATAGGGGAGCTAGCACCCAAACCCCACTAAAGTTGACACTTAGTGCCTCCCTAATCTGAGTGTGTAGGCCCGCTCTCCATCAAACCGGGGTTTGAAGCATGACACCTGGCAGGTGTGTGAGGACATCCTGTCAACTTCTTTTGTGTGTAAAAGAGTGATTAGATAGACAGGAAGCAACTAATAGATAAAACTGAAACAACCCGGTTTGAGTGTTCCGGGGATGTGTTCATAGTTGACTTAGGCAACCTTTTTGTGAAAAGAATTGCGTTGGAGGCTGGTTCACCCTCGAGGCCCTAAGCTTATAGTTCCCCACCTCGGAGAGTTTTCTTTGGTTTTGTGTTTTGGCTTGTTAGTCAGCACTAGCTTCAGGTATGTGCCGTAAAAATGTAATAGATAATGGGTATCCTTTTAATATTTTAGAAACTATTAAAAAGAGTCTTCAGAAACTAGTAGTCGTTAGCACCTCTGTTATAGCAGATAATTAGGCTTTCCTGTTTTCATTTTCAATTTTTGGTAAATTCTGGTGGTTTTTTCCAGTGTTTTCAAGTGATTTCAATACCTTAAAAAAACAGTGATTATCAGTGGTTACACATTTTCGTGCCATTAAAAACAACAGAAACAGTGTTTTTCCGGTGTTTATTGAACTTTTTGCTTTTATTATTGCTTGCTTTCTGCACTGATAGTGCATGGTATATAGACAGTATACATACAGTGTGAATGAGGTCCAAACAAATGTTTACAAATCAAACTTATAGTAGTACACCATACGATACTTCTTCAGTGAGTCTTTGGTCATGTACGCTCACTCTTTCCTTCCCATGTAAACCTTTATGTGTGAAAAGGCCCTCTCAACATTGGCACTTGAGACAGGCAACACTAAAATAGCCAGTATACAATTTGCTAACTCTGGCCACTGACATAGCTTTCCATGCCAAAAACTGGTGCACCTTAAGATTGGGATTCTCTGCGACAGGTTCTGCAACATATGCGTTGAACTGGGGGCATATGCCGTCAGAGTTATTGAAGCGGTCAAAAATGAGGCAGCACTTTTGAAACTCCGGAGAAAATCTCCCTTTACGGAAGGGATCTATAACTTGTGCAGAGTACCAAAGTGAGGCTTCATTGACTGCAAATGCCATGGTTGGTGAAGGGCTATTTCTCATACATTCTGAAATAAAAGTTCCTGAATTGCTCCTCAACATTTCTTTGCTTACCAAGTGGCAAGCACTCTAAGATGGAATATGTTGCAGTGCCAAAGTCACTAAAAGTGTCGCCCAGCCTACTCTCAAGGAGAGTTTTCACATCTACACCAATTATGCTGAACACTTGGTAGACAAGGGTGTTTTCAGACTCTAGTTTTTTTATTATGTCCACTACAACAGTCATGCTTTCCTGTAAAAATCTAAGAATGCAGTAGAGTGTACTTTTTTCAAATCACTATCAATATGTGACTAAAGATCCTCTCATTTCTTGCCTTTGGCATCATCACTCAGCAAAAGTTCTGTAAACGGTTGCCACATGGATAATATAGTATTCATGGCCTCTAGGATTGAGAACCACCAGCTAAGTTACACAGTTGGGATGACTCTTTCGTTGATGGCACACAAAGCACAAAATGAGAAATATTTGCGTTTTAGTTTCCGTGCATAACAAAACAGTGCAGCAGAATGGACTAAAAAGTCAATAGCATTCTTCATTAACTCAGAAGATTGTAAAGATGCTTTGAGCATACCATCTAACAAATGGCAAAGATCTCTTAAAGGGAAGCACTTCAGCTCAGGTATCGATTTTGACAGGTCATCACACAACTTTTTCATATATGTAGCTGAATCACTGCAAATACAAACAAAATTACTCCAATCTTTGTTGAACTTGGTAAGAACTTTTTGCAGCAGCATTCCAAGTGACACTGCGTTCCATGTTTTCCAAAAGTCTGGTGTCATGTTTTCACCAGTATCCCAGATGCTTTGTGACTGCACTCTTTTCACATATACCTGTCACTATACCTTGCATTGAATGTTTAAAGCCTGGGGTTTTTGACAATTCACCTACTATCAATACTGACTCACTAGAAAAGGCTGCTGATGTATCAAGGGTGTTTACCCATTTTCTGTGGGTAATTGTGATGGTACATATTGGGAAAAATTCTTATGAAACCTACATTTTTCCTATCAGTGAAAGACTCAAGCATAGCCAAAAAATCAAATATGATTTTGATATTTCCTGATTCTCTACAGTTTATAAAATAAATAAACAACACCTTAAACATGCTTCTAACCCCTGTATCTTTAGACCAAAGACCACAAAACTGAAAAAAGGAAGAAAAAACAATATTTTAGTGACATCCCTAAACAACAAAACTCAAACAGAATAATGTTAGCCCAGTCTTTCTTTCTGCTACCTTATATAGCAAAGTTACATTGTATTGGCCCCTTCAGGAAGAAATAAAAATGACTCTTTCACTCTCCTTTTCCTTTCTTTCAATGGCATTTAGTTTGTGGTTGTGCAGGTTTTTTTTCAGTGTTTATATGTTTACACTGGTGAGGGCTATTTCCCTTCCGGTGGGGTTTTATCAGTTATTATAGGTTTAAACCTAAAACCGGACAGCCTACAGATAATGTTCATGGTAAAAACCCAGCACTAAGGCAGCAGCACATAGCCACGACAAGGCACCAACCACTTTATAGGCCATTCACATGCCATTCAAGCACCACACAGAAGATTTCATACCGCCAGCCATAGGCCCAATCCAACACATCAGTGCACCCACATCAACTTACCACTGCCATTCAAGGGCCCATCGCAATCCAACACCTTCCAATTTGTAGATGTGTGTTGGGGGTGTCTGAGGATGCACTAATGCCTAGATTCCTCAAACTGAGTGCACATATCTACCTTTGAAACCAAGGTAAACATGCTGGGGAAGACTGTCCTAAGTTCCCTAAGGAGCACGTCCTAAACTGTGAAGGACGTTTGTTTTTTGCACACAGTTTAGTTAGTGAGAACGGGGCATATGTCCCGTCCAGCATTATGACCAATGCTGTGACTGTAATGCACTTGTTATACGGAAAACTGAATATCTGATGTGTTCTGACAGAGCATAAACATGGCAAACAGGACACAGATATGACCCATACATGTAGTGTTGGGTGCAGTTTTCGCTGTAATGTTATGTGTACTTGTAAACTGCACTATCACTCGGGAGGATATCCTGCCACCGACGCAGGAGCAGTCAGGACTGATCCATGGACTCACCTAGTTGAAGAGCCAAGTCTTCAGCTTCATGCAGAATGCAACAATTATAGAGGTGGCACAGGTGTGTAGAGGAACATCATTCCAGTCTTTCGAGCAAGGTAGGAGAAGTCACTACTGCCTGTTCTGGTGCTGCATATGCCTGGAATGTGTGCAAGTAGGAGTCGGGATAAGCAAAGGTGTCTGGAAGGTTTCTGAAATCTGAGGCAGTTTGTGGGTATGCTGGACAAGTGTTCTGTAAGACTTTGAATGTGCGTGTCAGGAGTTTGAAGAGAGCTGTGGATGTGAAGCCACTAAAGCACTTTTTAGGTGCAGATTGTGTTCATGGTGGGAGGTTGAGGGGGAACCTCGCTGCTGCGTACTGTGCTGTTTAGAGTCATCTGCTTAGTTGATTGAGGGAATAATTGGGTATGGGGTGAGCGTGGCACTGAGGCAGGTGAGTCCTTTGGTGAAGATGAAGTGACGCCATGTGTATCACTACTACCTTGATTATCTGCCTTCTATCTATGCCATATCCCTTTGACAGGACACCTAGCCTTAGCTTTTCCTACCTGTTCTTGTCTCTGTCTCCTTCTAAGACTTGACTAGTCCCGTATACTTGCCAAGTGAACCTTCACTAATGCCTTCCGTGGCTAGTAACTTGAAGCTCAAGAAAACGTGTCTTTCATGCACCTTTAGTAAACTCACTGTGCTAAATCCAACTCCTTCCAGTTTGTGGATGTAAGTTGGGGTGGTGTCCGATAAAGCCTTCCCAGACCCACCTTCCTCAAACTGAGCGAGCATATCTATCTTTTAAACTATGGCAAACATGCTAAGGAAGCCTGCCTAAGTTCCCTAAAGAGCACTTCAAAAACTATTAGAAGACTCTAGGTTTTGTCGCACACGGTACTCTGTGATGTGCATTGTGGTGACTGTAATGCACTTGTCATATGGAGAACAGAACACCTGTCACCTTTTGATGGTAGATAAAAGTGTCAAGCAGGACATAAGCAAGTCCATGATTTCCTCAAGTAGAGGAAACAATTTGTTTTGCTGCTTACCTCGTGAAGTAATTGCCCATGGAAGGTATTTATCCATGCACAGCCATTGAAAGATATGTATTAGGGCAGCTCCACCTCAATAGATTTCCAGTACTTCACTATTGTATAGTACAATGTAAAGCAAGTTGGAAAACATAGGCCTAGCTGAAATGGACACTTGGGACAGTAACAGTGAGTCTCCTGCCTCTTTCCTTGCTTAGAGCAGACTCTGCAACAACTATATTGTTGAGTCTTTCTCGCTATTGAAGGAATGTGGTTGGCAAAGTGCATATCCTGCAGCCTTGCCACGTCCTCTACAGCAGATGACGTGGAGGCTACTGTTTCTTGAATGAATGAATGAACGGGCATTTATAAAGCGCATGGATACTCAACAGAGTGTCCCGGTGCTGTCAGGTAACTCTCCACTATCACCCAGAACACACTTAGTTACGAATAGCCATGTTTTTAGTTGCTTCCTGAAGACGGAAAGTTTTACCGTGGCTCTGAGGTTCCACCAGAAGCTGGTACCAAGATTGGGCTTCCAGAAACATGAAGGATCTGCCTCCAGTTCTGACCCGGCGGATCCTAGGTATGGTCGCCAGATGGTTAAATGAACACCTCAAAGTTCTAGAGGGGGTGTAATGAAGTATTCTCTTCCTGATGTAACTGGCACCATTGCCCTGTAGGGCTTTATGTGTTAGGACCAGAGCCTTGAATTTGATCCTCTTTCTCACTGGCAACCAGCGCAGAGCTCTGAGATGCGGGGACATATGAGTCCTGGGGTTCAAATTAAGGACTAATCTTGCTGCTGCATTTTGAACCACCTGCAGGCGGTTCAAAAGATACTCAGGCAAACCCAAGTATAGTACATTTCCATAGTCCAGCCTAAAAGTAATTAACTGGACCACTGTTTTCCTAGTGGCAGTAGACAGAAGAGATGTCCTCAGAGTTCGTAATAGCCCAAAACAGGTGCCTACCACCACTTGGATTTGATGTTTCATAGATAAAGAGTTGTCAATATGGATGCCCAGACTTTTTACTGTGTTTTGGGAAGAGGTAGGTGGAGGCATATCTTCGGGCCACCAGGATCTTTAGTCCTCAGAAGGTGGAAATAGCGGCAGTATAGGGAAGGGTCCAAACTTCCTGACTTCTATCCTCCAGAAAAGAGGTTAGCCACTTTATGGCAGTACCACCAATTCCAGTATTCCGAAGCCGCTTCAGTAGTCTATCATGAGGGACCATATCGAAAGCTGCCGAGAGATCCAACAAAAACAGGATGGCCCTTCCCCCCTGATCCAACTTCTCTTTAATGTGCTCCGTAACCTCTAACAGCGCTGTTTCTGTGCTACAGCTGGTTCTAAAACCTGATTGACTGGCATGTAGCAGATTGTTGTTTTCCAGGTAGCCTGAGATGACTGAATTTACATGTTTTTCCAATACCTTAGAGAAGGCGGGCAGTAGGGATATCCGCCTATTTTTGGTTAAGACTTTATGATCGGCTGAAGGTTTTTTAATTAACTGGAACATTTTGGCATGTTTCCATGCAGGAGGCATTAAGAACCTTATTGCCCACTGAATTAATGGCCGGAGCCACCTTAGCCAGAAGCTGGGCTGGGATCAGCAGGGGATCGCGACTTTAGTCCCCTGATGGTAGACAAAGACTCCTCTAAAGACATCCGAGGTGTTTTCAGAAGCGTGGGGATTCCACCTTTGGTCAATCTTGGATCAGGTGATGTCATAATGTGGCTGTCGCCTTGGAACACCATATCGAAAGAGCTTTGTATAGCCATAATGTTATCATGAAAAAACTCTGCCAATTGATTGGTCCATTCTGCTGATGGTTGATGATCACTAACAGTGGACTCAGGATTAAAAAAAGATATAACAATTTTAAAAATCTCATTTGCTTTTCTTTCTGATTCCTCTATTTTTTCCTCCAAAAAGGTTTTTTCCATCGCCTTAACCTTTATCTAGTGGGCATTCAAATCCAGTTTGTAATTATGTTTGTCCTCGAAACAGTAATTTTTTTGCCATTTCCTTTCCACACTTACACGCTTTTTAACTTATTTTTAGTGTCTCATTAAACCAGGGGGCAGAAAGCTTTGCTTTGTTTGTGTGTCGTGTAATAATAGGAGCTAGCTCATTTATATTCTTCAAGACCCAGGCTTCTAGTTGGAAGGCATCCATCTCTGGATTACCTGATAGAAGGGGAATGGAGGACTCAAGTACTTTGCCCAATTCAGTCAGAGAAATTCTATGAAACACTCTATACGTTGTTGACGTGCTTATGGGATGCCTCTGCCTGTTTTTCTGAAATGTGGGCCTGCTAAAACTAACTAAAAAATGGTCTGACCAGGCTAGTGGTACAGGATTGTCTACTTTAAGATTGAAATTTGAGAAAATTTGATCTAGGGTGTGTCCAGCCCTATGCGTAGGTAGAAAAACATATGGGATATGGCTAAGAGCTGAGGGAGTCTCATTCAAAGATATCACTTCCGTCTCCAGAGGCCTATCCTTATGGAGATTTAAGTCACCCAAGACCAAAAAATGGCTATATTTAAGAGTCCAGGGTGCTAAAAACTGGTTTACAGAGTTCAAAAGGGCCCCCGCCGAAACAAGTGGCCTATAGATCAAAGCTCCAGCAAGGGATTGATAGGGTGATAAGGAGCAGCGGAAGCCCAAGCATTCTGCTCCATCAAGATCTCCCAAAGTAATGGCGGTGCAGTCAAACTTCTGTTTAAAAATGATTGACATCCCCCCCTTTGCCTATTTAACGATCCTTCCTAAGAATTTTATACCCTTGCGGAATGGCCGTTGCTAGGGTGAGATTAGAGGACTCATTAAGCTAGGTCTCTGTTAAAAACAGTAGGTCTGGATGGGAGTCTTGAAGGTCGAATACCTGCAAGTCATGTTTCTACAGGGAGCGAGTGTTAAGTGCAGAGAATTCTCCCAAGAACTCTCCCGATCAGGGTCTAGGATTGCGGTGGACGGCGAGATTGGGGCTGCTTTCAGCTCTAAGTGTGGGGGCCCAATCGCAGTGTGTGCAGTGGGGAACACCATATCCCTCCCAAGCGATAGCATCTACCAGACATGACACCTTTGGAGCTAATTTTCAGAGGGTGGCATCATCATACACTAACCTCTGCTTCCTATCTAAAGGAAAATTGGCATAGTGGCCAGTGCCGGCAGTCTTCGGGACGCTGACGGGCGCAGACGGGCTTGCCTTAGGCGCAACTCCGGCATGCCAGCGGCGCGTCCACGCAGCGCCTCTCTTTAAAAACATGAGGATTAGAGCGGCACTGACTCAAAAAGGCGCCTCTCTGTATCCCAAAGAAGTAGAAATGACTGCATTAAAGCGGAACCACCTCGTTTTAGCTTCTCCCTCCTCCCTGCAATCCCTCAAATCCAAACAGCAGGATGTGCAGATTACAGGTACTATTTAAAATATTATTAAAACATTTGTAAGTTTAAAAAATCAATTTTGGTGAGTGCAACACGATAGTGTTAGAGAGAAAGCAAGAGAGACCTTCTTCAGTAGTAATACTTTCAGTGATGGTCAACTGAAAGTTAAGAAAAGACATTGGTCTTCCTTTGGTGGTCTGACGGTAAACAACATAGGCATTGTATCTTACCATATGGATCAGGTGGGTATACAGCTTCTTATATCATGTGTGAGTTTTACTGCCCACGTTGTATGGCTGAAGTACCTGGTCATTCTTATCCACCCCAAGCACTTGTAATCAGGTATGCAGGTGGGCTTGTGAACTTCAGCCAACTGACCCCAAACCGTGACATGGGTGCTTTCACCATGGATTGTGGTGAGCACATATGCATCCTGCCTATTGGAGAATCTGACTGTGCACTACGCAGTACTCTGAGATTTTTGGAGCTCCTTACAAACAAGCACCGGGGGGAATCCTTTGCCGCAACATCAAACTTTTCTGCATGCCACGGTGGCAACTTTGTACAACTTGTTGAACAGCTCTATTCCTGTGTATATGTTGTCCACTTAAATGTTCTAATCTTTATGAAGGAGTGGTTGGAGAAGCTCCCATACAATCTTTGCTGTGACTCCTAGGATGGAAGGGCATCGTGCAGGATTTAGAGCAAAGACCTTCCCTGCACACATTCTCAGGCTGTATACATAACCAGTAGAACCCTCACACAGCATGTACATTGTGATGCCATAACAAGCTATTTTGCTTGGTATGTACTGCCTGAACAGCAGCCACCCTTTGTAAAGGATCAAGGACTCATCAATGGCAATATTCTTTCCAAGAGTATAAATCTCTGAAATCTGGCAGGCAAATATTCCACGAGAACCTAAAGTTTGAACAACCTGTTACGGTCTGGTTGGTCCCGGGGCAATGCTGCAGAATTATCAGTGAAATCAAACATACGCTGCAGTAGCAAAAAACAATCTCTGCTCATGACCGATGAGAAGTGGGGTGGTATCCAAACAGTGCAAGTAGACCAGTAGGAAGGTACTCTTTGTTTTTGCACTACCCCCATTTGGAGTGTAAGGCCCAGAAATTTCTTCAACCCCCATGTGAAGTTGGAGTCCACCGGTGTGACCTAGAATGAGGCCTAAGAGTGTCTCCATGTTCCGTCAGAAACTGCTGAGCACACAAATTTGTTTGGTGTACAAATTCCTCAAAGAACTCAAAATCCAAAACGAGATGGACATCAATAAGCAAAACATTTGCTGTATCAACTTTACATTCAGCGTCTGCAGTGAACGGGGGAATGTGAGGCTGCACTAAATGTGGGGGCTGCGAAGAGACTACTCGGTCAGTGCTTGCTGTCCATGTGCCTGCTCTCTTGGCTGGTCTACCTTGCTAGTGTCTCTCCGCTGCACAGATGGTGCTTCCTGTAGGAGAGTAGGATCTGCTTCACATGGGTACCCCCACTTTTTGCTGATGCTTCACTGTTTTTCGTCTTTAGTCTGGCTGGGGCCCTGCTAATCAGAACCCCAGCCCAGCTGCTTCCTCTCTAAAATGGTTTCCATGTACCTTAGGTACATCTCTGATTGGATTCTGGAGTGCCCTTACAAGTCTCTAGTATATGGTATACTATGTACCCAGGGCATAGGTACCCCAGAGGCCTACCAGGGGCTGAAGCATGTATTGTGCCACCCCTGGCAGGCCCTCCAAAATGACACCACAGGTCTGCTACTGCAGCCTGGGTAAGGTGGTGCATGCATCCCTTACTGTGGTATAGGCTACCTATATCACTACCATTGCACACACATATAAACCTATAAGTCACTCCTATGGCAGGCCTTAACAATCCTGAAGGCAGAGTGCCTGGTTTTTATGTGAGAGGGTGCCCCTGCATGAGCAGAGCCCCTGTGCAGCGTTCGGAGTCAATCCTCTGATGCTGTTTGTGGTACAGCCTGACCATATACTCTTAAGTGCATGGTAACCTCGCGTTAAATGCTAACTTTGGGATGGCTGCACGGAAACATGTCGTGTTTGGTGTCAAACATCTTGGAATACTACCCCCCCCCCGCCAGTTCTGGCGGCGGGGGTAGCATTCCACCCTTCTAGAGGGAGAGACATGTACATACCGGGCTACCCGGTATTAACTTTACAGAGCCCTGGCATCACAAAATGGATGCCGCTGCCACAAACACAGGTCTGGCCTCCAGCTGCTGACCGAAACTCCGGCAGGGGAGGCCTGGACAATAGGTTTCCTGTCAGAGGGAGGTTTAACCACCTCCCCAGACAGGATAGTGTGTATTGGGGCTGGGCGGGAGCACTCTCTGGTGCTTTGAAGTCCTGCACTGGGGGCACATTTGGTGTCCCTGTGCATAGCCCAGTTCAAACCGGTTGCAGGGACTACCTGCCCCTGCTCTGGTGTGAAACTGGACAAAGGGAATGGGTGTAACCACCCCTCTTCCCTGACCCTCCCATAGGTGGGTCCCCAGAGTATGTCCAACCCCCTAACTTGGTATAAGTATGGGACCCCAGTCCTTAGGACTTTAGATTACCCTGGACAAAACTCTGAAGCCGAATCCTGGACCTTTGATGCTCTACTTGAAGATTAGAGGACTGAAGAATCTCCCTTGGGGTCAAGGAGTGACTCCCCTGCTTGGCAGGCACCTAAGAAGCAATTGTCCGGTCTGCATCGCTGAAGCTCCCGCTGGACGCCAAAGTCTTTGTGACACCAGAGGTAGATTTCCCGACTTCCCCGAGGCTGCCCTGAGACCCCAGCAAAGCTGAGGCACATAGCTGTTGTGGGTAACGTGGAACCGTGACCCCTGGACACCAAGAACTTTTGTAAGTGCATCCTCTTCCTGGCCTCCCACAAAGTTGTGCTTTGGGCTCTGAGTAGCCCCCGCTTCCAGCACCGACTGCACCGAAGATCACTGGCCTCCACTCCACGAGTGTCCTGTGAGCCAGCTCCAAGTGCGTCCACTTGAGGCTCTTTTGCGGTCGCTAGTCAGTTGGCTAGTGGGCCCTCCCGAAGGCAACTCTTCTTCTGCTTGGGCTTCCCTGGTTGCTCCAGACGTTCCCTGACTTGCCCTTGCTGGGTGAGTCCCCCAGACCTTGCTGGTCTGCAACAACGTCCTTTCTTTGTTTCCACCTGACTTGCCGTTGCCAAGGCTTGTTGGGTCCAATCCGGTCGCCGACACCGCAGCAATCGACAGACGTCGTGGGACAGCTCGAATCCAGCTCCTGGTTGCTGTCAACACCTCCTGGACCTCGTGGCTGAAGAGTCAAGACAACCGTCAACCTACCTGAAGCACCTGACATCGGTGGGCATCTGCTCATCGCCATCCTGGTCACTGGCTGGTGACCCAGACTCTGTCCCCTCTGCTTTCAGGTTCTTCAGATCTTCGATCCACCCTTGGATCCACCTGGACACTTTCGACTTGGTCGCCAGCAGCCCGCTGCAGCAGATCGCCATTGAAAATGATGACGAAACCCGACACCAAAAGACACCTATGCACCCGGCTTCCCTGGGTGAGGTAACTCGAGTACTACGGTGCTCCCGTGGGTATTGACTCTAGAACGACCTAGTTCTAAAGGGGTTTGCTCCAAGTCCTCCTCTAAGTGTCCTTTCCTTTTAAAAACCTAACCGCGACTTTCCCCATAGAAGTTAACGGTGATTCGCGGCTGTGTTCCAACACTGCACGCGTCCCCCGTGGGTCCCCTGTGTCACTACCTTGGGTGGTTCCTTGTGGTCCAAGCACTTCTACAGGCTCTAGGCCTTGTGTCTAGCTCAGTCGTGGTTCTTATACCACTTTATTGGTATATGGTTTGGTACGCCCCTAGGGCTCAAACGTGTATTTGTGCTATTACTGTTGATAACTGACTTGTAACGTATGTACTTCGAACTCTAGCCTCATAAAGAGACTAGAGGGGTGTGTTTAAGACTAAATACATATATTTTATATATATACCTGGTGTGGTCCTCTTTCATTTGGTCACTCAAGAGGTTATAGACTGGTAAAACAAGCTGCTTTACATTCCTTCAAGACTTAGCCTGAAGGCTGCTCTCCATAGCTACCACTAGGATAGCTTTCAATAAAGGTTGTCTTTAACCTATCTCCAATAAGGGGTTGTTTGGACTGGTGCAAGGTGCCCACTACAAATAGTGGACAGCATATACCAGGCCAACTTCTCACATTGGTGTGCAGCGTGTGGGATTCCAGCTTGCTATTGTTTTACCAGATAATCTCAATTGAATTGATCAACTGAAAACCACTAAGGGTACATTAGGTACATATAAAAACAAGCATTGTATACAGTAAGTTCTACTGAGCTTAGAGTTGTGTGTTAAGGGCCTAGCACACCCTTTCTACAACTCAAGAGAGTTTAGTAGGCCACACTAGAGTAGGTAGTGCATACACCACACCTCACTAGTAATGTCTTCACTACCAGGAACCAGTGGGCTCCTGCCATCCAAATATGACAACCTCTCATTCGTGGAATTGAGAGAGTTGTGCAAGATTAGGAAGTTGAAGACAGGCAAAAGTGCCAACACCCAACGTCTCCTGGAGATGCTTCTGCTAGATGATCTCAGAAGACCCATAGGGTCTGGAAGGGTAGGCAGAGAGGGTGGGGAAGAAGATGAGGAAGGGGCCAGGGATGAAAATCCCCAGGACCTGACCTCTGAAACTGGCCAGGAAGGTGACAATGACCTTGCCCTGGAAAATGCAGCTCCTCCTGCAGATGAGGAGGAGGATCAGGATGACCTCCCCTTTGTCCCCACAGGAAGAGTTGTGAGTGTGCCCAAAAGGTCTAGATCTCCTTCTCAGGAGTCTAACCACTCTGACACCTCAATAGGGACCTCTGTTTCCTCTCTTAGGAGGGAATCCTCCAGTGAGAGGAAAGAGAGACTGCTCAAGTATGGGGAAGCTCAGTTGAGACTCAGAAGAGAGCAGTTGGCTATAGACAGGGAGTCCCTAGAGCTTCAAAGACAAAGAAGAAAGTTGGGACTAGAGTCCCATGGTGGCAGCAACTTCCCTAGTGGTAGGGAAAGGTCTTATGACCATAGAAACCTGAGCAAGATTGTCCCTCCCTACCAGAGTGGGGATGACATCCACAAATGGATTTCTGCACTGGAGAGGGCCTGTAAAGTACAGAGGGTCCCTCAGGAGCAGTGGGCAGCAATCTTGTGGCTCTCCTTTACAGACAAAGGTAGAGATAAGCTCCTCTCTGTTAGAGAAGAGGATGCTGATAATTATCCAGTCTTAAAAAGTGCATTGATTGATGGGTTTGGCCTAACCACTGAACAATACAGGTTAAAGTTCAGAGATACCCAAAAGGCACAGAATCAAGACTGGGTGGACTTTGTTGATTGTTCTGCTAAGGCTCTGGAAGGTTGGTTAGTGGGCAGTAAGGTATGTGACTTCAAAGGATTGTACAATCTTATCATGAGGGAGCAGATTCTTAATAACTGTCAAAATCAGCTGTTGCATCAGTACCTCTGTTCTGACCTCTCCCCAAGAATTGGGAAAGAAGGCAGACAAATGGGTCAGAACCAGGGTGAGGCAGAAGGTACAGAACCAAGGTGGTGACCCAAAGAAGCAAGATCCTAAGAACTCTGACAAGGGTGGGGAGAAGGGTAAAGACCAGAAGTCTTCACAAGGCCCCCAAAAATCTTCTTCAGGTGGGGATTCACAGTCTAACAAATGGAAAGGCCAAAAGAAACCATGGTGCAAAGTCTGTAAGCAGAAGACACACTGGACCAGTGATTGCACCAAGTCCAAAGACTCTGTTCCAGCCCCCACCAATGCCCCTAAGGCACCTGTTCCCCCTAGTACAGTTACAATTGGTGGTGGGAGTACACAAGCCAAGGGTTTAGTAGGGTTGACCCTGGGTAATGAGATGAGCTCTGGCCTAGTCAGAGAACTCACTCAGGCTGTCCTAGTCTGTGATGGAGGCATGGATGTGACCTCCTCTGTGAGTCCCAGTAATCTGGGCAAGTACAGGCAACAGCCATTAATAAATGGAAAAGAGGCTTTGGCATTTAGGGACACAGGGGCAAGTGTCACCATGGTGACACAAGACCTTGTGGATCCTGGGCAGATTATACTTGGTGAAATGTACCAAGTGACCAATGCTAGCAATGTCAGAACAGACCATACTCTGGCAGTTGTTAACTTCTCCTGGGGAGGGGTAACTGGCCTTAAGAAGGTTGTGGTGAGTGCAAACCTACCAGTGGAATGCTTGCTTGGCAATGTTCTAGAAACTTCAGCTTGGGCAGAAGTGGAGCTCAGGACCCATGCAGAAATGCTGGGCATCCCTGCAGATGTGTTTGCTGTGACCAGGTCACAGAGCAAAATGTCTAACACTGAACATGCCTTGGATCCTGGAACAATGGACCAAGTGGCATCCAAGAGGAGGAGTAGTCGGGTAAAGGCAGTGCCTTCCCCCTTGGCTCAGAAGGAAGATCAGTCTCTTCAGGGAGATGATCTCAGTCCTGAGGAAGGAACTGTCCCAGAGGAGCTTGAGCCTGATCAGGTTGAGTTCTTAGGGACAGGGGCCCTTCCAGGGCAGATCTGAGCCAGGAGCAGCAGAGCTGCCCCTCTCTTGAACCCCTCAGACAGCAAGCTGCTGCTGAGGCTGCTGGGAATGCTAGTGGTCCCCATAAAGTGTATTGGGATGATGGACTCTTGTACTCAGAGTGTAGAGACCCCAAGCCTGGTGCCACCAGGAGGTTGGTTATACCTCTGAAGTTCAGGGGCTTCCTATTGACCCTAGCCCATGACATTCCTCTAGCAGGTCACCTGGGCCAGAACAAGACTTGGGACAGAATTGTCCCTCACTTTCACTGGCCCCACATGTCTGAAGACACCAAGGAGTTTTGTCGCTCCTGTGTAACCTGCCAGGCCAGTGGCAAGGCAGGTGGCACTACAAAGGCCCCCTGATACCACTACCTGTGGTGGGGGTTCCCTTTGAAAGGGTGTGGATTGACATTGTTGGTCCCATGGATCCCCAAACAGCATCTGGGCACAGGTTTATCCTGGTGGTGGTGGACCATGCCATCAGGTACCCAGAGGCTATTCCCCTTAGGACCACTACAGCACCTGTGCTGGCAAGAGCCCTCCTGGGAGTTTTCTCAAGAGTGGGCTTCCCTAAGGAGGTTGTATCAGACAGGGATGCAAACTTTATGTCTGGATACTTGAAAGCAATGTGGAAGGAGTGTGGAGTGACTTACAAGTTCACCACACCCTATCACCCACAATGCAATGGTTTAGTTGAGAGATTCAACAAAACCTTGAAGGGCATGATTAAAGGGCTCCCAGAGAAGCTTAGGCGAAGATGGGACATACTCTTGCCCTGCCTTTTATTTGCATACAGGGAGGTGCCTCAAAAGGGGTTGGCTACAGCCCTTTTGAACTTTGTTTGGTCACCCTGTCAGGGGTCCATTGTGCCTCGTGAAGGAAGGATGGGAGTTACCTCTCAAGCCCCCAAAGCAGGATATAGTGGACTACGTACTTGGTCTCCGCTCCAGGATGGCTGAGTACATGAAAAAGGCAACTAAAAACCTTGAGGCTAGCCAGGAACTCCAAAAAGCCTGGCATGACCAAAAGGCTGTACTGACTGTTTACCAGCCAGGACAGAAGGTGTGGGTGTTGGAGCCAGTGGCCCCAGCAGCTCTCCAAGACAAATGGAGTGGACCCCATACCATTGTTGAGCAGAAGGTTGAGGTTACCTACTTGGTAGACCTAGGAACACCCAGGAGTCCCCACAGGGTTCTCCATGTCAACAGATTGAAGCCATATGTGGACAGGGCAGACATGGGCTTGCTCATGGCTACTGATGAGGGACAGGAGGAAGAGAGTGACCCACTCCCTGACCTGCTCTCACAGAACCCTGATGATGGGTCAGTGGATGGTGTAGCCTTGGCAGGCAGCCTCACTACCCAGCAACAAACTGTTTGCAGACAGGTGCTCAATCAGTTCAGGCATATGTTCTCTCTGACTCCAAGTCAGACCACCTGGTGCACTCATGAAGTGGACACTGGGGACAGTCTGCCTATTAAAAATAAGATTTATAGGCAACCTGACCATGTCAGGGACTGTATCAGGACAGAAGTCCAGAAAATGTTGGATTTGGGAGTTATTGAACCCTCAGATAGCCCTTGGGCTAGTGCAGTGGTCCTTGTGCCAAAACCTCACACCAGTGGTGGGAAAAGAGAGATGAGGTTTTGTGTGGACTACAGGGGTCTCAATGCAGTCACTAGGACTGATGCCCATCCAATACCTAGGGCAGATGAGCTAATAGACACTTTGGCCTCAGCCAAGTATCTAAGCACATTTGACCTAACCACTGGCTACTGGCAGATCAGGCTAGCTGATGATGCAAAGCCAAAAACGGCATTCTCAACCCCTAGTGGGCATTATCAATTTGTGGTAATGCCCTTTGGTTTGAAGAATGCACCTGCCACTTTCCAAAGGTTGGTGAATACAGTTCTCACAGGTCTGGAAGCCTATAGTGCAGCATATCTAGATGATATTGCTGTCTTTAGATCCACCTGGGAGGATCACCTGGTCCAGCTAAGGAAGGTTTTGGAGGCCCTGCAAAAGGCAGGCCTCACTATCAAGGCCACCAAGTGCCAGATAGGGCAGAGTCAGGTTGTGTACCTGGGCCACCTTGTAGGTGGAAGCCAGGTTCAACCACTGCAGAGCAAAATCCAGACCATCATGGACTGGGTTGCTCCAACTACCCAGACTCAGGTGAGAGCCTTCTTAGGCCTGACTGGGTACTATAGGAGATTTGTCAAGGGGTATGGATCAATAGTGACACCCCTGAATGACTTAACTTCCAAGAAAATGCCCAAAAAGGTTCAGTGGACAGCTAGCTGTCAAAAGGCATTTGATGACCTGAAGCAGGCCATGTGCACTGCTCCCATTCTACAGAGTCCTGATTATTCCAAGAAGTTCATTGTCCAAACAGATGCATCTGAATTGGGGGTAGGGGCTGTACTGTCACAATTGAATGATGAAGGTCAGGATCAGCCAGTAGCTTTTATTAACAGAAGGCTGACCCCTAGAGAGAAACGTTGGTCAGCCATAGAGAGGGAGGCCTTTGCTGTGGTCTGGGCTCTGAAGACGTTGAGGCCATACCTGTTTGGTACTCACTTCCTTGTTCAAACAGACCATAAGCCCCTCTATGGCTAAAACAAATGAAGGGTGAAAACCCCAAACTGCTAAGGTGGTCCATTTCCCTACAGGGGATGGACTTTACAGTGGAACATAGACCTGGGAGTAACCATGCCAATGCAGATGGACTCTCTAGGTACTTCCACTTAGAACATGAAGACTCAACTGGTCAAGGTTAGTTTAATGTCCCTGCGTTTGGGGGGGGGTTGTGTAGGAGAGTAGGATCTGCTTCACATGGGTACCCCCACTTTTTGCTGATGCTTCACTGTTTTTCGACTTTAGTCTGGCTGGGGCCCTGCTAATTAGAACCCCAGCCCAGCTGCTTCCTCTCTAAAATGGTTTCCATGTACCTTAGGTACATCTCTGATTGTATTCTGGAGTGCCCTTACAAGTCCCTAGTATATGGTATACTATGTACCCAGGGCATAGGTATCCCAGAGGCCTACCAGGGGCTGAAGCATGTATTGTGCCACCCCTGGCAGGCCCTCCAAAATGACACCACAGGTCTGCTACTGCAGCCTGGGTAAGGTGGTGCATGCACCCCTTACTGTGGTATAGGCTACCTATATCACTACCATTGCACACACATATAAACCTATAAGTCACTCCTATGGCAGGCCTTAACAATCCTGAAGGCAGAGTGCCTGGTTTTTATGTGAGAGGGTGCCCCTGCATCAGCAGAGCCCCTCTGCAGCGTTCGGAGTCAATCCTCTGATGCTGTTTGTGGTACAGCCTGACCATATACTCTTAAGTGCATTGTAACCTCGCGTTAAATGCTAACTTTGGGATGGCTGCACGGAAACATGTTGTGTTTGGTGTCAAACATCTTGGAATACTACCCCCCCCCCGCCAGTTCTGGCGGCGGGGGTAGCATTCCACCCTTCTAGAGGGAGAGACATGTACACACCGGGCTACCCGGTATTAACTTTACAGAGCCCTGGCATCACAAAATGGATGCCGCTGCCACAGACACGGGTCTGGCCTCCTGCTGCTGACCGAAACTCCGGCAGGGGAGGCCTGGACAATAGGTTTACTGTCACAGGGAGGTGTAACCACCTCCCCAGACAGGATAGTGTGTATTGGGGCTGGGCGGGAGCACTCTCTGGTGCTTTGAAGTCCTGCACTGGGGGCACATTTGGTGTCCCTGTGCATAGCCCAGTTCAAACCGGTTGCAGGGGCTACCTGCCCCTGCTCTGGCACGAAACTGGACAAAGGGAATGGGTGTAACCACCCCTCTTCCCTGACCCTCCCATAGGTGGGTCCCCAGAGTATGTCCAACCCCCTAACTTGGTATAAGTATGGGACCCCAGTCCTTAGGACTTTAGATTACCCTGGACGAAACTCTGAAGCCCAATCCTGGACCTTCGACGCTCTACTTGAAGATTAGAGGACTGAAGAATCTCCCTTGGGGTCAAGGAGTGACTCCCCTGCTTGGCAGGCACCTAAGAAGCAATTGTCCGGTCTGCATCGCTGAAGCTCCCGCCGGACGCCTAAGTCTTTGTGACACCAGAGGTGGATTTCCAGACTTCCCCGAGGCTGCCCTGAGACCCCAGCAAAGCTGAGGCACGTAGCTGTCATGGGTAACGTGGAACCGTGACCCCTGGACACCAAGAACTTTTGTAAGTGCATCCTCTTCCTGGCCTCCCACGAAGTTGTGCTTTGGGCTCTGAGTAGCCCCCGCCTCCAGCACCGACTGCATCGAAGATCACTGGCCTCCACTCCACGAGTGTCCTGTGAGCCAGCTCCAAGTGCGTCCACTCGAGGCTCCTTTGCGGTCGCTAGTCCATTGGCTAGTGGGCCCTCCCGAAGCAACTCTTCTTCTGCTTGGGCTTCCCTGGTTGCTCCAGACGTGCCCTGACTTACCCTCGCTGGGTGAGTCCCCCAGACCTTTCTGGTCTGCAACAACATCCTTTCTTTGTTTCCACGTGACTTGCCGTTGCCAAGGCTTGTAGGGTTCAATCCGGTCGCCGACACCTCAGCAATCGACAGACGTCGTGGGACAGCTCGAATCTAGCTCCTGGTCACTGTCAACGCCTCCTGGACCTCGTGGCTGAAGAGTCAAGACGACCGTCAACCTACCTGAAGCACCCGACATCGGTGGGCATCTGCTCATCGCCCTCCTGGTCACTGGCTGGTGACCCAGACTCTGTCCCCTCTGCTTTCAGGTTCTTCAGATCTTCGATCCACCCTTGGATCCACCCGGACACTTTCGACTTGGTCGCCAGCAGCCCGCTGCTGCAGATCGCCATTGAAAACGACGACGAAACCCGACAACAAAAGACACCTATGCACCCGGCTTCCCTGGGTGAGGTAACTCGAGTACTAGGGTGCTCCCGTGGGTATTGACTCTAGAACGACCTAGTTCTAAAGGGGTTTGCTCCAAGTCCTCCTCTAAGTGTCCTTTCCTTTTAAAAACCTAACCGCGACTTTCCCCATAGAAGTTAACGGTGATTCGCGGCTGTGTTCCAACACTGCACGCGTCCCCCGTGGGTCCCCTGTGTCACTACCTTGGGTGGTTCCTTGTGGTCCAAGCACTTCTACAGGCTCTAGGCCTTGTGTCTAGCTCAGTCGTGGTTCTTATACCACTTTATTTGGTATATGGTTTGGTACGCCCCTAGGGCTCAAACGTGTATTTGTGCTATTACTGTTGATAACTGACTTGTAACGTATGTACTTCAAACTCTAGCCTCATAAAGAGACTAGAGGGGTGTGTTTAAGACTAAACACATATATTTTATATATATACCTGGTGTGGTCCTCTTTCATTTGGTCACTCAAGAGATTATAGACTGGTAAAACAAGCTGCTTTACATTCCTTCAAGACTTAGCCTGAAGGCTACTCTCCATAGCTACCACTAGGATAGCTTTCAATAAAGGTTGTCTTTAACCTATCTCCAATAAGGGGTTGTTTGGACTGGTGAGAGGTGCCCACTACAAATAGTGGACAGCATATACCAGGCCAACTTCTCACACTTCCAAAGGGACATTATGACTTCCGTGACCATGTTTCTCAGCATCTCTTGAAGACAAGTCATGGGCTGGAACTCTGTCGATTGAAAAATCGTTTCCAAATTCGGCCCCATTTTCTTCTCCCTTCGATGCTGTCTCAGTATCTGATCCGGCCTCAGAGCTGTGTTCCATAACTCTAATTATGGCCTTGACAGCCGTCATCCACTGAGACGCCATCTCTGCTGACTGTCTAAAACCTTCCTTCTAAAACACTGTCTTATGTAGAAGACAGAAGTGTGGTTCTAAATCAGTCAGTGGGTGTGTGCAACTGTGAGATATGTGTGACAAACTGTAAAGGCACTTATCGATGGGTGGGTGGGTGCATCTGTTAGATGTGTGTGAGAGTAAAAATGCATAAAAGCACTTAGCTTCTTCATAAACACTAAGAAAAGACAAAAAAACGAAGTATTATTGTACCCAATAGCACAGCATACTTCAAAGTACAAGGGGTGAGCCCACTCAGGCTACTGTTCATTTATTATGGCACTGGCATGCAACAGAGACAATTTTAGGTGGGAGACAACAAAAAAAAAATGTATGTGAGTCAGACAGCCAAAACCTAGGCCCTGGCAAGACCATAAGTGTCCCCCATTTGCAAATGTGAGAGCTAAACAACCATTTGCAAAGCCAAAAGGCTAGCAGCAGTCGCCAGACCGATTTATCGCAGCATGACCACGATCCACAAGCAGGAAACCGTTTCAGGTAGACTCTCCGCTTTCCAACGATGTCTGCCTGAAATGTGGGGAGGCATCGTTGAGAGTAAAAACCCCACTGGAGTGGGAGAGAACACTCACCTCCTAGCTCCTCCACATCCAGTGGGGAAATTGCACCTTGCGGTGCACTGACATTACAGATGAGTGGGGGGGGGGGAGGGTGCAGAAGCGACAGCGTTTCTGCTTCACCCCTACCCTTTTATTTATTTTTTTCAAGCTAAAGGAACCCTCCAGTGCAAGTACTGGAGGTTCCTTTTACTGCCTCCCCATGGTTGAGCAATGGCCAATGGACTCCCTGGGGAGGTAGTGCGGGCACCGCCAATTGGCTGAAGCATGAACTAAAAGGGTTAAACAGTTTGATATGTCTGTGCCCACGAGGAACATACCACTATCTGTGTCTAATCTGTCTTTCTGTCTTTTTACTATTCAGAGGTTGTTTATTTTTGCTAACCCTTTCTCCTAACTTTTCTGTTAGCCAGTTAAGAACTTTGTATGTTAGTATTGTTCCTTGGGATGTCGCAGTGGCAACATTTCTGTACTCAGCCTATTGTTTAGTGTATTTTCCTGTTTAGCTAGTAGGTTTGGTGGCTCAATCAATTAATCAAGTTAAAAATTTGTTCTTGATCATTCAATATAGGGTTTAATCAACTTCACCCCATATTCTGGCTGCCCCTTCCAAGCCAAGTACGGTTTTCTAGCAACAGGCTCCAGCTGGTAAAGGTGTGTATTAGGGTTTCAAATTTCACCTATCATAAGCTCTTCCAGTCTATGACTCCTATTGGCAGATTAGCTTGTAGAACGGTGGTGGCAGTGTATTATGCTTTATGACTCCATGGTTGTGACCAGACCATTTTATCTGCGTCAGTGGAGTTTAGGCCTACTTGCCCACTCATGTAAAGTTCTGCTTCTGTGCACTGAGCCAGATTTTATCGCTAACATTTCTAGTGAATGGTACCCATGTTTTTGTGTGTGGTACATGCATTGTGCGTAGGATGAGTGAACCAGAATAATGGAGGCCCCTGGGTTCCATTTTGAAAGACCCTGGCTTATTTCTTTACAAGATGTTGGTGATGTTATTTTCCCAGACAGTGGATATGCATTACTGATATTCCTGAAACTGGAGGGAGGAGATCTATACATTGAAGTAGGAGCAAAGGATAGGGGCTTCTTTAGAAATCATTAGTCATCCTGTAGCACTGCCATTTGGTACATGGTGGGGTTGAAGGATGGGACTGCGCTCCCTGTTGTTAAGGTAAAAGTGACCCTTTTAAGAGAGGCCATCCTTTTGTCTCTTCCATGATCATTGTTTGGTGTGGCTGTTGATAGCTAAGTGCAGAGAGTTTGTTTCTTTGTGCCTCTGTTTTGGGTACTCCAGGCTGGAGATGACCCTGCTGTTACGTGTATCACTTTACCCAAAGGCTGCGTCTGGTGAGTAGCCTGGAACTGCCACTTGAAACAAGAACTACCCCACTCTGGGTTTGAAAGTGCAGACAGAGAACCCACATCTCATGTTTGCTTTGACTGTAGAAAAGTGGGAGCCACTGACCCATGTGTTGTTCCATTCCAAAGTTCTCTTTGACCAAGGACAGGAGTCTCTTCAGAGAGCTTAGAGGACTGCCCTGTGCAACCAACGCTGGCATTTGCCTGTTAGCCTGCTTCCTAGAGGTGAGGGGACATCAAACTAAAGTCTTGCCTTGTTGAAAGAAGTTGTTCCTCTGACCTTAAGCAACTTGAAGAAAATCTGACTGCTGAGAAAAGGATGAAGGCTGCCAACCTTGCTGGAGGTGTGACTGTCCCGGGAGTGCCAGAAGCAGCTTGGCCCCATTGGTGTGAAGAAAAAAGACTATGGAGAGTGATAGAAAGATGTGCTATTCTGTGTACTTCAGTTTGTCCCAGCCGATGTAAATATAATGTATAGGGCTTACTAAATAGTAAGTTGACAAATCATTCAACTGGCGGTAAATACAGCAGTGTACCACCTTTATAGTACCCAGAATGATATTGTAGAGAGTGTCATCAACTTACACTAAATTCAAAATCATAGTGAGCTTAATCAATTGTTTACAAGGAGACAAAAAGCAACAAAGAGGGCCGAATGGTCATGGTCTATAATCACTATAATTGAAAATCTTTAAAAGCTGGGAAATAGCCCTAAGTAAAACTCACCAGACAACGGTGCCACAAAAGTCAGCCAGCTGCAAAACCGGCGATCTCCAAGTTAAGCGTATATGACAACTAATATTATATCCGCGGACACCCGGAAGTGATCAGGAGCAGATAACAATGTGTGGAAAGTAGCGCCACCATCTTCGAATAGTGGCACTAGTGAGCTGCAAGGCTTGTAAAAAACCAAGGGACTAAAAAAGTGAAAAAAATTGCAACATGAGAGGAAGAGATGACGTATCTAGAAAAATCAGGAGTCAATATATCTGAAAGATTAATTATCCACAAAGTGCAGGGCCTATAAATATACACCGTGTTATTACAGATCAACAGCATAGAAGGAGCCACCATCTTAGACTAGTAGCAGAAACATTTGTGTTTAATGAACCCAAACCAATGAAATAACAATCATTGGCATAGCCAATAGGTCTCGCCTTTGGGGCCTTATAAGTGTTTAGCCAGAGCTATTGACTTTGCCAATGTCTTCAAGCTGTGCTGTAGAGAAGTGTGGCTGCTGTGCAGCATGCTGAAAAGTTATAATAAAAAAGTGTCAGAAGCATTTTTGTTACTTTATATATGACCAAGAAGGCATTATGTAAAACTGAACGACCATATTAAAAAAAGTATTTACAATAAAAAATGTCCTCAGTTTTTTTTTGTTCTTGCAATGCTGGCAACTTGTTTCTGCCTATTGCAATGGTTGTTTGTTAAAGCTTTTTTTTTGAGGGGGCATAAACAATCGGAGGGTGAAGGTTGGGAACTAGTACCTGTATTATAACACTAGCAGCGGCCAGACGCTAGGGGAGAATCAACAGATGCCAGATTCCGAGAGCAGGCTGAGGTGGTGCTGAGTGATGCTGAGGTGGTAGTGGTGGTGGTGGTGGTGGTGACTGTTGCGGAGACGATGCTGAGGTGATGCTGAATGATACTCAGGTCTTGCTGAGTGATACTGCTGTGGTGCTGAGTGATGCTGTGGTGGTGCTGAGTGATATTGTCTTGGTGCTGAGTGATGATGTGGTGGTGCTGAGTGATATTGTCTTGGCGCTGAGTGATGCTGTGGTGGCCCTGAGTGATGCTGTGGTGGCCCTGAGTGATGCTGTGGTGGCCCTGAGTGATGCTGTGGTGGTGCTGAGCGATGCTGTGGTGGTGCTGAGCGATGCTGTGGTGGTGCTGAGCGATGCTGTGGTGGCCCTGAGCGATGCTGTGGTGGCGCTGAGCGATGCTGTGGTGGCGCTGAGCGATGCTGTGGTGGCGCTGAGCGATGCTGTGGTGGCGCTGAGCGATGCTGTGGTGGCGCTGAGCGATGCTGTGGTGGCGCTGAGCGATGCTGTGGTGACGCTGAGCGATGCTGTGGTGGCGCTGAGCGATGCTGTGGTGGCGCTGAGCGATGCTGTGGTCGCACTGAGCAATGCTGTGGTGGTGCTGAGCGATGCTGTGTTGGTGCGGAGTCATCCTGTGGTGGTGCGGAGTCATCCTGTGGTGGTGCGGAGTCATCCTGTGGTGGTGCTGAGTGATGCAGTGTTGGCCCTGAGTGATGATGTGGTGTCGCTGAGTGAAGCTATGGTGGTGCTGAGTGATGCTGTGGTGGCGCGGAGTGATGTTATGGTGCTGCTGAGTAATGCTGTGGTTGCGCTGAATGATGCTGTTGTGGCGCTAAGTGATGCTGTGGTTGTGCTGAGTAATGCTGTGGTTGCGCTGAGTGATGCTGTGGTTGCACTGAGTGATGCTGTGATGGCGTTGAGTGATGCTGTGATGGTGTTGAGTGATGCTGTGATGGCGTTGAGTGATGCTGTGATGGCGTTGAGTGATGTGTTGGTGCTGAGTGATGCTGTGCTGGCTCTGATTGATGCTGTGCTTGCTCTGATTGATGCTGTGGTTGCGCTGAGTGATGCTGTGGTGTTGCCGAGTGAGAGATAGAGTGAAGATATAATGCCCAATTAGAGAGGGTGGTGAGAGAGAAAGGGTGTACATAGAATAAAGAGTGGAGCGGGATAGAGAGAGAGAAAGAAGGGGAGAGAGAGTGAATGAAGGAGTTTGAAAGAGAAACAGATAAAGGGGTGAGAGAATGAAAGGCTAAAAAAGATAGAGGGGAGAGTTAATTAAGTAGAGAGAGAATTAGAGAGGGGAGAGAGAGAGAAGGAGAGAGACAATAAGAGTGGGGGGTGTGGAGTTTAAATAGAGTGAAGAAGTGACGCGGAAAAGGTAACCTTAAATATAGCTTTGTGCTTTGCGCGAATAAATATTTTTAAAAAAAAGAGTGAGACAAAAATACTGGTAATTAGGCTGTGACTCCCAATATAAAACAAATAGCGATATAAGGTGAAATCAACCCACCGAAGCAATATTTCTAAGTAGACAAAAAAAAGCTTGCATTTCAATGCTAATCGCTGTTGTTTTTCATGTGACTGTAGTCCAGGGCCGTCAGTTGGTAATGTGAGCTGCTGCTGCGATTGAAACATCAGAGTCCAGAGAGTTAATGAGCCATGACGAGGAAATGAGGAAGAGATAGGAAACCCCAGATGGCAGCTGCGCGCGTGCACGCCCATCGTGAACGCAAGCTGGTCGCCAGCCGAAAGCCAGTGTTTGCACTTCCAAAACCCACTTACTACAAGCATTGGCAATGCCAATCGGTCTCGCCATATTTATGTTTTTTTGTAGCTACATGTAACACAAAAGTGTTTGTAATACGCGCTCGATTTGCATCTAAGTAGAGGGAGATGGCAGCAAAACAAACAGTGTGAAGTGAAGGTAGACAACAGACTAAAGAGAGGCCACACAAGATCGTTATCAACATTGCGTCCACATGACTTAATAATTCACAGTGGGCTGTCAGTTAGTAGCCATAAAACCCAGTAGAGAAGGCTGCGAAAGCAAACAGTGGGGCATATTAGCAAGGCGATTATCGCCACTTTAGCGGGACTTTTTCCCGCTAAAGCGGCGATAATATTATCAACAAGCTGTCACTAACTGCTGTTAGCGACAGCTTGTAGGCGATAGCGACCGGGTTGGGTGCCGCTTTGCATGCCAGCGATATTTATCGCTAATGGCATGCAAAGTAGGCGTTCCCCACCTAACAGCGACTGGAAACAGTCGCTGAGGTCGCTAACGCCTATCAGCGGGCAGGGGCGGTGATTAGCGAACCAGCGCTAAACACGTTTAGCGCTGGTTTGCTAACACCTGGTCCCACCCTGACTTAGCCATGTAATCCAATGAGAGGTGGATTACATGGCTAAGTCCCCTCGCACTATCAGCAAGCAGAACTGGGGATCAGTGTGAATATCGCCTGTTTTCAGGCGATATTCACACTGTTCTCCAAGGTTTCTATCGCTTTGGAGATTAGCATTGCTGATTGCACGCTAACTCCGCGATAGAAACCGGCGATGCCTGGCGATAATTATCCAAGCGCTAATTGCGCTTTGCGATAATTATCGCCAGGCATTGCTAATATGCCCCAGTATTCCTAAAGGAAGCAAGATGTTTATCGCTAGGGCAAGGCAACATCTGTTGTTTTGGCTCTTAGTTTACTGTTGAAAAAAGTCAAAGTAAACTTTAAATCCTCCTTTGCACTAAATTATTTAAATGTATTTGCACAAGAACCAAACATTACTTCATACTATACCCCAAAAAACAAAAGCGGCCTATTTGTGAGCATTTAACTTCACCACGTTAAATCCTCCTTTGTAATAACATAACTTCTTTCTATACCCCCCAACAAAAAGCGGACTATTTGTGAACAGTACACTTCCCCACGTACCCATGTACTATCCCAGTTTAGCTGCTCTGCAACAATCATGCAACTAAAAGCTACATTTAAATATGCCGCTATTGCAACATGGAGCATAGCCTTGCACACCCAGGCCTTAATTTGTAAAACACTAAATGCCGGAGCTCACATGAAAACATAAAAAAATCACATTACGAGCGCGAAAGCAAGCAGAGCTTTAATTCCTCCTCTGCAAAAAATCATTTTCAATCTATTTGCACTAAAACCAAGCATTACTTTGTACAATGATCCCCACAAAAAACCGCCCTATTTGTGAGCATTAAACTCCCCCACGTACTATCCCTGTTTAGCTGCTCTGCAACAATTATTCAACTAAAAGCAAAATGAACGTATGCAGATATTGCAACATAGAGCCTAGCCTTTCACAAGCATGCCTTAATTTGTACAACGTGCAATGCCGGGGCTCACTTGAAAAGTAAAAAAAAAAACGCATTACCACCGTAAAAACAAACAATACATTAAATCCTCCTTTGTAATAACATTACTTCTTTCTATACCCCCCAACAAAAAAGCGGACTATTTGTGAACAGTACACTTCCCACGGACAAATGTACTATCCCTGTTTAGCTGCTCTGCAACCATCTTGCAACTAAAAGCTACATTTAAATAGGCCGCTATTGCAGCATAGAGCATAGGCTTCCACACCCAGCCCTGCAGAGAGATTAATTATTTATTTGGAGACCAAAAACAACAAAGGCGGTCGATTTGGAAAGTTTTTCCTTCGCCACGTACTATCATTGTTTTATTACTCGGTAATAATTATGCAGCTAAAGGCTACATTTAGATATCCTGCTATTGCAACATGAAGCAAAGCCTTTAACTACCAGTCCTTAATTTGTAAAACATTCATTGCCAGGGTTCACATAAAAATGAAAAAAAACAACACGTTACGACCGCGAAAGCAAGCATTTTAGAACACATTTCACCAACCACAAGTCAGACAGTTTAAGTGGCAACCTGAAATGCTCTTCTGTAATAAATTATTTTTAATCTATTAGCACATAGATCCAAGATTACATCTTTCCATACAAAAAACAATGTAGGAACATTTGACTTCGCCACATACTATCCCTGTGTAGCTGCTCTGCAACAATCATGCAACTGAAACCTAAATTTATATATCCCGTTATTGCAACATGAAGCAAAGCCTTTCATCACCAGCCCTTAATTTGTAAACATTAAATGCTGGGGCTCACATAAAAACCCCCCCAAAAAAACGTTATGCCCGCGAAAGCAAGCAGAACTTTATATCCTCCTTTGTAATAAATTCTTTTCAATCTATTAGCACATAAATACAAACTTACATCGTGCCATACCAAAAACAACAAAAGCGGACGATTTAAAACATTTCACTTCGCCACGTACTATCCCTATTTAGCTGCTCTGCAACAATTATGCAACTGAAGGCTACATTGAGATAGGCCGCTATTGTAACATGGAGAACAGCTTTTTACACCCAGCCCTTTATTTGTAATACATTAAATGCCGGGGCTCACATGAAAACATGAAAAACAAATGCCACATACTATCACTGTTTTTATGCTTAGCAATAATCATGCAGATAAAATCTACATTAAGATATCGGTAAAGGACGTCACTTATGTTGGCAAAAGCTACATGTAATGCAAAAGTGTTTGTAATGCGCGCTCGCTTTGCATCTAAGTAGACGGAGATGGCAGCAGGACAAATAGTGTGAAGTGAATGTAGACAACAGAGTAAAGAGAGGCCACACAAGATCGTTATCAACATTGCATCCACATGACTTAATAATTCACAGTGGGCTGTCAGTTAGTAGCCATAAAACCCAGTAGAGAAGGCTTCGAAGCGAAAGCAAACAGTATTCCTAAAGGAAGCAAGATGTTTATCGCTAGGGCAAGGCAACATCTGTTGTTTTCGTTCTTAGTTTACTGTTGAAATAAAAGCAAGTTAAATACCCAAAACAAGACTTCGTATTATTACACAAATACTGTTTATAAAGAACAATACTCTCTACAGCCAACGGCACCAATGATCCCTTGGACACTGACCCCCTCAAACCGCGGCATACTCAACCCCCTGTCCCACCACCTCAGGCACAAACCACCCCCACTTTCAATCCGACTGCCAGTCCCTTGGACACGGACTTCCCCTAAACATAGTACACTCACCGCCCTTGGTCCCAAAACCCACTACACCGCGACCTAACCTCTTGACTAGAAGCAACAACAACCCCTCCCCTCACGTCCAATCTATCCCTACTCCTAATCCTACCTTAGGGACTCCCTTTCCTTTGCTTTCCTCCTCTAACTCTCTTCCCACTGCTCAGGACGCTACCTTTGGGCCACCCTCTCCTCTGAACTCCCTAAACCTACTGCTTCCTCTTGCTCTACGCCCAGGGCTCAGGATACTACCGGTGGACCGCCCCTTGGACATACTCAAGGGTGTACCCCTCAACCGCCGCTTATGATCCCTGACGCCATCCTTACCATTCTCACTACTCCTTTGGAGCCCATAACTGAGCTTAAGCAGGGGTCCATCTCCCCTTGCAATAGCTGTATGGAGAAGGGGCATCTCCCTGCACCTTATACTGGACGGTCACCTGATGGTGTCAGCCTTCGGCGGATTGAGGAACAATTGGCCGAACTGAAGCGGGACCTCCTTACTGTAAATGACAACCTCCAGATCCTCCTACAATGCTCAATAAAGAATGAAAAGCTCCTCACACCTTATCCGCCCGCGGAATCGGATCTACCCTCGCACCCTGCAACTAATTTAAATGGTGGAATGGAAAGGTCCTCTGTTACCTGCCCGTACTACCCTCGAGGGCCCGCTCCCCCTCCTCCCTACCTCCACTCCAGACCCTGTAGTTTACAAACGCAGGGGTCTGAGGTTGACACGCTCCGCACTCTCACTATCTTATGAGGACTACGCAATCTCGCCTAGCTCCATACCCACTATCTCCTCCGATCCTGATAGAGAACCGAGTGTTAACCTGAGATCCTTGAATAAGGACAACTTACTTCAGGTAGTCACTTCGCACCTAGTGGAAGCAACCACAGATTCCCATATCAAATCGATGCTTCTCAACTGCAGATCAGCAGTGAAGCACGCAGCAAATATCTCCGAACTCATCTTATCACAAGATTTAGACCTCCTGATTCTTACGGAAACATGGCTCAATGACTCTTCCTCCCCAATACTTGACATTTTAATTCCTCCTGGCTATGACATTGTCAGATGTGATAGGGCTATTAAAGCTGGGGGGGATTGCCTGCATCCATCGGTCCAGCCTCATTTTGAAGCAGACTCATAAGGACTCGATGTCCTCCTGTGAGCTACTTGTCGCTGAAATTTGGAACAAGGGCAAGATTGTCTGTGTGCTTCACTTGATCTACCATCCTCCTGGGGACAACAACTTACTTTTCGTAGAACAATTAATGGAATCCATCTCTGCCAGCTCAGCCCTCCATCCTAATCACATCTTCCTCGGTGACTTCAACCTTCACTGGAATGACTCTAATGATCCAGTAGTCTGCTCTCTTAAGTCTTTCCTCTCTGACCTCAACTATATACAGGCCTGCAACGATCCTACCCACTGCATGGGCGCTACCCTTGACCTCATCATAGCTAGAGAGCACATTATTCAGCTAGATGACATAGTACCATGTGATTGGTCGGATCATCTCCAAATCTCCTTTCGCATTCAGGAGAAGGTATTGCTTAGACAAGGGCAACCACTCAAAATCAAGCAATTGACTCGTAACCTGAGAGATATCAACATCTCTAACCTTTCCATCTTGAGCAAGAATCTACTTGAACCTCCAACTACCATGAATAATTTGGAAGAGTTGACGGATCATTACTTCAACACTATGTCTAATATTCTCGACTCTGCAGCCCCGAAGCTACTTAAAAGGATTCCCTGCAAACAATCCAAACCTTGGTTCAGTGGTACCCTTCATGCCCAACGTCGCAAGCTGAGGCTCTCTGAGAGACGTTGGAGAAATGCCCCCTCCACTTCTAGCCTCGAACAGTTAAGAAAGATGAGAAGCTCTTACAACAAACTCATTCTCATCGCTAAATCAGATCATTTCAGAGATCAGCTTGACAGCGCTAAAAACCGTCCCAGGAAACTGTTTGATATCATCAAACAACAGGCTAATCCTATTCCAGCAATCAAAATCGCTGGACCCAGTGAGGAGGACTTCTCAGAGCACTTCGCTGAAAAGTCTAGAAGTATTGAGCGGGAACTGCAACGGGCCGCTGAGAATTTGTTGTCTATGAGTTCTGAGGGTTTGCCTGGTTACACGGCAATACACACCCAAAATCAATGCCTGTACACACCCAAAAACAATGCCTGCTGGAATTCCTTCCGACCTCCAGACTTGGAGGAGCTGTCACTGTCCCTGGCTTCTCTGAAACCTTCCAACCATTTCAAGGACCCACTCCCCGCCAAGCTGCTCAAAGACCTCAACTTGGCAGTTCTGCCTCTCTGGTCCAGGATCATCCAACAATCTCTCTTACAGGGGAGGATTCCCGACTGCCTTAAAATGGGGCAAGTCACACCCATCCCCAAGAAGCCCAATGCAGACCTTACAGATCCCAGTAACTGCCGGCCGATCACCAACATCATGTCCCTAGCAAAATTGCTCGAGAAATGTGTTCACACACAGCTTTGCAACCACATTGAGAAATTTCAGCTCCTAGACCGACATCAATCAGGCTTTAGATCAGGTCATAGCACAGAAACAGCGCTAACTCACATTGTTGATGACGCATTGAGAGCTCTGGACCAAGATACACCCTGTCTTCTAATCCTGCTGGACTTGTCCTCTGCTTTTGACACTATCAAACATGATAACCTGATTAACCTTCTTCAATACAGGATGGGGCTATCGGGCCCTGTTCTAAATTGGTTCTCCTCTTTCCTGCATAACCGAACACAAAGAATCAAAGTCAACCAATCTTTGGCGGCCAGCATTTCAGTCTCTATTGGGGTGCCTCAAGGTTCTGCACTTTCGCCCACTCTCTTCAACCTATGCATGGAACCTCTAACTGCCATTCTAAATGACTCAAACATTCAGTACCACATGTACGCGGATGACACTCAACTGTATTTGAAGATCTCCTCTCCAGATGACATTAAAACTCTTAACGGAGCGCTTCAAAAAACTCAACAATGGCTAACACATAACCACTTATTACTTAACTCTCTCAAAACTGAATCTCTCTTGATTTCCCCACGCAATCACGAGGCTCCCACGCAAAACTGGATCAAAAAATCTCAGCACTCAACTGCACCCCGCATTTGGTGGACTCCGCCTGCTCTTTAGGGGTCACCCTAGACAAATTTCTAAACATGCAAGGTCACATCAGTGCAACCATTAAGAGTGCCAACCATCAGCTCAACACTCTTAGGAAAATCAAACCGTTCCTACCCCCGAAGACATGAAATCAGCAGTCCAATCCTTAGTTATATCACGAGTAGAATATGGCTTGGTAACCCTAGCTGGTCTTCCTAAATCTAGGTTAGCGCCGCTAAGAGCTACTCTGAACGCCTCTGCCAGACTAATCACAGGCTCTAGAAAGCATGATCATATCACACCTGACTTAATCCAGCTTAACTGGCTCCCCATTGAAGCTAGGATTCGCTTCAAAATAGCCTGCCTGGCACATAAAGCTATACATTTCAATAGCCCTGTTTACCTGGCAAAAAAACTTGAGCTCTCCGGATCCAGAAGAAACCTAAGAAGCTCCAATACCCTACTACTGAAACCACCGAAATTCAATAAAAAAAGAACCTACAATCGTACCTTCTCAGGGCTGGCTCCAAGAATTTGGAATGCCCTACCAACAGAGATCAGAGCCAACCCTTCGACTGCCTCATTCAAAAAACAGGTCAAATGGCTACTATTGGAAGAACTGCATCAACAATAGCCTCCATGTCATTTGCTAGTCAATTACCTTGCATTCTCGACAAGCATTTTTACTTTGTTGTGTTGAAATGTATGCTTGACAATTGACTTTTCTTTGTTTGTAACTCGTGCTTGACAATCATTCTCACTTGGGGTTTAAAACGTATCTCAGCTGTCTTTAAAGTAAGGCGATGATGAAACTGTTCGGCCTCATCTGGGTGGGCTGTTTATTGTTTGTTCATTCTCTACCTACTCTTCCCCTAGCGTCCTCATTTATTTTATGCCTCAGGTTCCTCTCATGTTGCCTTATGGGGTGTGCTTGGGTGTTTTATTGCATGCTTAACAATTTACCTTCACTTTATGTTTGAAACTTGTGCTTGACAATCATTTCTACTGGGGGTTTAAACTTATTTAGTTTGTCTTTGAAGTAAGTTGATGATGAAACTGCTTGGCCTCATCTAGGTTGGCTGTTACCTGTTTGTTCACTTGCTACCTACTCTTCCCCTAGCACCCTCATTTACTTTTTGCTTCCGGTTCCTCTCATATTACCCTTTTTTGTAAATGTATTTATATTGTCTCTGTACTTATACGTCAGCTTTCCTCGCCCTTTTTTGTAAATGTATTTATATTGTCTCTGTACTTATACGTCAGCTTTCCTCTTTGTACAGCGCTCTGATACCCGGTTGGGTCTTGTTCGCGCTTTATAAAACTTTTCAAATAAAATAAATAAATAAAATAATAATACGTAAAACACCTCACACAAACAAGAACGCGAAAAAAATAAAATAAAAACAGAAGTAATGCTTTCAAAAACAAAGCTAAAAAAGCCATTAATAAAAAAAATAAGACGAAAAGCAATGCCTTCCAAAACAAAGCAAACCAAATGCATTAACAACTTAGACGAAAATAAATACCTTCAAAAATGAAGCAAACCAAATCCATGGAAAAAGTCGAAGGCAAACAAAATGCATACAAAACAAGCATTGGCCGCGCGGCCGTGAAACTGACACGGCCGCGCGGCCGTGAAACTGACACGGCCGCGCGGCCGTGAAAGTAATCGTGAGGAAGCGGGTTTTGGAAGTGCAAACAGTGGCTTTTGCTGGCGACCAGCTTGCGTTCACGCGAGCGTCCAGATGGCGAGGGAAGCCATATGGCGCCTGATCGCGCGTGCACGCTCGCGTGAACGCAGGCTAGTCGCCAGCAAAAGCCACTGTTTGCACTTCCAAACCCGCTTACTAAAACTCTCGCCAGAGCAGCGCATGCGCTGGCTCAGGCGAGACCTAAAAATGGGAGGAACAATGTTCCTCGGAAATACAGTAAGCACTAACGATCACTGCAATCAAGTAAAATTAAAGAGTGGGCCAAAGTTTAAAAATAGGTCCAAGAAAGGTAAAAAGTGACTAGAGTGTTAGTAAACCCATCCATTTAAAAAGGGCTCTATTGTACAAAAGACAGGGATCTTTGTCAAGTATTAACAGGAAAGAATTCAACAAATGATAATCTCACTGGATACTGGTCAAATGGAAGATTAGAAACAAAAGTCTATCTTTCTAAAGCAAATAAAACCACTCTGCAGAAGCATTCAAAACCTTTGTATACGTGTTTGCTAGCCAAATCCACTTTTTCTCTCTAAAGGTCAATAGACGAGCCACCTCATTTTGTCGTAAAAATGTTTCAACAACTTTAAGAACGGACCATTTCATTTTTTGCCACTGATGGTTAAAAGTTTTGTCATGTTCAACAAGATGTGCATTTTCCATGTTATATCGAATTCTTGATTGATGTTGTAAGATTTTGCGTAAGACTTCCTGCATGCTTTTTCCTATATAGTGGAAGACACAGGAATATTCTTTACAATACCGAACGTTATTTTGTTGAACATTTGGATATGTGCCTTAGTTCCACTTTTCTGTCGTTATTAATTCTCGACTTAGAGTTCGAAGTTGTATTACAGACAAGATAATTTCTGCATTTGTAATGGTCGATTAGTGGTTGCAAACCCTATATGGTAGTAATAATAGGTTTTAGAGGTTCCTTGTATGCTTTATAAGGTGATCTCTTCTATTGCGGACGCTTTTAAACGCAAAAATTGGTTTATTGATTTAGAACATTTAATTATGTATTATATGCCAATTTTTAAAAATGATTGTTTTAATTTTTGGGGATTTAGTCCCAAAAGCAGTACCACATGTGAGGTCCAGATTCTGTGCTTTATCTTTTGTTTTAAGTACACATTCACAATTGTAATATCAAGCACTTTTTATTGCCTGTTTTATGAGTCGACTGGGATATCCTCTGGCAACTAATTTGTTCTTTAGGATGCTTCCTCTTTTGAAATAATCACATTTTTTACTGCAGTTACTGCGGATTTTTAAAAACTGCCTAAACAGCAGATTGTCTCGTAGATTACGTGGGTTGTGGCTTTCATATTTTAGAAGAGTGGTGTTAGACCTGGCTTGTCCAGCAGGTTTATCCCCAGACTTTTTGCTCTTTGGCCTTCTGTTTCTGACCTGTTTTTGTTGGTTTTATGAATCTGGGCACTTTACCACTGCTGATCAGTGCTAAAGTGCATATGCTCTCCCTGTGAATTGTGTTTATGGATTGGTGATTCCATGATGGGCTTATTTGGTTTACTATTAAGTCCCTAGTACAGTGCACTGTGTGTGCCCAGGGCCTGTAAATCAAATGCTGCTAGTGGGCCTGCAGCACTGATTGTGCCACCCACATGAGCAGCCTGTAAATACAACTCAGACCTGCCACTGCAATGTCTGTGCGCAGTTTGGTACTGCCATGTCGACCTGGCAAGTGCACCCATTTGCCAGGCCCTATCCTTCCCTTTTCTGACATATGAGTCACCCCTAAGGTAGGCCCAAGGTACCCCTGTGGGCAGGGTGCAATGTCTGTGAAAGGTAGGCCATGTTTTGATGTGTGTAACATGTCCTGATAGTAAACTACAGGGAATTTCGTTTTTCACTATTGAAAGGCTATCTGTCCCATAGGATAGAATGAGAGTTTATTATAACATCTTATAAATATAACTTTCCATTGGGACAAGATAGGAAGTTATAGTTTAGTATGCCTGAACTCACAATATAAAGATGCATCTTTTAGTAAGGATGGTTTTACATTCTGTGTTTGAAAATACCACTTTTAGAAAGTTAAAAAGTAGGTATTTTCTTGCTTAGCTATCCTGTGTGCCAGTTAGGTTGTGTGTTGACTGTCTAGCATTGGAGTGACAGGGGCTGGGGATGTGCATTCTGTTCAGACAGCCACTTGTGGGGGGGTGGGTGAGGTGTGTCCTGCCTTTCCAGGGTGAGTCAGGGCTGGGCTGAATAGACCTGGGCTGCATTCAGAGTAGGGGGAGGAGATTTCTTTCACACCTGAATGGGCCTGGTCTGCCTTGGACAATGCTGTCTCCACCTCCTGCCAGGAAGCTGCACCAGAGAGGAGAGAACTGGTTTTGGCTGAGCACAGACACTCTCTGCCTCCAGAGAACAAAGGATTTTGTGCTATAAAAATTGGGGCCCAGACTCCTGAACTTTAGATCACTTCTGGAATTCAAGAGGAACCTTTGCCAAGGAGAACAGCTGGAGAAACTGAAGGAGAAGTACTGCCCCTTTGCTCTGTGCTGTCTTGGGTTGGCCTGCAGTGGCTGTTTCTGCCAAGGAAAGGATAAGGACTTTGCTGTGTGCCGTGTCCCCTGCTTGAGGAAGATCTCCAAGGGCTTGAAGTAGAGCTTGACTCCTGTTTTGAAGTCTCATGGATACAAAGACTTCACCCCTAGCTCCCCTGAACTTCCTTGCTGGGAGTTCTGACCTGCCAAGAGGTGCCTCCTGCTGTTCTGGGCCTCTGGAGGTTGTTCCTGCTGTTGGGAGCTGGAAAAGTAACGCAACGGTGAGAAGCGCGACACATCCGCACCTGTTTCCCATGCATCGCCAAAGAAACCGATGCAGAGCCTGCCCTACTTTAGGCAGAGTGTAGAATGTTGGGATGGTATAATCCGGTATATTGAGGTATGCAAATTTCTTGATACTAAGCCAAGCTTTGTCAAGTCCTTTACTGGTAAGTTTGTTGATTTCTTTAAAAATTCTATTTGTGGGATCAATTTTAAAGTTTTTTATAGTTATCAATATTCTGAAATTGATTTAAGATTTCTTGATCATAATCTCTGAGATTTTGGATAGTTATCCCTTCAGCCTTGTTTGCTCGCTTAATTATAATGTCAAGTTTGGATAGTGATTCTTAGGCACTCTGTTCATCTTTGGATAGATTACATTTCACATATTTAGGAGAATTGAAAAGTATTTTAGGTACAGATAAATCAAAATTTTCAAAGGTGATAATCTCTTTTCACATTGCAGAAGTCAGAGGGAAAAACATCAATGGACAATGTAATCCAGTCACATCCAGTTGTTGATCATTTTCTTGTGTAGAGAACAAAATATCCAGACAAATGGATCTGAAAAAATGAAAAATTTCAATGTGGGCTGTAAAAATCTCATTTTTATGAGTAGGTACAAAGGAAAGTCCTTTGTTCAGGACTTCAATCTCTATTGGACTGAGTGAATAGTCAGAAAGATTGAATATTGGAATAGTATCAAATTTTGATGAAGACATCTCTACCACTTCTAATTTTGGTTGCATGTCTGACAGAAGCCTGGAGTATACTGGTTCTTGTACCTGCCCTTGCAACGTCCACACCATGGTGTCTCTGTTGAGGGTCTCGATATCCCCTCTCTGAAATAGATTGATTTCATGTACTTGGTCACTAAACCCAAGATCAGAGTTAGTGGGGTGCTGTGGGTCACTGTCAGAATCAGAACTAGTGTCTGAGAAACTTTCTGTTTTAGGTGGTGGTTTTGAGGCACGATCACTTTGTGTGGGATAGTAGAAATCGTTTTTAAAATATAGATAGATACTTTCCCTACTGTATTTCTTATTATCTTTTTGTAATTTAATGTGTTTTTTTAGAACTAATGTTTGATCTTTTTTCTGGTGGCTTCAACGTTTTCTAGGTATCCCGTAGCATTAGATACAGATTGATCTTCAAACAATTTCTTTTCAAGATCTTCATCTGTGTACATGGAGGTCATATGTCCTAGATGTAAGTTATATTCATTTATACATAAATCACTTTTTTGGCACATATGACATGATTCATGTCCTCATTTATCAATATAACATCTTTGCATGCTTTTGAGTTTCATCTACCAAGAAATGAGGTAGTGTTTTATTGTTAATGGGCATACTGTGCATGTTATAACACACAGCAGTTGTATTACCAGTAGGCATGACACTTTATTGCGGTCTTAACAAAGCTTTGTTTCACATGTTCAACACAACTTCACGAATGTGCATGATCTTCTTGTTAGTGCGCCTTATTTTTTATTTTTTTTGTTAAACCATTTTATTTGGATTTCATGTAATGAGAAAAGCATGACATATTCATACAAATCAGAAGTGTAGACATAGCACGCTGGTTACATGACTGGTATTGAAACAACATTACGTGCAATGAGTGTTAGAATCGACTTCACAAAAAGTCTATGGAGCGCCTTGGGGAGGGGGGGCGAGCCGCTCCCAAAGTAAATGCGCCTACTTGTGTGTGTATCCAAAGAAATAATTTTAGAGAGAGAACTAGCTGCTAACCTGGAGTACCAAACCGGGGTTCGTGACTGGGAAAGGAGGAGATGGGGGAGGCGGTGTGTAGCTTTGTTCTGTGAGTGGCCAGTGCTATAGGCCTAGGCAGGGGAGAGCACCTGACGAGTCCACGGGCGTGTGCCAGCTGCGGGGTATTCACGTCTAGTGAGGGGTGGTCTCAGGAAGGCAGGATGTCCGCAGCCCCTAGGGAGACCGCTCAAAGAGACACCGAAGAGGTACCTTGTAACTGCAGGGGCGCAGTGTTATGATCAATAGTTTGATGGAAGTTAGTGCGCCTTATAGAGCCATGTCTTCTGGTTTGGCTGCACAGTTGTTACCACATCTCACCAAGTGAGACATCGTATTCCTGTGCATACATTGAATAAGGCTCTTCTCAACCTTTTTTTAAATGGTTCATGCTTATAATCATTGTCCTGAAGATGATCTCATGAATGTTTACCATATAAAGACCAAGAAGTAGACAACCCACTCACATCAGCCCATCATATAATTGGATGTATTTTAACTTATTGTATTCTTACTTCCTAGACCACTGTTGTAAGGCTGAATGACACTAAGCTACATGAGGCCTCTTGAAAAACTGATTATTTCTGTTATTTGCATGTCTTAAATGGTGTGTATTGTATATATGGGACCCTATGTTTACTCTTATGACTATTTGTATGGTTACTTCTATGTTTGTTCTTGGTGGGGTATACATATTGTAAATATATATATATATATTCATATTTATGTAATTAAAAACATTTATATCAGAGCACAGAATATTTAGTCGCTTTTTCTCATTCATGCCTCTAATGAATTATCCTTGTAAACGAATTACGTAAGATGATATATTCAAGTTGATTGGATCATATTGGGTCAATCTCTACTTTTACAAGCTTTTTTCGCTGAAATAATGCCTTCAGGAGTCATTGTGTTGAATACAATATAAATAGGGGCAACATCTTGATGAATGCCCTGGACCCATTGGGGCCTTACAAGTATGGCCAAAAACATGCTGATGACTTCATACTAATACCAAGTTTTCAGTAATCTAGCATTTTACGTGACCATTGCTATTTTCCTGGTTTTATTGGTGGATTGCACCAGCAGCTACTTATCAACACCCCACCCCCCCAAACGAGGGAGAAACCAGAGACTTACTCTGCAAAGAGAGGCTGTTGAGAAACTCCGGTTACTGCGAAGGCGCAACCTCATGTGAAGACTCTCTGACCTCTGTGTACAACTCGCTTAGGCCACGTGCAGCAAACTCACCTAAGTCAACTGCTGCTGCTCCAGCGTCCATGGAAGGGTTACGTTCAGAAACTCTAGTCACTCCGCTCCTGCGAGGTGCCGGTAAGAATGATTTCGGGCCAGTCGGCCCCATGTGAAATTGCTGCTAGTTAGCACTGTGATGCTGGAACACTGTTGACTTTAAAAGTAGAGTCATAGGGGACTCTTGAGACTCAGAATACTAGTGGAGCATGCCCTGGATGTCGACACTAGTGAATGGGGAATAACCACTATCCAGAAAGCGAGGAGGAAGAGGGAAAGGGCACCGCCAAGTTAACGTTAGAGCCCTGACCTCGGGGATTGTGTAGTTGTTTGTGAATGTTGTATTTTCGCTTTGTGTTAGTAATGATAGAAATAAAATACTTTTTCATGAAAGTGATTATTTGGCTGAACAATGATTTATTGCTGCTGCACTCATTTTAAGTTGTGAGCCTGTCTTCACTCCCCTGTATCCACACTACCCCCGCAAGGGAGCCTTGGACTGCTCAACCATGCTATTCGTGGGAGTCGAGTGCTGAAGGGGCACTTAGCCCAGTTCCTTGGAATCCATAGTAGGATGGGCTCCGGGGCATCAGGAGTAAAAAGGCTTCAACGCCCCAAGTTGGGCCCAGTAACCCATGCTTGCCCCGTGGCCCTTTGAAAGGGGTTATGACAGTTGGTGGCAGCAGCGGGATGCCTAATGTTTAGGAGCCTGAATACACGTGTGGCACTTGCCATTTCCAGTTTGCACCAGTAGTACAATAAGTCCATATTTTTCTACTCACAAAGGCAACACGCATAGACAATGGAAAACACAGGGTTGGGAATTGACCTCAGCGCCATGTTCATAGATCAGATGAAGGATTTATGTAGGGAGAGAGGACCGAGGATTCCCAGGAGTAGAGACAGAGAGGTCCATGTTAATTTCATTACCCAGTTTGAGATACTGGGTGAAAGGGATGAGGATGTAGTTCACTCAGGGGCGGCAACCACGGTAGGAGCCCACGAGGAGAGCGCTGTGGATTTATGCTCTAGGATCACCTTAGGACAGATCTATACCAGATGCATGCAGAGTCTGTCCCCTAATGCATTTTCCAGAGTTTCACCAAGACACTCACCTCCGTTAGTTTCTAGAATATCTCAGGTGTGTAATCCACATCTGATTTCTAGGGTACCACTATCACCAATTCCAGGAGTAAATCCCTTGGGTGGGTTAAGTCTAGCAGAGACCCTGAGCTTGCAGTTGGCACTTCAAAAGCTAAGGAGGAAGAAGATGATAAAGCCACAGAGTTCGAGAAGGAGAAGCAAAGGCTAGCTCACAGGGAACAAGAGGAGAGGAAGCAGGAGAGACCGGAGGAATGTGCCCAGGAGAAGAAGCAGAGAAAAAGGAAGGAGAAGCAAAGAGAGTCGGAGGAGAACCAGAATGTAAAGGAAAGAGAGCTGGAAAGGAAAAGGATAGCCCATGATAGAGAGAATCTTAGGATGGCAGCAATAACAACTCCATATGGGATAAGTGACCGTGGTGAAGATTCTATAAGATCTTGTGCATTTGTAGGTGATAGATCAGGACATTTTGGAATGGTTTGTGAGCTTTGAGATCTCATGTAAGGCACAAGCCTAAAATGAGGTGTCTAAGGCAGCTGCCTTAATGAGGTGCATGCCATTGGAAGGGACAGACATCATTGGGAGAATGCCTGTGCAGACCAGATGGTCTATGAGTAAATGAAGGAAGCTCTGATTAGAAGGTTTGGACTGAGGCCAGGTCAGTACCTTCAGAGATCCTGGGACTGCAAGAGAGCGGATGGTGCTCCATTTGAAACTTGGATTAATGGTGTATTGCGGGATTTGAATGAGTGGGTAAGAGGGATGGAGGCCAAGGTCTTTCATGTCCTTAACCAGTTGATGGTGACAAAGCGACTCAAGGAGGAGTGCTCTACCTCACTTAGGAAATACCTGTCTGATTTGACAGAGCAGGATCCGGAGAAACATGCAGTGTTGCCTGGCCGTTATGTAGTTAGCCAACAGGGTTCAAAGGGATAGAGCAGCATGGTTCTAAGCCAAAGGGAAGAAGAACTCTCCACCCACTGGTTCTAAACTGGAGGGTAAGAGCCAAAATAATTCTCAAGGGACTCAAAGAGGGCCCAGGAAACATGGGAATAAAAATGAGATGTCCAGGAAGGAGTATCATGAGAAGGGAGGACAGGGAACCGCCCAAGGAAACACTAGGGCCCTCACCTCAGGGGGATTGTGTACTTGTTTGTGAATGTCGTATTTTTCCTGTATATTAGTAATGGTATAAATAAAATACTTCTCTTTTTTCATAAAAGTAAGTATTTGGACAATGATTTATTGCTGCTGCTGCCCACCTTTTGAATTGTGAACCTGTGTTCACTCGCCTGTATTTACACCTCCCCCGAGGGAGGATTGGACTACTTGACCACGCTATTCCTGAGAGTCAAGTGCTGAAGGGGTACTTGGCTGAGTTGCTCAGAATCCTTAGTAGGACAGGCCCCAGGACATCAGGAGTAAAAGGCCTTGTACCCCTACTTGCTCCCTGGCCCTCTGAAAGGGGTTCTGACAGACATCAATGTTAATGATAGCTGTTTTGAGCTCGTTAGTAGTGTCTGCTTGATTTCTACAAGCTGCTCAGTCTGCTGCACCTCCTGAATTTTCCTACGAAATAAGTGATAGGATAGAGCTCTGGCATTAGCTCTGTCATTAGCGTGGCACAGTGGTGTGGCATAGCATAGTATGACTGGGGGTACAAGCATGTTGCTGGAGTGGGTGGAGACAACAGGATTCAAGCTGGGTAGGGCCTGTTGCAATTAGATGTCTGTGATGGGCTCTCACGAAGTGTGTCTGTGGAGCCTGGGTCAGAACTATGGCCCTAATTTAGATCCTGGTGGAGGGCCCGTTTCTATGCTAGTGCGATGGAAAAAGAGGTACCATCAGCCTCATTTAGAAATGAACCCCCAGCATGCGGTCATTTATTAAAGCGATGTCGTGTTTCCTGTCACTGCTTTTTACAGTTTGGTGCAGGGTTCCATCAACATAACGGACCCTTGCACCAAACTGTTTTCTTTTTTTCCAAAAATAAATCCTGAAACAGGATTTTCTTTTGTAAAATAAAAAAAGATAATGTCCCCTCACCATGGAAGTCCTCTCCCATGGTGAGGGGGGCATTTTGAGTTTTTTGCTGTCCCTTACCCCCACGATTTGCCTGGTGGTGACAGACAGTAAAAAATGGCTATATGTCCGTCCATCCTAATTGGGCTGACGAGCATATAGCAATTCTCCTACGGCCCTTACTCCATCATGCCACCTGAGAAGTTTGGCCATGGCGGTAATGGAGTAGTCATCGTCATGGCTAAACTACGGACCGCCCGCATTTAAATCGAGCGGACGAACCACTATATCTGCGGGCAGGGAACACTGTCACTATTGCGACGGAGTTCCTTCTTTTCCAACATATAAATTAGGCCCTGTGTCCCAATTCCCTGTGGTGACTGCACCCCAGATGAATCCAAAGGCCATATGGGACCATGTTACCAAACTTTACGTCACCAAATATAAGAAGACCATGCCGCAACCGTCAGAAGGCGAAAGGAAGGTACTGTTCCCACTCCCAAAGTCATTCATGCAGCACATCATCGTCTTGGTCAAAGACTTCGGGTAAATTCATGAAAAAGCCAAATTGGTGATCATTCCCTTTCCACCACTCTCAGGCTCCAGAGAGGGTGTGAGGGTGTTAATGTGCTTCCATGCCTCACTTACAATCTTCATCGGAGTTTAGCCTGATGCATCCAGAGATCCCGGGTCCATCTGCGACGTCACTGCAAATAGAGACCTTTTAAAAAGGCCATGTTGTCCATTTTTAGTACTTTACTGGATCCAAAAGGGCCTCCAATTGGACTTCCACAGGCAAGTCTGCCCTCTGCAGTGGTCTATGCCTTTTGATCCAACATTGGATTCAGCTCTGGTGCAGACTTTGGTTCCAGCATCACCCCCTGCGGCAGGTCCATTTGCATCAAAGCCTATGTAGCCCATGCCAAAGGAGGATTTGCAGCCCATTGTGCTCTCCAACTCCCAGCAGAATCTAACATGAAATCAACATAGGCCATGCCCAGCTCCGACCAGCACACAGCTAATAGACAATCCTTCTGATTCTGACATTTTGCCCTTACCACAAAATAAGGCCCTAAGTTTGCTCAATCTTTTCCGCACTTAATTAGGACAATGACATTTATGATGAAGAGGATGATTATATCCCACTGAATGATGAGGAAAATTGGTTTGAAGAACTCCAAGATGCCGGTGGTCTGAATACTTTTCCAAATACTGACCTTGTGTACCTCTAGGTCCTGCTCCTGAGGAAAGTGCCTCCTTTGCAGTCCTTATGTGAAGGGTGGCAAAAGACTTAGATCTACAGCTCCCTACTATGTAGTTCAAAGCTAATGTTTTGACTAAAGTACTTCTGCCTGCTAAAGCACCTACATAACATCTATTGCCATTTAATGAGACCCTCACCTATAGCCTTTGGGCACTTGGAAGAAGCCATGTTTGGTTCCACCTGTTAATAGGCAGGTCACTTGTTGCCATCATCAACAGGTAATCCAGCATTTCTTACACAACATCCAATGCCAGAGAGATTGTTGGTACAGACGTCCAACAGTAAGTCAATCCAAATGCCTTCCGTACCACCCCATTCGATTGTGAATCAAAAAGAATAGAGACATTTGGTAAGTGGATTTGTTTGCTCTACGAGCCTTGCTCTGAGGTTAGTGAATGCCGACTGTCTTTTAGGCCGCTTCTCCCATGACCTTTGGGACATGGTGGCACAAGCTATGACTGCTGTTCTGGACAACCTTTGTGTCTCCCTCACTCAAACTGTTCAGGATTGTCACGATGCAGCAAAATTTGTAGAACATTCTAGCTTGGACATAACCAGCTGCTTAAGTCGAGCATTGGGTACCAGTTTGGCACTTCAGCACCATACCTGGAAGAGGTCTATAGGCTTTTCCGAGGATGTCCATGCATCCCTGATGGACTAGCAGTTTGACAGCTCTCACCACTTTGGCAACAAAGCAGATACGCTCCTGGACCAGTTTAGGGAAAGGCGTAGCACAAGCACGTTCCTTGGGCCTTTCTGCACCCCACCAGACAATTCTACCAACAGTTTTGGCTCCTCAGTGGTAATGGTTTCCAGTTTCAGCAATGGCAGAACCCTCCTTGAGACCACCAGGCCTTTCAGCTCTTTCGTAGTTGAGGCTGTGTTTTTTAAAGACAATGCCTGGTATGACAAGAATTACATGCAGCTCAGTACCCTGCCCCTCTTCCAGCGGCAGTTGCAAATTGTTTTAGTGTGCTCTTGCCTGCACACAGTCACCCTGTCAGAGGCAGGATCTGATATTTCCTCCAAGGGTGGCTGGCCTTCACATCCGACAATTGGGTTCTCCCACCCTACCCCCATCCCCCCTTTCCTTCCACCCCATCACATTATCCACCACCCTCAGGGTGGGCTTGCCCCAGGCAGTCATCAACCACCTCCAGATGACGGCAAGCCTTCCAACATCATTGGTGTTCACTATTAACACGCCAAAGTCACATCTGACTCATTCACAGATGCAAAGCTATTCTGGATATGATATGGTTTTGTGCCTTTCTCCCATGACAGGGAGTTCGATGTTTCAGTCTCTGTCCTGCATCTCAGTGCAGATGACAGTGAGGCTGCTAGGATTGTTGACCTTCTGCATCCTGCTGGCCAAACATTCCAGGTGGCATATGCATGCTTTGCAGTGTAGCCTCAAGCATCAGGGGAGACTGCAAAGGGTCTTCAGTAGTGGGTACTGAATTGTGAGTGGGTCAGTGACAGATCGCTCTCCCCTCCTTACCCAGATGTGACAGTGGTGACGGAGCATCCATTCTGGGTTTGGGTGGTCATCTGGGAGAGGTTGCGATCCAAAGCCTTTTATCTCTGGCGAAGACTCAACCCTACATCAATTTGTTGGAGTTGAGGATGAGTCGTTTGGCATTGAAGGACTTCTTGTCCATAACCAAAGGAAGACTTGTGCAGGACAATACAACTGCCATGTACTGCAACAAGCAGGGAGGTGGTTGGTTTGTGGGTCTTGTGCCAGGAGGTTGTATCCTTCTGGAAATGGCTGGACACTAAGGCCTTTCCCTGGTGGTGAACCTCCGGCAGGGATCTTTAAACACCAGGGCGGATGAGCTCATCCTCAAACGCTTAGCAGGTCACAAATGGCAGTTGCATCCGGAGGTGGCGCAGGGCATTTTCTAGCAATGGGGAGAACCTTGGTACTATCTTGTGCCAAATTCGAGAATGCACAGTGTTATCACTTTGGCACATTGAGTTTCCAAGGCGATTCTCTCTCTGAGAGGTTTTCCGTTTAGAGAGGAGCTCGGGATTCCTGAATGCCTTTCTGCCGCTGCCTCTCCTGCCCTGAGTTCTGAAGAAGATCAGGAATTACTGAGCCTAAGTCATCCTAGTGGCACCGGATGGGACAGGAGAGTGCAGGACCCAGCCAGGGCATGAGCTTCTGTCCTCGATCAAGCTGCATCTACGGGATGATGTCCTATCGCAGCCGCAGGGCAGAGTACTGCACCTGGGCCTAGACAGTTTGCATCTACATCCTTGGAGAGTGAGTGGCGGCAGTTGACCTCCTTTGACTTTCCCCATGAGGTCATTGATGATCTCTTGTTGGCAATGCGACCCACCACAAAATCGGTGTACTCCAGTTGTGTGGACTAATTTGTGGCATGGTGTGGTGCCCAATTCATTGACCCACTATGAGCCAAGCTGTCTGAAGTTTTGCTGTTTGTTTTCTCCCTGTCCCAGCAAGGACTTGCTTTGGGCACTGTTAAAGGCTATCTGTTGGCTCTTTCATTTTCTTTTACGGTTGCCAAATCAGTCTTCTTGATTTAAATCACCTGTTGTGATTAGATTTTTTGAAAGGTTTGCAACATTTCTTTCTACCAAAACCCTTTGTGATGCCTGAATTTAGTTCTCACTTTTATGATGTGCACCTCTTTTGAGCCGCTGCACAGTTGCCCATTAAGATGTCTGATGTTCAAGATGTTCTTTCTCATCACCATACCATCAGCTAGATGTTGAAGGGAGTGACCCAACTAGGGCCACCCGGGTCACTCTCGACCTCCTCTAGCCGTCCAAGAAATGAAGAGTTGATGGCGCAGTAGAGAATACAAGCAAACTAGTTTATTCACAAAGTACACTGCTGTGGAGTCCAATCTGACCAGCCTCCTATGATGGCTGACGAGGGACTGACTCTAACAAGCATAAAGTTACATTATGTATGTTGCGGAGCCCACAAAGACCTGCCTACTATGGAAAAACACTGGTAGCTGTCATAATACAATGGGGGTACAGAACATAAGTTTCGATTCCGCAGCCTGGCACAAGCTATCTACTGCCCAAGGTCGTCTGGCTTATCCTCCCCACTAGACAGGTGGGAGAAGGCCTCTATGTAACAGAAAAGGCATGCGTTAATGAGCAAGATTCAGCATTTGAGAAACGAAACTTACCAAGGACCATTTCTCGTAAATGATCAAGTAACAGTTTCGATTATAATACAAAATGGCGTCTTCGAGAGGTAAAATGGTGGCACAGATGTCAACCTAACTTACGTAAAATCTGCACTTATTAGTAGCGTATGCATACAGCAAGAATTTATTATGAAATAGCTACATAAATGCTTACATAATATCTGGTAAAATACAAGTAATATGGCAGTAATACATTTCAATTCTAACAGACCCTCCTTTTAGCATTTATTAGCTAATACGGATACCTTTATTCTTGCTATCAGGTAGAGGTCTTTACAATTCTAAAGGTAGAGACAATATAAAAATACAGGCAATAACATGTCAAGTACGGATATATATATATGTGTGTATATGCATAGCAAACGTATGGAAGAAAATTACACTAAACATTAGCAGTACAAGTAACATCAGGAACAGAACCTGCAAGGGAAGTAGTTGAACCAAAAACACCCTCATCTATTTGCATAATAGTATCAAGCTCCATTTGAAGCATTATAGTTGCATTAGTATCATGAACTGAAATCCTTTTGGGAGAGAGATAAGTAACACAGTATGAGCAGCATAAGCAAAGGCACTGAATCCAAACACAGCAACAAATTAAAAAAACAATGAAATATATCACCTTTTCTAGAATCCAACTCCAAACACCAATTCCACCATTCCTCGAACATTTTCCAAAATGTCTAAAATATGCTGAGTGATATTCCTTTCCATATTCGTGATACTGACCACACACTGCTCTCCTATTATTGCGCATGCACCACCACTCTTAGCTAAAATGAAATCGACCGCATATCTCGATTGCTTAGAGAATATGCGCATACTTTCTAACTAGGTGGTGATGTCACGTAAAGCTGCCACTGTAGAATTAGACAGAATCTGCAGTTTTCACCCAAAATACTCTCTAGCTCGTTCACCCCTGGCCATGGCAGTGCCACCAAATGTGATAATAGAGGAAAGTATATATCCAAAAGTGATACCGTTACTGTAATTGTTGACTTCCAAATCGGTAACACCCTACCAAAATTCCTTGGTCAACGTTCTTTTTACCCATCTTGTATTTGGTTTACTATACTTGCAAGGTACCCCAAGAGGTAACACCATTCCCAAAGCCACATCCTCTGTGCCGTTGTACATATTAGAATATGTACCATTTGATAAAAAATAAAAACCTGGGTGTGCATAAAGCGGACCCTGATAATCCAATGGAGCACATCTAGTATTCATGCCCTTCATACTAGTGTCATCCTTTTTTCCTAAACGCAATATATTTTTGTACGCTATTGATCCAGAACAATTTAGATACAAATAAGCATCAGTACTATTTATTATTGGGCAACACACAGGATAAAAAACTGCCTCTTGAGTGACTGTCAGATCTTGATAATGCCAACCTGTCAGAGTGACGTTTCGTTTATCAATATACAGATTATCACAATACATTTCAGGCATGCAACCTGGGTACCCTGTCCCTCTTGGTTTTCTATAATAAAAACAAGTGCCAGGATATCCCATACCAAATTCACCCTTTGCCACTACGAAATGGGGAGGACGAACATATGTATAATTCACCAACGATAATGGGTAAGCAGTCCATAAACCTGTAACAGAATCAGTGGGATAACAAGCTGTGTTATCTCCGAAAAACTTCCTGTGCGTATCTAAGAAAACATTACTTTGCATAGCTCTTTTACTACGATCTGAAGAGACAATCCGATATAAAGCACACAATGGGGTATCACCAGAACACTCCAAGACCCAAAACATCCCCCCTCCCACCAATAAGAACAGTAATATGAAAACAATACAGAACACCTTCTTTCTGAACAACCAATCGAAACTGAGCTGCCCCGGTCGCAGGGCAACAAAAGGCTGTTCATCTTCTACAATGGGACGACCAAACAGATACATTTTTACTACAGATTTACAAATAGAATCACCAGAGAAAGAGACGTCATGTAATGGAACCAATGATGGAAAGGACACAAAAAAAGGAAAAAATGAAAACGTTGAAAAGATCAGGGTCCGTCACAAGCCGCCCTGGCAGGCTTTTATTGTTCGATCCTCGGTGGTGCTATTGAGCACTTCACGGTGGAGCCACACTGTTGCAGCCCATCGGCAAATGTTCACTGTTCTCAGGATAGGGCACTCTCCCTCCTTGGAAAATACCCTCAACTTATCCTGTCCTGCGTCACAGGCAGTGCACCAATGTTCTGATCCCTAGTCTAATAGGAAAAGCAGAAACAAGGGGCATTTTCATTAATCTTATCCACAAAGTCCATCCCTGCTACACTAACTCCTCTTTTGGTGCACTATCCTTCCGTCGAGGATGCAAATTGTACCTTGCTACTCCAGGCACTGTCTCATCATGAAAAAGAATCTGAAATTCAGGGGGTGTCGGAGACTTAGGCTCCTGCGGATCAGATGAAGAAGAAGCCTGGGCAGCCCTAATTTCTGGGGGAATTGCCGCTTTCAGAACTGCCTCACTCTCTTCCTCCGTCTGCGCCCAAGTCAGTTGGGAATCAGAAAAGGGAACAAAACGTGGAACCTTCTCCGTCTCGTGATCCCCTATCCCCTCGCGAACCCAACCATCATAGAGGAGGGGGAGCGGCACTCGTTGACAATGAGAGGTATGGAGCCAATGCTTCCGGCCATCCACTCTCACTGGCGTCCTTGTCATGATGAGGACCAAATATGGTCCTTTCCATCTGGGTTCCAAGCTGTCTCGCCTCTGGTAATTCTTAATGAGGACGAAATCAGCAGGCTGTATGGTGTGCCCGGGCCCCTCTGGTGCTGGAGGCAAAGCTTCATGTATCTGTTGATGAATAGAACGTAAACTTTTAGTAAGATCATATAAATAATCGACAAGCAGAGGATAATCAATTTTAGAAAACTTTTTCGGTCTAGGGACGCCCCACACATTTGCGGGACGGCCAAAAACCACCTCTTACGGCGATAATCCAGTTCTAGAATGGGCTGTCATTCTGATGGACAATAGAGCAAGGGGTAATGCATCTGGCCATTGCGACCCAGTACTTTCCTTAATCTTTGCCAATTTTAGCTTGAGAGTACCATTGTACTTCTCAACTAAACCTGCTGACTGAGGATGATTTGCTGCATGAAATTTTTGCTTGATGTGCAGACCATAGCACACCAATTGGATCACCTTTGCATTAAAGTGACTTCCGTTGTCACTCCAAATCAAACGGGGCAAGCCATAGCGGGGGAAAAACTCCTTAATAAGAGCCTTCGCCGTCACCATGGCTGTGTTTTCTTTCGTTGGGTAGGCCTCAATCCATTTACTAAATGCACAAACAACCACTAGCACATATTTCAAATTATTAACTCGTTGCATCTCAATATAATCCATCTGGAGTACCTCGAAAGGGAAGGAAGGTGGCGCAAAATTACCAGAAGGGGTAGGGGTACCTTTTCCAGGATTGTGCTTCAAACAAATCATACAGTGTTTCACCAAATGGGAAGCAACCTTTGGGATATTGTCATTTTGCCACACAGGATCCAATAACCTACAAATTCCCCTTGCGCTAATATGATACCGGACCATGTGCCATTGTAACTACAGGAAATACATATGCATCGGGCAACATCCATCTCTGCTTCTCGGACTTATCAGTCCAGCACCCTTCGTCATCTAAACGCCCTGTACTCTCCTGCCACACTGCCAGCTCCTCAACTGTTGCCTCACTCTGTATTTCCCTAACAATCTCTAGCAAATTTTGAAACATGGTAACATCTGGTACCCATCTAGCAGGTCCTGCCACAAACATTTTTGTCATTTTTGACCTGGCTGTCTCTTTTGCTATCTGATCTGCAAAGGCATTTCCCCTCCCCACATCATCAGTAATTGCTTTATGGGCACTACACTTCACTATTGCCAATCGTTTGGAAAGGGTCAAGGCTGTCAAAAGCTTCTCTATCAATGGGCCGTTCTGAATCTTAGTGCCATGTGAAGTCAAGAATCCTCTCTCTGCCCAGAGGCGTCCAAAATTATGGTCCACCCAGAAGGCATACTGGCTGTCAGTGTAAATATTGACAGTCAGTCAATTCACATGCTTGCAAAAGGGCTATCAGCTTCGAAGCTTGAGCGGATTGGTAAGGAATACGTAATATCTCAACTACAGTGCGCAGCGTGGTAATAGCATACGCCGCTTTAGTGGTGCCATCTGACAATTTGAAACAAGAACCATCAACATATAGTTCCCCTTGTGGATCAGATAAGGGAACATCAGTCAAGTCTACCCGTCCCTTCGTCTCTTCTTCGGTACAAAACAAACAATAATGTACATCAGTGTCCTTTTCTTCCGAAGGGAGGGGTAGTAACGTGGCTGGATTCAGAATGGCACATCTTTTGATAGTAATATGAGGTGCAAATAGAGTCAATTCATAACCGGTCAGACGAGCACTGGTAAGGTGATGCGTCTTTGTCTTGTTCAAAAGTACATCCACAGCATGGGGTACCATTACTGTGAGATCATGATTAAGAACGAGCCCTGCCGATTGTCTAATAGAGACCGCTGCAGCCGCGGCGGCTCTTAAACAACTCGGGAGGGCTCTGGCGACAGGGTCAAGCGTAGCAGAAAAGTAAGCACATGGCCTCTGCTTACCTCCAAAGGCTTGTGTTAACAATGAAAGTGCACACCCAGCCGTTTCGTGTACATACAGCATGAAAGGCTTCTTATAATTAGGCGTACCAAGCACAGGTGCAGAGCAAAGCGCAACTTTTAATTGCTCAAAAGCATGCTGACATTCATGAGTCCAGGGCAAGGGTTCATGCACATCTTTAGTTGATAGGCAAAGCAAGGGCTGTATTAATAAAGAATAAGCGGGCATCCAATGTCGACAATACGAGGTGATGCCTATGAAAGCACGCACATCCCACTGAGTCACAGGGACAGGCATCTTAACAATGGCATCAACTCGTTCAGGTGTCAGCCTCCGACCCTCCTTCGACAGCAGGTGACCTAAATAGGTGACCTGCTTTTGACAATATTGGAATTTGGAAAGGGACAGTTTATGTCCTTTGTTTGCCAAATGCTTTAATAATTTAACCGTAGCATCCCGACAACCCTCTTCGGTATCAAAATGTCATCCACATACTGCAATAATACATTACCTGCGGGAAGAGAGAGAGAGTCCAATTGACTTTTCAAAGCCTGGCTATAAATACTGGAACTTTCAGTATACCCCTGAGGAGCTCGACAGAATTGGAAGCTCCTACCAGCCAGAGCAAATCCAAAAAGATACCTACTGTCTGGATGAATAGGAATACTAAAGAAAGCATTTTTCAAATCAATCACAGAAAAGAATTTGGCTGTGGAAGGAATCATCGTGAAGAGAACAGTAATGTCTGGAATCACCGGGAACTGGGGGACTACTATTTTATTAATCTCCCACAGATCAATCACAAAGCGATAGACATCAGGATGTGCATCAGGGGAATCCAAAGGTGCCTTCTTAAGAATAGGGAGAATAGGGCTATTGCATACATTCGCTACTGTCTCCTCAACCACCCCCGATTTGATCAGGTCCTGTATAATCTGCATCAAAGCCTGTTCCCCAGCTTATGATATTTTGTACTGGGGAATACGAGGGAGCACAGCGTTATCCTTGACCTTTATAGAAACTGGTGGTATCTGCAACAACCCTACATCCGTATCCCCTGTGGCCCACAATGAGGGCGGCACATCCGTAAATTCAACAGGAAGCGGCGCATCCTTTGTCAAACACTGTTTTGCACTAACCACATTAGGTCCAAGAGTCATGTAAACACCATCCGGGGAACAATAAATGGTAGGATGTAGCTTTTTCAACAAATCCAATCCTAATAAATTTTCCCCACAATTCGCCGTCAACAAAAATGGGGAGTCCACAGTAAAAGGACCAACAGTCAAAGCAAGAGGTTTGGAAATGGGCTCACAACCGGTAAGCCTGAATAACCTACTGAAACATTATTACGGCCAGACAGGGCTGCCCCAGGGACCAGCGAATGAGAAACAGAGCTATTCATTGCACCTGTATCCACCAAACATTTCTGTGCCGATCCATGCAAATCTGCTGTGACATAAGGACCAACTGATCTACAGGAATTTGGAGTGGTCCCTTTCCCTGTCCCTAGCTGTCCTAACCATACAACGTCCCTGCAGCTTCATGCATATCATAATCATCATGATAGTACTGCCTTCCCCGGGGGTCATCAAAATAGTTCTGATCAGACAACACCCCCCGAGGATGCCCCTGATTGAACCTCATCCCGACCAACCTCACCACGGCCCCTTCCACTCGAACCCCGCCCTCTAGGTACTGCAATTTTCTGAAACAAATCTGGACACTCGCTTCGCCAATGTCCCTCCTTTTTGCAATACGCACACTGATTCGGCCCTAAGGGTGCACCACCTCTACCGGCACCCCTCGACCTCTGAGCCGGACCAGTGCCTTGTCCCCTTCCGGACCCTCTTGCAACCTGCTGCATCAACACCCTCATTTTCAAATCCTTACTCTTCTTTTCTGCCTTGTCCTTTTCCTCATTTTCTCGATGCTCATAGTACTGGGCCATACTCAGTATCACCGAAGGGGAGGAGGTAGTCCAAGTGCTCTCCGAAGCTTGCAACCGAGCCGCAATCTCCGGAAGCAAATTCGTGACAAACCTGTTAACAAACAAACGAACACCACCTTCAACTGACAAATCCTGCCCACTGAAATCCAAGAACACCCCTTCAAACCGAGTAAAAAAATCAGACACACTCTCCTATTTCTTTTGACGACATGCTGTCAGCTTATCCCAATCAACTCGTCTGGGTGGGATAAGAGAATGCATATAAGTAATTATACGACTTGGCAAGGCCAGAATCTCAGCCCTAGGTTTTTCACCGGGCTTTCGCTCCTTATCCCATGCCTTAATCTCATCCCATGTGCCACCCAATTCAACCCTGTGATCCTGTGTATGCACCTGCCTCCATATATCCACCGGCACCAACAGCCCGAAAACATCTCAATATCTGCTAAGGTCATACCTGATGAGGAGGCGGCCTCTGTTAACTCTTTATAATACGCCGTAGGGTTTTTCCTAGGATTCGGTAACTGACTCTTAAGAGCTAGCACCTCACTTCTCTTCCACAGGGTATAGACCCACTGTTCCTGAAAATGACCCGCTACCCGTTGTCGAACCACATCTCCTCGCTGGTTACGCTGCTCTGGAATCTCAGGATGAAAAATAGGATGCACCTCCCTCATCGGAAATTGGACACACTAGTCGGAGTACGGTGATGTAATCTTTCTCGATAACCGAGTAGCGTCCCAACATTACTAAGAACTTCTGCAGGGGCCATACCAGCTGAATATACACGATCTCGAATGTCATAAATAATTTGAGGAGCTGTGCCTCCAATACACTGTTCCCACAAACCAATCAATGTAGCCGACATATGCTGAAGGGCTTGATGTTGTACAAATGGATCAAAATCTTTCATCACACTCCATATATCCTCCACACTATAAATCGGACTCCGAGCCCATTGTGCTGCCTGATTTGCAACCATTCTTTTCTCCTCTTCACCCACATCAGATCGAATCAATACCCGCTCCATTCGCTCCCGTACTGCCGTCCAATTTCCTCCATCGACCCTCGCACCGGTGTCCTAACACTACACAACACTGAGGATGAAATGTCTGGGGAAGACACAAGAGATACAGACGCAGGTGACAGTGTCAGCAATGGCTGTGTGGTAGGTGTAAGAGAAGGAGGAGAAACATGAGCGGAAACAGCAGACACTGCGGGGGTGCCTGCAGTCACCACACTCGCAGGTTGCTAAACCGGAGGGGAGACAGATAGGGCTGGAGCCGAAGCTGTTGAGTCTGCAGAAAAACCAGAGGAAGGCGGAGGAGCAACAGAGGACTGAGACGTCGGAACAACAGGATATATTGTCAAACCAACCATGCATTAAGGCTACTTAATAGGATTCAGGGAGGAGGGCCGGATACTGGACGCTGGCGAGGGCTCTTGTTGTCGACCTGCGAGGCAACAAGATCCTGATTGCTTTGGTATAACTGTTGTGTTTTGCTATAACTCTCAGTTTCCTTTTTTGAACTGTAATGATATTGTTTTAGCTTCCCTACCTGCGATCTCGAGCTGGTGAGTACTGCGTCCTAGTAGGCTTGTGATGTTCCTTCTCTGGGAAACCTTCTTATTGGGGGGCGTGTATATGAAGAATGCTGTCCCACAAATGTCTCCTTCTAAAGAAATAAACAATATAAATTATTTCTCTGCACGCTTATTAATATCAAGCATTTGACTTTTACATTATTCATTTACTGCCTTTTTGTGTAACACTCACTTTTCTCTTTCAGGTTCCCCTCGATGTGTTTCTTCACTAGGAAATAAAAACTTACAAAGACAAAAACTAACAAACGTCTATTTAGCCACAGAAGGGTTAAAATATCAAGGTAAGTGTCCGTTTTCAACTTTAGGAATTCTTATTGTTCGAAGATTCTAGTTTCTTCTCAAATTGTCTTTTCATGTAGCCGAAAAAACGATCCAATAATTGTCCTTAATTAAGTCTATGATTTGTACTTAATACAACTGTCTTGCGATGGGCACCTTAATTAAAGAAATTTCTTAGCTTTCTCTTTGTTCTTTCTTCCCTCTCAGGTTCTGCAAGATTGCGAGTCGAGAAGCATTCCGAAGCGCGATGTTCCGGAAGAAGAAACAGGATCCAGTCCCGGTAAGCGTCCTAGGTTACAGGTCCTTCCCTGGAGACTGGCGGAAGGCAAAGCATTTTCCAGAAGTTGGGTGTGGCTTTAATAGTAAAGCCACACCCAAGATGGCCGTCACGCTACGCACACTCTGCGTAACGCGACGTGTAAAGTTCTCGAACCCTTTCAGTTCTATTAAGAACTGCTACGTAGATGCGAAGCAGATCAAGTTCATGATCTGGAATCTGTCAGTTTCTTTTGGCGGTGACAGAAGCGTAGATGTGAGGCTGATTAGGTCCGTGTCTATAATCAGCAGTTTCCTTTTCGTGCGAGTTCTTGTGAGTCAAAAATAAAACAAAGTCCTGACTTTCTCTGATTAACAAACAAACGTTCGTATTGTTCACATACATAATCACGCAACAAAAGTACTGTCTAAATTACCACCCTAAAACACGATGCCTAAACATAATGACATATGTATACTTGAAACATCACATTTCACTACACTTTGGTCGTGCTTGGTTGCACGGGATATGGGTGGGTTTTTTATTACTTAAGACTCTGCGCTTCTAGCAGAGGAATCATGACATATATTCTCTGTGGGGCATAGGGAGGTGGGGGACGAGTTTCCAGCAGATCCTCCACAAAAGGATCCTCTTCCTCTCGAACAACATAGGACTTATTACATTGTAATCTAAACTTCCTATCTGCACACTCAAAACCCTTTTCGGTTTGTTCTCTATCATAAGCTACAGCTTTCTGAACCACTGTTTGCATTGCCTTCTTCCTAGACTCCTTCTCGGCTCATATACGCCTCTGCTTAGCTTCCTTCTGCCATACCTGCAAAGTATCAAACATCGACTGCCTACTTCTTCTAGCGAATAATTTGTCCTGTAAATAATTCAATTTTTGTTCGTCAAAGGTACCATCCAGTGGCCACTGAAGCTCAGTATTGTCCCTCGTATACTTGTGCCATAATGTACAAAACAGAATAGGGCCAATATCGTGCTTCACATACATCTCAAAACTCGGAGTGCCTTCTGGGGATCACTGACAGAATATCGAGAGTCAGAATATCGACCTACAGAAATATTGACGCAACAATATCGATGTCCAGAATATCGAAGTCCTATCTACATAATGGTAAGTACAAAAATATCGATAAAAATATTGTTGTTAAAAATATCGTTTTTTTTTAATGTATAAAAAATAATGTAAAATAAAGTAAATAATACATATAACTAAAATAAACATAGTTAAAAATATTTTAAAATTATACATATAATGTAAAAATCAATTAAACATATATATCTATAAAATATAATATATATACTTAATATTTTTAAATAATTATTTTAATAACTTATAAATTGTTTTAAAACATATTCAAAATTATAAATACATATATATACACATACAAGAATAATATAAATTAAAATTAAAAAAATATATATAACTAATTAAATTATTACAATATTTTTAATCTTTCAAAATACATTTTACACTACATTAACTAAAACAGTAGAGAAAATATTGGATAGCGGAGGGGATAAAATTACTATTCCCACTCCAGAAAGTGCAACAGTAGGGAAAGTGTTGGATAGCATAAGGGTAAAAATTACTATTTCGACAGGGTTCATTGGGTTTACCTGTCGGCAGTCATGGAGAAATTTAATCTGGGCAGGAAGTATTGTCGAGCTATTCAGTTGATTTATCAAGAGCCGTCAGCCAGAGTTTTGGTTAATGGCAACCTGACCAGACCTTTTAAGATCACCAGGGGGACTAGGCAGGGCTGCCCTCTTTCTCCTCTTTGACCTATACACCGAGCCCTTTGCTCAGCGGCTGAGAGAGGAGCCAAGCATTTTGCCTTTTAAGCATGGTGCTTGGGAGAGGAAGGTGGCCCTGTATCCAGATGATATTTTGATTCTCTCTGCGGACCTTGCTACGGCCTTCCCTGCTGTAATCAGATTGGCACAGGACTTCGGGCAGGTATCGGGTTACGAGGTCAACGCCAGGAAAACTGAGGTCATGACATGGAATCTTGAGGGGCCCCAGCATCAGACCAAGCGTAGTATGCGGTATCTGGGGGTCAGAATAGTCCAGGATATTGCCAAGATTACAGAGGCTAATTTTGAGGCTGTCTCAAGGGAGTGCTAGAAATTGATGAAATCTTGGGCCCATCTTCCTTTAACCATTCTTGGGAGGCTCAATTTGGTTAAGATGGTGGTACTCCCTAAGATAACCTTTCTTTTTAATTCTATCCCCCTGCATTTTGACAAACCGGCTATTGACAAGTTCCAGCAGGCTATCAACTCTTTTGTCTGGGCGTATAGGTCCACTAGAATCGCCTGGAAGAAGCTGAGGCGTAGGAGGGAGAAGGGTGGGCTTGCTTTGCCCGACTTGCAATATTATGCATGGGCTTTCCAGTTGTCGCATTCCAGGATGCTGTTAAAAACTCCAGGAAGCACAGGGGTGGGGGCCATGTTCTCTGCAATGCTAAAGGGTGCTAGCCTATCTGAGGAGGGTTTTCTGTTTAAATTTGGAGAACCGAAATTCTTCAAAAAGGTCAAACTTAAAGTTCTTCATGCAATGGCCAGAACGTGGGCCAGTCTCAAGCGCCTTGCCGGTCTTAATTACTTTTCTAGTTTGGCCCCTCTTTTGGACTCACCAAGCACACCAGAGTGCTTAAAGGATAGGTTGGCATTACCTCTTAGAGCAGCTGGTTTAAAGGTGTGGGGGACTTGGCTCGAGAGGGTATGCATATTTCATGGGTATCACTCTGTGATAGGGTTGGAGTGGGTCTTTCAAGGTTTAAGTACATTCAGCTGCAGAGCTGGGCCCAAACCCTGAAAACCCCCATAGGTAGCGGTAACATCTTGGAACATCAATTAGTGGCAAGACCAGTTGGGAGGAAGGAGGTTTCTTTCTGGTACTGGACCATCGAGGAGGTTGTAGACAGAGAATTCAAATTGGCCGAAGAATTGGGGGGGGGTCCTTTACCAAATGAACAGTGGGAGTATTTGTGGCAAACCTCGTTTAAGATCTTATTCACCATTGTAAAACCAGCCTGGCTTAAGAGGAACCACTTGTTCACCGCACACAGGGCCTACCTATCTCCGCTGAGGTTGACTAAAATGTCGAGGGGGCTTCCAGTCAGCTGTAGAAAATGCGGTCTGGCAGGAGCCTCAGATGTACATATGTTTAAGGACTGCCCGGCTATTGCAGATCTCTGGGAAGGAGTAGGAAATTCTGTGGCGGATATTTTAGGCCTCCCAATCCAAATAAATCTGGCCTTGATTATTTTTGGTTTATCTAAGGAAATCAAAGATTCTGCTAGATCTTTCTTATTTTATGCTATACTGTTAGCTAGGAGGCAAATATGCAAAAGATGGATAGATCCCACACCCCCCTTGCACTCTGACTGGTTGGCCTCGCTTTTTGAGACATCCAAGATGGATCTGTGTAGAACTCTGAGTAGGAAAAAGACAGCATTCTGGGATTTTTTGTTAAAATGGTCTGGGGCTTAGTCTGGTGAGATCGTTAGGGAGTTAAACAATTATTTAAGTATTTTTTAAATAATTTGTGGGTCCCATGATTATGCCTCCTTGGTACTCTTCTGACTATGTTGGGCATCTCCAGTTCCTCCGACAGGCCAACGATAATAGTCACCAGGCTCACCCGCGCCGAGTGGAAGAGTGACCTCTCCCCCTTTATTCGGGGGTTAGTGACATTCGAGCCAGTCACGGTACCTGTAGGCAGGGGTTTGCCCTTGTTCCCATGTCAACAGCCTACGCCTCTTCCATCATCAGGCTTTGGTACGGAAGGCTCGTTTGTTCAGTGTGGTCTGAGCTGAATGAGGACAAAAAAAAAAAATACATTTTACACTACATTAACTAAAACAGTAGAGAAAATATTGGATAGCGGAGGGGATAAAATTACTATTCCCACTCCAGAGAGTGCAACAGTAGGAAAAGTGTTGGATATGATAAGTGTAAAAATTACTATTCCCACTCCAGTGAGTGCAACAGTAGGGAAAGAGTTGGATAGCGTAGAGGTGAAATTTACTATTGCCACTCCAAAGAGTGCAACAGTAGGGAAAGTGTTGGATAGCGTAGGGGTAAAAATTACTATTCCCACTCCAGTGAGTGCAACAGTAGGGAAAGTTTTGGATAGCGGAGGGGTACAAATTACTATTCCCACTCCAGTGAGTGCAACAGTAGGGAAAGTGTTGGATAGCGGAGGGGTAAAAATTACTATTCCCACTCCAATGAGTGCAACAGTAGGGAAAGTGTTGGATAGCGGAGGGGTAAAAATTACTATTCCCACTCCAATGAGTGCAACAGTAGGGAAAGTGTTGGATAGCCTAGGGGTAAAAATAACTATTCCCACTCCAGTGAGTGCAACAGTAGGGAAAGTGTTGGATAGCGTAGGGGTAAAAATTACAATTCCCACTCCAGTGAGTGCAACAGTATGGAATGTGTTGGATAGCGTAGGGGTAAAAATTACAATTCCCACTCCAGTGAGTGCAACAGTAGGGAAAGTGTTGGATAGCGTAGGGGTAAAAATTACTATTCCCACTCCAGTGAGTGCAACAGTAGGGAAAGTGTTGGATAGCGTAGGGGTAAAAATTACTATTCCCACTCCAGTGAGTGCAACAGTAGGGAAAGGGTTGGATAGCGTAGGAGAAAAAATTACTATTCCCACTCCAGTGAGTGCAACAGTAGGGAAAGTGTTGGATAGCAGAGGGTTACAATTTACATACTTATCAATTAAATAATTATTAAAAATTAATACCCAATTAATAATTATGTATAAATTATTTATAAATACTAATAAATAAATATTAATAATTACCTTTTTAATAATTAAATTACTTCCCACCCTATTCCCCTATAAACCCACAACCCACTCATAAAAAACACAATTAATATAATTATCAATAAATTAATTAATACTAATTAATAACCACATTTTTAATTAATAATACATTAATTATAAATAATAATTAATAAATAATAATTACTTTATTAAAATTAAATTACTTCCCAGCTTACTCCCTATAAACCCACAACCCGCTCCTATAAAAATTACACAATTTATATAATTGTCTATTAATTAATTAATATTAATTAATAACCAATTAATAATTAATTAATAATAAATTAATTATAAATGCTAATAAATAAACATTAATAATTACTTTATTATAATTAAATTACTTCCCACCCTATTCCCCTATAAACCCACAAACCGCTACAGAACTAAATTACGCAAAAATTATTTTACATAAAAATATTTACTGTAAATAATTTATCACATACATTAAAAAAATAAACTACACTTATACCAAAAAATTACCTAACATATTTTTAACACATATTAAAATACAGAACACTTCGATATTATTAACAACGATATTTTTACAAACGATATTACTGTCTTCGATATTAAATAAAACGATATTTCTTACCTTACTGTCGATATTCTGTACCACGATATTCTTGATGTCGATATTCTTGACCTACGATATTTAAAACTCGATATTCTGGTAGGTCGAAATAAAAAACTCGATATTCTGTCTGTGCACCGCCTTCTGGAGGCGCATGCTGCCTTTCCTCCAGCCGATGCTCAGCAGAGCAACAGCGGCACCCCAAGCACCACACTTTACTCCAACAAGGCATCCTAGCATCAGACACATTCACTATCCACTCAATCAACACACACACACACGCAATAAAAACACACACAAACAAAAGAGCTCTCAAAAGCAGTCCTCAGACTGCACCAAGACAAGTCAGTCCTCAGACTGCACCAAGACAAGATAGGCTCTAGTCCCAGGCCTTTTCAAGAATAAGCCAAATTCAACAAGTGGCCTGGCAGAACGTTCAAAAACGCTCCGTGTCACAAGGGTCCACAGACCCACCAAGTTAATCAAGACGGCGCCGCTCTCACCAAAAATCAAGATGAACTCACCTGGTGCACACAGGTCAAACAAGATTATTCTCCACTGCTGACTCTTCGGACCAAATGGTCAGATCCAAGGGTTTCGCCCGTTTCAGAACCCCAGCCGACATGACCACTAGACGAGGAGACAGGCGGGGCAGCCGGGAGAACCAAGCTCTATCATATGGGGATCCGCATATCCAACCGGACGCAACCACGACCCCACAGCCCGACCACGGGCGGGATGGGCCACCTGGTGGAGTCCCTGTTCGGGCGCCACTGAAGGAAGTGACCCAACTAGGGCCACCCGGGTCACTCTCGACCTCCTCTAGCCTTCCAAGAAATGAAGAGTCGATGACGCAGTAGAGAATACAAGCAAACTAGTTTTTCACAAAGTACACTGCAGTGGAGTCCAATCTGACCAGCCTCCTATGATGGCTGATGAGGGACTGACTCTAACAAGCATAAAGTTACATTATGTATGTTGCGGAGCCCACAAAGACCCGCCTACTATGGAAAAACACTGGTAGCTGTCGTAATACAATGGGGGTACAGAACATAAGTTTCGATTCCGCAGCCTGGCACAAGCTATCTACTGTCCAAGGTCGTCTGGCTTATCCTCCCCACAAGACAGGTGGCAGAAGGCCTCTATGTAACAGAAAAGGCATGCGATAATGAGCAAGATTCAGCATTTGAGAAACGAAACTTACCAAGGACCATTTCTCGTAAATGATCAAGTAACAGTTTCGATTATAATACAAAATGGCGTCTTCGAGAGGTAAAATGGTGGCACAGATGTCAACCTAACTTACGTAACATCTGCACTTATTAGTTGCGAATGCATACAGCAAGAATTTATTATGAAATAGCAACATAAATGCTAACATAATATCAGGTAAAATACAAGTAATATGGCAGTAATACATTTCAATTCTAACAGTGTGTGAGTGTGCTGCAGACTCTGTCAACCCATCTACTCCAACATTCTTCCCAGATAAGGTGGTGTTGAGGACCCGAGCTTCCTTTCTGCCAAAGTGGTCAATCCATTTCATGTTTTGTAGGCTGCCACCTTCTGGCATTCTTTGCTCCTACTCATCCCTTTCAGGAGTAACGGAGACTCCATCTTTTGAAACCTAAAAGAGCACGAAGGTTTTATATAGATCGAACCAAAGAACATCGGGTGGATGATCAGCTTTTAGTAGGGCTCTGTGGGACGAAGAAGGGCAAAGCAGTGCAAAAAAGGACCCTCTTCCAAGGAATTGGTCATTGTATCAAAATCTGCTACACACTGGTGAAGAAGCAACCTTCACAAGGATTGCAAGCTCATTCAACCAGAGCTAAGGCTGCTACAACTGCGCTAGCATTCGGAGTACCTGTCCTGGACATTTGTCAGGCGGTTCCATGGGTGTCTGTACATACGTTCATAAAGCACTACTGCTTTGACAGTCGAAAGAGGAATCTTGCCTGCTCAGTCCTGCGGGTCCAGTTCATATACCCACCATATGGAGTGGTACTGCTGTGGTATATTTTTACAAAGTGCAAAATCTGCGGATAGAAGTATCAATGAGAAGAATAAGTTACTCACTGTGAGAAGCAGGCTTACTATATGGTGCACACTTATGTAAGTGGGCACCCTGCACTAATCCAGACTACCCTTATGGTGATTTTAGTTGTTCTTCGACAACCTTGGAAAGCTCTCTAAGTGGTAGCTGTGGAGAGCAGCCTTCAGGCTTAGTCCAGAAGGAGTGTAAAGCAGCTTGTTTTACCAGAACATAATCTTATAGGTGTAGATTAAGTGAAAAAGAACTACACAGTGTATTTATAAAAATAAGTATTTATTATAAGCCAACCACTAACACATACAGATATCTCCTACCTGGAGATATACACAATGCACACAATACTTTGCAATAAAACCAGGTAAGTAGCACGGATACACAGTGGTCGCCAGGGGGAGACCAAATCATATACTAAAATAGTGGTATGCGAACCACGACTCAAGTGAAGACTATACCCAGAAGACATAGAAGTGCCAGGGACCCAAGGAACCACCCGAGTTAAGTAACCAGGAACTCCACTGAGGCAGTGTGCAGAGTGGGAACACGACCGCGGGCTCAATACAAGTCAATAGGTAAGTTGCGGTTGCAATTTTAAAGAAGAAGGACCCTTCCCAGTGGACCCTGAAGAAACCCCATGGAAGACAGAAGGTTGGGGAGCCACCCCACCCGTGGATACCATAGGAACCAGGATACCTACACCAGGGAAGCCGGGTGCATAAGTGTGAAGTGGCGTCGGAAACCCGCCGTCGAACTCAATGGAGAACTTCAGGAAGATACAGCTGCTGGAGAAGGCGAAAGTGTCCGGTGGAACCCAAAGGTGGGTTCAAGATGAGAAGTACCTGCAAGCAGAGGGGACAGAGTCTATGCCACTCAGGAGTGACCAGGAGGCACGGAAGACGAATGCCCACAGATGTCGGGTGTTGCAGGAGAGCTGACGTGACCTTGGCGATGCTGTGGAAGACCAGGAGCCATACACGGGATGTCCCACGTTGAATGTCAAGAGTTGAGGGGTCTGTGTCCGTCGGGAGCACCAACAAGCCTTGGCAACTGCAAACAACGTGGAAAGCGAAGAAGGTGAAGTGTCGGGACCAGCAAGGTCCAGGTGACTCACCACAAGCAGGGGAGTCAGGGCAGGCCCTAAGCAAACTGCGAGCCCACAGAAATCAATGAAGACTGTCAAGAAGACCCACAGGCTGGAGGCACTGGAGTTGCAAGAGGATTTCGAGCAGCTCACCAAAAATGCAGGCCCACGGTGCAAGTGATGTGGTGAGGACAAAGATCTTGGTCACAGGAGATGCTTGAGGTTGGGGCTACTTGGAGCCCGAAGATCTTGGAGGAAGGAAGCCAACAAGCCTTTGCAACGGCAAGTCAATGTGGTGCACAGGGGTTCGGTTCCTGCGGCTCTGACAAGGGATACTGGCCTTAAACTTGGTGAGAAGAAAGGGCAGGCCTCGAGGGATGTGAAAAACCCCTACCTGTGTTGCTGAGCCTTTTGGAGTCCGTGGGAGCTTGGAATCAGCAGACCAGTAAGCTTCATTGCGGTGCCTGCAGATGCAGGGAAGTGACTCCTTCACTTCAAGGGAGATTCCTTTAGGTGTCTTGGATATCCACAGGTCTTGGAAGGTTCCTGTATGGAGCACAGGCACAGATGTTGCAGCAGACTTGCAGGATGACCAGACCAGGAGCAGCAGGAGTCTTCCTAGTTGCAGTCTCAGAGCCCAGAGCAAGGTCCAGCAAAGTCCAGAATGCCCAGATGGTTGAAGAAGAAGTGGTGTCTTGAAATGAATCTTGTACCACAACGAATCTAGGGACCCACCTACAGGTAAGCCCTTAAGTACCCTAAGGAAAGGGTTGGGACGATTCAGAGTTCCCTCCCAGGGGAGGGGTCGGACAGTGGGGAGGATACTCCAATGTCCTTTGTCCAGTTTCGCACCAGAGCGGGAGCCAACGGCTCCTGAGCTGGTTTGAACTGGACAAGCAGATCGAGTGGTGCTGGCAAGCGCTCCCACCCGGCCCCAATACACTAAATCCTGCCTGGGAGGTGTTTACACCTCCCTGTGACAGGATACCTATTGTTCTGCCTTCCCCTGCTTGAACTTGGCTTAGCAGCAGGAGGGCAGAATCGTGTCTCTGGTCGGCAGCAGCCATGTTGTGCTGTCCGGGTCTAGAAGACTGGTGCCGGGAGCACTGAGGACCTCCTGGAGGATCTTTACAGTGCATGGAATCATACCTTCCTTACGGTGTGGGGGTATGAGTCCAACATGTTTGATACCAAACATGACAGGGTTCGTTGCAGCCAGTTTAGAGATGGTCATCGCGTAATGACGCATGGCCACTCTATGTATCTTAATGGCTGATGCACTTACAACCCGGGAGAATGGACTCCGAAGGTTGTAGGGGTGTCCCGCTCATGCAGGGGCACCCTCACACTTAGAACCGAGCACCCTGCCTTCAGGATTGAAAGGTCTCCCTTAGGGTGACTTTTAGGTTTTAAGTGCAGTGATCTCAGATATAGGGAGTCCTATATCTGTCGTAAGTGGTGCTAGCACCAGCTTACACAGGCTGCAACGGCAGGCCCATAGTCACAATTTGAGTGGTCTCTCATGGGTGGCATAATACATGCTGCAGCCTATGGGCGAACCCTGGTGTACCTATGCCCTGGGTACCATATACTAGGGACTTATAAGGGTACACCGGTAGCCAATCTGGGATGTACCTAAGTACTCACCATAACCAATTTAGGGAAGAAAGTACAGAGACTGGGGTCCTGATTAGCAGGATCCCAGTCAGACTAGTCAGAAACAGCATAGCACCAGGCAAAAAGTGGGGGTAACCATAAAAGCAGATCTTACTTTCCTACACTCACCTTCTGTAATGATCTTTCTGGTGGATAATCTGTCTAGTCTCCTGATTCCTCACTGACCAGTCCACCTCTCCATTGCGTGAACTGGACTCTTTTTTGTCTGAAAAGGTCCCAATATTGGCCATGGCAGTCTGCTGATGGGCTTTGCGCCTGAGGGCACTGACAGCCTACGAAAGCAACTATTGTCAGAGCACATGGGTAGCACTTAAATGTGGCTCTGGTTGTCACTTAGGGAGCAGGATAACTTTGCAACAGAACAGCATGATGCCACCTACCGGCCCACAGGAGTACTGCTCTAAAAGCATCTGAATTCAGTCTGATGCATGAGGAATATTCACAAGGTGAATTATCTGCAGTTAGTATTCATAAGAAAGATTGTTATTGAAGGTAAGTAACTTGTTCTTTGTGACCTGGTAGCTGGGCGGCGTTTGTCAACCTGTTTATCTCCTCTTGGCATCCTCTGCATTTTTACCAGTCTCGCGAGACAATCAGCAAAGTATAAGCTTTAAAAATGAAGGTGAAAACCTCTCTTAGCAACATAAATTCTTTTAGAAATGCACAAAGGGTTTTATTATTTTGGGGTGGACAGTATCCTATATATGTATTTCAAGAATATTATCAATACCTATATACAGAAGATGGGCACTCAGGAAGTTAAAAGTCCCCCTCAGGCGGAATCACTCAGTACTAAAGTTTCAATTGTGATGGAGTTAGTTAGGGAAGTCCACTCAGGTTCGTCCTGTTCACAAGGCAGGTGGGGACGATAGCATACTTCCTGAATTTGACAAAACCTTTAGATCAGTAATTTTACCAATGATACTGCCATTATTAACAAACATTCAAGCTTCTTGTACTACCCCAATGACCACTGTTGAAACCCAGTAGCTCCTGTGTGCCCTGAGAACCCCTGAGCGGGATCTGACACAACCACAGGGTGAGGATTGATGGTACAAGGCCCTACCTCCTGTTTCTTACTACTAGCTGGAGGACAGTAAATATAATCTTTCTGACTGTCACCCTGGACTCACTCTGATAAAATCTGTGTCCCCATAGGACACCATATACCAGTTCCCTACCGGAACCCTCATCTTTAATAGAGTAGGCATATAATGAATGACAGCTCTTGTGAAACCTTGCTGACAACTGAAGGGCATTGGATACAGGCTATACAGCGTACCTGAATCATGGAATCTGACCAATATCGTTTTATTTTCTGAAGAAAAGTAAATTCCTTCTAGAGTCTAGTTCTTGCCAGCCAGTTTACCTAATCAACAATGATGCTTCTTCTATGATATCTGAATCATGGAATTTAACCAATACAGTTTTATTTTTGGAGAAAAAGAAATCCCCTGTGGAGTCTAGCTCTTACAGGCCAATTTCCCTAATCAACAGTGATCCCAATATATATTCATCATCATCATCATCATAAGGCTTAATTCGATTATTTAAAAACAATCATAAAAGCATTACATACATAAATATCAGTTAAAAGTGATCTTCAATACAGTTAATGTATTAAATGATAAGAGGAAACAAAAATCAGACAATCATTGAAGTTTGTTTAAATAATACTGACTTCAAAAAAATTTCCCACGTAAAAACAAACCAGCAAACCGGGAGCATGCACATGAAATACAGAGCTGTTTTTCTTTGATGGAAACCATAAAGCTTAAGAACTAGTTTTAACCCCTTCTGTGCTCATGGCGGAATGGTTCCGTCATGAGCACAAGTGCAAGTGTGCTCATGACGGAACCATTCCGTCATGAGCACACTTGGAAAAAATCCCTCTGCTGTAAAAAGAGAGCCCACTAGGCGCCAGCGATTATGCTGGCTTTTTTATACATAGGGGTGGGGGCTGCCCAGGGTGGGCATCCCAATGCCCCCCCTCCAAAAAAAATAATAGAAACAGTCTTTCTGCCCCCCTTGGGGGCATATCGGGACAATAGCCCCCGATTCCCCACCTCCCCAGGGCGGCAGAAAGCCCACTAGGCACTAAAAAGAATTCGGAATGTGCCTACCTGTGGATTTTGGGTCCTCGCGCAGCCGGCACCCAAGGAAACCGAGCAAACCTATACATTTTTAAAAACTAGACACCCAGGGTAATCCAACATGTGGTGACTTGTGTGGCTCTCACTAGGTTCTGTTACCCAGAATCCCTTGCAAACCTCAAACTTTGTTAAAAAAACACATTTTCCTCACATTTCTGTGATGGAAAGTTCTGGAATCTGCGCAGATCCATAAAATCCCACCCACCCAGAATTTCCCAAAGTCTCCTAAAAAAAATGGTACCTCACTTGTTTGGTCAGGCCTACTACCCGTGACAGGAAACGGCCCAAAAAGCAACGTGGACACACCACATTTTTAGAGTAAAAACTGACCCTTTTTTTGCAAAGTGCCTAGCTGTAGATTTTGAACCCTAGCTCTGCCGGCACCTAGGGAAACCTAGGAAACCTTTACATTTTTGAAAACTAGACACCCAGGGGAATCCAGGATGGGGTGACTTGTGTGGCTCTCACTAGGTTCTGTTACCCAGAATCCCTTGCAAACCTCAAACTTTGTCAAAAAAACACATTTTCTCCACGTTTCTGTGATGGAAAGTTCTGAATCTGTGTGGATCCACAAACTTCCACCCACCCCGCGTTCTCCAAAGTCTCCCGATAAAAACGGTACCTCACCCATGTGGGTGGGTCAAGTACCCACGACAGGCAAGGGCCCAAAACGTATTGAGGAGACATCAAAATTACCTATCACAAAACGACCTGGTTTTGCAAGGGTCGGCACCTGGGTTTTTGACCCCGGGCTCAGCAGCCAGCTAGGGAAACCTACCAAACCCACACATTTCTGAAAACTAGACACCCTGGGGAGTCCAGGGAGGTTTGGCTTGCGTGGATCCCCCAACGTTTCCCTACTCAGAAGCCCCTGCAAACCTCAATTTCTGCTGAAAAAATCAATTTTTTTTCACATTTGTGTGTGGGAAAGTTGTAGGATCACCAGGCTGACACAAATTTCCTACCACCCAGCATTCCCGCAGGTCTCCCGATAAAAATGGTACCTCACTCGTGTGGGTGGGCCAAGTACCCGTGACAGGCTGGGGCCCAAAACGTATTGTGGAGAAATCAAAATTACCTATCACAAAACGACCTGTTTTTGCAAGGGGGGGTCACCTGAGGTGTTGGCCCCGGCCTTGGTGGCCAGCAAGGGAAACCTACCAAACCCACACATTTCTGAAAACTAGACAACCTGGGGAGTCCAGGGATGTATGGTTTGCATGGATCTCCCAACGTTTTCCTACCCAGAATCCCCTGCAAACCTCAAAATTTGCAAAAAACCCAAATTTCTCAAACATTTTTGTGTGGGAAAGTTGTAGGATCATAGGCTGACACAAATTTCCTACCACTCAGCATTCCCCCAGGCCTCCCGATAAAAATGGTACCTCACTCGTGTGGGTGGGCCAAGTACCCGTGACAGGCTGGGGCCCAAAACGTATTGTGGAGAAATCCAAATTACCTATCACAAAACTACCTGTTTTTGCAAGGGGGTCACCTGAGTTTTTGGCCCCGGGCTCGGCGGCCAGCTAGGGAAACGTACCAAACCCACACATATCTGAAAACTAGACTCCCTGGGGAGTCCATGGAGGTATGGCTTACGTGGATCCCCCAACGTTTCCCTACCAAGAATCCCCTGCAAATCTCAAATTTTGCTAAAAAAATATAATTAATCACACATTTTTTTGTGGGAAAGTTGAAGGATCACTGGGCTGACACAAATTTCCTACCACCCAGCTTTCCCCCAGGTCTCCCGATAAAAATGGTACCTCACTCGTGTGGGTGGGTCAAGTACCCGCGATAGGCAAAGGGCCCTAAACATATTGTGGAGACTTCAAAATTACCTATCATAAAACAACCTGGTTTTGCAGGGGGGAGCACCTGGATTTTTGGCCCCGGGCTCAGTGGCCATCAAGGGAAACCTACCAAACCCACACAGTTCTGAAAATTAGACACCCTGGGGAGTCCAGTGAGGTATGGCTTGCGTGGATCTCGCAATGTTTCCCTACCCAGAATCCCCTGCAAACCTCATATTTAGCTGAAAAAATCACATTTTCCACACTATTTTGTGTGGGATCACCATGCTGGCACAAATGTCCTACCACCCTGCGTTCCCCTTGTTCTCCCGAGTAAAATGAGACCTCACTTGTGGCCTAAACTTGAGGGTGTAACACCGCAAACTCTAAGCGCTATATATTTTTTTAAAAATACGTTTTTATGCGATTCTGCATTGGACACCCACACAAGTGGGGTATCATTTTTATCGGGAGACCAAGGGGACCAAGGGGAATGCTGGGTGGTAGGACATTTTTGCCAGCGCAGTGATCCCACACAAAAATGTAAGGAAAAAGTGATTTTTTTGGGGATACATTTGAGGTATGCAGGGGATTCTGGGTAGGAAAACATTTGTGGATCCACACAGGCCATACATCCCTGAACTCCCCTGGGTGTCTAGTTTTCAGAAATGTCTGGGTTTTGTAGGTTTCCCCAGATGGCCGCCGAGCGTGGGACCAAAAACACTGGTGCCCTCCTTGCAAATAGAGGTCGTTTTCTGATAGATAGGGGGCATCTGTGTTTTTGGTCTCGGGGTTGGTAGCCATCTAGGGAAACCTACCAAACCCACACATTTCTGAAAACTAGACACACGGGGGAGTCCAGGGAGGTGTGACTTGCGTGTACCCCCCATAGTTTCCCTACCCAGAATTCCCTGCAAACTTCAAATTTTGCTGAAAAACTCAAATTTTTCTCAAATTTCTGGGTGGAAAAGTTGTGGGATCACAGAGCTCACACAAGTTTCATTCCACCCAGCATTCCCCCAGGTCTCCCAATAAAAATGGTACTTCACTCGTGTGGGTGGGCCAAGTGCCCGCGACAGGCAAGGGCCCAAAACGTATTGTGGAGACATCAAAATTACCTATCACAAAACTATCTAGATTTGCAAGGGGGTCTCATGAGTTTTTGGTCCCGGGTTTGGCGGCCATCTAGGGAAACCTACCAAATCCACACATTTCTGAAAACTAGAGACCCGGGGGAGTCCAGTCAGGTATGGCTTGCATGGATCCCCTAACGTTTCCCTACCCAGAATCCCCTGCAAACCTCAAATTTTGCTGAAAAAAATAATTTTTTTGTCAAATGTCTGTGTGGAAAAGTTGTGGGATCACTGAGCTGACACAAATTTCCTTACACCCAGCATTTCCCCAGGTCTCCCGATAAAAATGGTACCTCACTCGTGTGGGTGGGCCAAATACCCGGGACAGGCAAGTGCCCAAATCAAATGTGGAGACATCAAAATTACCTATCACAAAACTATCTGGTTTTGCAAGAGGGGTCACATGAGTTTTTGGTCCCTGGCTGGCTAGGGAAAACTACCAAACCCACACATTTCTGAAAACTAGAGTTCTGGGGGAGTCCAGGGAGGTATGGCTTGTGTGGATCCCCAAACGTTTCCCTACCTAGAATCCCCAGCAAACCTCAAATTTTGCTGAAAAAAATCAAATTTTTCTCAAATATTTGTGTGGGAAAGTTGTAGCATCACCGGGCTGACACAAATGCCCAAAACGTATTGTGGAGACATCAAAATTACCTATCACAAAACAACTTGTTTTTGCAATGGGGGTCACCTGAGTTTTTGGCCCCGGGCTCGGCGGCCAGCTAGGGAAACCTACCAAACCCACACATTTCTGAAAACTAGACACCCTGGGGAGCCCAGGGAGGTATGGCTCGCGTGGATCCCCCAATGTTTCCCTACCCAGAATCGCCTGCAAACCTCAAATTTTGCTGAAAAAATCAAATCTTTCTCAAATTTCTGTTTGGAAAAGTTGTGGGATCACCGAGCTGACACAAATTTCCTTCCACCCAGTGTTCCCCCGGGTCTCCCGATAAAAATGGTACCTCACTTGTGCGGGTGGGCCAAGTACACACGACAGGCAAGGGCCCTAAACATATTGTGGAGACTTCAAAATTACCTATCATAAAACGACCAGGTTTTGCAGGGAGGGCACCTGGGTTTTTGGCGCCGGGCTCAGTGGCCATCTAGGGAAACCAACCAAACCCACACATTTCTGAAAACTAGACACCCTGGGGAGTCCAGTGAGGTATGGCTTGCGTGGATCCCCCAATGTTTCACTACTCAGAATCCCCTGCAAACCTCAAATTTAGCTGAAAAAAATCTATTTTTCCACACTATTTTGTGTGGGATCACCATGCTGGCACAAATATCCCACCACCCAGCATTCCCCTTGTTATCCCGAGTTAAATGATACCTCACATGTGTGAGTGGGCCAAAGGCCTGTGACTGAGAAGGGCCAAAAACATATTGATTAAGGGTATAGCACCGCAAATTCTAAGCACTACATTTTTTAAAGAAATCTGTTTTAACTGATTCTGCATTGGACAGCCACACAAGTGAGATATCATTTTACTCGGGAGACCAAGGGGGACGCTAGGTGGTAGGATATTTGTGCCGGCAGAGTGATCCCACACATAAATGTGTGGAAAAAGTGATTGTTTAAGCTAAATTTGAGGTTTGCAGGTGATTCTGGGTAGGAAAACATTTAGGGATTCACGCAAGCCATACCTCCCTGAACTCCCCTGGGTGTCTAGATTTCAGAAATGTCTGTGTTTGGTAGGTTTCCCTAGATGGCTCCTGAGCCCGGGGCCAAAAACCCAGGTGCCCTCCTTGCAAAACCAGGTCGTATTGTGATAGGTAATTTTGATGACTCCACTGTAATTTTGATGACTTGATTTGGGCCATTTCCTGTTGCAGCCACTATGCCTACCCACACATGTGAGGTACCATTTTTTCGGGAGACCTGGGGGAACGCTAGGTGGTAGGAAATTTGTGTCAGCCCTGTGATCCCACATCTTTCCCACACAGAAAAGTGAGCAACATTTGACTTTTTTCAGCTAAATTTGAGGTTTGCAGGGGATTCTGGGTAGGGAAACGTTAGGGGATCCACGCAAGCCATACCTCACTGTACTCCCCAGGGTGTCTAGTTTTCAGAAATATGTGGGTTTGGTAGGTTTACCTAGATGGATGCTGAGCCCATGGCCAAAAACCCAGGTGCCCCCCCTTGCAAAACCAGGTTGTTTTGTGATTGGTAATTTTGATGTCTCCACACTACGTTTTGGGCCCTTGCCTGTTGCGGGTACTTGACCCACCCACACGAGTGAGGTACCATTTTGATCGGGAGCCTTTGGAGAACGCCGGGTGGGTGGAAGTTTGTGGACCAACGCAGATTCCAGAACTTTCCATCACAGAAATGTGGGGAAAATGTGTTTTTTTTTTACAAAGTTTGAGGTTTGGAAGGGATTCTGGAAAACAGAACCTGGTGAGAGCCAGACAAGTCACCCCATCCTGGATTCGCCAGGGTGTCTAGTTTTAAAAAATGTATAGGTTTGCTAGGTTTCCCTAGGTGCCGGCAGAGCTAGGGTTCAAAACCTACAGCTAGGCACTTTGCAAATAAGGGGTCAGTTTTCACTGTAAAAATGTGGTGTGTCCATGTTGCGTTTTGGGCCGTTTCCTGTCGCGAGCACTAGGCCTACCCACACAAGTGAGGTACTATTTTTATTGGAACACTTTGGGGAATGCGGGATGGGTGGAATTCTATGGATCCACACAGATTCCAGAACTTTCCGTCACAGAAATGTGAGGAAAAAGAGTTTTTTTTGACAAAGTTTGAGGTTTGCTAGGGATTCTGGGTAACAGAACCTGGTGAGAGCCAGACAAATCACCCCATCCTGGATTTCCCTGGGTGTATAGTTTTCAAAAATGTATAGTTTTGCTAGGTTTCCCTAGGTGCCGGCAGAGCTAGGGTTCAAAATCCACAGTTAGGCACTTCGAAAAAAAGGGTCAGTTTTCACTGTAAAAATGTGGTGTGTCCACGTTGCGTTTTGGGAAGTTTCCTGTCGCGGGCACTAGGCCTACCCACACAAGTGAAGTACCATTTTTATCGGGAGACTTACGGGAACACAGAATTGTAGAGCAACTGTTATTACCTATTGACATTTGATGCATTTCTGCCTTCCAAATCTAAGACAATGTGTAAAAAAGAAATCACTTTGAAAAATGTCCTATAATTCACATGCTAATATGGGTACCCACAATTTCGGAGATGTGCAAATAGCTACTGTTTCTAAACTCTATATTTTATTCCCATTTCAGAAATACATAAGTGTCTTTCATACCGATTTTTCACTGTTTATATTTTCCCAAATTAATTGCTATATACCCAGTACACAATAAAAAACCCATTGCAAGACGCTGCTCAGTTATTGGCTCCGGGTTCGTTGGATTTTTGGTGAACCTACAAGTCCTATATATCCCCACAACCAGAAGGGTCCAGCAAATGTAACGGTACATTGCTTTAAAAAATCTGCCATACTTAGAAGAAGTTACAGGTGAAAACGTTGGCACAAATGGCTGTTTTTTTTACTCATTTTCAATTTTTCCTATTTTCAACTGTCATTTTCTATAAAAAAAACTTGAAGGATCTACACAAATGTCCCCTTGCTGAATTCAGAATTTAGTCAAATTTTCAGAAATGTATAGCTTTCCAGGATCCATTATTACTTTCATACCCATTTCTACCATTAACTGGAAGGAGGTTCAAAGCACAAAAAATAGCAAAAATAGGCTATGTCCCAGTAAAATGCCAAAACTGTGTAAATAAATTTGGTTTTCTGACAAAAGTCTGTCAGTTCCTGAAAGCTGGGAAGATGTTGATTTCAGCACCATAAACCCTTTGTTGATACCATTTGCAGGGAAAAAAACAGACGATTTGATCTGCAGCACTTTTTTCCCATTTAAAAAAAAAAAAAAAAAATGTAGCTGTATTTTGGCTAATTTTTGGGTTCCCCCCCAGGGCAATCAACAAACCCTGGGTACCTTTAAAATCTCCATGATGTTTGAAGAAAAGGACGCAAATTTGGCGTGGATACCTTATGTGGTCAAAAAGTTACAGGGGCCTAAGCGCGAACTACCCCCCAAATAGCCAAAAAAAGGCTTAGCACAGGGGGGCGGGAAAGGCCAAGCAGCGAAGGGGTTAAAAACTTCTTGGTCTGAAGTTCATGATATTTACAGAAAAAAAACAAAATGTTATAAAGTTTGCACGGAGGTCTCACCCTGGGGTAGATTGAAAACATATTCTTTGTCATATTGGCCTCGGGGAGGAGGGGGGTAGCAAAGCTGGGATCTTATAGTTCCCAGCTGAAATTTAGCTAAAAGTGATTGTTCCCAGGGGCTTTTTACACAGGTCAAATATGGTTGTAGGTTTAATGGCATTGGACATTGGCATAGTTCCACAATAAGGGTTTCCTCAAGTTCTCCTGCTCCCTGGATGTCTCACAATAACTCATAAAAAGCTTTCTAGCTCTGGGAGTATCTGTTTTAGTTGGCAATTAGAGATTTAAACAGTTCAATCCATCCTATGGCTCTTGAGGTAGATTGGACATAACTTAGCCAAGGGATAGCGTTACCCTTCTTGCAGTTCAAGCAGTCTGTAATAACTTACTGATTAAAAGTGGTATGCTTATTTAACCAGACAGAGACCCAGAGCAATAATGGTGCAACCTTAATTAAGTCTGATACATAAGTAAGACAGACTCTGTGCTCTAGATTATAAGCAATATCTGGCCCGGCAACAGGCTAAAGGCGACAAAGCGAGCAGGACACTGGTGTGGATACTAAAAAGTGACTCCTCACAACCTTCCATTATGGCCATATGTGCCTCAGATGGCCAATTGGTAAATACGCAGGAAAAGATTAGCGATTCCTTCTATAAGTACTATGCCTCCCCTTATAAAGTGCCCGACCCTTGTAATCCACAAGAAACTCAGCAATTCCTGGAACACGCAGCCCTGCCACAGATAACACAGACCCAATACGCAACGCCCGAGGCTCCCATTTCTGAAGCCGAGATTTTTTAGACTATTAAACAGCTAGTGAGAGGCAAAGCACCAGGGGCAGATGGATGGCCATCGGAGTTCTACGCGACCTACACTGAACAGCTGACTCCCCGCTTATGCTCCATCTATAGGGAGGCGTTCGATCGTGGTGCACTTCCACCCTCTCTGCGAGAAGCGATACTGGTGGTACTACCGAAGCCAGGCAGGGACCCACTTGAAATGGGCTCGGACTGCCCGCTGTCCTTATTGAATTTGGACTACAAAATCTAGGGCAAGATATTGGCCAATAGGTTAATGGAAGCTGTACAAATACTGGTCCATACTGACCAGAACGGGTTCATTCCAGGGAGAAACACTGGCCTAAATCTACAACGTCTCTTCAAGTTATTGGAATGGGCACGTACAGAAGTAGATTTGCCATGGATAGCTGCTCTAGATATCGAAAAGGCATTCGATACCCTGGGATGGGAAAACTTACTGGCAGTATTGTTGAGATTTGGTATGGGCCCTAAGTTTCTACGATGGGTGAAGATATTGTACTCTAGGGGGGCGCTAGAGGGCGCACGGCAAGATGGCCGCACTGCTATGAGGCTCTGCCTGACCGAGCCACAATCCGACTATTATCTGCTGCATCGCGTTCACTCTATAGTTGCTGGGACCCTGTGTGGCCTCCTATTCACCTGCTGAACCCATTGGTGGTACTTGTGGCCCCGTCGGATCTATACCACTGGGAGGAAACGACTGAGTTGACCTGACACGGGGAGGCGGAAAATGGCGGCCGCTGAGTAACTGTAGGCCCCTTCTGCGTGTGGGGCCTTGGTGTCCTGTCTGCCTTTCTGCGTGGCCTCTCCTGCTCTACGGGGGACTGCGTACTGCGGCGGCTGCTGTCCGCCCTGCTGGGACCCGCAAGACGAGCGCTGGAGGTGTAAGTGGCCGCCCGGTGGGGCCGGCACCAGCCGAGTGAGGAGACACCCGCTGGGCCAGAGCGTGAGGCGGAGGTCGCACGGAGCTCCGGAGGAAGACGCTGAAGGCTGGAGGAGGCATCCACTTGCGACACATCAATGCTGGGGCCGACCTGACTACCGGCGCCCGTCGGTGCTGGCTGCGGTGAGTGGGGCTGGATCCGGCTGAGGCTTGGGCCGTGGAGGCGGGATCGGGCCTTGGGCTGTGGCCACGTCCCGCGAACTGTGGCCGGCACGGGGCTTAACTCAAGAGCAGCTACGGGGGGCGGAGTGCGGAGCCGGCGGCGGCCTACCTGGTCGGAGACTTCCCGCATCCAGCCTCGGGGGGAGAGCGGGGGGTTCGCCGCGCAGTGAGCGGCGCTGAGTGGCATCTGCATCTGCTTTCCCGGGCTGGTTACTGCGTATGCACGGCCTATTTTGAGGGAGGCGGTGGAGACTCATTGCAGGGGGCAACGCTGGGCCTACTGTTCGCTGCTCCAGAGAGGCCTGGCGGTAACATTGAGGTGGAGAGGGGTGCAGATCAGACGACAACGCCTCTGCAACGGTTATTTTTTGGAATTCCATGACACATGAGTACAGCATGGCACAAGCTCTCCCAACTTTATGCCTCTAGAAATATAATTGAATAAATATCAATCCTAGCACGAGTTATTCACTGCAGGCCTACTGCCCTTGGGGTATTGGACATTGGGGCAGGCTTGGATGCGAGGGGTTTCACTGCTTCTGTGCGGAATACACTGAACTCTGCATTGCCACGTTCTTGTGCTGTCCTGGGATCTGTGCAGCCTGCTTACTGGATTGCCCCGAGGTGGGTTTTTTGCGGCTGGGGGCTTCACTGGCGGGACACCTTAGGCACTGATCAGGGACTTGCGTCCACACCGCCTTAGGCCTTTGGGGAGCCCGGACATTAGTAGCTCTACCATACTGTGAGGATTCTGGCCTAGGTGGTGCCTGATTGATGCTCCTGCTCTCCCCACGTCGAATCTCCCACATTGCACGGGGACGCTAACCATAACAATGGGGAGGACGGAAAAGAATCAGCCACGTCTTAACTTCGAGCTGCGAAGGCCCCCCAAGACTCCGCAGAAAGCTGCTTCTGACTCTGAAGCAGATACACACACAGACGGCCCCCCCACGCTAGAATCTACATTGGTGGCCATGCAGCGCACACTGCAATCCATTGAGGGCGCGATGGCTGCGGTGAATAATCGGCTCGACCACATGTCCTCACAACTTGAGAAACAGAGTGCTTGCATGGGGGAGGTGGAACAAAGGGTCTCTGCGGCTGAAGATGGCTTGACTACGGTTTCTGACAAAACCTTAAATATGGAAAAAGTCCTATCAGTTATCCAAGCAAAGAACGAGGATTTAGAAGCGCGGTCCCGGCGCAATAACGTACGCATTACCGGGCTGCCGGAATCGACCAATGTGGGCAAGATGGAGACTTTCATTGAGCGCCTAATTTCGGACATCTTTGGCACAGAGCATTTGTCCAGCATGTTCATTGTGGAGCGTGCTCACCGGTCCTTGGCTGCGTGACCGGTCCCGGGGGCTCCACCTCGCCCTATCATAGCCAGGGTCTTGAATTATAGGGACCGTGACACCATCTTGCGCCTGGCTAGGGAGAAGGGCACTATTGTGCATCAGGGTGACACATTGGCCTTTTTTCCTGATTTTACAGTTGCCGTCCAGGCTGCTAGGAGGGAATTTAGCACTGTGAAACAGTTCTTGAGGAATGAGGGGGTCCCCTACGCTATGTTATACCCGGCCCGGCTTCGCATAGGTGCTGCGGACGACAACAAGATTTTCTCCTCCCCAAGGGCCGCAATGGAACATGCTAAAAAACTGTAACGCGGGAAACGTGACTCTACGGCAGCGCCCGAAGATGATGAGTAGTGGGGTGCTTTGCTATCTGTACACCCTCTGATGACATTTTTGGATTTTTCTTTTAGCCTCTTGCTCATGATATGATGTCCGCATGGTCACATTGCTCTCCTGTTCACTCACTGTTTGTACTTATGGTATGTTTACTGAGGGTGGCTAACATTCAGCATAACTGTGGCCTATGGACTGGCTCTGCAGCCTCTTTACTTTTTTAGATAGATCAACTGCCACTCTCTTAGCTGCCAGCTTTATTAGCGTTTATACAGGGTTCGGCTCCTATTACATGTCTTTATTGTGTCTTTACACTGCAACATTTAGTGCTGTTGGGTTCCCCTAAGTCACTGTATGCTCTATCTCAGCGAAGTGATGGACTATTGGTTATGGGACGTGATGCCCTAACATTGTTTTGCTCGGTCGACTCCTACTCTGTGGGAGGGATGCGTATCTGTGCCCCCCGCATATGGGTGTACCCCGAATTTGTTTTGCTACTGTAGGGGGGGGGTTAGGATGGGTGTTGGGATGGCTTTGGCATGGTTGGGGTGCTGAAGTGGGTGGGGGGATGGAGGTGTTCGGGGTGGGGATAGGGGAATGTTCTTGGTCCTCTCCTAGGCACATAATTAGTGTGTATGTCATCAGCCACTGCTTGCTATTACTCTGTTCACGATCTCTTGTCATGTATCTACTCCTATTGACGCCCGGCAATGAGTAACGGTATTAAGTTTCTCACATGGAATATACACGGCCTTAACACGCCAAAAAAGATCAGGATGATGTTTGCGTGTCTGGATCGTATGGGAGTGCATGTTGCCCTTCTTCAGGAAACCCATTTGACCATTGATTCGGTAAAAAACATAGGTGCGCGTTGGGTGAGTGTGAAAGCGTTGTCTTCTTACTCATCTTATGCTAGGGGGGTGTTGACCTTGGTGAAAAAGGGGGTCCCCTTTACGACGATCAGAACGGAGGCGGATGATAGTGGCCAGATTGTGATTTTGCATGGCCGATTGGGTGGTGAGAGTGTGTTGCTGGTAAATATCTATGGGCCCAATATTGATGACCCCTCGTTCTTTTCTGACGTGTGGCGCAGAATATCATCGTTTCCACCTGCGGCAATCATTTGGGGAGGGGATTTCAATTTGTGTTTGGATGTCGCTATGGATAGGCATGGAGTAAGTGAGGCCCAGTCCAAACGTGCAGCAGATATGTTACTGGGGCTCATAGACGCAGGCCACTTGCATGATGTGTGGCGCCAACGTCATCCCGCCGCTCGGGAGAGCACGTTTGCCTCGGCGGTGCATGGCTCTTGGTCCCGCATCGATTTCTGGCTTGCCTCGGAGGTGGTCTGTACCTGGACAACGAAGGTATCGCACGAGGCACGCTCCCTATCAGATCACTCTCCCGTACTCCTCGAGATACAGCTTCCGGAGTATCAGTCACCGCCTTTTGCGTGGCGGCTTCAACCCTCTGAGCTTAAGGACCCGGTATTTAAGCAGACTATAGCGGAGGCAATCCGAAATTACTTCATAGAAAATGAAGGCACTGTGGATAGTGCTGGTGTTCTCTGGGAGGCCTTCAAGGTCACCATCCGAGGTGCTTGTATCGGGATACAGTCCGGTGTTCTGAGAGACATCCGGCGTAGGATACGGAAACTGGCGACCGACATTTCAACACAGGAGCGCGCCTTTGACTTGGACCCCTGACTGACTGACTTATTTATTAAGCGCACGAATGCCGAGGCGTCTTGGCGCTGGGTGAAAGAATGCTGGATTAAACTGATTAAACTGCCGGTTTGGGAAAGAGCCAGGTCTTTATTTGCTTCCTAAAAATAGTCCTATTTGATTGTAGTCTGAGCTGTGTGGGGAGTGCATTCCATAGCTTGGCGGCTTGGTACGAGAAACCCTTGCCTCCCCATCTGACTTTTTTTATCTTGGGAATCAAGATCAGACCTGTGTTCGATGATCTAAGACAGCGTTGCGGAGAGTACCGCTTAAATAGCAGCTGCAGGTCAGCAGCTCCTCCACCATACAAGACTTTGTGTACAAGGCAGAGGGCCTTGAAATCCACTCGCTGCCGAACCGGGAGCCAGTGGAGCAGTTTAATGGTGGCTGAAGTAGGGTGATGCTTGGGAAGACCATAAAGCACCCGGGCCGCCGCGTTCTGAATGGACTGTAGTTTGGCAATCTGGCCCTTGTCTGCTCCCAAGTAAAGGGCATTGCCGTAATCGATTCTGGAAAGAATCAAGGCCCCAATTACCGTTTTCCTCATGGATAAAGGAATGAACCGAAGGATTTTGCGCAGGTTCTTCAGCATGTAGAAACAAGCAGATGACACCTGATTAGTTTGTTGGGCAAATTTTAGATTGCTGTCAAACATAAAGCCAAGATTCCTGGCCTTTGTTACGGGACTGGGGCAGTTCCCAGCCTCAGTGGGCCACCATACTTGGCTCCAGATTGAAGGCTTCAGCCCGAATTCCATCACCTCCGACTTTTCCGTGTTGAGCTTTAAAAATTAGAGCTCATCCATTGCATAACATTCTTTAGGCAATTCCTGAACCTAGCCGCCGTCTCATCCACACCTTGAGTTACTGATACCACAATCTGTGTATCATCTGCATATGATACAAGCATCAGACCATGATCTCTTATTAGTCTGGCCAGAGGGGTAACGTAAAGGTTAAACAAAGTGGGAGACAACGCGGATCCCTGCGGGACACCACACGGGAGGCCGAATTTTGCAGACTTGAGACCATCCCAATCTATCAGTTGTTCGCGAGATGTCAAAAAAGATGTCAATAGGGTTAGAGCCGACCTCTCAATGCCTGCCGCCCTCAGCCGTTGCGTCAATACCTCATGGTTAACAGTATCGAACGCGGCTGATAGGTCTAGCAAGATGAGGACGGCTCTTCCCCCACCATCCATCACTCTACGAATCTCTTCGTGGCCATAATAAGTGCTGACTCAGTGGAATGTCGGGCTCTAAAACCATGTTGGGTGTCATCGAGAATATGATTGCTATCTAAATATTCTGTTAATTCTGAGTTGATAGCTTTATCTAAAATTTTCGAGGGAAACGGGAGACAGGAGATAGGGCGGTAGTTTTTCACCTCAGTAGGGTCTAAGGTGACTTTCTTCAGGACAGGCCTGATACAGGCCTTTTTCCAAGACTGAGGATATATCCCAGATTTGATAACCTCATTAAGAAGAGGGGTGAGGTGGGCACTAATTTGCTCAGGAACCAGATGCAGAATATACGGAGGGCAGGGATCCAGAGGCGAGCCGGATCTAGTTTGTATTAACAAATCTGCTACTCGCTCTGTATCTAGCCAGGAAAATTGCGCCAAGCTAGATTGGGTTTGAATGTCCTCCGGCTGGGACCTCATTTCCCCAGTGGGATCTGACAATGTCTTGCGAAGATCGTTGTAGACATTCTGGACTTTAATCTGAAAAAAGGAGGCGATCTTGTCCACAAAATTTTGATCTGGAGAGAATTGACTATCTTGTGGACGTTTAGACAGATTTGTCATGACGTTGAAAAGCTCCTTAGAGGAATTTTTGGCCGTCTGAATTTTAATTGTAAAATATACTGTTTTAGCATTAAAATCGCTGCCTTATATTCCTCTAACGCTAAATTATAGTCCTTTTTTCGTTCCTGGCTATAATCTGTTCTCCAAAGCCGTTCTTTACACCTGCATTTAGATTTTATCTGCCTAAGCTCAGCTGAATACCATGGAGAGGACGCATGATTCTTCCGGGAACGCTTGGTTGTTTCAGGTGCAAGATTATGTGTTGATGCCCTAATCCAGTTATCATAATTAGTGGCTGCCAAGTTCGAATCAGGAACCAAATTCGGAGGATTAGATGCCAGAGCTATTATCAGATCATTTTTTTGTATTGATTTCCATGGTCGAGATTTAACCACTGGAAGTCTGATCTGATGTCGCTTGTTGGTGGTCAGTATTGATAGATTGAAAGCAATAAGGTTGTGGTCAGACCAAGACACTGGTGTCACACTCACTATATCTATATGTGGGTTGTTAGTGAAGATGCCATCCAGCGTGTGACCTATTGAATGTGTTGGCTGAGATACAATCTGGCACAGTCCAAAACCTGCTAAAATATTGATCAAGTTGGTAGTGTCAGGGTTGTTATTTGCCTCCAAATGAAAGTTGAAATCCCCCAGTATGGTGAAGCTTTGGGTATCTAGACAGGATTCCATAAAAGTTTGTAATGAGCTAATAAAAGCTGGCCTTCTCCCTGGTGGCCTGTAAATAAGTAGCCCTGAAAAAAGCTCCATGTTATTAGCTTTTATAATAAATGTCATAGCCTCTGCTTCCAATGATTGAACAGCCTCAGTCCTAATCCTATACTGAGATCGATAGATGATAGCTATTCCCCCCCCTACTTTCCCCACCCTATCTTCATAGGCCACATGGTAACCTACCGGAACCGCTATATTCCAATCAGGCTCAGAGGCGCTGTTAGCCCATGTTTCAGTTAGAAACACGAGGTCGGGGTTAGAGAGTTGGATCATACATTCTAGTTCGTATTTGTGTTTGTTCAAGGATCTCATGTTCAACAGTAGGCATCTCATGGGCTCTATGCTCAGGCCCTGGGATAATTTAGGCTTAGTCTTAAAGGCCTCAAGTGGATCACCAGCCCTAACAGTACATTGCAGGTTCTCCACAGGCAGATACAAAGGCCTAAGGCCACACGAATTACACTTGCTGGGGATATAAGTGGATTGATCAAGCAGTGGTGAGGGATTGGAGCACTCACCAATATTTAGGTTAAGAAGTTCTGATCGCGAGTACCTTAGCGCTATTAGACATGCAGGAGTTCTGGCGCTGGTCGCTATCAGGGCGCTGACAAGCGCAGACGGGCTTGCCTTTGGCGCGCCGCCGGCGCGCCCGCTGCGCGCGTCCGCTGCACGTCCGACCCAGCATGCCAGATATAGGCTGGGTCGGAGAAAAGCTAGAGCGCGTCACAGTCTCTTAGGCAAGACCGGAAGTGTCAAATTGCGCAGCAGGAGTTATTAGTAAAATGTTGCTTCACTTCCTCCGCAACAAACGGCAAGCCGCGGCGGACCGGGAAGTGAAGCGAGCCCTAAAACGATCGGTAATGCGCAGGAAAGGTAAAACAGCCAGAATGCATTTCAAATCCTAAAAACAGTCATTAAGACATTAAAACAATGCCCGCTACGAGCGGTAAAAAACAGTAAGAAACACAGTGAGATAAAGTGCTCAAGTGCTAGCAGCAAATACAGGAACACAGCAGTCTATTCACCGCTGCGCGTCCGACCCAGCATGCCAGATATAGGCTGGGTCAGAGAAAAGCTAGAGCGCGTCACAGTCTCTTAGGCAAGACCGGAAGTGTCAAATTGCGCAGCAGGAGTTATTAGTAAAATGTTGCTTCACTTCCTCCGCAACAAACGGCAAGCCGCGGCGGACCGGGAAGTGAAGCGAGCCCTAAAACGATCGGTAATGCGCAGGAAAGGTAAAACAGCCAGAATGCATTTCAAATCCTTAAAACAGTCATTAAGACATTAAAACAATGCCCGCTACGAGCGGTAAAAAACAGTATGAAACACAGTGAGATAAAGTGCTCAAGTGCTAGCAGCAAATACAGGAACACAGCAGTCTATTCACCGCTGCGCGTCCGACCCAGCATGCCAGATATAGGCTGGGTCGGAGAAAAGCTAGAGCGCGTCACAGTCTCTTAGGCAAGACCGGAAGTGTCAAATTGCGCAGCAGGAGTTATTAGTAAAATGTTGCTTCACTTCCTCCGCAACAAACGGCAAGCCGCGGCGGACCGGGAAGTGAAGCGGGCCCTAAAACGATCGGTAATGCGCAGGAAAGGTAAAACAGCCAGAATGCATTTCAAATCCTAAAAACAGTCATTAAGACATTAAAACAATGCCCGCTACGAGCGGTAAAAAACAGTAAGAAACACAGTGAGATAAAGTGCTCAAGTGCTAGCAGAACTAGCAGAAATAAGGGAACTAGTTACGGAACATAATGAAACTGTGGACCAGGAGCTGCTGCATTGCTCGCGGCGCAGAATAGCTAGATATTATGGCGAGGGTGGGCGGCCTAGCCGCTCTCTTGCTCAAAAACTCGCAGAGCCACGATGCCAGCAAGCTATCACCGAGCTTATTGATGGCAATGGTGAGCCACGTCACTCGACGGAGGATCTATGTGACATTGTCCTAAAATTTTATACGGATTTATATGCAGCTAGAGAATCCCCTTCTACTGAGGAGACACATGATTATCTCGATGATGTGGCTCTAGGATGGCTATCCAATGTACATCGTGAATATTTGGTGCAGCCCTTCAATGAGGAGGATGTGAGGGAAGCCATTATGTCCCTGCCAACTTGAAAAGCCGCTGGTCCGGATGGCTTGCCGAGCGAATTCTATAAAGCGTATGCGGCAACCCTAGCTCCTAGGTTGTTGGCAGTCTACGCAGAGGCTTATGAAACTGGGATCCTTCCGCCCTCCCTCCGGGAGGCCCTCCTTGTCACCTTGCTAAAGCCAGACAAACCCCCCAATAAGTGCGGGTCGTATCGTCCTCTCTCAATTATTAACATTGACACAAAGATCTTGGCGAAAATGATTGCCACTAGGCTACAGCCTCTGATACCCCTCCTAGTACTTCCGGATCAATCTGGCTTTGTCATGGAACGCTCCACAACACATAACCTGCGCACGCTGTTCTCCACACTGCACTATTTCGAACCTGATTTCCAAGCTGTTGCTGTGCTGCTTGATGCAGCAAAAGCCTTTGACTCTGTGCACTGGTCTTACATGTTCACTGTACTGAGCAGGATGGGATTCCCTCCTTTCTTCGTGCAGTGGCTTAGGGTCCTCTACAGCGGGCCGGTTGCTCGGGTGCGAGTCAATGGTAGGGTGTCGTCCTTATTTCCTATAGAGAGGGGCACGAGTCAGGGCTGTCCCCTGTCACCCATGCTTTTTTCCCTAGCTCTAGAGCCTCTGGCATGTAAACTGCGCCAGAAACATTCGGCTGCTGCGTTGCGGTTTCGACAACGACCATTGATTGTCTCCTTATATGCGGACGACATGATGCTTTATGCCCGTGAGCCCTCTGTGTATCTGTCCCCACTACTTAGGGAGTATGTCCAGTTCGAACGATTCTCGGGACTCGGCATTAACTGGTCCAAATCGGTGGTTTTCCCACTTACTGCCCACACCAAAGAAATAGAACTTGACTTTCAACTATCCTGGACCTCCGACCCCGTGAAATACCTGGGAGTGTGGATACATCGAGATCCTGCTGTGGTGATCTCTGAGAATTATGGGCGTTCCATTATGCGCATTTCTGAGCAGGCCGAACGGTGGTCACATCTCCCCTATCGTTAGCAGATAGGATAGCAGTGGTGAAGATGGTTTTCCTGCCTAAGATGTTATACTTCTTTGTCAACATACCCATAAAATTGAATATAGTGCTGTTCCACTACACTACAATCTGCCCTATTAACTTTTGTGTGGAGGGAAACAGCCCAGATGTCGATGGGATTTACTAGTGCAGCCCTTTGATCGGGGGGTTTTGAGGCTCCGGATCTACGTCTCTATTATCTATGTGCACAGGCACACTTCGCTCATTACTGGCATTTCCCGCAACGCTTCCAGCCCCACGTGGCTATTGAAACTGACGCGGTTCGTCCTGTCCCATTGCAGGCGATGGCCCTCTCGGGCGGCTCGGGTGTGCCCCGGACAGAGATAAACCCTCTGTTGTGCACGGCATGGGCATGGCGGGCACTGGCGTCCAAAGCTCAGTTGTCTTATCTATATGCTCCACTGTTGCCTATAGCATCTCATCCGGATATATCTGCGGCGCGGGAGTCCTCTGCCCTGAGAGAGCTGTCGGTTGCGGGCATCATCAGAGTGGGGGATTTATATAAGGAGGGCCGTTTTAAAACGCTGCGCGAGGCCCAGAATGGCGTAGACCGTAGTTTTATGTTCAATTTTACATATGTTCGAGTTCGTCAGGCTATCCGTGCTGTGTATCCTGAGTTTCCTGCGGAGCCCACCGCGCTTCGTGCACTACAGGCCTTGTTGACAGGGGAGAGTTGCAAGGGGCTCATTACTAAGCTTTATAACTCCTCCCTGCGGGAACGAGAACATGAGGAGCACCCATCATGCCTGCGCTGGCAAGCTGCGAGAGGCAACCCTATTACGCTGGAAGTCTGGACGGCGTGCTGTCAGCTCACGGGTCGCCTCACAGCCAATTGTAACCTCAGAATTATACATTTTAAATACCTGCATCAGGTATACTACACCCCTCTGAGGTTATATAAATGTGGCCTGAGAGAGACTGCGGACTGTGTGCGGTGTGGTGCTGCTAATGCAGATTTTTATCATGTTGCATGGCTGTGTAGTGGCGTGTATGCTTTCTGGACTGAAGTGGCTCGCATTTTGACGGATGTGGTGTCGGAGCCGGTGGGTTGTACACCTGAGCTGTGCCTCCTTGGTTATGTTAACTGCCTGAAACTGGCTAGCAGACGTATTGTTGCGATCTCCACCCTGTTTGCAAAAAGGGCGGTGGCGCAGCGCTGGGGCTCCAGATCTGCCCCCACTGTAAAGCAGTGGCTTCGAGATTTGGTTTATTGTAGGGATCAATTGCAAGTATATGAAGAGGAGCTACCGGAGTCCTCCCGCCCTAAGGATATTTGGGCCCCAGTTACATGCTATCTGATGTCTCACCCTGACATATTTTAATATGTGCTGCCCACTGTGCTGGTGCTTCCTATCCGAATTGCAACAGCCCTAAACCTGACTGTTCTTACTCCTACTGGCTGCCTGACCCTCAAGTAGCTGCCTCAGAGATTGCACTTCCTATTTGTTTTTTTTTGTTTTTTTTCTCTATGACATACAGAAAATGTGTTGTTATATCAAGGAGGAGTGGCGAATATAGTATAGCTGTTTTGCCTGGGAGAGGGGTGGGGGGGGATGGGAGGAGTTTTTGTGGGTTGTATATGATTGATCCGTCATTCACAGTTTTGCAATCTTGATTGTATGCTTTGCCTTGAAAGTAATAAATAAAATTTAAAAAAATAAAAAAAAAGATATTGTACACTAAACCGCAAGCTAGTGTAAAGACAGGCGGCGCCATCTCCCACACCTTCGAAATAGAACGAGGAACGAGACAGGGATGCCCTTTATCACCCTTCATATTCGCACTGGCCATGGAGCCCCTGGCGTGCGTGCTCCATAGCTGTGTCCTAGATTGGGGCATACAAGCGTACACGCAATGGCACATCGTTTCGCTGTCAACCTTCGTGGCCAGAATATGGTACTACAGGACCTATCGAAGTTACTGGATGTGCATGCCCCAATTTATGGCCTGAGGGTGAACTGGTCCAAGTCTTTAGTATTCCCAATGAAACTCCTGTCCATAGAACAGAGATGAACTCTACCCAGTACTCCACTCTCCTGGGCTTTCAGCTCCTTTAAATACTTGGGAGTTCAAATTTATCACTCTCAGGCAGATCTGATAGAAGGCAACTTGGGCAAAGTAATTACTAGAGCCTGAGCCGCTCTTCCATTCTACACGGGGCTACCATTATCTCCTATGGGTCAGGTTGTCATTTTTAAGATGCTTTTGCTTCCCAGACTCGTATATTTGTTTGCAGCTCTCCCCTACAGGCTCCCGCACAAGATATTCAGGGACTTAGTCGCTTCTGGTGTCCCTGATCTGATTTAGGGCGGCTCCAGGGCCAGAGTGTCACTCCAGAAACTATACATCCCCCTCTCAGAAGGGGGTTTGGGGGCACCTAAATACGAGCATTATTATGCAGCAGCACAACTCCAATGGCCTATGAGATGGTTGGCGAGCAGTAATCTCGCCAAATTAGTTCCCTGGGCGATGCCACTGCACAATCCAGCCTTGCTGGAATGGCTGTCCGGCTCCAAAACACCACTGCAAAAGAAGTGGGGCAACCTTCTGATGTCGGCGGCCCGTAATAGTTGGTTGAGATATGTGCTGTCGAGCTGCCAATCCTCACCGTATGCCCAAGATCAGCCCCTCGAAGTGCTCCCTGGCTCTTACACTTGCCTTAAGTGATCAGAACTGGAAGTATGGCAGAACACAGTACTTGACACATGGGGGGATCTATTCGTGGGCTCGAACTTATGCGATTTTGCAGTCTTGATGGATGATTACGGAGTGCCACCAGGAACATTCTTGCTCTACGCAACACTGACACAGCAAATCCTCCAGGTATGGGGGAGCAGGCGAGCTGAACCTACCACATCCATTGCACTACAAACACTACTGACACATGGACAGGGCAGGAAAGCAATCACAGTCCTCTACAACTCCCTCAGATCTGACCCGACCCCCCTGCTGGCACCGCTGCGTGAATACTGGGATTCAGCACTGACACCAGCGTCACTGATAAGCAGTGGACACAATGCATTTGATATCCTAAGACAATATCCACGAACGCTAGACTGAAATACACACAATTCAATTTCCTCCATCACACATATTTAACACTGCATAGACTGGCACGCATGTATCCTATTTCCACCGACATCTGCCCCAGGTGCCAAGCCGCAGACGCCACATTCCCCCATATGGTCTGGGGATGCCCCCAACTTAGGACATATTGGAATAGTGTAGCTGAGATACTGATGGCAGCAGCAGGAACTCCAGTAGTAGCCCAGGACCTACATTTCATACTCGGAATCACAAAACGCAATGCACGACGCAAGAACCTTAGCAAATTTCTGGATCTGGCACTGGGCTTGGCTAAACGCAAACTAGCTATGACCTGGAAGTCATCTGCAGGGCATTAGTGGCAGAGCACGAGACCCAATTGACTAATGCTACACGACTGCCCCCATCGGCCACCCCATGCAATGGCAAAGTTATTTAACCACCATAGAATCAAAGCTGAACATTACAAACCCAATCCCATCGTAAGACACATCACCATACTACGCCTCTAATAGTGACACATCAGGAGTGCGATCGACATAACATGTATGTATACAGGCCACACTTAAGCATCCAGGTTTAGTACAGGTGGAGCCATATATAACGCCACATAATGCAGAACACCCTACTCAACATTGCCTAGTAGGCACACCTATACACCCGATTATGTTTGGTTGGGCGCACGACACATGACAGACCCGAACAGGAAGCAACAGACAGATGCCACTGTTAATGTTACTAATGTTAGAGACTATATATTTGCGACATAGAATGACAATACTGTTGCATGATTAATGTTATCATTATTGCTTGGCACCCCACCAAGGCTGTATTTGTAACTGTATGTGAAATAATGTGCATATCATTACTAGTCTAACATATTAGTACGAACTGTTGAAAATCAATAAAAATCATTTAAAAAAAAAAAAAGTCTGATATATAAGTAATACCCAGTTCCTCATGTAGGAAGAAGTGAGGAGTCGATGGGGGAAGACCAAGCAAACGCTGGCAGAATCGATTCTACTCAACCTGCCACTTGGTAATGTTGTGTTAGTCCCAAACTCCAGCACCATACATTAAAACAGATAAACATTTTTGCATACAGGCTCCCAGAAGAGGCTGGATCGGTTTGTTGCCTACTCTTTTTGCAAAGTCAAACAGAGTCCCAACAGAGTGGTTTAAACATGTACACCTAATAGATATACAGGGCATCATCGAGCATTTAGAATCAAACATAAATCCTAGTTATGGAAAATTAACAACCCGCTCGTACGCCTACCCTTGATACAAAAGGGGCCCGTTTTACTTTTAGAAATACTGGTTTCCAAATCTAACTTGTTCATAAAGTCGACAAAACTATTAATTAAAACCCTCAAACCAATAAGGGTGCGAGACATCAAAACAGCATAGTTTGCAATAAAGCAGGGCCGATACTGAAGCAGAGGTGGGGCCTGATTATGAGTTTGCTGGTGTGGGAGCTGGCTGCCGCCCCATCACCCCGCCAAATCTCACGCTGTCCGTCTGCCAGATTGTGAATTACCTCTTGGTCTGGCGGGTAGGCTTTTGGCGTTCCCACAGCGGCGGTGCCTAGTTCGCTAAAAGCACTTGATGAAATAACTACCGAGCGTGCTAACATGCCCATGAGGGGGAGACAAAGATACAATCTATGATCGGTAAAGGTTGGAGTTTGTGTCGATATCTCCCTATAATTCCATTGAGTTATACAACTTAAATTCTGATAGGTACTTATATAAATTTTCACTCCTACGGTCAGTATTACCAGTCATATGATACTTCTGGTGTGCTTTGAACAGCTAAAGCACTGGGTGATTGGTGCCTACTTTGGAATTAAAATCACTCCGATTAAAATATTAAAACGATTAAACATTAAAAAAAGACCTTCTACGTAAACATTGTGCAGTAATATATTGTACAATTATGTAAATTAGATTGAGAGGGTCATTACTGATATGGTATCTCCCTGGCAGCATGGATTTGTCCATGGTCAAGCCACAACTCATCATATTAATGGAGCAGTTGCATTATTTGACATTGCTGCATTCTGGGGCTGCACATTAGCAATCATGCTTGTCGATGCAGAACATGCTTTCTATCCGATAGACGGGTGATGCCTCTGGCAGATAAAGTTAAAGATGAGTTTTGGTCCAAAATATATTGGTAATCTACATGTGCTTTAATGGAAACCCACTGCAAACGTGCTAATAATGGGAAAAACATCAGCCCAAGTACAGATTACCAGAGGTACTCGCACACTAGTGATTTTCCTGTTCTCCTCCTCTATTTTCACTGCCTTGAGAACCTAAGACATTAAGGGGCCGATTCCGATCTCGGTCGGAGGTGCACCCAATACCATTCGGTCGGGAAAAAAGCCATGCGAAAGCCTGTTTCCCGACCGATCCGTACAGTACACCGAACGAGCAAGTACGATGCGAAATCGCCGACCGACTCGTCCGGGCGTCCCGACCGCTCCGACCGACTCGCTCCCGGCTCGAACCGCACCGACCGACTCGCTCGGACTCGACTCGCACCGCGCAATGGAGACGTTCCCCGGCCGGGTAAGTACGATGCGCGCCGCGAGCAGTCCGACCGAGCAGCGCACTCCAGCTCGAAAGAGCAGTCGGAGCCGTACTTTGGGGGTCCGTGTCGGACCCCCCTGTACGCGTAGCCGCGCGAGTCGCACACAGGGGGGACCCATGGGTCCCCCCTACCTGTGCGTGTACGGGCGCGAATCGCTTCGCCGCGTACCCGCTGTAGGGGCGCACTTGTCCGCATCGCACCCATTGAGTCAATGGGAGCCCGCGTACGCGTTGTACGACAGGCTCCCATTGACTTCAATGGGAGTCCGACCGACTCGTGTCCGATGGCATACGTGCGCATCGTACTCGTTCGGTCGGACTGCACGGGTCCGATTCGGTCGGAAATCTCTCCGGGTCCGGCTCGGTCGGAGAGATTTCCGGCCAGAATCGGAATCGACCCCTTACTGTTTTACAGGGATATCATTCCATATGAAACTATGGGTCACAAAACCAAGGTCCTCAAATATGTAAATGTTGTTGACATCATGACAGTATCAGCAGACTCGCTATTGATGGAATAGAACAAGTAGCAGCACAATTTGGGGGAATTCTCTGGGTACTTGGTAAATAAAAATAAAACAGATTGTCTTCAGGGCCAGAAACCACATATCAACAGGTAGTTCCATCTGCTAAATATCTTGGGTACACTATTACCTTTCATGTGAAAAAACTAATTGAAATTAACTATGAGTTCGTACTAAGGAAGGTTAAAGCTAATCTTAAGAATTAGCACTGTATACCAAATGTCAGTTCCCCCTAAGTTAATATATCTCTTTTGCGCTATTCTTTTGTTGAAAAAGGCCTCTTTTTAAAATGAGTCCATCTTTAGTTTCCACCCATTTCATAAGGACCCTCCCTCTGCAGTTTCTGCTTTCACAAGTCAAAGTTATCGGTGCCATGTGGGGAGGGAGGGAAGGGAAGCAGACTGAGACTAGGACTCCTGAATCAGAGTAATGAAGTTTACTGGTAAGTAATAGGTTCATTACCTCCTTGTAGCTCCTCATCCCAGTCTTTACTAATGAGACTATATATAACCCTCCAGTGCACTTATAACCTTTCATATGCTCTTTATTTAAATAGTTTACTCCTCATGAATATGCTTGCATTATTGAAGCTTTAAACACTCCTGCAGCAAAATTCTTATTTACATCCAACCAATAGTGTGTCACGAAAGTGTTAGGAGTGCAGCAAGTGGTCGCCCAACATATCTCTTGCAGGGTAACCCCACCTGACCCTGCACAAGAGATAGATACTGCCCTGGTAAAGCAACCTTGCAAACAATCTGGAACGACACAGCCTATTGAAATAGAAGCTTGGTTGATGGCCTGCTTTACCCACCTACCCAGGGTCACTGTTGTCACTTCCTTCCTTTAGTTCGTAGCTCCATAAGCCACCAACAAAGCTTTGAAAAAACAAAACTCCTTAGTTCTTCTTAAATAAACCAATAACGTCCTCTTAATGTCCAGTGATTCAGGAATATTCAAATCGCCCTCAATCACTGACAAAATATTCTCTTGAAAGTCTCTTGAGAACAATGAAAATGCTTCTGGATTTGGGCCTACACTTAGCGTCAGGTGTCAAAACCATATTGTCCAGCAGGAACTTCAAGTAGGGGTAAATATTCACCAATGCCCCTATCTCTCCCAACCTCTTAGGCAAGATTATAGCCAACCAAAAAGATACTTTTGCCAATACCCTCCAAATCTCATAAGTTTCTGAAGGTTCAAATGGTCTCTCCTGCATACCCTTAATAAGCACTGAAAAGTCCCAAGATGGTACCAGAGTATGAACTACTGGCCTCCACAATCTGAAACCGTTTAAACATTTAAAAGCTTGCACGATTATTTTAGAGATATCCCCAGTTGTTTCTCTGAAACATTTAATTGCTGCCCATTGGTCCAACAGTGTTGAGGGGTATAATCCTAACAAAATAAACTCTTAGCAAAACCCACAGTAAGGAACTAGGGGCCAGATGTATGACTTTTTTTTGCGGTCCCAAATGGGAAATCGGCCCATTTGTGATTGCAAAAAAAAGGGTCCTGGCATGTACGAACGTTATTTTGAGAGCCGGTAACTTGCAAAATAGCGTTTGCGACTCTTGCTATTAGGGAGGGGCGTTCCTTCCTAATAGCAAGTCACAATGGAATGTACCATTGTTTTGCAACCGCATTTGTGGCAGCAAAACACTCGCAGTTTACCACCTACTTCACGTAGGTGGTAAGCCACTCGCAAACGGGAAGGGGTCCCCAGGGACCACTGCCTGCTCTTAAAAAATGAAACAGAGACGTTTCATTTTTCTTTTTTAAATGCATCCCGTTTTCCTTTATGGAAAATGGGCAGTGTTAGATTTGGGGGTCTCTAGTTGGCAGAGGTAGGTACCTTTGTCCAAATAGGGACCCTTGTGTCTAGTCAGGGAAAGTAGGTACACTCCTGAAATAACCCCGGCTCACCCTCTTGGTAGCTTGGCACGAGCAGACAAGCTTAGTTCAGAGGCAGTGTGTAAAGCATTTGTGAACACATACAGTAATCAAGTGACAACACTACAAATGGACACCACACAGGTTATATATTTATAAAAATAGGTATACTTTATATAGATTTATCACAAGACCATAAACGACAAAAATAATCCACAATACTGTCAAGAATGCTTAGTTCTGATCAAAAAGGCTTAATTCAAGGTTCTGTGCGAGTCGGTAGCCTCTTCCGGCTACGGCGATTTCAAGAACAAACAGAGTCTAACAAATCCAGCTGACCGCGTCGAGACGGGCCAACACAGCGTAGACAGACTCGGTCACAGTACCTTTTACTTGAAGCGGCAGGCACGGGCGTGCAAGCCGGATGGCTGTACGTCGCGGTCGCGATGCAAAATGGAAGCGTTGCAGGACGCGATGTCCCTCGATGCGGTGCAGGCAGCGGCTCGTTGACGTCGTCGAGACGGAGTCGGTGAGACCAGGGCCGTGCGTTGCAGGGCGAGACGGTGCTTCGATGCGGTGCTGGCAGGTTGCGGTGCGGCGACGGAGCCGGATTCGGGGGCTGGCGTCGATCAGTCCGGACAGCGGTGCGAGTCGGGCGGTGCGTCGTGAAGCGTGCGAGCGGTGCCCAACTCTGGTGCGGTCACAGGACTCGAACTCAGCAGCAGGGACCGTGTCGGTTGGTCCAGTTCATTTCGGCGTAGCGAAGCGTTGCAGGACGCGTTGTCCCTCGATGTGGTGCAGGCAGCGGCTCATTGACGGAGTCGGTGAGACCAGGGCCGTGCGTTGCAGGGCGAGACGGTGCTTCGATGCGGTGCTTACAGGACACCGAGCCGGTCGTCAGAGTCGGTCACAGCTCCCTAACCCTGTAGCCACTGAAACAGCGTTTCCAGCAGCAATTCACAAGGCTGGTGAAGTCCACTGGTCCTGGGACTTCGGTCAGGGGGCAAGCTCTCTCTCAAGCCCTTGGAGATCCTTCACAAGTTGATGAAAGTCACAGCAAAGCAAAAGTTCCTTTCTCCTTTCTTTGGCAGTCAGGCAAACCACTGCAGGCCAATCCCCCAAGCAGCACTTCAGGCTTAGGGATAGTCTCTCCTCAGTTTCCTCTTGGTTCCGCTCCTCAGCAAAGGTTTCTTCTTGTTCCCAAAAAGTGATCTAAATTCTTGGGGTCTGGGTGCCCCTCTTATACCCTGATTCTCTTTGTTCTCTGGAGGCAGAGAGGCCTTTGCCTAGTTCAACCCAGTTCTGGGCAGCTTTGGAGCACTCTGTGTACATGTCTCCTTCTTTCCTTTCAAAATGTGGGGCAGGGTACTTAGACGCCCGGCAGGAGGTGGAGCCAGCATTGTGGAAGGCAGGCACAGCCCTATTCAGACCCAGGTGCAACTCCTCCCTCCACTCTGGATGCAGATCTCTCTATTCAGCCCTGTGCTGACTCACCCTGTCTCCTGTAGCCACCCCCAGCCCCTGTCACTCAAAACGCCAGACAAGGAATACACAACCTAGCAGAGGCAGGCTGGATAGTTAGGCAAGAAAATACCCACTTTCTAAAAGTGGTATTTTCAAACACAGAATGTTAAAATCAACTTCACTAAAAGATGCATTTTATCATTCTGAGTTCAGGCATACTAAACTCGAATTTCTACCTAGTTCCCTGAGTCAGTTAGGATTATAAGATGTTATAATCAAACTGCTCATTCTGGCCTATGGGGAACAGGTAGCCTTGCAATAGTGAAAAACGAAAATGGCTGTAATTCACTATTAGGACATGCCACACACACCAGGCATGTCCTACCTTATCATTACAATGCACCCTGCCCGTAGGCCTACCATAGGGGTGTCTGATATGAAGAAAAGGGAAGGTTTAGGGACTGGTAAGTGGGTGCACTTACCAAGTCGACATGGCAGTCACAGACTGCACACAGGCTCTGCAATGGCAGGCCTGAGACACACTTTACAAGCTGCTTCCGTGGGTGGCACAACCAGTGCTGCAAGCCCACCAGCAGCATTTGATTTACAAGCCCTGGGCACACTCAGTGCACTGTACTAGGGTCTGACAGTAATTCAAATAAGCCAAACATGGAGTCACTAATTCATCACACAATTTACAATAGGGAGCACTTGCACTTTGGCACTGATTAGCAGTGGCAAAGTGCCCATGAGCATCTAGTCCAGCAAAAACACATCGACAACAGTGGAGGCATTATGAAAAAATGGAAGGGAGACCCACGCCAAGGATGCCAGGTCTAACACGCAGCATTTAAAAAAAACTGTTTTCTTAAAAAAGCAGACACAGACATGGTGGTCGGCTGACCCCAGCAGGCCACCATCCCTGCGAGTGCTGGCCATTCCTAATGGGGTCGCAAATAGCACCTGCCTGATGAATATTAATGAGGCAGGCAATTTGCAACCCCATTAGGAATCGCTGACAGTGTCTGAGACACTGTTGTAATTTGCATTTTGCGAGTCGCAAATTGCGAGTCGCAAAGCGATGCAATTTGCGAGTCGCAAAATGTAAGGGTCGTACATCTGGCCCTAGCTGTGTTATATGAGCTCTATCACAAACCTGCTCTAATATGTTGAATAAAGAGATATGAAAAAAAAGAAACTGATGACAGGACCTTGTTTCTACCCCTTTATCTTGACACCACAACTCAAAATCTTTCCTGTGTCTTGAGTAGACTTTCAACATTGAAGGATTCCTACAGGCCTAAATGTCCACTGCCTCCTCACTTGAACATCCCAAACCTTGAAGGACTAGCCACTAAATTTCCATACCATGAGACATAATGTTCTCAGCTGACTTTGCGTCAGGCCAAAATGGAGCTGCCAAAAGTACGTGCACCTGCTTGTTCAGAAGCTTTTGTAAAAACTCTAGAAGGAGAGATATTGGGGGAATGCAAACAGAATCCTGGCGGCCACGGGATTAACATCACATCCGCCGACCACACATCCTTACTCTGAACAGAAATGCAACAGGACAGCATTCTCTGGGGATGCAAACAGGTCCAGTAATGGACTCACCAGTGTATCACGTATCAATTGAAAACCCTGCTGTGAGAAGTTGGCCTGGCATATGCTGTCCACTAATTATAGTGGGCACCTTGCACCAGTCCAAACAACCCCTTATTGGAGATAGGTTAAAGACAACCTTTATTGAAAGCTATCCTAGTGGTAGCTATGGAGAGCAGCCTTCAGGCTAAGTCTTGAAGGAATGTAAAGCAGCTTGTTTTACCAGTCTATAATCTCTTGAGTGACCAAATGAAAGAGCACCACACCAGGTATATATTCAAAATATATGTATTTATTGCTAAACACACCCCTCTAGTCTCTTTATGAGGCTAGAGTTCGAAGTACACAAGTTATAAGTTATTTAAACACAGTAATAGCACAAATACATTTTGGGCCCTGGGGGCATACCAAACCATATACCAATAAAGTGGTATAAGAACCACGACTGAACTAGACACTAGGCCTAGAGCCTCTAGAAGTGCTTGGACCACAAGGAACCACCCAAGGTAGTGACACAGGGGACCCACGGGGGACGCGTGCAGTGTAAATACACAACCGCGATACGCCGTTAACTTCTATGGAGAAAGTCGCGATCAGGAAATTAAAGAAAAGGGACACTTAAAGGAGGACTTGGAGCAAACCCTTTGAGAACTAGGTCGTTCTAGAGTCTCTACCCACGGGAGCACCGGAGTACTCGTGTTACCTCACCCAGGGAAGCCGGGTGCATAGGTGCCTTTCGGGGTCGGGTTTCGTCGTCGATTTGAATGGCGATCTGCTGCAAAGTGCTGCTGGCGACCAAGTGGAAAGTGTCCGGGTGGATCCAAGAGTGGATTGGAGATCTGAAGAACCTGAAAGCAGAGGGGACAGAGTCTGGGTCACTAGCCAGTGACCAGGAAAGCGATGGACAGATGCCCACCGATGTCGCGTGCTTCAGGTAGGTTGACGGTCATCTTGACTCTTCAGCCACGAGGTCCAGGAGGCGTTGTCGGCGACCAGGAGCAGGATTCGGGCTGGTACATAATGTCTGTCGAGTGCTGAGGTGTCGGCGACCGGATTGGACCCAACAAGCCTTGGCAACGGCAAGTCTTGATGAAGATGAAGATCGTCAATGGTGCAGACCAGCAAGGTCTGAGAAACTCACCCAGCAAGGGTAAGTGAGGGCAAGCCTGGAGCAACCAGGGAGCCCAAGAAGAAAAGGATTGGCCTTCGTGAAGGGCTACTAGCCAACGGGCTAGCGACCGCGAAGGAGCCTCGAGACGTCGCACGTGGAGCTGGCTCACAGGACACTCGTGGAGTGGAGGCCAGTGATCTTCGGTGCAGTTGGTGCTGGAGGCTAGGACTACTCGGAGCCCAAAGCACGACTTCGTGGGAGACCCAGAAGAGGATGCACTAGCAAATGCGTGCGGTGTCCAGGGGTCACGGTTCCACGTTACCCACGACAGCTACGGGCCTCAGCTTTGCTGGGGACTCAGGACAGCCTCGGGGAAGTCTGGAAATCCACCTCTGGTGATGCAAAGACTTCGGCGTCCGACGGGAGATTAGGCGATGCAGACCGGACAATTGCTTCTTTGGTGCCTGCCAAGCAGGGGAGTCACTCCTTGACCCCAAGGGAGATTCTTCTGTCCTCTAGTCTTTAGTAGAGCGTCGAAGGTCCAGGATTCTGTTTCAGAGTTTCATCCAGGGATAATCTAAAGTCCTAAGGACTGGGTTCCTATACTTATACCAAGTTTAGGGGTTGGACTACTCTGTGGCCCCACCTATGGGTGGGTCAGGGCAGAGGGGTGGCTACACCCCTTTCCCTTTGTCCAGTTCGTGCCAAAGCAGGGGCTGCAAGCCCCTGATCTGGTTTGAACTGGGGTATGCACAGGGACACCAAGTGTGCCCCCAGTGCAGGACTTCAAAGCACCCGAAAGTGCTCCCGCCCAGCCCCAATACACATTATCCTGTCTGGGGAGGTGGTCACACCTCCCTGGGACAGGAAACCTATTGTCCAGGCCTCCCCTGCCGGAGTTTCGTCCAGCAGCAGGAGGTCAGACTTGTGTCTTTGGCAGCAGCATCCATTTTGTGATGCCAGGCTTTAGAAAGAAGTTACCGGCCAGGCCAGGGTTAACATGTCTCTCCCTCTAGAAGGGTGGAATGCTACCCCCGCCGCCAGAATTGGCGGGGGGTAGTATTCCAAGATGTTTGACACCAAACACGACATGTTTCGGTGCAGCCATTCCAAAGTTAGCATTTAACGCGAGGTTATAATGCGCTTAAGAGTATATGGTCAGGCTGCACTACAAACAGCATCAGAGAAGGGTCTCCGAACGCTGCAGAGGGGCCCTGCTCATGCAGGGGCACCCTCTCACATAGGAACCACGCACTCTGCCTTCAGGATTGATAAGGCCTGCCATAGGAGTGACTTATAGGTTTATATGTGTGTATGTATATAGTGATATAGGTAACCTATATCACAGTAAAGGTGCATGCACCACCTTACCCAGGCTGCAGTAGCAGACCTGTGGTGTTAGTTTGGATGGCCTTCCAGGGGTGGCATAATACATGCTGCAGCCCCTGGTAGGCCTCTGAGGTACCTATGCCCTTGGTACATAGTATACCATATACTAGGGACTTATAAGGGCACTCCAGATTCCAATCAGAGATGTGCCTAAGGCACATGGAAACCTTTTACAGAGAAAGCAGATAGACTGGGGCCCTGAATAGCAGGATCCCAGTCCAACTAAGTCATAAACCAGCAAAACACCATAAAAAAAGTGGGGGCAACCATATAGTCAGATTCCACCTTCCTACACCTGCTTCCTTTTTTTTTAAACTTTATTTTCTGGTTTTATGATACCATACACAGAAAGAGATGTTCTCCTGAGAAAGGAGTAGTAATAAAAAAGTTGCTGTTTCATTTGACATAAAACGGAAAAACAAATAAGTATGACAATATTAAGTCTAAGAATACCACAGTTCATCTTGTAAGGGTACAGGAATGAGACGCATAGGCAATGTATTTGGCGGACTCAGTGGGTGGTGCAAGAAGTGCTCCTAGTCCATGAGTGGGGCCGCTCATGGCGGTTGGGTGGTCTCCGAGGAGTCTAATGTCAGGAGATAGTCTCTCAGTGGTTGCCAGATATCCTTTGGTCTGGAGGTAGGTGGTTGCAGGGATGCGTATAGCTTGCTATTAGTGTCACAGTGCATTAGGCTTTTAATCCATGCCGCTGTTGCAGGTGGGTGTTTTCTCCCCCACTGAATGGCTATCTTCTGTTTGGCGAGAAATAATGCGATGGCGACAAGGTGGCACAGTGATTTGGGTATGTCCTGCACGTAGCCCAATAGAGCTAGCAAAGGGGTCGGTTTGATAGTGATGTGTGTTATAATAGTAAGCTTATCGAAGACTTCCCTTCAGTATGGTGCAATTCTACAACATGTCCACGTCATATGGGCATCATCTGCTGTCATTTTTTTGCATTTTGGGCAATCGGGTGATCGGGTAGGGACTAAGCCTGGCTAGTTTGGTGGGTGTGACGTAGGTCCTATGCGGGAATTTATAGTGTATCATCTTATGGCGATGATTAAAGGAAACAAGGCGCATCTGCGAGCAACAAGCAGACCAAACCCTATCAGTCAAGGAGTGTCCCAGATCGGTCTCCTGTGTAGCTCCATGTCTAGAGTCGCGGGCTGGTAAAAGATCTAAACAGTTGTGATATATTTTGGAGATTAGCCTATCCACGTCCATGTCATCGATCATCAATGTCAATGGTGTAAATTCATCAGGGTCCAACGGGTAAGATTGTATCTGAGCCCTGAGTGCCCTCTGAAGCCGTTGCAACACAAAATGATCCATTTAGGGAGCATCTTGAAATCTTATATCCTCCGTACGGTAGAACACATGCCCATCGGGAAAGAGATTTCCAAAGGTATGTAGTGTATATTTCGTCAATGTATGTTGGACCAACCGTTCTTCTGTGATAGGCAGCCAGGGGTTGTCAGCTAGGGGGATCGTGGGAGAGTATAGGAGCTGTCCACCCAGCATCCGAATCAGCCGCTTCCAGATCCAGTTGGTTGTAGACAGCGTCTGTATGTTGTTTGCGTCTTGCAGGGGACACGCCGGCAACAATGCCTTTAAGGGTGTTGGGGCTGCAAGAGCTACTTCGGGTTTGGTGTACGGTATGAGGGCATCTGTGTGATACCAGTGTCGGGGGAAGCTACACTGCGCAACTAAATAATATAAATGCATATGGGAACTGCAAAACCTCTGTGTTCGTACAGAAATACTAAGGTATTCCCCCCAACCTGAGGCTGTCTACCAACCCAAATGAACCATGTTAATATACTCTGCAATGTCGCAAATAACGAATTGGTTAATGGGATAGGGATGTTTTGAAAGAGATATAGAAATTGGGGAAGAACAATCATTTTTAAAATAGCAATGCGGCCCGCCATTGAAAGCGGGAGGCAGATCCAGCGCACTACTCGGGTGGTCAACTTATCCACATGTTCCTTCTTGCAAGAAGGAACATGAATTTTTAATTAAAAGAAAATTCAGTAATTCCACCTCTATAGGGCATCCCTAAAACACACAAGAACGTGACAGATCCTCCTTTAATGCACTCACCCCCTAATGTCATCAAGCGTCCTTATTCAAACGATTAGCTGTAGTCCCTTTAATTAGTGTTGAAGGGTCTCAGATATTCAGAGATCCACATCCTTAAAAAAACCATTTAGCAAACAACAGTAATGTTAATTACATGTCCTGGACCTAGGCTTAAAATATCAGTGTTCCCCATCTTAATGAATCAAAACAAGCCCTCTGTCTGCTTACCATTTGTGCACTTTTCGGTGCATGTAACGACGAGCGTGTATGCTTGAGAATTTGCGTTCAACTCATGCGCCATCAAACACATCATTCTGTGTTGTGATGATGAAGACGGACTAGCCAGAAAAGCCCATGCGGATGCTTACGGCGAAAGGCCGCCATCTTGGAATAGGCAAAAATAGAGTCCTGTGAATATTATAAACCTATTTCGACATATGAAATCTGCTCAATGGCCCTGATTTTATTTCTATTTATGGTGAGGTAGAATTAATATATCCACCTCCGTATATGAATATATTAAAAGCATCCATATAATGCCACTATTTATTATAACAACAGGCTACAATGACTAGTCCTGAAAAACGTCTGCCATCTTTGAATATCTGTTACCTAACGGACAGTTAATTAACTGCTATTCCAGCTATACATCACATTTCTACTCCCATAATTTAATGTTTCCAGCTTCTATATTCCTCCATAAGTCGTACCTAAAACTACCGTAATGTGAATAAAGGCCCACGGGGTGTGTGAATTGTAAAGGCCATACCTAATATGATATAGATTTTCACATTTAAGACAGTAAGATGGATTCCACGTCATCGATTAAAATTTCAATAAGACTATTACTTGCCATCCATATTATATCTAATATGAATGTTAATCATGGCCTGCCTCTTTCATTGATAATTGCTTAATCATATCACCCTATTGCGCTATCACATGTACATCATGGCTCCCTTGTTTAGGATTGCTGCAACCCTTATACATAGAGTTTATCATCGCATTGTAACATAATCATAATGTAATTTTTCACAAGCAGTTTGTCATCACAATGTCACATAATTTTGTCCTACCATTTTATTAACTTGAAAATGCAATTATTCTATAATGAATACCGACTCATATTCTCGTCCAGTACAATCCCATATTGGACGTACTCTATACTATATAGTCATTATCCCATCATTTCTTGGCAATATTCAGCAACATATAATGTATATGTAACCCATAAATATAGGATCTAACTAAATCAATTAGAAATATTGTGTGCATACGTGTCCTCATATAAATAATAGGAACTCAGGTGTTCTAATGTAGATGACGGTAATGTTCATATTCAAGATAGAACACAATTAGTGTAATCTAAAGGGCATCAACAACTTCTGCCTTCTTGAGTCTCATATTTAGGATCCCACGTTTACCCATAGTCATTGGCTCATTCTCCCAAAAAATATTGTTATTCATGATCCGTGTTGAGGCCTAATTCAACTGTCCTCAAACTCATGATCCACATCGCCTCCTTATACATAGTGGAATTATATTGATATTTTTAATATATTCATATATGGAGGTGGATATATTAATTCTACCTCACCACAAATAGAAAAAAATCAGGGTCATTGGGTACATTTCATTTGTCAAAATAGTTTTATAATATTCATGAGGCTTCTTTTGCCTTTTCCAAGATGGCGGCCTTTCGTGGTAAGCATCTGCACAGGCTTTTCTGGCTAGTCCGTCTTTGTCATCACAACACGTAAGGATGTGTTTGATGGCGCCTTAGTTGAACGCAGATTCTCGAGTGTATACGCTCATCGTTACTCGGACCAAAAAGTTCACAAATGGTAAGCAGACAGGGGCTTGTTTTGATTCATTAAGATGGGGAACACTGATATTTTAAGCATAGGTCCATGATATGTAATTAATATTACTGTTGTTTGCTATATGTTTTTTTTTAAGGATGGGGATCTCTGAATTTCCGATACTGTCCAGCACTAATTTAAGTGACTACAGCTAAGCGTTTGAATATGGACACTTGATGACATTAAGGGGTGAGTGCATTATGGTTTTGATTCTGATTTTGCGTACATATGGGAGTTTTATCTGTAGTGTCTGATGGCTACTTTGCATAGTTACAGGGAAAATTGAAGGGTGCATTATATTGATTTTTTCCGGGAAAGAAGTAAAACCGTCAACAATGTATGCATATAGTCTGGTCAATAATAAGGGATTTGTTTTTTTAGTTATTGCAACATGAAGTGATTATTCCATGGGTTTTGGTTCCCTTCTTTTAGATACGGACATTCTTTTGAAACAGACAGGTACTTTTTATTTTTCATCGAAAGGTGTTGTACTAGTAGTGATAATGTGTGCTATTGTTAAGCACTGAGATATGATGACCTAGGATGCATGCTTTCGGATAGGCACATCGTGGAAGATAACATAGATGGCGGTACACAATCTTCGAGGTGTCAATTAGAACCCCTATTTTATACACAATAAGTCTATGAGACAATTTATGTTGATGATGTATCATTGTAGCTATATATCCGCTGTATATATAATATATTGTGCATGGGTTTCCACACATGTCATGGACAGGGACATTAGGCGATATATACATTGACACCAATGTCACTAAATTAAGGGTGCAATTGGTAATGTAGAGAGTTTTAACGTTATAAACAAGCACATTTTCTCTATATGTTTTAGCCCTGAGGAAGTCTTGGGTTAATGCCCAATAATGACGAAACATGTGTTGGCTTTATGGCTAGAAACAAAGTGATCAACAGGCTGAACAATTAAAAAACAACTTGGAACTACGGATTGTAATTTTTGAATCTATCAATATGGACTGTAAACATTATATACAAGCGTGTGCTTGAGGCTAAGATTTGATATTTACAATGATCTCTTGATCACATGATTGGGGAGTGGGGTGAATCTCCCTACCTTTGTGAGCACTGCATCAGCACTGACATTGTGCAAAATATTGTGGGTAATAACTTCTTGAGTGCCAGATCCCTTTTCTGATCACCCATACGAGACCACATTTGCTTTAATAGGGGGCAGCCTGCGACACACGTAAATAATATAGATATGGATAATACAATGAACTAAGATAGAGAAACAGAGGAACTATTCAGCAACCTATGCAGAGGTAGTACCATTGGGGAGGCAGCAAGGAGTGGCAACCCACAGCACAGAGAAGGTTATAGGGATACATTTATACGACTTGAGAGACTGAAGAAAAAGGAAATGTCCAAATTGTAGGAAGGTGCGACACTAAAGCAATATGTAAAACTTAATAGGATCTCAAGAGGGTTGAGATCACAAATCATTCCAACCTATGATGATTGGGATAAAGACCTGCTGTTTGCCTGATAGAAGGAGCTAACATCTAATTCTATAAATCTAACGGGTACCCTCATTGAAAACGTAGACAGGAAGGTATCTGAATTACAGACAGCATTTGTCAAACTTGAATCTGAGATTAAAAATCTCAGTCTTGTTGAGGCAACTGAGAAAAATTAAACAATTTTGAACGAGGTCATAGCCAAACATCAAGATGAGATAAAACAATGTAAAGCTAAAAAATTGAAAAGAGATGAAATAGATTACAGGAGCAGTAGTAGAATTTTCACTTTTTCGAAGAAATATGACCATCTAATTCCAAGTGACACGAGAGATAAGACACCTGAGTTAGCATCAGTAGGCTCAAGCTCTACATCACTGAGGGCCAGATGTAGGTGGCCAAATAGCGAGCGCTAACGCTGAAATTCGCAGAATTTCAGCGTTTGCGATCGCTATTTGGCAGCGAGCAATGTAGGTAAGTTGAAACCTACTAGCAAAATAAGGAATCGCAAAATTGCGATTCCTTAAATGCAATGTAAGTAGCACAAAAGAAAGTGCACTTTAGCCTTAAGGAATCGCTAATTACCACCAACTTCAAGTTGGTGGTAATTAGCGATTTCCTTTAAAAAGCACTTTTTTGCTTTTTTTTTAAGTGCCATGTGGCACACATTCATGCCCTTAGGGCATGTATGTGCGCCACATGTGCACACATGCACATTTCAGGGGTGCAACAGGGTGTCATTTTGAAACCCTGGCACCCTTGAAGTGCGCCCGCAATTTGCGAGTGCCTCTTGGTGACTCGCAAATTGCGGGAGCAATTCTATTCATTCCTATGGGCCTCTTGGCCCATAGGAATGAATGGGAAGGTATTCCTTAATTGCGAATCGCAATTTGCGATTCACAATTAAGGAATATTAAGGAATCGCAAAAAATATTGCGATTCCTACCTACATGGCATTTTGCGATTCCTTAATAGCGATTCCCTAAAAATCGCTATTAAGGAATCGCAAACATGCCTACATCTGGCCCTGAATACCCAGTAACTAGTGAGAGTGAGACAGAGGGAGGGGAAGGTACATCATGACAGACCCCGTCAGAAAATTCTTTTTTAGGAGAAGAACAAAGGATCAAGAGAGGGAATCGGGAACAGACAAGGCATATAGTTACCACAAAAAAACTCAGAGGGGAAAAAGAGGGCGCTGCCCAGAAAGAAAGAAAGGGCATGTAAACAAGATCGTGGGAGAGGAAAAATTAGATGATGTCTCTGTGATCAATCTGGCAAATAAAACTTTGAATTCTGACATGATTTCACTTCTGCAGAAAGGAATGGGCTTTTGCCCAAGGAGTTCTGGGGATATTTCCAGCATGAAAATAGATCTGTTTACATTCATCAGACGTCTGAAGATTAAAAATTCTTCAAACTTAATCATCAAGGAAATAAAATCTACAATACATTGCAAACTAATTTTGTGTCCAGTGCTCTATATATACAGGATATATTTGACACTAAAACCCTGTTGTCCATTTCTGATTATGAAGGGGATCCCACCACTACAAGGAAGATATTAGATGACTTGAATGTACAGATGGATTTAAATGCCACAAGTGGGCTTAGGAATAAGTCCAAGTGGACACCTACTCTGCCAGGAGGGAATAACATAGACATCTTTCACAAATTGATTTTGGGTGATTTGGACAAGTATAGTCAAAGACGGGGACTACACCAAATGAGGGGAGATAATCTTAGCAAAGGCGAGCATGAAGCTCTGAGATTACTTAAAACAGATACTGATATCACTATTCGTGAAGCTAACAAAGGGGGGAACATCGTGGTGATGAACAATATGGACTATGAACATGATATACTAACACAATTGAATGAACCTCTGTGCTATGGAAACGTGACTGGTAATCCAATCTGGGACATGACAACTAAGATCAATAGATCACTGAAACAGTGGCATGACAGGTGTCTATTAGATGACAACGAATACACATACTAGAGGGTGGACCGCCCAAGATATCCATGCCTTTACACCCTTCCTAAGATACACAAGGATCTCCCGTTTCCACTGGGAAGACCCAAAGTCTCAAGTATAGGTGGCCTGACTGAAAAACTTCAGGAATATGTGGACATTTTTCTGCAGCCTTTTGTGTCTAACAGTCCATCCTATATAAAGGACACAAAACATATTTTGAGTTTATTAACTGACATCACATGGGAACCAGATATGACATTGGTAACACTGGACATTATAGCTTTATATACCAGCATAAAGCATGAAATAGGGACCATTGCATTAAAACACATACTGAGCACCAGATCAGCACGTTTATGGGAACATACCGAAATACTTTTAGATCTGACTAAGTGTAGGAAGCTGGGTTTCTGTTGGAGTAACCCCCCCCCTTTTTGTCAGACTACTGATGCACTTTGACTTGATGTGCCCTGGGTCCCTGCCAATCAGGTTCCCAGGGCCTGTGTTCTTTCCCCAAAACTGTACCTTGTACCCCCTTTTGGCACCTCTCTGGCCACATGTCAGTCCCTTGTAAAAGGTACCATGGGTACCAAGGGCACTGTGGCCAGGGAAGGCCTCTAAGGGCTGCAGCACTTATTGTGCCACCCTTAGAGGCCCTGAACCTTTCCACACACACACACTGCCATTTCAGGCTGCGTGTTTTGGTGCAGAACAAAGTGAAGAGTCGACATGGCACACATCCCTGTGTGCCATGCCAACAACCCACCGCCCTGGCATAGGTCGGTCACCCCTCTAGCTGGGTGCAATATACCAATGAAGAAGGTACATGTGCATGAGCCCTGTACCCCTACAGTGTCTAAGCCAATTCTTAGACATTGTAAGTGCAGTAAATGCCATTAAGAATATATGGTGGTGGGAGTTTGTCATTACGAACTCCACAGCACCATAATGGCCTTACTGAAAACTGGGAAGTTTGGTATCAAACTTCTCAGCACATTAAACCCACACTGATGCCAGTGTGGGATTTAATGAAAAATGCACTCAAAGGGCATCTTAGAGATGCCCCTGAAAAACGACCAGCCTCTGGTGGGTTCCCTGACTGGTACACACCAGCCTGCCACCACGAGACATGTTTCTGGACCCCTGGGGTGGGAGCCTTCGCTCCCTGAGCCCAGAAACAAAGCCTTTCCTGGGAGGGGGTGGTCACACCTCCCCCAGGCCAGGCAGAGCCATCTGTGGCAGGGGAGCTTCAAAGTCCTTGCAGACTTTGTAATGCGACCCCCAGCCTCTCCTGCTATCAGGAGCAGGCCCCCTTCCTGTCTCCTCTCTGTTTCAGCGGGAAGACAGGCGGGAAAAATTAGCCAGTCCAGAAGGTGTGCCCACCTCTGCCAACCCCACCCCTCAGGTGGGGGAGGCGAGGTGAAGCCCACTCTTCAGTGCCCGCCATCTTGCAGATGGCAGGCACTTCCCAATCAGGATTAGGGATTGTGCTCACTCTCCCCTGTGGGGTGAGCACACCAAGGGTGTAGGCACCCTAAGGTCAGCAGCCCATTGGCTACTGGCCTGGAGACCCCTTATGCGCCCCCTAAATACAGTATTTAGGGGGCAGCCCTGAACCAAGAAGTCAGACAAGAAACCAGAAGAAGAAAAGAAGAAGAAGGACCGAACAGCCGTGCCGAAGCTAACCAGAGGAGGACGCCCACTGACTTGGCCCCAGCCCTACCGGCCTATCCCCACCTGGAACCTGCTCCAGCGAAACCCCGGTGTGTCCTGCAGCCAGCAACTTTGAGAAACCCGGAGGACCTGCCTGCCTTCAATCCCAAAGACTCTGTCCCGTGAACACCAGATTTGTTCAATAACAGACTCCAGCTCCGCAAGGATCCACCAGTCTGCACCACTCTGCACCTGACGCCCCCGGCCCGAGTTCGAGTGGCCCAACACCAAGAGGAGGTCTCCCCGGCGATCCTGACCCAAGATCCAGTGATCCCTGACCTGCCTCAAGCCTACAGCCGACGCCTGCAGCCTCAAACCGGAAGGTCCCCCCAACCGCGACCAGGAGCCAGTAAGAAGATCTGACCCTAAAAGGCACCCCTGCACCCGATGCCCCACGGCCTTGGGTGGCCCAACCGACGGTGCCTAACCAACCCCCAGCATCCCAACTTACTTCTCCAAGTGGTGGTCGCACCCAGAAGACCTTCGTCCCCGAGCCTGCAGTGTGTTTGTAAACCGGAGACTCCCAATTGAAACCTACAGGGCACCCGACGCCAAATCAGCACTCTGCATACGGCCACCCCAGTGCCGCTGAGGGTGCACCTTTTGTGCTGGCCTAAACCCCCATTTACCCTGAGATTAAGTCCAGGAGCTTTCCTCCCACAACCCAGTGGCCTGCTCGTCACCTGCCACCAACCGGAGGCCACCTATCCCCCATTGGATAACACTGGGCCTCAGCACTCTGCACCCGGCCGCTCTAGTGCCGCTGAGGGTGTAACAAGAGTGCATCCTTGACCCTGGGGGACCCCTGAGTCTAACCCCAGAATACCAACTCCCACAACAAAGTACTTACCTGCTAACCGATAACACTATATTCCTCCATAGGATAACATGGACTGTTTTTCTATGAAAAGTTTTTAAGTGTGGAGTTGGAAAACCTAAGAAATCCTTTTAAAATTGTACTAAATAACAAAAACGCTTTTACTCACCTGTTTACAGGAAATGACCCAGTGCAGAATTTAGTTATACTGTACTGTGTAAGAAAAGTAATCTGCAAAGTAATCTACTGGCCATTTTACTAAAAAGCCTATACAAAGTATATGTACTGTATTTCCAAAGCTCTGCATTTTCAGTAACAATACTGTAATCAAAACAAAGTGCATATACAATTGCAATCCAAACTGTGTTACAACTGCATTACTACTGTGAAGTATTTATTGCTTACCTGTGCCAGGCTTGCTTGGTTCTAGAAAATAAAATAACTAAAAGAATATTTTTTATACAAAAACAATTGGTCTGAAGTTCAGTCGTTGAGTGTGTGAATTCATTTGCTGACTGAGTGTGTACAACAAATGCTTAACACTGTCCTCTGATAAAGCCTTACTGCTCGACCACACTACCACAAATAGAGAGTGAGGTGCTATCTACTTTACCTCTGCCTGCCTTTTGGGTTCCACTGGACTCTGTGCACACTATACCTCACTTTGGTATAGTATATACAGAGCCAGCTTCCTACACCTTTTCTACATAAAAGTGTGGGGGGGGGGCCCTGGTGAATATTATGGTTGCAGAAGTCTAGCCAGCATACGTTCCGGCCTCTCCCCCTCCCCATAACAGCGGGCCCCGATATATTTCCCGAGGTAATGGGCCTGCCTTTCCACAGTCTCTCTAACTTCTGTCAGTATGGCGTGTCTATGCGAGTGGATTGTAGTGGGCTGTTGGGCATGTGTCTTGTCTAACTACGCTGGTTCTACTTCAATACGGTTAGTGTTCTGCACAGATCTAGCAATACTCTGGCATGTTTGGAGATACATATGCCCCTGGTATATGCTTTAAAGGCCTCCCACAAGGTGGTTTGGGATGTAACAAGCCCTTGTTAAGTTCAAAATATTCGATAATGGCTGAGCGGAGTTCAGTATGAAAAGGTTCGTCCTGAAGTGCCATGCTGGGGAATCGCCATTGGTGAACTGCACTCCCTGCAATAGGAACGCGCAGTGTCATCGCCACAGGTGAATGGTCTGACAGCCTGCAAGGAATATGTGTAATGGAGCTGAGCCAATGTGCGAGTGTGGTCGAAAGGACCCAATAATCTATTCGCGTCCAGATATCGTGTGGTGCTGAATTAAATGTATAGGCGGGGGTGGCAGGATGTTGCAGGCGCCAGGGGTCTATAAGTACATACGTGTTGCATATGTCTCACAGCTTGCGCAATGAGCGGTGTTTTCCCACCGGGGGCTGTGCTGTGATGTCCAGCAGAGGGTCTAGAAGCATATTAAAATCCCCCCCCATAATAATGTAATCTGTGACTATGCAGTCTTTTAGTGCCTGGATTGTTTAAAAAAAGATTCTGTGCTGTCAGAGTTTGGGGCATATACATTAACCAACAATACTCAATATCCCACTAGGTGACCTGCCACTAAGATATATCTGCTCCCTTTGTCTGAATGGGTAGCGTAGGGTTGAAAAGGCAGTCGCTTATGAGTCAATGTGGAGGCTCCTTATGGAATGGTGTGAGAAGTTGGCCTGGTATATGCTGTTCACTAATTAAAGTGGACACCTTGCACCAGAACAATTCGACTCTTATGGTAGATAGGTTTAAGACAACCTTTATAGAAAGCTATCCTAGTGGTAGCTGTGGAGAGCAGCCTTCAGGCTAAGTCTTGAAGGAATGTAAAGCAGCTTGTTTTACCACACAATCTCTTGAATCACCAAATGAAAAGACACCACACAGGTATATATATCAAATATATATGTATTTATTAATAAACAACTCTCTACTAATCTCTTTATGAGATTAGAAGTCAGGAACATATGTACAAATCAAAATGTTATCAAAATAAGTTTAGCACAATCGAATATCACAATCTGAGTTTGGCTAGACCTAGGTCTAGGGCGTCTAGAATCGAGGGACCCCCAAGAACCACCCCAGGTAGTTGTAGGAGACCCACAGGGGACGGACGCGGTGTCCTGGCACCGGTGCGAGTCCTGTACGAGTCTATGCGAACAGACGCGATTGAGATTTCAATGTTAAACGTCCCTTTCGTGTTCGAGGCGAACACACCGATCGCTCCTTGTATGAGTCGAAGGACGCGGTTACTGATGGAGTTGCAAGGGAGTTGGACGCGGTGTGTCTAACACAGACGCGAACCATGTACGAGTCAGCGCGATAGTCGCACTTGGAAAGTGAGAGTTTTAGGGCACTTCTAGGGTAGCTACAAGCAAGTCACTTACAGGGTAAGTAGTTCTAGGGCCCACACCCACAGGAGCACCGTAGTGCTGAAGTTACCTCACCCAGGGGAGCCGGGTGCATAGGTGTTCTTTGGTGTCGAGTCGCGGCGTCGTTTTCAATGGGAGCCAGTGAAGACTTGCTGCTTGCGGCGACAGGAGAAGTGTCCGGAGGAATCCAAGCCTGGATTCAGAAGATGGAAGACCTGAAAGCAGAGGGGACAGTGTTCAAAGTCACTTGGCAGTGACTCGGGGCAAGGAAGATGGATGCCCACCGTCGTCGCAAGATTCAGGTCATTCACGGGTGCCTTGACTCTTCAGCCACGAGGTCCAGGAGGCGTCGACGACAACCAGGAGCTGGATTCGGCGTGTACCACAATGTCTGCAGCTTACTGCGGTGTCGGTGACTCGATTGAAGCCAAGAAGCCTTGGTACCAGCAAGTCTTGGGGAAAGTACAAAAAGTCAATGGCGCAGATCAACAAGGTCTGAGGGACTCACCCAGCAAGGGTAAGTCAGGGCAGGCCTGGAGCAACCAGGGGAGCCCTTTGGTTCTGTAGGAATGCCTTCTGGGGACCCACAAGCCGGCGGGCAAGGGATCGCAAAGACGCCTCGGGAGGATTCGCTCAACAGGGGCCCACGGTCACTTGGGACGTGGTAGGCCTCTGATCTTCAGAGGGATTCCTGCTGGAGGCTAGGACCATACGTGGTCCAAAGCACAAGTTTGTAGAACGTTGTGAAGGGGTTGCACTTGACAATAGTGCACGGTACCCAGGGGTCGCGGTTCCTCGTCACTCTTGGGGTCCACTGACCTCAGCTTCGCTGGGGACACACAATGGCCTTTGAGAAGTCAGGAAATCTACTTCTTTGGCTGCAGGGACTTTGGACTCCGGCAGGAGTGGCGTAGTTTGTGACCGTCGTTTGTAGTTTTTGGTGCCTGCCAAGCAGGGGAGTCACTCCTTGACTCCAAGGGAGATTCTTCAGTCTTCCAAAGGTAGTGGAACGTCGAAGGTCCGGGATTCTTCTTGTAGAGCGTCGTCCAGGGATATCTAGTTTGCAATGCACAGGTTCCCCCTCTTATACTAAAAGAAAAGAAGGGACTAGCTCTATGACCCTACCTATGGGAGGGTCAGGGGAGTGGGTGGCTACACCCACTTCCCTTTGTCCAGTTTCGCGCCAGAGCAGGGGCAGGTAGCCCCTGAGCCGGTTTGAACTGGGGTATGCACAGAGGAGCCTTCTGCTCCCCCAGTGCAGGACTTCAAAGCACTCTAAGAGTGCACCCACCCAGCCCCAATACACTAAACCCTGTCTGGGAGGTGGTCACACCCCCTTGGGACAGGATATCTATTGTTGGGCTTCCTCCACTGCGAGTGTTGGTCATCAGCAGGAGGGCAGCCCAGTGTCTGTGACTGGTGGCATCCATTTTGTGATGCCAGGGCTCTGCAGGATTCTACCACGTTTCCACAGTAGGTACATGTCTATCCCTCTAGAAGGGTGGAATGCTACCCCCGCCGCCAGGACTGGCGGGGGGTAGTATTCCAAGATGTTTGACACCAAACACGACATGTTTTGATGCAGCCATTCCAAAGTTAGCATTTTACCGCGAGGATATAATGCACTTAAAGAGTATATGGTTTAACCGCATCCACAAACAGCACCAGAGAATGGACTCTGAGAGCTGCAGAGGGGCCCTGCTCAGGCAGAGGCACCCCCTCACATAGAAGCCAAGCACCCTGCCCTCAGGATTGATAGGGCCTGCCTTAGGGGTGACTGATAGGTTTATATGTGTGTGTAGGAGAGATATAGGGAACCTATATCTCAGTGAGGAGTGCTAGTACCACCTCACCCAGGCTGCAGTAGCAGGCCTGTGGTGTCAGATTTAGTCTGCTTCCCAGGGTGGCATAATACATGCTGCAGCCCCTGGTAGGCCTGTGAAGTACCTATGCCCTTAGTACCTAAGGTACCATATACTAGGGACTCATAAGGTACCACAGTATCCAATCACTAGTGCACCTAGAGTGCACTCCAAGTCGTTTAGAGAGAACAGAGAGGCTGGGGCCCTGATTAGCAGGGACCCAGCCAGACTATAGCCAGAAACCAGTGTAAACATCAGAAAAAAAAGTGAGGGCAACATAAGAGGCAGATCCTACTCTCCTACAAATGGGTACTGTTGCTGGAAAAAAGCCGATGTGGCCCCATGAGGTTGCAAAGGTGGGTGGGTGACTGGACGATAAGTGAGTCTCCTGTAAAAAGGAAATATCCACGATGTGCCGCTGCAGATATTGCAGCCCTTGCTTGCCTTTACATAGGTTATTGAGACCACAAATGTTCCAAGACATAAAGGCGGGGTCCGTAAATGGACGGATGTTAGCATGTAAAGACATCTATCAGAAACAAAAAAAACAGTGGTGTATCTGGTATGGTACATAGGTAGGGTAACAAACGAATACATTCAAACGAACCTAAACATCCCAATAACAACAACCCTCCTTCCCCCTCCCACGCCTGGTGAAAAATTGCCAAGTGAACCCCATTAATGCCAAAGAATTGCAAAACATTTCCCCCTATTGCGTTGTGGTATAAAACCATTAGGGAGTAGTAACATCTCGATGGGCGGCTCAATGTGTGGAAATGTTCAGCACAATATTGGGGCCATGGATGGGTCCAAGCAGTCAGCTGAGTTGGAGTATCAGAGGTGTGTCCCACAGTAGGAGCAATAATAAAGGGCCAGGGCAGTGCCAGTAGACCGCATATCATGCAGCCAGAAAGCAGCTCGATGGAGATTCTCAACCGGGCGGGAAGAGTTCCATGCTGGCAGGGATCTGTGAGTCAGGTGTAGTGTGTTCGGGCATTGAGCACCTCGGGATCCGCGGTTGCTGGTTCGTTGTTTACAGAATGCCATCACATCTGCTGGGGCGTCAAAGTAACAGGTTTTTCCATTCACAACCTGAAGTCGGGCAGGGTATAGCATTCGGTATCTGAGTCCCAGTTTGCGCACACAGCTTTGGCTTCGCTGAATCTGCGGCAGGCCTCCTGGACCTCAACAATGAAGTCCGTAAAAAGCGAAAAAGTGTCTCCCTGGTACTGGAGTGGGCCCAGGTATCGCGCCCTTCGAAGCGTGACATTGCAGTCTCTGTAATTGAGGAGTCGGGCAACTATTAGTCGCGGCGGGGCACCCGGCACCAGATGGGGGCCCAGAGACTTGTGCGCACATTCCACAACAACTGTAGGCGTAAAGTTCTGCCTCCCCAGTAGGCCAGAGAGTAGTCGCTCAACCAATAGGTCCAATTGCCCTGTGTTCAATGTTTCTGCTACTCCCAAAATGCAGATGTTATTTTGGCGCCCCCTGGCCTCCAGGTCTTCATTTTTAATGGCCATTGCGGTCAGGCATGCCTCCAGCTTTTCCAGTCTCTTCACAACTGCAGTGGAGGTGTCCTCTAGTCCGAATATCTGTTCCTCTGCCCCCACAATTCGCGTATCTTGTCTGTCCAGGCGTTCACCCATGCTGTCTAGGCAGCTGCAGAGAGTATTAAAGCGTGCATCTATGGCTCGAAAACCTGTCTTGAGTTTGGCCATGATGGTATCTAATTCAGTTGGTTGTTCAACCGTAGGGCCCCCCGTCGCACCACCCTCCATGCCTGAAGCCTTCTCTGCTCTCCCAGTTGCTTTTAATTTCTCAAAAGGCAGCTTACGTTGTTTTGGGTCGTCCAGTACAATTGCATTGGTGGGCGCTGTCAAATTGCCGTACGCCCCACTGATGGTGGTAGCCGCTGGTAGGGTCTAGGGCTGATGTTTATGGGTTGGCCCTCAGAATATCACCAAGTGGGAAGCATGTGCACAGATAGCAGTCGGTGCGCAGGTCCCCGAGTCCCCATGCAAGGAGAGTAAGAAGCGACAAAGTAGGGAATGTACCATGGCAAATACAGCACAGGCGGCGAGGGAATGGCACAGCAATCATTGTGTCCTCCTGAGGGCGTATGACGGAGCAGGGTGCATGCTGTTGGGAGGTGCCAGAGGGGGTTTTCAGGGTGGTTCAGTCAACGAGGCAGCCAGTATCAGGGACACAGCCCCATCAGGTGTATGATGCAGTCAGTAGGGGCCAGAATGTGACCCTCTGCCTCGGTAGCGTAGTCCCACAAGATTTTCCCCCAGTGGCCTACCGCGGCATCAGTGCTGTCGGGGTCGCCGATCCTGGGTGGTGCCAGTCTCAGCACGTCTCGGCCTCCCGCACCAGTCCCAGTAGTCAAAGCCACAGTTGCGACGCAGGCAAGTCAGGGTGGGATTACCATGGCAACCTGCTGCCTTCGATGTAGCAGGGATAGTCTGGATCGCGCTCAAGGCACTGGCTGCCCCATGCCTCAGGCTCACCCATGAACCGTATCACCACATGGCCTCCGAGGTGCGTAGCGGTTGCTGAGCGCGGATTCCTCCACCAAAGCACTACGGCCACAGGGGGTAGCCTGGGTTCGGTCACAGCATCCACCAAGCAGTACAGGACAAGCCCCAACGCCTCAGGGCTAGTTTCAGGTGCACAAAGGTCCCATCTGACAAAGGATTGGAGCCCTGTCTGGCAGAGCTCCAGCGGCGTGAGGCCATCTTGGTCACCGTTGTGTCCATGCCCCTGAAAAGCCTGATTCCTTAAATGATAAGACACTGATGTTATTAGATTGTTGCTCAATATGTCTGCCCACCTGCACTCCGACCCCAGAATGTTATTATTATTATTGTTATTACAAGGATTTATAAAGTGCAACTGCGACCTCAAAGATATCCTGGCGCTAGCCTCCTAGAAGGGGAGAAACTTGAAGGACATTCTGAGTATTTATACAAGGAAAAAAAAAGTTTTAAGTGCTTTCCTAAACTGAAGCAGGTCTTGGCAAGCTCTTAGAGAAGAAGGAAGATTGTTCCAGAGTTGTGTGGCCCTGACGGAGAACTCTTCGCCACCCTGTCTACCCTTCTGAAATTTAGGAATGCATAGAAGGTTTGAGGTTGAGGAGCGAAGATCTATCGGAGGTATATAACTTTTACATTTCCTTTGCAGAAAGGCAGGGCAATTTAGTGAATCACTCTAAAAACAATACATAATGATTTGAGCGTAATCATGTCTTTCACTGGAAGCCAATGGAGCTCTGCCAGAGCTCGAGAAGACGAACAGTGCCTGGGTACATTCAGAGGGAGCTTAGTGGCCTTCGCTTGTACTCGATAGAGTCTTTTTACTAGGAATTCTTGTGCGCCTAAAAAAAGAGCATGACAATAGTCAAGTCTGCTCAGGATCATACATGGTACTACAAATACCCTTGCAGATGGTGGCAAAACAGGTAAGCTTTTACTAAGAGTGCGGAGCAGGGCAAAAAAAGTCACAGCAGCCTTGTTAACATGGGGCTCCAAGGATAAATTGTTGTCAAAGTAGATCCCTAAACTATGGACCGTGGATGACACTACTAGGCTGACACTGTTCGACCAAGGATGGAAATTAGAAAGACGTCTGGCTTATCAGTCGAGCTGCAGAGAATCTCAGTTTTGTCTACATTAAACTTTAAGGAGCTGCTGCTCAGCCGATTCACAAAATCTCTTAGGCAGTTTGTTAGGTTTGAAAACCCCATTCTCTTTATACACTTGTTCCATTCCGTATTAGGTTAGCAGTGTGAGGCTAAATTAAACACCACTCGTATTCACGTTATGCAACCCACTGAGTTATCAACGCAATGTGTGAGCTTCAGTTAGCAAGTGCGACTCCATTTTGTATTTTGTAATCCCTATTAGGCTGTGTCTGAACTAGGCCTCATTATTCGTATTGCTTGCCTTAGCAGAACCCTGTATTTAGTTATTATTTTCTTTCCTGTTCAAGGTTGCCTTCTGACTTACTAATGAATAGGCCATTCTGCCCTCGCATACCTATCCGTATGTGTAGTCCTGCTCCCACGTTAGGAGACGCTGAGACCCAGCACGGCAACCTTGAAACTGTGATAGTGTGTACCCATCTAGCAGGTGGTAGCCCATCCTTCTGTGCCTCCTTTGTTCATGTTCGGCCTAAGCCGGTAACTTTCCACTGTGGGCGTGGTTGGAGGTTCTTGGGAGGAATGGTTATGCGTTGCAGACTGTTGGGTGGCCAGTCCCTCGGCAGACATCTTAGGGTGCAGGTCAGATTGGACTCCTCTGCAGAGTATTGCTAATAAACAACTGCTTGTATTCTCTACTGTCTGACCGACTCTTCATTTTGGTAAGAAGGCTAGTAGGAGGTTATAGATAACCCGGGTGGCCCCTAAGGGCCACTTCCTTCAGTTGGCGCCTGAACAGGGACCCCGCAAGGTGACCCGACTTGCCCGTAATCGGGTTGTGGGGTCGGGGTTGTGTCCGGTCGGATGGGCGGATCGGGGATCCCCACATGATCGAGCCTGGTTCTCGCAGCTGCCCCGCCTGTCTGATCGGGCGACTCCTCATCTAGGGTCACCGGCTGGGGTCCTGAGAAGGCGAAACCTTGGATTTGACTGGTTTGGTCTGAAGAGTCGGCAGTGGAGAATAATCGTGCTCGACCTGAGTGCATCAGGTGAGTGATTTGACTTCTTGGAAAATGTGGCACCATGGTTGAACGACATGAGCCTACGGGCTGTGTCTGGTACAGTCTCCGGACTGTCTTGTCTTGATCTTCGTGTGTTTGCGGACCCTTAAAAGACACAGAGTGTTTGTGAGCAGTCTACCAGGCCAACTGGAAATTCGGCCTATTCTTGAAAAGGTCTGGGGCTGTTTGCAGGCAATCTGCCAGGCCAACTGGAAATTCGGTCTATTCTTGAAAAGGTCTAGGGCTGAAGCCTGTCTTCTTGTCTTGAAACAGTCTTTGGACTGTCGTGTCTTGGTGCAGTCTCTTGCGGACTGTGGAGAGCGGTTTCCGGATTGCTTTTGATTTGGTTTGTGGACCGTTTTGCTGGTTGATGTTGTATTTGTCCATTAGGGACAGTGCATGTGTCTTATATTAAGATGCCTTGTTTAAGTAAGTTAGGGTGTTTTGGATGTCGGTGTTGTTCCACCGAGGCTCGTTTGGAAGAGAGGCAGCCTGTGCCTCCAGAGGGTACCCCAAATTTTGATGTATACGTCAAGCATGGCATTGGCCCTATTATGTTTAGCACATTGTGGAATAAATATACGAGGGACAATGCTGACTTATAGTGGCAGCTTACTGGCACTTTTGATGAACAAAAGCTGAATTACTTGCAGGATAAATTGTTTGCCAAAAGGAGCAGGCGGTCGATGTTCGATTCTCTGAGGGTATGGCAGAAGGAAGCCAAGCAGCGACGAATGAGGGCAGAGAAACAAGCTCGGAGGGGACAGACGCAAACGATAACGCAGAAAGCAATGGCCTATGACAGAGAAAAGATTGAGAAAGGCATAGAGTGTGCAGATGGGAAGTTTCGATTACCGAGTGATAAATGTTATGTTGCTCGAGAGGAAGGTGATGATTTCGTTGAGGAGTTACTGGATTCTTGACCCCCACCTCCTTATGCCCCTGAACGGATATACCCCATGATCCCAACATCCCAGCATCCGGTCTCTGGTTCCGCTATTCCTAGTCTTTCTGCCTCCAGCTCTGCTGCTTCGGCCCCAGCCCCGCCTGTTTCTTCCCCACCTTCGCAAGTTACAGGGGCGGGTGCCGTCAGCTCTCCTATTCTGTCTCCTGGCTCTGTATCTGTGGTTACGCCTTCTCATACTCCTACAACACAGTCTTTGTTTGCGATGGTGCCCGTTTCTTCGTCTGCTCCTTCTCCCTTGAGTGTGTTACCTCAGGCATTGCAAGATGCCGAGACGCCTGTGCGTGGAGTGCATGGAGCGGATTGGGCAGCGGCACGTGACCGCATGGAGAAAGTGTTGGTGTGCTCTGCTGTGGGTGATGAGGAAAAGAGAATGGTGGCTGACCAAGCTGCACAGTGGGCTCGGAATCCGATTTATAGTGTGGAAGATGTGTGGAGCGTGATGAAAGATTATGAGCCGTTTATACAGCAACATGCTCTTAAGCATATGTCGGCTACGTTGATAGGATTGTGGGAACAGTGTTTCAAGGGTATTGCACCGCAGATCATCTATGACATTCGGGACAGGGTATATACGACAGATATGGCCCCTAATGAGGTTTTCAGTAATGTGACGACATTAGTGGGTTATTGGGGTAGATTGTGTAAGAAGGTCCCGACGATAGTGACGCAGTGTCCCATGAGGGAAGTTCATCCCATTTACCACCCCGAAATACCAGAGTTGCGAGACGACCATGACATTGTTACTCGCCCACTAGTGGCAGCCCGTTTTCAGGAACAGTGGGTCTACACTCCATGGAAGAGGAGTGAGGTATTATCCTTAAAGGGTCAATTGCCGGACCCTCGGAAAAACCCAACTGCGTATTATAAAGAATTGACGGAGGCGGCCTCCTCCACAGTGATGACATTAGCTGATATTGAGTTATTTTTCGGTCTGTTGGTACCGGTAGATATATGGAGGCAGGTGCATACACAGGTTCACGCGACAGCGCTAGGTGGAACATGGGTTGAGATCCGTGCGTGGGATAAGGACCGCAAGCCCGGAGAGAAGCCGAAGGCGGAGCTATTGGCTTTGCCGGGGCGTATTATCACTTACATGCATTCCCTTATCCCGCCGAGGCGAGCGGACTGGGACAAGTTGACCTCTTGTCGTCAGAAGAAGGATGAAAGTGTGTCTGATTTCTTTACTAGGTTTGAAGGGGTATTCTTGGACTTTAGCGGCCAAGATCTGTCACAGGAGGGTGGTGTTCGTTTGTTCGTTAACAGATTTGTCACTAATTTGCTTCCCGAGATTGCGACTAGGTTGCAGCCTTCAGAAAGTACTTGGACCACATCATCCCCTTCAGTAATTTTGAGTATGGCACAGTACTACGAGCATAGAGAGAATGAGGATAAAGAGATGGTAGAGAAGAAGTCCAAGGAGTTGAAGACGAGGGTGTTGATGCAGCAAGTGACGAGAGGAAATGGCAGAGGTAGAGGTTCGGGCCCAGCCCAGCGAGGGTCCCGGTCAGACATGAACAGCACTCTCGGTGTGCCCGTAGGGTACAACCAATGTGCGTATTGTAAAAAGGAGGGGCATTGGAGAAGTGAGTGCCCGGAGTTGTTACAGAAAGTTGAGGCCCCAAGAAGTCGGGGTTTTAGAGGACATGGTAGAGGAGGCCGAGGGGTGGTGCAGTCAGAGAATTCCTCGTATTCTCATCAGTACAAGAACTATTTTGACGACCCTCAAGTCAGACAGTACTATCATGACGACTATGACATGGACGAAGTGACGGGGTTGTCCCACAGCTAGGACAGCCAGGGACAGGGTAAGAGACCAGTTCCGGTGCCTGTGGATCAGCGCAGACCCTATGTGACTGCAGATTTGCAAGGTACGCCAATACATTTTTAGTTGATATAGGGGCTATGAATAGCTCTGTTTCCCGTTCACTGGTCCCGGGGGCAGCTCTGTCTGGCCAAAATAATGTTTCGGTAGGTTTTTCAGGCATGTCGGTCGTTAGCCCCATTTCTAAACCCCTCGCTCTGACTATTGGCCCTTTTACAGTAGATTCGGCATTCTTGTTGACGTCAAATTGCGGGGAGAATTTGATGGGATTGGATTTGTTGAAAAGATTACATGCAACTATCTTTTGTTCTCCTGATGGTGTCTACATGACCATAGGGCCAAAGGTGGCCCGTGCAACACAGTGCTTTGCGAAAGATGCGCCCCTCCCTGCTGAGTTTAAAGATGTGCCACGCACCTTGTGGGCAGCAGGAGATACGGACGTTGGATTACTCCAGATCCCGCCGGTCTCTATTAGGATCAAAGATAATGCTGTATTGCCACGTGTTCCCCAGTATAAGATTTCCCAGGCAGGAGAAAATGCCTTATTGCGAATAATACTGGATTTGGTTGAGTCTGGCGTGGTTGAAGAGACAACGGCGAATGTGTGTAATAGCCCTATCCTCCCGATTCTCAAGAAGGCACCCTTGGACTCTTCTGATGCTCATCCCGACGTCTATCGCTTTGTAGTTGACCTCAGAGAGGTTAATAAAATTGTAGTGCCTCAATATCCTGTAGTCCCAGACATTACCACGATATTGACCATGATTCCCTCGTCAGCCAAATTCTTTTCCGTGTTTGATTTAAAGAATGCTTTCTTTAGTATTCCGATCCATACAGATAGCAGACATCTGTTTGGGTTTGCCCTAGCCGGCAGGAGCTTTAGAGTCTGTCGTGCTCCTCAAGGCTATACAGAAAGTCCTAGTATTTATAGTCAAGCTTTAAAAACTCAATTGAATTCTTTGGTACTTCCTCCTGGTAATGCGCTATTGCAGTATGTCGACGACCTCCTTGTGGCCTCTGATACTGAAGATGGCTGTAAGGACGCCACTGTTAAACTGCTGCTGCATTTGGCACACCATGGCCATAAGGTGTCCCTTTCCAAGTTTCAATATTGTCGACAGGAGGTCACCTACTTAGGTCACCTACTGTCGAAGGAGGGTCGCAGACTAACACCTGAACACATAGCTGCTATCACTAATATGCCTGTTCCCAAGACCCAGCGTGAAGTACGTGCGTTTATTGGCATTACCTCGTATTGTCGCCAGTGGATCCCCAATTATTCCTTACTACCGAAACCCCTCCTTTACCTGACCACCAAAGAAGTGCATGAACCCCTGCCTTGGACATCTGCATGCCAGCAAGCTTTTGAGCAATTAAAGGTTGCGCTTTGCTCTGCTCCTGTGCTTGGTATTCCTGATTACCAGAAGCCTTTTGTGCCATACGTACACTAGGTGGATGGTTGCGCGCTCTCTGTTTTAACACAGGGTTTTGGTGGTAAGCAAAGACCCTGCGCTTATTTTTCTGCCATTCTGGATAACGTCGCCAGAGTGCTCCCGAGCTGCCGTGGCGGTGGCGGTTTCTATTAGGCAATCGGCAGGGCTCGTTCTTGACACTGACCTCACAGTAATGGTACCCCATGCTGTAGATACGCTTTTGAACAAGACGAAGACGCAACACCTTACTAGTGCGCGTCTGACTGGATATCAGCTCACTTTGTTTGCTCCGCACATTACCATCAAAAGATGTGCCACTCTGAACCCAGCCACGTTACTACCCCTCCCTTCGGCGAGTAAGGACACGGATGCACATGATTGTGTGTACAGAATGGAAGAGGAGACGAAGGGACGGATAGACCTGACTAATGTTCCCCTATCTGACCCCCAAGGGGAACTATATGTCGGTGGCTCTTGTTTCAAATTACCAGATGGCACCACCACTGCAGCATATGCAATTACAACGTTGCGTACTGTAGTTGAGACATCCCGTGTCCCGTACCAATCAGCCCAGGCTGCAGAGTTAGTTGCCCTTCTTCGGGCCTGCGAGTTGAGCGAGGGACTGACTGTCAATATTTACACTGACAGCCAGTACGCTTTTGGGGGTGCCCATAATTTTGGGCACCTCTGGGCGGAGAGAGGGTTCTTGACTTCACATGGATTGCGAATACAGAATGGCCTACTGATACATAGACTTTTGTCAGCCCTAACACTTCCCGACAAGTTAGCGATAATAAAATGTAGTGCACATAAGGCAATAACAGATGATGTTGGAAGAGGAAATGCATTTGCAGACCAAATAGCTAAAGAGACAGCTGGGTCAAAGATGAAAAAGATGTTTGTGGCAGGACCTGCTAGGTGGGTCCCAGACAATGGAATGTTTGAAGACACATTCGAAAACGTTAAAGAGATCCAGAGTGAGGCAACATTAGACGAATTGGCAATATGGCAGGACAGTACAGGGCATCTAGATGAGGATGGGTGCTGGACAGATAAGTCGGAGAAACGGAGATGGATGTTACCCAACGCCTATGTACTGCCTGTGGTTACCATGGCCCAGCCCACATTAGTGCCAAGGGAATATGTAAGGTGTTGGACCTAGTATGGCAGAATGACAATATTACCAAGGTAGCCACCCATTTAGTGAAACACTGTATGATTTGCATGACACATAATCCTGGGAAAGGTACTCCTACACCCTTAGGTAACTTTGCACCGCCGTCCTTCCCTTTCGAGGTTCTCCAGATGGATTTCATCGAAATGGAACGAGTTAACAATCTAAAGTATGTGCTCGTAGTGATTTGTGCATTCAGTAAATGGATTGAGGCTTACCCGACTAAGGAGAATACGTCTATGGCGACGGCGAAGGCACTCCTAAAAGAGTACTTCCCACGCTACGGATTGCCACGTGTGATCTGGAGTGATAACGGAAATCACTTCTATTCGAAAGTCATCGAATTGGTGTGCAAAGGCTTGCATATTAAGCAGAAGTTTCATGCAGCGAACCACCCCCAGTCAGCAGGCCTGGTTGAGAAGTACAATGGTACTCTCAAACTGAAGCTAGCAAAAATACAAGAAAGTACGGGACTGCGATAGCCGGATGCGTTACCTTTAGCTTTGTTATCTACCAGGACGACCGCACACTCTAGGACAGGGTTGTCACCTTATGAAGTGGTCTTTGGCTGCCCTGCTAATATCTGGAGCGTCCCAAGGCCCAAGCGCTTTTCCGAGATAGAGTATCCTCTACTTGTGGACTACTTGTATGAATTCACTAAAGATCTTCGTTCTCTTCATCAACAGATCCAGGAGACACTGCGACCAGTACCAGAGGGGCCCGGGCATCAGTTGCAGACCAGGGACCACGTTTTGGTGAAGAATTTCCAGAGGAAGAGCTGCTTGGAGCCCCGTTGGAAGGGGCCACTGTTGGTCCTCTTTGCCACTCGCACCACGGTGAAGCTCAACGGCCGGAAGCACTGGGTGCATGGGACCCACTGCAAGAAGGTCTCTCTCCCACTTCCCTACGACAAGTGGGTGCTTGAAGGCATTGCTGACCAGGAAGGGGAACGGGTGCCCCGTTTCGTTCCCTTCTCTGACGCCCAGCTGAGGTGGGCGCAGACGGACGAGGAGAGTGATGCTGCCCTGCTCGAGGCAGTTCCCCCGCAGATAGGGGCCACCTCAGTTTCTCACACTTCTGATCCACAAGAGTCTGAGTCTCAGTGCCCATCTGACCCTGAGTTTCACCTCCTTTTTGTTGATGAGACAGTGCCTGGAGTCACCAGGTATAATCGACGCCCCCGGAAGAAGGACAGTGCACCAGAGGGACAGTCTAGCAGATAGGGGAGGACTTGAGATCAGGTTGTGGGTACTGTGTCTAAGGTGCCTGTGATAGAGTAGGGTGAGCTGAACAGGTGCACTGCCCTGGACACTGGACAGGATCGTTGAGGGTACTTGCCCTGGAGGGAGGGTGCCCTATCCTGAAAGAAGAAGGATTTGTTTCCAGCAAGGGTTGCGATTGCGCAGCCCCATCGAGGGAGTGCTGCGTAACACAGTCGTTGATGAACAATAGGAGCCTACCAATGAGGCTCTAGACGGACGCTGGGTGACTTGTGCCCCTCTGGTCAGTTGTGTTTTTTTTGTGGCTCCAATTCCTAAGACTTTTTCTATGTACCCATTTGGTCGTGCAGTCATGAGGGAGGAACAGCCCCTAGTGGCACCTACACTAGAGCAGAATGGTCCTGGTTGGTCTAGCTGGTCTAGTAGTGGTGATTTTCCTTCTCATTGTAATGATCATACTGTTTGGGGTGGTGTGGTATTTAGAAGAACAACATCCAGTCCACACTCTGATAGGGACTGATAGGGACTACCCTGGTTCCACCGAGCACCTGTTTGTCACATTGACTCCGCATAAGGAAAGACATAGGCAGACATATGTTGACAATGCCTTTGTGCAGATGCTTCATCAGGTTCATAATACGACTAATACAACAAATTGCTGGGGTGTGGGTTACTCCCCTCTGTTATGCACAAGAATGATTTGCTAGTGTCCTTACCCTTGTCGTACTTAGGTAGCTGTGAGGCATGGTTCCAGTTGCTTTCCATGGTGTACATTCATTTTCATGCTGATGCTATGAATATGACGGAGTCTGACTATGAGACAGTTCTGGAATATATAGTAGTACACCAAGGTTATACTCCGGGAACAGATGGAAAGGAGGGTACCTTACATCCCAATGCTTGCATGAATGTATACGACAATAACAAAAATGTCACATGGTTGCAAGATGAAATGTTGGATTTTCAGGGATTCAATGTCTCTGAATACTTTCACTGTTTTCATGCACAAAATATCACTAGAGACACAGTTATGCCCGTACCTGTGATTGATACTGCAGCTAGTTTCTGTGTCGAAGGTTTTGGGAACATTCTGGTGGGACAGAGCGGCTGTAATTACACATATCGATTAAACACTATTAGTAGCCCACCTTTACTCACGCCTCCTAATGTATACTTTGTCTGTGGAGCACATGCTTATGCATGGCTCCCTAGGGGATGGTCTGGCCGGTGTTATGTCTCGTTTCTTTTACCTCCTGTTTATATTGCCCCCTCCAATTATCACAAGGACCACAGACTACAGCGGAGAAGCATATACCTGTCCCGGGTGAGGAGAGTTATTGACACAGCAGGTATTGATCAGACGGACACCACTTTACAGCAATTCATGGATGCCATGAAGGGTATAGTGCCCTTTTGGGGACCTATGTATAACAGTCTTAGCATTCGCCACCTCACCAGGGTTGTGGAAGGGGTCATTAATACTACAGCGGGCATACTCACTAACATCACTGCTGAGCTCCAGGCTACCAGGCTCGTTGCTCTTCAAAATCGGACGGTTTTAGACGTCATCCTTGCAGATAGGGGTGGCGCTTGTCACGTCATCGGCAGCAGCTGTTGCGTCTACATCCCAGACCACGCCCCTAATGTATATTCCGCTATCCAGAAGCTGCATAGGCTTGCATCTGATATTCATCAGGACAATGGTTCATGGTCCTTGACAAAGTGGTTCTGGGGTCTGATCTCATCCTGGGGTTGGAAGATACTTCTTTTCCTAGTAGCTATCGCAGGTGTCATCTTCATGTGCTGTCTATGTGTCAATTGCCTTCCAGCATGTTGCACTTATTGCGTGAGCAAGCTCACACCTAACCCCAAATTGCCAGGTCATGATAAAAAGGTCACTGCTATGATGATGCAAGACATACAGGATATGATGCTGATAGATGAGGGTATTTTTGAATACTGAAGTGATCTTGATACACATGTACTGTCTTGTTTTCCTTTACAATGTGAGTGACTACGCATTTTCTTCCTCCCCTGCCTAGAATTGTAAAGACCCTACCGGATAGCGTAAATAAAGCATTTAGCCTCACCTGCTAAAAGGAGGATCTGTTAGGTTTGAAAACCCCATTCTCTTTATACACTTGTTCCAGTTCGTATTAGGTTAGCAGTGTGCGGCTTAATTAAACACCACTCGTATTCATGTTAGGCAACCCACTGAGTTATCCCCGCAATGTGTGAGCTTCAGTTAGCAAGTGCGACTCCATTGTGTATTTCGTAATCCCTATTAGGCTGTGTCTGAACTAGGCCTCATTATTCGTATTGCTTGCCTTAGCAGAACCCTGTATTTAGTTATTATTTTCTTTCCTGTTCAAGGTTGCCTTCCGACTTACTAATGAATAGGCCATTCTGCCCTTGTATACCTATCCATATGTGTAGTCCTGCTCCCACGTTAGGAGATGCTGAGACCCAGCAGGGCAACCGTGAAAATGTGATAGTGTGTACCCATCTAGCAGGTGGTAGCCCAACCTTCTGTGCCTCCTTTGTTCATGTTCGGCCTAAGCCGGTAACTTTCCACTGTGGGCGTGGTTGGAGGTTCTTGGGAGGAATGGTTATGCATTGCAGACTGTTAGGGGGCCAGTCCCTCGGCAGACATCTTAGGGTGCAGGTCAGATTGGACTCCTCTGCAGAGTATTGCTAATAAACAACTGCTTGTATTCTCTACTGTCTGACCGACTCTTCATTTTGGTAAGAAGGCGAGTAGGAGGTTATAGATAACCCGGGTGGCCCCTAAGGGCCACTTCATTCAAGTTGTGAAACAAGTCCAATAGCTCTGACTGAGAGTTATCCAAAGAGAGGATCAGCTGGTTGTAATCCGCGTAGTTGACAAAGTTGATACACTAAGATCTAATAAGAGCCGCAAGCGGCGGCAGATATATATTGAAAGGAACTGCGCTTAGTGCTGAGACCCGGGGCACTTCATGATCTACTGATTTAAACATGGAGCGAAATGGGGTGAGCGATGTAGCTTGCGTTCTATCTGTTAGATAAGATTGGATCCAGTCAAGTACTCGCCTACCTACCCGATCTGCCATTAACCGGATATTAGGATCTTGTGGTTAACTGTGTCAAAGGTGGCTGAGAGATCAAGTAGCTCCAATGCTGCCATTTGACCCTGATCCACTACTCATCCAAAGCCAGAACTAAAGTGGATTTGGTGCCATGAGCAGGCCTGAAGGCAGATTGTACTTCCTCTAAGAGGGCAAGGACTTCCAGATATGCCGATCAGTTCTTGTTGACATATCGATCAAGAATTTTAACTGGGAAAGGCAGCTGAGATATAGGCCTGTAGTTGCTAAGATCAGACAGGTCCGCTGAGGGTTTTTTATATTAGGAGTTATTAGTGCTCTTTTCAAGGCGCATGGAACTTGGCCATTTCCAAAGGTGATTGCAAATGTTTAGGAGTGACGGAAACACACGATCTGCTAACAGTTTCCAGGCTTTTGGCGGTAATGGGTCTAGTAAAGAGCCCGAAGAGATGGACATTGGTGCTGCCCTAAACTTTCTCGGTCAACATTTCGAAGGATTCAAGTTTATTAGTACAGGGTGCAATGATTTTGTCCAAAGTGGCATCCTCCACCTGTGAAAAGCACAGAGGGGATCTGGGAGGATTTATATGTATGATAATGTTCTTGATCTTATTGTCGAGAAAAATCGTTAAATTGTCACATAAAGTCTAAAATGCCCTTATGGCTTGCTTAGTGCATTCTGGGTCAGATAATTCACGAACAATATCAAATATCTTTTTCGTGCTATTTGAAGCTCCTAGAATGGCTTTGGCATAGTATTCCTCTTTAGCCTTCCACACATATTTTCATAGCTGTTTAAGGCAGACTTTGTTGTTTATACTCAGCAAAATAAGACTGCCATTTTCTCTCCAACTTTTTACAAGCTAATTTAGCCTGTTTTAAAGTCTAGGTATGCCAAGGCGCAGAAGGTCTTAAGCAGGCTTTGACCCCTTTAAGAGATGTTGCTTTATCTAGAGCCTCTGTAATCCTTCATTGTAAAGCATTGTAGTTGTCTTCGACCTCACACTTTACTATGAAGGCATGTCCCCAGATCAGAGGTATTCGTTTCTACTATGTGGGCAAGTTTGGCCCATGCTCTACGAGGAACTGGCTTTGTAGAACCCCAGCCTGGAGTTAAATACTTTGGACACTTAATATAGAAGGCCACCCTTCTGGTCTGACTAACTCAGAGGAGTAACACCCCCCACGGAGATAAGGTCTCCCTATGCAAAACTAAGGTCCAGTGTATGCCTCTCCTGATGGGTGGGCCCAGGCACAAGGTGCTGTACTCCCAGCATTTCACAGGAACCTTGTCGGTCCTTCGAATATTGCACTGCCTCATCCGCCCAAATATTAAAATCAAAAGAATAAAAAAGTTGGGAGCGTGAGAGGACCAAAATTGAGATATAAACAGAGTAGGTTTGCACAAAAGAAACCGCAGAGCCCGGAGGACAGGAGAACAGTATTCCAGAAAGAGAGCTGCCCTTCCGCTCCCTCAAGGAGAAACCTAGGACCTCAGCTCCCTCAAAGTTATCTAGATGCATGGTAACGAAGTCCCAGCAGCCATTTAAGAATATGCCCCCCCTCCCCCGCCCTCTCTAAAGACGATGTAAGACCTCGCAGCTCACAGGGGTGGATATGCCAAAATGAGTATTCGAGATACCCAGGAGTTATACACCTGTGTAAGTGTCTGCGCACGTGTTAATATGGATGTGTGTGCAAGCAAGTTGTAACAATCAGCCTTAGGTCTGCACCTCCCAGCAGCACCAGCAGCAGAATCCTGTGAATGGAACACCTGTGACAGGCCAGGCCCTCAATTGTGATGTCACGAGGTCTGCGCTGGCACCAGCAGCAGAATCCTGTGAATGGAACCCCTGTGACGTGCAAGGCCCTCCAATGTGATGTCACGAGGTCCGCGCTAGCACCAGCTGCAGAATCCTGTGAATAGAACCCCTGTGATAGGCCAGGCCCTCCAATGTGATGTCACAAGGTTCACGCTGGCACCAGCAGCAGAATCCTGTGAATGGAACCCCTGTGACGTGCAAGGCCCTCCAATGTGATGTCACGAGGTCCGCGCTAGCACCACCTGCAGAATCCTGTGAGTGGAACACCTGTGACAGGCCAGGCCCTCCAATGTGATGTCACGAGGTCCGCGCTAGCACCAGCAGCAGAATCCTGTGAATGGAACCCCTGTGACAGGCCAGGCCCTCCAATGTGATGTCACGTGGTCCGCGCTAAGTGCAGAGGGGAGGCCTTCGACGCAGCAGAGGCCACTGATGGGGAAGAATGTCGCGTAGGATGGGATCGTCTTTGAGTTTCATCGCAGGATCATTTTTTTGAATGAATAGGTTTTTGCTTTTTTTTCAGGAAATTTAATTAAAACCGTGTCCCGCCTGCTCCCTCCCCCTTACACTGCAAGACCCAATCGCCCATAAACCAGTGATGTATGATGACACGTTGAAAAGTCTCTATTGTGACGCGTTCTTGGTATAAAAGGCTGGTAACCAGGCAGCCGCAGCTTTGCACTCATGAGCACCGGACAGAGAGGACCACTGCTAGCGGCTGGAGCTGAGGCCCGCGAGAGGCGGAATCAGCAGGGGCCTATCAGGCTCCAAAAAAGAAGTGGGTGGGGATGGGGCTAAAGGGACACGGTGAGTATATAAACCAAACGAAAACTGAACTGAAAACCGAACTTGAAACCAAACTGAAACCAAACTTGAAACTGACTTGAAACTGGCTTGAAATTCAATTTCCCTTCTCTTCCAATGAACTTCCGTTCTGTTCCCTTCGCTTCCATCCCTCTTCCCTTCCTTTCCAGATCTTCTCCCCTACCCTTCCCTTCTCACCTCACCTCTCCCTCGTCCTCATCTTCTATCCCCACTCCCTTCCCTGCTCTCCCTACCCTCCCATTCTCTTCCCTCTCCCTTCTTCACCTCACCCCTTCCTCACTTCTCTTCTCCTCTCCCTTCCCCTCACCCTTCCCTTACCCCCACACTTCCCCTTCCCTCTCTTCCCCTTCCCTCTCTACCCCCACCATGCACCCTCACCCTCCTCGTTCCCCTCTCCCTCCACCCTCCACCTTCCCATCTCCCTCCACCTTCCCCTTTCGCTCTCCCTTCCCTTCCCCTCCTCACCGTTTCCCTCTTACTCTCCCTTCCCTTCACCCTCAACCTTTCCCTTCCCCTCTCCCTATCTCTTCCCTTCCCCTCACCATTCCCCTCTCCCTTCCCCTCTGCCTCTCCCTCACCCTCACCCTCCCATTCCCTCACCCTCTCCCTTTCCCTCACCCTCTCACCATCCCTCTCCCTTTCCCTCTTCCTTTCCGCCTCCCTCCACCTCTCTCCCTCCCCACCCCCTCACCCTCCACCCCTTCCCCTCTCCCTTTCCCTCTCCCTTTCTCCTTCCCCTCTCCCTTTCCTCTTTCCCTTTCCCTCTCCCTTCGCCTCACCCTCAACCTTCCCTCCTCACTCTTCCCTCTCTTCCCCTTGCCTCTCTACCCTCACCCTCTATCCTCACCCTCACCCTCCACCTTCCCTTCTCTCTCCATCCTCCCCTCTCCTTCCACCTTCCCCTCTTCCTTTCCCTCTCCCTTCCCTCCTCCATACCCCTCACCCTCTCCCTTCCCCTCACCCTCACCCTCACCCTTCCCCTCTCCCTTCCCCTCACCCCCTCCCTCTCCCTTCCTCTTTCCCCCTCCCTTTCCCTCCCCTTCCCCTCTCCCTTCCCCTCTCTTCTCCCTCTCTGTTCCCCTCACCCACACCCTCTCCCTTCCCCTCACCCTCTCCCCTACCCTCACCCTCTCCCCTCGCCCTTTTCTTTCCCTTTACCTATCCCTTTCCCCTCCCCCTTCCTCTCTCCCTTTCCCTTTCCCTTCCCTTCCCCTCACCCTCACCCTTACTCTCTCCCTTTCCCTCTCCCTTCCCCGCACCCGCACCCTCTGCCTTTCCCTCACCCTCTCCCTCTTCCCCTCTCCCTCTTCCTCTCCCTTCCCCTCTATCTCCACCTTCCCCTTCTCCTTCCTCCCTCTCCCTCCCATTCCTTCTCCCTCTCCCTCTCCCTCACCCTCTCCCTTTTCCTCACCCTTACCCTCTCCCTCCCCCTCAACTTTTTCAATTTCCCTCTCCCTTTCCCCTCTCCCTTCCCCTCTCCATTCCTCTCCCTTCTCCTCCCCTTCTCCTCTCCCTCGCTCCCTTCCCTCTACGTTGCCCTTCCCCTCTCCCTCACCCTCACCCTCTCCTCTTCTCTCCCTTCCCCTCACTCTCTCCCTTTTCCTCACCCTCACCCCTCCACTCTTCCTTCCCCTCACCCTCTCCCTTCCTCTTTCCCTCTACCGTTCCCTCCCCTTCCCCTCTCTTCACCCTCACCCTTCCCCTCACCCACACCCTCTCCATTCCCCTCACCCACTCCCCTCCCTCTCCTCACCCTCTCCCCTCACCCTTTTCTTTCCCTTTCCCTCTCCCTTTCCCCTCTCCTGTTCATCTCACCCTTCCCCTCTACCTCTCCTTTCCCCTTCCCCTCACCCCCTGCCTTCCTTTCTTCCTTCCCCTCTCCCTTCCCCTCATCCTTCCCCTCTACCTCCCCCTTCCCCTCCCCTTCCCCTCCATCTACCTCTCCCTCTCCCTTTCCCTCTCCCTTTCCCTCACCCTGTCACTTTCCCTCACCCTCACCCCTCTCCTCCACCTCTCCCTCCCCACTCCCCCTCTCCTCTTACCCTCTCCCTCCCCCTCACCCTTTTCTTTCCCTCTTCCTCTCCCTCCTTCTCCCTTTCCCTCACCATCTCCCTGCCCCTCACTCTTTTCCTTTTTCTCACCCTCACCCACTCCCTCTCCCCTCTTCCCTTTTCCCTCGCCCTCTCCCTTTCCATCCCCCTCTCCCTTCCCCTCTCCTTGCCCCTCTCCCTCTCCCTCCCCCTCACCCTTTTCTTTCCCTTCCCCTCTCTTCACCCTTCCCCTCTCTTCACCCTTCCCCCTCCCTCTCCCTTCCCCTCACCCTTCCCCTCACCCACACCCTCTCCATTCCCCTCACCCACTCCCCTCCCTCTCCTCACCCTCTCCCCTCACCCTCACCCTTTTCTTTCCCTTTCCCTTTCCCTCTCCCTTTCCCCTCTCCTGTTCATCTCACCCTTCCCCTCTACCTCTCCTTTCCCCTTCCCCTCACCCCCTGCCTTCCTTTCTCCCTTTCCCTTCCTCTCACCCTTGCTCTCTCCCTTTCCCTCTCCCTCACCCTCTGCCTTTCCCTCCCCCTCTCCCTCTTCCTTCCCCTCTCCCTTCTCCTCTCCCTTCCCCTCATCCTTCCCCTCTACCTCCCACTTCCCCTCCCCTTCCCCTCCATCTACCTCTCCCTCTCCCTTTCCCTCTCCCTTTCCCTCACCCTGTCACTTTCCCTCACCCTCACCCCTCTCCTCCACCTCTCCCTCCCCACTCCCCCTCTCCTCTTACCCTCTCCCTCCCCCTCACCCTTTTCTTTCCCTTTCCCTTTCCCTCTTCCTCTCCCTCCTTCTCCCTTTCCCTCACCATCTCCCTGCCCCTCACTCTTTTCCTTTTTCTCACCCTCACCCACTCCCTCTCCCTCTTCCCTCGCCCTCTCCCTTTCCATCCCCCTCTCCTTTCCCCTCTCCTTGCCCCTCTCCCTCTCCCTCCCCCTCACCCTTTTCTTTCCCGTCCCCTCTCTTCACCCTTCCCCTCTCTTCACTCTTCCCCCTCCCTCTCCCTTCCCCTCACCCTTCCCCTCACCCTTCCCCTCACCCTCTCTCCCTTTCCCTCATTCTCTCCCTTTCCCTCTCCCCTTCCCTCCCCCTCTCCCCCTCTCCCTCACCGTCTTCCTCTCCCTTCCCCTTCCCCTCTCCCTTTCCCCTCTCCTGTTCTCCTCACCCTTCCCCTCTACCTCTCCCTTCCCCTTCCCCTCACCCTCTCCCATCCTCTCTCCCTTTCCCTTCCTCTCACCCTTGCTCTCTCCCTTTCCCTCTCCCTCACCCTCTGCCTTTCCCTCCCCCTCTCCCTCTTCCTTCACCTCTCCCTCACCCTCACCCTTCACCTCTACCTCCCCCTTCCCCTCCCCTTTCCCTTCTCCCTTCCCCTCTCCCCCTCTCTCCCTTCCCCTCTTCACCCTTCCCCCTCCCTGTCCCTTCCCCTCTCTCTTCTCCTATCCCTTCCCCTCTCCCTCGCACCCTTCCCCTCTACCTTGCCCTTCCCTCTCTCCCTTTCCCTCATTCTCTCCCTTTCCTTCACCCTCGCCCCTTCCCTCTCCCTCTTTCCCTCTCCCTCACCCTCTTCCTCTCCCTTCCCCTTCCCCTCTTGCTCTCCCTCACCCACCCTCTCCCTTCCCCTGTCCCCCTCCCTCTCCCTTTCCCTCTCCACCTCTACCACCCCTCCCCCTTTTCCTTCCCCTCTTCCTTCCCCTCCCCCTTCCCCCTCTGCCTTTCCCCTTACTTTTCCCTCTCACTCCACCTCTCTGTTTCCCCTCCCCCTCTCTCGTTCTCCTTCTCCTCTCCCATTCTCCTTTCCCTCTCCCTTCCCCTCTCACTTCCCATCTCCCTTCCCCTCTCCAATACCCTCACCCTCTCCCTTCCCTTCCCCTCACCCTCTCCCTTCCTCTCTCGCTTCTCCTCTCTTCACCCTTCTACCCCCCATCCCATCCCTTCCCCTCTCCCTTCCTTTCTCCCTTCCCTTCCCTTCCATGATCCCTCACCCTTTCTCTCTTCCCTCCTTCTCCCTTCCCCTCACCCTCTCCCTTTCCGTCACCCTCACCCTCTCCTTCTTCCCTTCTCCTTCTTCCCTTCCCCTCTCCCTCCCCTCTCCTTCCCCTCTCCCTTCTGCTCTCACTCTCACTTTCCTCCCATCCCCTTTCCCTTTCCCTCTCCCTTACCTTCCACTCTCCTTTCCCCTCTCTTCACCTTCATCCTTCCCCTCACCCTCTCTCTTCCCCTCACCACTTTCTTTTCCTTTCTTCTCTCCCTTCCCCTCTCCCTTCCGTCTCTGCCTTCCCCTCTCCCGTCTTCTCTCCCTCTCCCTTCCTCTCTCCCTTCCCCTCTCTCTCTCCCTTCCCCTCTCTTCACCCTTCCCCTTCCCCTCTCCCTCTCCCTTCCCCTCTTCCTCTCCCTTCTCTCGCTCCCTTGCCCTCTCCCTCTTCCTCTCCCTTCCCCTCTGCCCTCTCCCTCCTTCTGCCTTCCCCTCACCGTCATCCTCACTCTCTCCCTTTCCCTCTCCCTTTCCCTCACCCTCACCCTCTCCCTTCCCCTCTCCCTTCCCCTCTTCCTCTCCCTTCTACTTCCCCTCTCCCTCACCCTCGCCCTCACCCTCTCACTCCCTCACCCTCACTTTTTCTCCTATCCATCCCCGCTCCCTCTCCCTTCCTTCCCCTTCCCCTCTTCCTTTCCCTTTCCCTCCCCCTCTCCCTGTCCCTCATTCTCTCAATTTCCCTCAACCTCACCTTTTCCCCACTCTCTCCACCTCTCCCTTTCCCTCCCTCCTCTCCCTTTGCCTTTCCTCTCCCCCTCTCCCCTTACCGTCACCATCTTCTTCCCCTCTCCCTTCCGCTCCCTCACCCTCTTCCTCTCCCTTCCCCTCTCCCTCTCCCCTCCCACTCCCTTTCCCTCACCCTCTCTTTCCCTCACTCTTTCCCTCTCCATCCCCCCTTTCTCTTTCCCTCCCCTCTCCATCCACCTGTTCCTCCCCACTCCGCCTCTCCCTCCCATTCCCCTTACCCTCTCCCTTCCCCTCTCTCTTTTCCCCTCTCTCTCCCTACCTTACCCTCTCCCTCTCTCTCCACCTCTCACCTTAACCTTTCCCTTTCCCTCGCCCTCTGACTTTCCCTCACCCTAACCCTTTCTGCTCTCCCTCCCTCTCCCTCCCCCTCGCCCTCCCATTTCCTTTCCACTCTCCTTTTTCCCTCTCCCTCCACCTCTCCCCTTTCCCTTCACCCTCACCCTCTCCCTTCACCCTCTCCCTTCCCCTCTACCTTCCCCTCTCCCTTCACCCTGCCCCTCTTCCTCTCCCTTTCCCTTCCCCTCTCTCTCCACCTCCCCCTCCCTGTTCCCCTCTCCCTTTCCCTATTCCCTCACTCTTCCTCTCCATCTCCCTATCCCCTCACCAATCCCCTCTACTTCTCCCTTCCCCTTCCCCTCACCCTCTCCCTTCCTCTCTTCCTTCCCCTTCACCATTCCCCTATCCCTACCCCTCTCCCTTCCACTCCCTTCCCCTCTTCCTCTCCCTTCCCCTCTTCCTCTCCCTTCCCCTCTTCCTCTCCCTTCCCACTCCCTCTCCCTCTCCCTCTCCCCCTCCCCCTCACCCTTTCCCTTCCTCTCACCCTTCCCTTTACCCTCACCCTCACCCTTCCCCTCTCCATTTCCCTTTCCCTCTCCTTTCCCCTCTCCATTCCCCTCTCTTCACCCTCATCATTCCCCTCACCCTCTCTCTTCCCCTCACCCTCACACATTTCTTTCCATTTCCCCCTCCCTTTCCCCTCTCCCTTCCTCTCTCATCACCCTTCCCCTCTCCCTTCCCCTCTCCCTCTCACTTTCCCTCACCCTTCCCCTGCCTTTTCCCCCTCTCGCTTCCCCTTCCACTTCCACTTCCCTTCTCCCTTTCCCTCTCTCTTCCTTTCTCCCTTCCCCTCACCCTTCCCCTCACCCACCCACTTCCCCTCACCCTCTCCCTTCCCCTCACTCTCTCCCTTTTTCCTCACCCTCTACCTCTTCCCCTCTCCATTCTCCCTTCCCCTCTCCCTCGCCCTCTCCATCTCCTCCTCCCTTCCTATTTCCCTTTCCCTCTCCCTTTCTCTTTCCCTCTCCTTTCCCCTCTCCCTCCCCACTCACCCTCTCCCTTTCCCCTCCCTCTTCCCCCTCAACCTCTCCCTCTCCCTTCCCCTCTCCCTTCACCTCTCCCTCTCACTTTCCCTCCCCCTCTCTCTCCCCTCTCCCTTTCCCCTTCCCCTCCCCCTCTCCCTTCTCACTCCCTCCACTTTCCCCTATCCTTTCCCCTCTGTTCCCCTCACCCTCACACTTCCTTCACCCTCTTCCTTCCCCTCTCCCTTCCTCTCTCCCTTTCCCACTCTTCACCCTTCCTCTCTCCCTTCCCCTCTTCCGCTCCCTTCCCCGCTCCCTTCCCCTCTCCCTTCCTTTCTCCCTCTTCATCTTCCTCTCTCTTCCCCTCTCCCTCCTTCTCCCTTCCCCTCACCCTCTCCCTTCCCCTCACTCTCTCCCTTTCCCTCACCCTCTCCCTCTCCCTTTCCCTCACCCGCTCCATCTTCCCCTCTCCCTTCCCCTCTCCCTCACCCTCTTCCTTCCACTTCCCCTTTCCCTTTCCCTCACCCTCTCACTCCCTCACCCTTTCACCTCTCCCTTCCCCTTTCCCTTCCCCTTCCCCTCTCCCTTCTCCATCCCCTTCCCCTTCCACTCCCTCACCCTCTTCCTTCCACTTCCCCTTTCCCTTTCCCTCACCCTCTCACTCCCTCACCCTTTCACCTCTCCCGTCCCCTTCCCCTTCCCCTCTCCCTTCTCCATCCCCTTCCCCTTCCACTCCCTCACCCTCTTCCTTTCCCTTCCCTTCCCTCTCCTGTCTCCTCTCTCTCACCTCCTCACCCTCACCCCTTCCCTCTCCCTCTCCCTTTCCCTTTCCCATCCCCTCCCTTTCCCCCTCCCTCACCCTTCCCCCTCCCTCTCCCTCCCCCTCCCTTTCTTCTCCCGCTCCCCTTCTTCTCCCCCTCCACTTCTCCTTTGCCCTCCCCCTCTCCCCTTATCCTCTCCCCTTCCCTCACCCTCTCACTTTTCCTCACCATAACCCTTTCCCCTCTCTCTCCACCTCTCCCTCTCCCTTCCCCCTCCCCTTCACCCTCTCCCTTCCCCTCACCCTCTCCCTTCCCCTCTCTCTCCCTCCCCCTCTCCCTTCCCCTCACCCTTCACCCTCTCTCCCTTTCCCTCACCCTCTCCATCTTCCCCTCTCCCTCACCCTCTTCCTTCCACTTCCCCTTTCCCTCTCCCTCACCCTCTCACCTCTCCCTCCACCTCTCCCTCTCCTTCCACCTTTCCCTTCCCGTTCCCCTCTCCCTTCCCCTTGCACTCCCTCACCCTCTTCGTCTCCCTTCCCCTCTCCTGTCTCCCCTCTCTCGCCCCCTCCGACTCCATTTCCCTCACCCACTCTTCCCCCACCCCTTCCCTCTCCCTCCCCCTTTCGCTTTCCCATCCCATCCCCTCCCTTCCCCCTCCCTCACCCTCGCCCTTCCCCCTCCCTCTCCATCCCTTTCTTCTCCCCCTCCCCTTCTTCTCCCCCTCCACTTCTCCCTTGTACTCCCCCTCTCCCCTTATCCTCTCCCTTTCCCTTACCCTCTCACTTTTCCTCACCACAACCCTTTCCCCTCTCTCTCTCCCTCCACCTCTCCCCTCCCCTTTCCCTTTACCCTCTCCCTTCCCCTCACCCTTTCCCTTCCCCTCTCTCTCCCCTTCTCCTCTCCCTCCCCCTCTCCCTTCCCCTCACCCTTCCCCTTCCCCTCACCCCTTTCCATTTCCCTTTCCCTCTCCCTTCCCCTCTCCATTCCCCTCTCTTCACCCTCATTCTTCCCCTCACCCTCTCTTCCCCTCACCCATTTTTCCCTTTCCCTCTCCCTTTCCCCTCTCCCTTCCCCTTCCCCACTCAATTCCTGTCTCCTGTCCCCTCTCTTCACCCTTCCCCTCTCCCTTCTCCTTTCTATTCCTCCCTCCCTTCCCCTCTTCTTCTTCTGCTCCCTTCCCCTCCCCCTCACTCTCTCCCTTTACCTCCTCCTCTCCCCTTTCCTCCCCCTCTTCTCTTCTCTCTACCACTCTCCCTCACCCTCTTTCTCTCCCCACCCTCTCCCTTCCACTTCTCCTCTCCCCCTCCCTTTCCCTCTTCCCCTCACCCTCTCCCTTTCCCTCACCCTTTCCACTCTCCACCTATCCCTTCCCATCTCCCTTCCTTCCCCCTTCCCTCTCCCTTTCCCTCTTTCTCTCCCTTCCCCTCTTCCTCCTTCTCCCTCCCCCTCACCCTCTCCCTTCCCCTCACCCCCACTCTCTCCCTTTTTCCTCACCCTCTTCCCTTCTCCCTTCCCCTCTTCCTCACCCTCTTTCTTCCTTCGCCTATCCCTCTCCCTTTCCCTCCCTCTCTCCCTCTCCATTCCCCTTTCCCTCTCCATCTCCTCCTCCCTTCCCCTTTCCCTTTGCCTTTCCCTCTCACTTTCCCTTCCCATTCCCCTCCCCTCTCTTCACCCAAACCCACCCTGAACCCTAAAATTACACTGGGCACTCCCAAAACCCCAAAAATTACCCTTGGCACCCCAAAACCAAAATCCACCCTGAACCCTAAAATTAACCTTGGCACCCCAAAACCTATACCCTTACACCCCAAAACCCAAACCCACCCTAAACCCTATACTTACATGTAAAACAGATATGCGTTTACCATTAATGCCTTTACAACGAAATTCGTTGTAAAGGCATGCGTGGTAAACGCATATGTATTGTAATGCCATGTGTTGTAATGGCGTGATGTAATGGTAGTTGCATTGTGTTGGCATGCGTTGCAATGACATGCATTGTAAATAATTTGTTGTAATGGCTGTTTCCCTCCCCTCTCCCTTCACCTCTCCCTCCCCACTCCCACTCCTCCTCCTACTGCACTCCCCCTCCCTCACAGTCTCTCTTCCCCTCTCCCTTTTCCCTCCCTTTCCCTCACCCTCTCACTTTCCCTCACCCTAACCCTCTCCCCTTCCCCTCTCCCTTCCCCTCTCCCTTCCCCTCACCCTTCCCCTCACCTTCTCCCTTCCCCGCCCTCTCCCTTCCCCTCACCCTCACCCTCTCCCTTCCCCTCTTCACCCTAGGTTTTGGGGTGCCAAGGTTAATTTTAGGGTTCAGGGCGGGTTTGGGTTTTGGGGTGTAGGGATAATTTTAGGGTTCAGGTTGGGTTTGGGTTTTGGGGTGCTAAGGGTAATTTTAGGGTTCAAGGTGGGTTTGTGTTTTGGGGTTCTATGGGTAATTTTGGGGTACAGGGTGGGTTTGGGTTTTGGGGTGCCAAAGGTAATTATAAGTTTTAAGGTGGTTGTGTTTTGGGGTAGCAAGGGTATTTTTAGGGTTCAGCGTGGGTTTGAGTTTTTGGGGCCCCCAGTTAATTTTAGAGTTCAGGGTGGGTTTGGGTTTTGGGGTGCCAAGGGTTATTTTAGGGTTCAGGGTGGGTATGGGTTTTGGAGTGCTAAGAGTAATTTTAGGGTTCAGGGTGGGCTTGGATTTTCGGGTGCCAAGGGTAATTTTAGGGTTCAGAGTGGGTTTGGGTTTTGGGGTGATAAGGATATTTTTAGGGTTTAGGGTGGGTTTGGGTTTTGGGGTGCGTGAGGGTAATTTTAGGCTTCAGAGTGGGTTTGGGGTGTTAAGGATATTTTTAGGGTTTAGGGTGGATTTGGGTTTTGGGGTGCAAAGGGTAATTTTAGGGTTCAGGGTGGGTTTGGGTTTTGGGGTGCACATGGTAATTTTAGGGTTCAGGGTGGGTTTGGGTTTTGGGGAGTAGGGGTAATTCTAGGGTTTAGGGTGGGTTTTGGTTTTGGGGTGCGTTTTGTTTTTGGGGTGCTAAGGGTAATTTTAGGGTTCGGGGTAGGTTTGGGTTTTGGGGTGCCCAGGTTAATTTTAGGGTTCAGGGTGGGCATGCGTTTTGGGGTGCAAAGTGTAATTTTAGGGTTCAGGGTGGCTATGGGTTTTGGCGTGTCTAGGGTAATTTTAGGGTCCAGGGTGGGTATGGGTTTTGGGGTGCCATGGCAATTTTAGGGTTCAGGGTGGGTATGGGTTTTGGGGTGCAAAGAGTAATTTTAGGGTTCAGGTTGGGTGTGGGTTTTGGGGTACCCAGGGAAATTTTAGGGTTCAGGGTGTGTTTGGGTTTTGGGGTGCTAAGGGTAATTTTGGACTTCAGGGTGGGTTTGGCTTTTGGGGTGTCAAGGGTAATTTTAGGGTGTTTGAATTTTGGGGTGCTAAGGATTATTTTAGGGTTGAGGGTGGGTTTGAGTTTTGGGGTGCTAAGGGTAATTTTAGGGTTCAGGGTGGGTTTGGGTTTTGGGTTGCCCAGGATAATTTTAGGGGTCAGGGTGGGTTTGGGTTTTGGGGTGTACGGGTAATTTTAGGGTTCAGGGTGGGTTTAGGTTTTGGGGTGCCAAGGGAAATTTTAGGGTTCAGGGTGGGTTTGGGTTTTGGGGTGCTAAGGGTAAATTTAGGGTTCAGGGTGGGTTTGGGTTTTGGGGGGCCAAATGGTACTTTTAAGTTTTAGTGTGGGTATCTGTTTTGGTGTAGCAAGGGTAATTTTACGGTTCAGCATGGGTTTGGGTTTTGGGGTGCTGAGTAATTTTAGGGTTCAGGGTGGGTATGGGTTTTGGGGTGCCAAGGGTAATTTTTGGGTTCAGGGTGGATATGGGTTTTAGGGTGCAGATCAATTTTAGCGTTCAGGGTTTTGATGGGTTTTGGGGTGCCCAGGGTAATTTTAGGGTTCAGGGTGGGATTGGGTTTTTGGGAATGGGGTAATTTTAGGGTTCAGGGTGGGTTTGGGTTTTGGGGTACTAAGGGTAAATTTAGGGTTCAGGGTGGGTTTGGGTTTTGGGGTGCTATGGGTAATTTTGCGGTGCAGGGTGGGTTTGGGTGTTGGGGTGCCAAATGGTCATTTTAAGTTTTAGGGTGGGTATGTGTTTAGGAGTAGCAAGGACATTTTTAGGGTTCAGCGTGGGTTTGGGTTTTGGGGAGCCCAGGGTAATTTTTGGGTTCTGGGTGGATTTGGGTTTTGGGGTCCTAAGGGTAATTTTAGGGTTCTGTGTGGGTTTGGCTTTTAGGGTGCCCAGTGTAATTTTAGGATTCAGGGTGGGTATGGGTTTTGGGGTGCAAAGAGTAATTTTAGGGTTCAGGGTGGGTATGGGTTTTGGGGTGCTAAGGATTATTTTAGGGTTCAGGGTGGGTTTGGGTTTCGGGGTGCTAAGGGTAATTTTAGTGTTCAGGGTGGGTTTGGATTTTGGGGTGGCCAGGTTAATTTTAGGGTTCAGGCTGGGTTGTGGTTTTGGGGTGCCAAGGGTAATTTTAGGGTTCTCTGTGGGTTTGTGTTTTGGGGTGCCCAGAGTAATTTTAGAGTTCAGGGTGGGTTTAGGTTTTGCAGTGCCCAGGGTAATTTTAGGGTTCAGGGAGGATTTGGGGTGCTAAGGGTAATTTTAAGGTCCGGGGTGGGTTTGGGTTTTGGGGTGCTAAGGTTAATTTTGGGGTTCAGGGTCGGTTTGTGTTTAGGGGTACCAATAGTAATTTTGAGTTTTAGGTTGGGTATGTTTTTTGGGTCAGCAAGTGTATTTTTAGGGTTCAGCGTGGTTTTGGGGTGCCCAGGGTAATTTTAGGGTTCAGGATGTATTTGGGTTTTGGGGTGCCAAGGGTAATTTTAATTTTTAAGGTGGGTATGTGTTTTGGGGTAGCAAGGGTGTTTTTAGGGTTCAGGATGGGTTTGGGTTTTGGGGTGCCCAGGGTAATTTTAGGGTTCAGGCTGGGTTTTGGGGTGTAGGGGTAATTTTAGGGTTCAGGGTGGGTTTGGGTTTTGGGGTGCTAGGGTTAATTTTAGGGTTCTGGGTGGGTTTGGGTTTTGGGGTGCCCAGAGTAATTTTAGGGTTCAGGGTGGGTTTAGGTTTTGTGGTGCCCAGGTTAATTTTAGGGTTCAGGGAGGGTTTGGGTTTTGGGTGCTAAGGGTAATTTTAGTTATCAGGGTGTGTTTGGGTTTTGGGGTGCTAAGAGTAATTTTGGGGTTCAGGTTGGGTTTTGGGGTGCCAAGGGTAATTTTTGTGTTTTAGGGGGTATAAAAATTATATACATATAAATGTATATAAATATACTTATATAATTATATAGTCTATTACTTACCTTAACCACTTTTACCAAGTATATGACTGTTTTGTAATGGCATGTGCTGTAAGGTCATATATTTGAGAGGGAAGGGAGAGGGTAAGGGGGAGGAGGATGGGAAAGGGGAGGGAGAGGGGGAGGGGAGGGGGAGGCAAACAGAGGATGAGTGAATGGGAGGGGGAAAGGGAGAGGGGAAGGGAGAGGACAGGGGAAGGAAGAGGGGAAGGGGAGAGGGGGTGGGGAAAAGAAAAGGGGGAGGCAGGAGGAAAGGGAGAAGGGGAGGGAAAGGGAGAGGTGGAGGGAGAGGGGAAAGGGTGAGGGTGAGGGAAAGTGAGATAGTGAGGGAAAGGGAGAGGGAGGTGGGGAGGGGGAAGGGAGAGGGAGAGGTGGAGGGAGAGGGGAAACGGTGAGGGGAAGGGAGAGGGAAAGGGAAAGTGGAAGGGAGAGGGTGAGGGGAAGGGAGAGGGTGAGGGGAAGGGAGAGGGTGAGGGGAAGGATGAGGGTGAAGAGAGGGAAAGGGAGAGGGTGAGGGGAAGGGAGAGGGAGATGGAAAGGGTAAGGGAGAGGGAAAGGGGAAGGGAGGAGGAAAGGAAGAGGGGAAGGGAGAAGGGGAGGGAGAGGGGAAGGGAGGAAAGGGCGATGGGAGAGGGGAAGGGAGAAGGGAGAGGGTGAGGGAAAGGGTGAGGGAAAGGGAGGAAGAGGGGGAAGGGAGAAAGGAAAGGAGTGGGAAAGGAAGAGGGGAAGGGAGAAAGGAAAGGAGAGGGAAAGGGAGAGGGGAAGGAAGAGGGTGAGGGGTTGGGAGAAGTGGAGAGGGGAAAGGGTGAGGGTGAGGGAAAATGAGAGGGTGAGGGAAACGGAAAGGGAGGGAGAGAGGGGAAGAGGAAGGGAGAGGGTGGGTTGGGGGAGAGGAAGAGCGTTAGGGAGAAGGTGATGGAGAGGGGTAGGGAGAAGGGAAGAGGGGGAGAGAGTGACGGTGAGGGGAAGGAAGAGGGAGAGGTGAAGGGGTGAGGAAGGGAGAGGAGAAGGAAGAGGAAGAGGGGAAGGGAGAGGGGAAGGGTGAAGAGAGGGGTAGGGAGAGAGGAAGGGAGTGGGGAAGGGGAAGGGAGAGGGGAAAGGGGAAAGGGAGAGGGGAAGGGAAGGGAAAGAAATGGGTGAGGGGAAGAGATGGTGAGGGGAAGGATGAGGGTGAAGAGAGGCGAATAGAGAGGGGAAGGGAGAGGGGAAAGGGAGAGCATGAGGGAAAGGGTGAGGGGAAAGGATGAGGGGAAGGGAGAAGGTGAAGGGTGAGGGGAAAGGAGAGGGAAAGGGAGGAGGGGAGAGGGAGAGGAGAGGGAGAGAGGGAAAGGGTTAGGGTGAGGAAAAGTGAGAGGGTGAGGGAAAGGGCGAGGGTAATGGGAGAGGGGGAGGGCAAGGGAGAGGGGAAGTGGGAAAGGGGAGGGAGAGGGGAATGGGGGAGGGGGAGGGTAGGGGTGAGGGGGAGGGAAAGAGAGGGTGAGGAAGAGGGAGGGGAAGAGGGAAGGGAGAGTAAGAGGGGAAGGGGAAGGGGAAGGGAGATGGGGAGAGGAAGGGAAGGGAGAGTTGGAGGGAGAGGAGGAAAGGGTGAGGGAGTGAGAGGGTGAGGGTGAGGGAAAGGGAGAGGGAAGGGGAAGTGGAAGGAAGAGAAAGAGGGGGAAGGGGAAGGGGTAGCTAGAGGGTGAATGAAAGGGAAAGGGAGAGAGTGAGGGGAAGTGAGAGGCTGAGGGGAAGGGAGAAGGAGGGAGAGGGGAAGGGAGCGAGGAAGGGAGAGGAAGAGGGGAATGGAGAGGGGGAAGGGTGAAGAGCGGGAAAAGGAGAGGGAGAGGGGAAGGGAAGGAGAGGGGAAGAGAGAGAGAAAAGGAGAGGGAAGAAAAGAAAAGGATGAGGGGAAGAGAGAGGGTGAGGGGACATGAGGGGAAAGAGGGGAAGGGAGAGGGGAAGGGAAGTGAGAGTAAGAAGGGGAATGCAAGGGAAAAGGGAGAGGGATAGGGAGAGGGTGAGGAAAAAGAGAAAGGGTGAGGGTGAGGGGAGGGAGGAGGGAGAGGAGAAGGGAGAGGGGGGTGGAGAGGGAAAGTGAAGGGAGAGGGAAGGGCGAGGGAATGGGAAAGGGAAATGGAGAGGGAAGGGAGAGGGGAGGGTGAGGGGAAGTGAAAGGGTGAGGGAAAGAGGGTGAGGGAAAGGGAGTGGGAGGGAGAGAGAGGGAGGGAGAGAGAGGGAGGGGAGTGGAGAGAGGAAGAGGGGAAGGGAGCAGATGAGAGAGGGGAAGGAGATGGGAGAGAAAGGGGATTGAGAGGGGAAAAGGAGATGGGAAGGGAGAGGGGAAAGGGAAAGGGAGAGAGGGAGGGGAAACAGAGGGGGAAAGGGAGAGGTGGAGTGAGAGGGGAAGGGAGAGGGAAAGGGAGAGGAAGAGGGGAAGGGAGAGGGGAAGGGTGAAGAGGGGAAGGGAGAGAGGAAGGCAGAAGGGAGAGGGGAGAGGGGAAGGGAGAGAGGGAAGGGAGATGGTAAAGGGAAAGGGGAGAGGGGGAGGGGGAAGGGTTAGTGTGAGAAAAAGTGAGAGGGTGAGGGAAAGGGAGAGGGTAAGAGGAGAGGGGAGGGCAAGGGAGAAGGGGGGAGAAGAAAGGGAGGGGAGGGAAAGGGAGGGACAGGGAGGGAGAAAGGGAGAGGGAGAGGGGTGGGGAATGGGAGGTGGAGAGTGGCAGGGAAGGGGAGCGGGAAAGGGAGAGAGGGAGGGAGAGGGGAATGGGAGGGGGATGGGAAAGGGGGAGGGGGAGGGAAAGGGAGAGGGAATGGAAGAGGAAGTGGAAGAAAGAGGGAGAGGGTGAGGGAAAGGGGAAGGGAGAGGGTGAGGGAAAGGGAGAGAGTGAGGGGAAGGGAGAAGGAGGAAGAGGGAGAGGAAGAGGGAGAGGAAGAGGGAGAGGAAGAGGGAGAGGGGAAGGGAGAGGGGAAGGGAGAGGGGAAGGGTGCGAGGAAGGGAGAGGAAGAGGGGAAGGGAGAGGGGAAGGGTGAAGAGCGGGAAAGGGAGAGAAGAAGGGAGAGGGGAAGGGAGAGGAAAAGGGAGAGGGGAAGGAAAAGAAAAGGATGAGGGGAAGAGAGAGGGTGAGGGGACATGAGGGGAAAGAGAGGGGAAGGGAAGTGAGAGTGAGAAGCGGAGGGCAAGGGAGAAGGGAGAAGGGGAGAGGGAAAGGGAGAGGGTGAGGAAAAAGAGAGTGAGGGTGAGGAGAAGGGAAGGGAGGAGGGAGAGGAGAAGGGAGAGGGTGAAGAGAGGGGGATGGAGAGGGAAAGTGAAGGGAGACGGGAAGGGGAAGGGAGAGGGAAAGGGAGAGGGAAAGGGAAATAGAGAGGTAAGGGGAAGGGTGAGGGGAAGGGGAAGGGAAAGGGAGCGGGAAAGGGAGGGTGAGGAACAGGGAGGGTGAGGAAAAGGGAGTGGGAGGGAGAGAGGGAAGGGAGAGAGAGGGGATGGGAGAGGGAGAGGGAGAGAGGAAGGGAGAGGAAGAGGGAAGGGAGCGGAAGGGAGAAGTGAAGGAGATGGGAGGGGAAGGGAGAGGTAGAGGGTATTGAGAGGGGAAAAGGAGATGGTAAGGGAGAGGGGCAGGGGAAAGGGAGAGGGGGAGGGGAAACAGAGAGGTAAAGGGAGAGGTGGAGTGAGAGGGGAAGGGAGAGGGAAAGGGAGAGGAAGAGGGGAAGGGTGAAGAGAGGGGAAGGGAGATAGGAAGGCAGAAGGGAGAGGGGAGAGGGAGAGGGGAAGGGAGAGGGTGAAGGGAGATGGGAAAGGGGAGAGGTGGGGGAGGGGGAGGGCGAGGGAGGGAGAAGGGAAGGGTTAGTGTGAGGAAAAGTGAGAGGGTGAGGGAAAGGGAGAGGGTAAGAGGAGAAGGGGAGCACAAGGGAAAAGGGGGAGAAGAAAGGGAGGGGGAGGGAAAGGGAGGGACAGGAAGGGGGAAAGGGAGAGGGAAAATGAGAGGGTGAGGGAAACGGAAAGGTAGGGGGAGAGGAGAAGAGGAAGGGAGAGGGTGGGTTGAGGGAGAGGAAGAGGGTTAGGGAGAAGGTGATGGAGAGGGGTAGGGAGAAGGGAAGAGGGCCAGGGGAGGGAAGGGGAGCGGGTAAGGGGGAGAGTGAGGGTGAGGGGAAGGGAGAGGGAGAGGGGAAGGAGTGAGGAAGGGAGAGGAGAAGGGAGAGGAAGAGGGGAAGGGCGAGGGGAAGGGTGAAGAGAGGGGAAGGGAGTGGGGAAGGGAGAGGGGAAGGGAGACGGGAAAGGGAAAGAAATGGGTGAGGGTGAGGGGAAGAGAGATGGTGAGGGGAAGGATGAGGGTGAAGAGAGGGGAAGGGAGAGGGGAGAGGGAGAGGGGAAGGGAGAGGGTGAAGGGAAGGGAGATGGTAAACAGAAAGGGGAGAGGTAGAGGGGGAGGGTGAGGGGAAGGGTTAGTGTGAGGAAAAGTGAGAGGGTGAGGGAAAGGGAGAGGGTAAGAGGAAAAGGGGAGGGCAAGGGAGAAGGGAGAAGGGGGGAGAAGGAAGGGGAGGGAAAGGGAGGGACAGGGAGGGGGAAAGGGGGAGGGAGAGGGGGAGGGAGGGGGAGGGGAATGGGAGGTGGAGGGGGATGGGAAAGGGGGAGAGGGAAGGGGTGAGGGGAAGGGAGAGAGGAAAGGGAGAGGGAAAGGGAAAGGGAGACGGGAAGGGAAAGAAAAGCTGAGGGGAATAGAGAGGGGGAGGGGAAGGGAGAGAGGAAGGGGGAGGGGAAGGAAGAGAGGAAAGGGAGAGGGAAAGGAAGACGGGAAGGGAAAGAAAACCTGAGGGGAATAGAGAGGGTGAGGGGAAGGATGAGGGTAAAGAGGGGAAGGGAGAGGGGAAGGTAAGGGAGAGTGAGAAGGGGAGGGCAAGGGAGAAGGGGGGAGGGGTGAGGGAGAGGGAAAGAGAGGGTGAGGAAAAGGGAGTGGGAGAGGGAGAGGGAAGGGACAGGGAGTGGAAGAGGGAAGGGAGAGGAAGAGGGTGAGAGGGGGAGGGAAATGGAGAGGTGGAGGTGGAGGGAGAGAAAGGGTGAGGGAGTGAGAAGGTAAGGGAAAGGGAAAGTGGAAGGAAGAGGGTGAGGGGAACGGGAAGGGAGGGAGAGGGGAAGGGAGAGGAAGAGGGAGAGGGGAAGGGAGAGGGGAAGGAAGTGAGGAAGGGAGGGGAAGAGGGGAAGAGGGGAAGGGAGAGGGGAAGGGGGAGGTAAAGGGGACTGGAGAGGGGAAAGGGAGATGGGAAGGGAGAGGGTAAGGGAGAGGGGGAGGGAGATGGGGAGGGGGAGGGAGATGGGGAAGGGGAGGGGGAGGGAGCGGTGGAGTGAGAAGGGAAATGGAGAGGAAGGGAGAGAGGAAGGGAGAGAGGAAGGGAGAGAGGAAGGGAGAGGGGAAGGGAGAGGGGAAGGGAGAGAGGAAAGGGAGAGGGAAAGGGAGACATGGAGGGAAAGAAAAGGTGAGGGGAATAGAGAGGGTGAGCGGAGGGATGAGGGTAAAGAGAGGGGAAGGGAGAGGGGAAGGTAAGGGAGAGTGAGAAGGGGGGGTGAAGGAGAAGGGAAGAGGGAAAGGGAGAGGGTGAGGGGAAGAGTGAGGGAGAGGAGAAGGAAAGAGGGGAAGGGAGAGGTGAAGGGGACTGGAGAGGGGGAGGGAGATGGGAAGGGAGAGGGTAAGGGAGAGGGAAAGGGAGAGGGGAGAGAGATGGGGAGGGGTAGGGAGCGGTGGAGTGAGTGGGGAAAGGGAGAGGGGAAGGTAGAAGGGAAGGGGAAAGGTGAAGGGGAAATGGGGAAGGGAAGGAAGAGTGGGAGGGGGGTGGGCGAGGTGGGGAAGAGGAAGGGTGAGGGAAAGTGAGAGGGTGAGGGAAAGGAAGAGGGAAAGGGACGGGGAGGGGGAGGGGGAGAGGGGAAGTGGAAGGGAGAGGGTGAGAGGAAGGGAGAGGAAGAGGGAGAGGGTGAGGGAGAGGGGAAGGGAGAGGGGAAGAGGGGGAGGTGGATGTACGGCGAGAGGGTGAGGGAAAGGGAGAGAGTGGGGGTGAGGGGAAGGGAAAGAGAGGGGAAGGGGAAGGGTGAGGGTGAGGGGAAGGGTGGGGGAAAGGAGAGGGGAAGGTGGAGGGAGACAAGAAGGGAGCTTGAGAAGGAAGATGTGAAGGGAGAGGGGAAGGGAGAGAGAAAGGGAGAGGGGGAGGGGAAAGGGAGATGGGAGAGAAAGGGGGAGGGAGAGGCAGAGTGAGAGGGGAAGGGGGAGGAAAAGGGAAAGGGAGAGGGCGAGGGAGAGGGGAAGGGGAAGGGAGATGTTGAGGGGGAAGGGGGAGGGGGAGGGGAAAGGGAAAGTGAGAGGGGGAGGGAGAGGGGAAGGGAGTGGGTGAGGGTGAGGGTGAGGGGAAGGGAGAAAGGAAGGGAGAGGGAAATGGAGAGGGGAAGGAGAGAGAGGGGGAAAGGAGGGGAAGGAAGTGGGGGAGGGGGTGGTAGGGGTGGAATGGGGAAAGGGGAGGGTAAGTGAGGGGAAGGGAGTGGGTGAGGGGAAGGGTGAGAGAGAGGGGAAGGAGAAAGGAAGGGAGAGGGGAAGGGAGAAAGAAAGGGAGAGGGGAAGGGGAGAGAGGGGGAAAGGAGGGGAAGGACGAGGGGTAGGGGCAGTAGAGGTGAAGAAGGGAAAGGGGAGGGAAAGTGAGAGGGAGAGGTGGAGAGGGTAAAGGGGAGGGACAGTGAGAGGGCGAGGGAAAGGGGGGGAGAGGGAAGAGGAAAAGGGGAAGGGAGAGGGTGGGGTGTGGGAGAGGGAGAGGGGAAGGGTGAAGAGAGGGGAAGGGAGAAAGGAAGGGAAAGGGAGAGGGGAAGGAAGCGAGGAAGGGAGAGGGGAAAGGGAGAGGGAAAGGGAAAGAAATGGGTGAGGGGAAGAGAGATGGTGATGGGAAGGATGAGGGTGAAGAGAGGGGAATGGAGAGGAAAGGGAAGGGAGACGGGAAGAGAGAGGGAAAGCAAAAGGGAAATGGGGAGGGAAAGGGAGAGGGGAGGGGAAGGGGAAGGGAGGGGGAGAGGGGAAGGGAGCGAAGGGGAAGGAGACAGTAAGGGGAGAGGGGAAGGGTGAAGGGGGAAGCAAGAGAGGAAGGGAGAGGTAGAGGGGATTGGAGAGAGGAAAAGGAGATGGAAGGGAGAGGTAAAGGGGAAAGGGAGTGGGGAAGGGAGTGGGGAAGGGGAGAGGGGGAGGGGAAACTGAGGGAGAGGTGGAGTGAGAGGGGAAGGGAGAGGAAGTGGGAAGGGAGAGAGGAAGGGAGAAGGGAGAGGGGAGAGGGTGAAGGGAGAGGGGAGAGGGGGAGGGAGAGGGGAGGGGGAGGTAGCATTTCGAGGGAGAGTGGAAAGGGAGAGGGGGAGGGAGAGGGGCATGGGTTAGGGTGAGGGAAAGTGAGAGGGTGAGGGAAAAGGAAAGGGTAAGGGGAGAGGTGGAGGGAGAAGGGAAAGGGTTAGGGTGAGGGAAAAGGAGTGGGGGGAGAGGGTAAGGGAGAGAGGGGGAAAGGAGAGGGTGAGGGAGCGGAAGGGAGAGGGGAAGAAGGAGGCAGTGAGGGTAAGGGGAGAGGGGGAGCGGAAAGGGAAAGGGAAAGGGGTGGCGGGAGGGAAAGGGAGAGGTGGAGGGAGTGGGGGGAAGAGTGAGGTTGAGGGAAAGTGAAAGAATGAGGGAGAGGGAAAGGGAAAGTGAGAGGGAGAGTGGAAGGGAGAGGCGAGAGGAGAAAGGGTAAGGGTGAGGGAATGAGAGAGGGTAAGGGGAAGTGGAAGGGGGAGCAAGAGGGTGAGGGAGAGGGGAAGGGGAAAGGAGAGGGTGAGGGTAAAGGAGAGGGTGAAGGCAAGGGAGAGAGTGAGGGCGAGGGTGAGGGGAAGGGCAAAGGAGGGAGAGGGAGAGGAGAAGGGAGAGGGGAAGGGAGCGAGGAAGGGAGAGAAAGAGGGGAAGTGAGAGAGGAAGGGAGAGGGAGATAGGAAGGGGGAGGGGAAGGGAGAGAGGGAAGGGAGAGGAGAAGGGAGAGTGGAAAGGACAATAAAATGGTGAGGGGAAGAGAGAGGGTGAGGGAAGGATAAGGGTGAAAAGAGGGTAGGGGAGAGGGGAGAGGGGGAGTGGATGGGGGGAAGGGTGAGGGAGAGGGGAAGGGAGAAAGGAAGGGAGAGGGAAAGGGAGAGGGGAAGGGGAGAGAGGGGGGAAAGGAGGGGAAGGAGGGGAAGGAAGACGGGAGGGGGTGGCAGAGGTGGAACGGGGAAAGGGGAGGGAAAGTGAGGGGAAGGGAGTGGTTGAGGGGCAAGGGTGAGGGAGAGGGGAAGGGAGAAAGGAAGGGAGAGAGGAAGGGAGAGGGGAAAGGGGGAGGGGAAAGGGGAGGGAGAGGGGAAGGGAGTGGGTGAGGGGGAAGGATGAGGGAGAGGGGAAGGGAGAAAGGAAGGGAGAGGGAAATGGAGAGGGGAAAGGGAAAGTGAGGGGGAAAGGAGGGGAAGGGAGAGGGGGAGGGGTGGTAGAGGTGGGGAAGGGCAAGGGGAGGGAAAGTGAGGGGAAGGGTGAGGGAGAGGAGAAGGGAGAAAGGAAGGGAGAGGGAAAGGGAAAGGGAGAGGGGAAAGTGAGGGGGAAAGGGGAGGGGAAAGGAAGGGGGGAGGGGTGGGAGAGGTGGAGAGGGTAAAGGGGAGGGACAGTGAGAGGGCGAGGGAAAGGGAGAGGGTGGGGAGAGGGGAAGGGAGAAGGAAAGGGGAAGGGAGAGGGTGGGGTGTGGGAGAGGGAGAGGGGAAGGGTGAAGAGAGGGGAAGGGAGAAAGGAAGGGAGAGGGAAAGGGAGAGGGGAAGGGAGCAAGGGAGGGAGAGGGAAAGGGAGAGGGGAAGTATGAAGAGAGGGGCAGGGAGAGGGGAAAGGGAAAGGGAAAGAAATGGGTGAGGGGAAGAGAGATGGTGATGGGAAGGATGAGGGTGAAGAGAGGGGAATGGAGAGGGAAAGAGAAGGGAGGCGGGAAGAGAGGGAAAGCGAAAGGGAAATGGGGAGGGGAAGGGAAAGGGGGAGGGGGAGGGAAAGGGGATGGGTGAGGAGTAGGGAAAGGGTGAGGGAAAGAGGGTGAGGGAAAGGGAGTGGGAGGAGGAGAGGGAGAGGGGAAGGGAGCGAAGGGGAGAGGGGAAGGAGACAGTAAGGGGAGAGGGGAAGGGTGAAGGGAGAAGCAAGAGAGGAAGGGAGAGGGTGAGGGTAAGGAGAATGGAGAGGTAGAGGGAATTGGAGAGAGGAAAAGGAGATGGGAAGGGAGAGGTAAAGGGGAAAGGGAGTGGGGAAGGGGGAAGGGGGAAGGGGAGAGGGGAGGGGAAAGGGAGTGGGGAAGGAGAGAGGGGGGGAGGGGGAGGGAAACAGAGAGGGTGAGGGAGAGGTGGAGTGAGAGGGGAAGGGTGAGGGAAAGGGAGAGGAAGTGGGAAGGGAGAGAGGAAGGGAAAAGGGAGAGGGGAAGGGAGAGGGTGAAGGGAAGGGAGCGGGTGAAGGGAAAGGGGAGGAGGGGGAGGGAGAGGTGGAGGTAGCGGTGGAGGGAGAGTGGAAAGGGAGAGGGGGAGGGCAAGGGAGAGGGGCATGGGTTAGGGTGAGGGAAAGTGAGAGGGTGAAGGAAAAGGAAAGGGTAAGGGGAGAGGTGGAGGGAGAGGGGAAAGGGTTAGGGTGAGGGAAAGTGAGAGGATGGGGGAAAGGGAGGGAGAGAGGGGGAAAGGGAGAGGGGAAGGGAGAGGGTGAGGGGAATGGGAGGGGGAGTGGGGAGGAAGAGATGGCGGGAGAGGGGAAGGTAGAGGGGAAGGGGAAAGGGGGATGGAGAGGGGAGGGGAGGGGAGAGGGAACGAGAGGGTTATGGAAAAGGAGTGAGGGGGAGAGGGGAAGGGAGAGAGGAGGAAAGGAGAGGGTGAGGGAGCGGAAGGGAGAGGGGAAGAAGGAGATGGTGAGGGTAAGGGGAGAGGGGGAGGGAGTGGGGAAAGGGTGAGGTTGAGGGAAAGTGAAAGAATGAGGGAGAGGGAAAGGGAAAGTGAGAGGGGAAGGGAGAGGGAGCGGAAGGGAGAGAGGGAAGGAGAGGGAGATAGGAAGGGAGAGGGAAGGGAGAGAGGAAAGGAAAAGAAAATGGTGAGGGGAAGAGAAAGGGTGAGGGGAAGGATAAGGGTGAAAAGAGGGTAGGGGAGAGGGGAAGGGAGAGGGAAAGAGAGAGAGGGAGGAGAGGGAGAGAGGAAGGGAGAGGGGGAGAGAGAGGGGAGAAGGGAAGAGAGAGAGGGTGAGGAAAAAGGGAAAGAGTGAGGGGAAGGGAGAGGGAGAGGGTGAGGGGAAGGGAGAAGGAGGGAGAGGAAGAGGGAAAGGGTGAGGGAGCACGGAATGGAGAAAGGAAGGGAGAGGGGGATAGGAGAAGGGTGAAGAGAGGGGAAGCGAGACAGGAAGGGACAGGGTGAGGAGAAAGGAGAGGTAGAGGGGATTGGAGAGGGGAAATGGAGAGGGGAAATGGAGAGGGAAAGGGAGAGGGGAAGGGGGAGGGGAAGTGGAAGTGGAAGGGAGAGGGTGAGGGTGAGGGTGAGGGGAAGAGAGGGAGGGGGAGAGAAGGGGAGAGGGTGAGGGGAAGGGAGAGGGAGAGGGAGAGGTAGAGGGTGAGGGAGAGGGGAAGAGAGGGAGGGTGAGAGAAGGGGAGAGGGTGAGGAGAAGGAGGGAGAGGGAGAGGAAGAGGGAATGGGTGAGGGAGCGGGGAAGGGAGAAAGGAAGGGAGAGGGGAAGGGAGGGGGATAGAAGAGTGAAGAGAGGGGAAGGGGACGGGAGAGGTAGACGGGATTGGAGAGGGGGAGATGGGAAGGGAGGGGGAAGGGAGAGGGAAAGGGGAAAGGCAAAGAGGAAAGGCAGCAGGGGAGGGGAACAGAGAGGGGGAGGGAGAGGGAGAGTGAGAGGGAAGGGAGAGGGAGAGGGAAATGGAGAGGGGAAATGGAAAGGGGAAAGGGGGAGGGGAAGGAGGAGGGGGAGGCGGTGGGAGAGGTGGAGAGGGGAAATGGTGAGGGTGAGGGAAAGTGAGAGGGGTGAGGGAAAGGGAGAGGGAAAGGGAGGAGAGAGGGGAAGGGAGAGGGAAGTGGAAGGGAGAGGGTGGGGTGGGGTGAGGGAGAGGGGAGGGGGAAAGGTAAAGGGAGAGGGTGAGGGAAAGTGAGAGGGGGAGGGAAAGGGAGAGCGTGGGGGGAGGGATAAGGAAGAGGGGAAGGGCAAGGTAGAGGGGAAGGGAGCGAGGGAGAGGAGAAGGGAGAGGAAGAGGGGAAGGCCGAGGGGAAGCATGAAGAGAGGGGAAGGGAGAGTGGAATGGAGAGGTCAAGGGAGAGGGGAAGGGGAACGGGAGAGGGAAATGGAAAGAAGAGGGAGAGGGTAAGAGGAGAGGAGGAGTGGGGAGGGAAAGGTGGAAGGAGAGGGGAAAGGGTGAGGGAAAGTGAGAGGGAGAGGGAAAAGGGAGAGGGCGGGGAGGGGAAGGGGTAGGGAGAGGGGAAGGATGAGGGTGAGGGAGAGGGGAAGGGAGAGGAAGAGGGAGAGAGGAAGAGGGAGAGAGAGAGGGTGAGGGAAAGACAGAGGGTGAGGGAAAGGGAGAGAGGAAGGGTGAGAGGAAGGAAAAGGGAGAGAGGAAGGGAGAGGGTGAGGGGAAGGGAAGGGAGAGGTAGAGAGGAAGGATGAGCAGAAAGGGAGAGGGGAAAGGGAGAGCGAAAGTGAAAGAAAAGGGGGAGGGGAGGGGAGGGGAGAGGAGAGGAGAGGGAGTGGGGAGGGAGAGGTGGAGGGAGAGGTGGAGGGAGAGGGGAAAGGGTGAGGTTGAGGGAAAGGGAGAAGGTGAGGGAGAGGGAGGGGGAGGGAAGGGGAAGGGAGAGGGTGATGGAGAGGGGAAGGGAGAGGGGAAGAGGGAGAGGGTGAGGCAAAGGGAGAGGGAAAGGCAAAGGGAGAGGGAGAGGGAAAGGGAAAGGGAGAGGAAGGGTGAGAGGAAGGGAAAGGGAGAGAGGAAGGGAGTGGGTGAAGGGAGAGGTAGAGGTAGAGGGGAAGGGTGAGGAGAAAGAGAGGGTGAAGGGAGAGGTAGAGGGGAAGGGTGAGGAGAAAGGGAGAGGGGAAAGGGAGAGGGGAAAGGGAGAGGGGAAAGGGAGAGGGAAAGGGAAAGAAAAGGGTGATGGTGAGGAGAGAGGGTGAGGGTAGGGGAGAGGGTGAGGGGAAGGGAGAGGGTGTGGGTGAGGGGAAGGGTGCGGATGTGGGTGAAGAGAGGGAGGGGAGGTGGAGGGGTGAAGGGAAGGGTGAGGGGAAGGGTGAGGGTGAGGGGAAGGGTGAGGGTGAGGGAGGAGGGAAGGGAGAGGTGAGGGTGGAGGGAGAGCAGAGAGGGGAGGATGGAGGAAGAGGGAAAGATGGAGGGTGAGGGTAGAAGGAGAGGGTAGAGAGGCAAGGGGAAGAGAGAGATGGGTGAGGCGGGAAGGGTGAGGCACAGGGAGAGGGAGAGGGGAAAGGGAGAAGGGAAGGGGAGAGGGGAAGCGGGAAGGGAGAGGGGAAAGGGGGAGGGCGAGGGAGAGGCGGTGGGGAGGGGGAGAGGTGGAGGGAGAGGGAGAGGGGAAAGGGAGATGGTGAGGAAAAGGGAGAGGGAGGGTTAGAGGGTGAGGGGAAAGGAGAGGGTGAGGGAATGGGAGAGGGTGAGGGTGAGGAAGGGGCAGAGGGAAAGGGAGAGGGGAAGGTGGAGGGAGATGGGAGATGGGAAGGTGGAGGGTGGAGGGAGAGGGGAACGAGGAGGGTGAGGGTACATGGTGGGGGTAGAGAGGGAAGGGGAAGGATGGGGTAAGGGAAGGGTGAGGGGAAGAAGGGAGAGGGGAAGAGAAGGGAGGAAGGGGTGAGGGGAAGAAAGGAGAGGGAAGAGAAGGGGAGAGTAGGGTAGGGAGAGCAGGGATGGGAGAAGGGATGGAAGATGAGGAGGGAGAGGTGAGAAGTGAAGGGCAGGGGAGAAGATCGGGGAGGGAAGGGAAGAGGGATGGAAGCGAAGGGAACGGAAGTTGATCGGAAGGGAAGGAAGAGAAGGGAAGGAAAATTGAGTTTCAAGCCAGTTTCAAGTCAGTTTCAAGTTTGGTTTCAAGTTTGGTTTCAGTTTGGTTTCAAGTTCGGTTTTCAGTTCAGTTTTCGTTTGGTTTATATACGCACCTTGTCCCTTTAGACCCATCCCCGCCCACTTCTTTTTTGGAGCCTGATAGGCCCCTGCTGCTTCCGCCTCTCGCGGGCCTCAGCTCCAGCCGCCAGCAGTGGTCCTCTCTGTCCGGTGCTCATGAGTGCAATGCTGCGGCTGCCTGGTTACCAGCCTTTTATACCAAGGATACGTCACAATAGAGGCTTTTCAACGTGTCATAATACATCATCGGTTTATGGGCAATGACAGGTGTTTCATTGTAAGGGGGAGGGAGCAGGCGAGACACGGTTTTAATTCAATGTCCTGAAAAAAAGCAAAAACCTATTTAGTCACAAAAATTATCCTGCGAAAAGCTCAAAAAGACGATCCCATCCTACCCGACATTCTTCCCCATCAGTGGCCTCTGCTTGTCTCTGCTGCGGCGGAGGCCTCCCCTCTGCACTTAGCGCAGACCTCGTGACATCACATTGGAGGGCCTGGCCTGTCACAGGTGTTCTATTCACAGGATTCTGCTGCTGGTGCTAGCGTGGACCTCGTGGCATCACATTGGAGGGCCTGGCCTGTCACAGGGGTTCCACTCACAGGATTCTGCAGCTGGTGCTAGCGTGGACCTCGTGACATCACAATGGAGGGCCTGGCCTGTCACAGGTGTTCCATTCACAGGATTCTGCTGCTGGTGCTGCTGGGAAGGCGCAGACCTAAGGCTGATTTGTCACAACTTGCTTGCACACACACATCTATACTAACACGTGCGCAGACACTTACACAGGGGTGTCACTCCGGGGTATCTCGAATACTCATTTTGGCATATCCCCCCCTATGAGCTGCGAGGTCTTACATCGTCTTTAGAGAGGGCAGGAGGGGGGGGGGAGTAGCCATAATCTTAAAGGACTGCTGGGACTTCGTTACCATGCATCTAGATAACTTTGAGGGAGCTGAGGTCCTAGGTTTTTCCTTGAGGGAGCAGAAGGGCAGCTCTCTTTCTGGAATACTGTGCTCCTGTCCTCCGGGCTCTGCGGTTTCTTTTGTGCAAACCTTCTCTGTATGTATCTCAAATTTGGTCCTCTCACATTCTCAACTTTTTTATTCTTGGTGATTTTAATATTTGGGCGGATGAGACAGTGCAATACTCGAAGGACCGACAGGGTTCCTGTGAAATGCTGAGAGTACAGCACCTTGTGCCTGGGCCCACCCATCAGGAGAGGCATACACTGGACCTTAGTTTTGCATAGGGAGACCTTCTCTCCGTGGGGGGTGTTACTCCTCTGAGTTAGTCAGAACAGAAGGGTGGCCTTCTATATTAAGTGTCCAAAGTATTTAACTCCAGGCTGGGGTTCTACAAAGCCAGTTCCTCGTAGAGCATGGGCCAAACTGGCCCACATAGTGGAAACGAATGCCTCTGATCTGGGAGCATGCTTTCATAGTAAAGTGTGAGGTCGAAGACAACTACAATGCTTTACAATGGAGGATTACATAATTATAATCATTGCAACCTGTACTAATAAACTTGAATCCTTCAAAATGTTGACTGAGGAAGTTTAGGGCAGCTCTTCGGGCTCTTTACTAGACCCATTACCGCCAAAAGCCTGGAAACTGTTAGATTGGGTGTTTCCGCCACTCCTAAACATTTGCAATCAGTCTTTGAAAATGGGTCAAGTTCCATGCGACTGGAAAAGAGCACTAATAACTCCTGTTAAACAAGCATTTGCAATGCAATAGGTCTCGCATTCACGCGAGTTTGAGCTATTGACATTGTAAATGACAATGCCTTTTATCAATGTTTTGGGTTTTAAAACATAAATAAAAGGCATTGTCATTTACAATACTAATAGCTTAAACTCTTGCAAATGCAAGACCTATTGCATTTTTTTTTTTTTTTTTTACTCGACCGCTTGTTAGATTGTAAATATCAGAGGAACAGACCGGCCTCCGACGTCTTCAAAGTAGTGATAAATAATGCCGTGAAGAAGATGTGTAAGTATTGTAAATGACACAGACACAAAGTGTGATGTGAGAGTTACATATGATCCGAGCTATAAACACTAATAAAGCGCTCCAACACCTTTCGCTCTGTGATTACACTGTCGTGGCTCAGGAGAAAGAGCAGGGGGCTATTTCCTGCCCTCTCTGTGATTTGAGTGTGTAGTGTGGCATTGAGTAATGTCATTGCTATCTTTGGCCTAATAAAAAACACTCCAGCTGTAGTAGGGCCCTGACTTCAACTCCGGGTGCAGGGCGGGCTATGCTTTATGGCATGCATGGAGGGAGGGATGGATGGTCTCGGCTGCAGCTCCGGCCTCGTACAGAGCCCCTGCTATTACTAGTGAGCGAGAGGCGCTGAGGTGGTGGTATTGGTGGTGGTGGTATTGGTATTGGTGGTGGTGGTATTGGTGGTGGTGGTGGTATTGGTGGTGGTGGTGTTGGTGGTGCTGATGTTAGAATAGAAAAATTCATGCTTACGCATTGCTTTATGTAAGTTAGCATTCGCGGCACCATTATGAGTTTAGACGCCATTTTAGATACGTGAGTGAAACTAACTTTTGCTCGTTTCTGAGAAAAGGCCCCGTTAGGTTTCACTTCCCAGAAATGATGAAACTGTCCTCATTAATGAATACACTGTTCATGTGCTACATACCTTCCCACTAGATAAAGGTCCTATCCCACTTGTCCAGTGGCGGGTGCAGGGAGAAACAACCTTGAGCTTCTGAGGTAATGTACAATATGAGGATCGAAACGTAATTTTTTTGTATTGCACTGTCTAGCTGCATCTGCTTGGAAAAGTCCACTATGGGCGTGTTTTAATCCAGTTACGAATGGTATAATATATATCTCTATGCTTTTGATTGCCAGTCCCCTCTGCAGCATTCCTAATAGACTGGGCAGACTGGGCTCCGCTCGAGTGTATCTCAATAAACATATATTGGTTTGTATTCTCTACTGTCTGACTGACTCTTCATTTGTATGGAAGGCTGAGAGGTGGTCGTGAGTGACCCGGGTGACCCTAATCGGGCCACTTACTTCAGTTGGCGCCCGAACAGGGACTCCTTCGGGTGAGTGACCCATCCCCTTCCGCGGACGGGGGGAAGGTCGAGGCCATCGTCGGGTCGGACGGACGGATCAAGGATCCCTGCACGAAGAGTTCCTGGTACTCGAAGCTGCCCCTTCTGTCCCACCAGATGGTGCCTCACCCAGTGGTCATCCCGACTGGAGTCCTGAACGGCGAAACCCTTGGATCTGACTGTTTGGTCTGGAGAGTAGGCAGTGGAGAATAAATTTGTTTGACCTGCAAATATCAGGTGAGTTTGTTTTGGTCCTTTGTGGATATGGTACCATTTTGGTTTGTATTTGGTACGGCCTAAGGGACGTTTTTGGAATAAAAGCAATTGCAATTGTTTTGCTAGGCATACAATAGTGAACTTGTTTTCTTTTGAGAATGCCTAGTGCTAGTAAACTGTTTTCCTTGTGCTGCCGTTGTTGTTCTGCTGATGCTCGATTGGAGGAAAGACAGCCAGCGCCTCCAGAAGGCACTCCGAATTTTGAGATGTATGTGAAACATGGTCTTGGCCCTATTATGTTTAGTACATTATGGCACAAATATACGAGGGACAATGCCGAGTTGCAGTAGCCTTTGATGGGCACCTTTGATGAGCAAAAGATTGGGTTTTTGCAAGAACAGTTATTTAAGAAAAGAAGTAGGCAGTCAATGTTCGATTCCCTCAGAACTTGTCAGAAGGAGGCCAGACAAAGGCGATTAAAGATGGAGAGGGACGCACGAAAGGGGAGAATGCAAACATTGACGCAGAAAACTGTAGCACATGATAAAGAGAAACAAGAGTTAGGAATTGAGCGTGAGGATAGGAGATTTCGGTTGCAAATTGCTAAGTCTTATATAGCTAAGGAGGAAGACAATACATTTGTGGAAGAGTTATTAGATAATCGACCCCCACCCCCATATGCCCCGCAAAGGATATATCCCACTATTCCAGTGCCCTCACAGCCACCTGTTACGGTTGCCTCCACGGTCTCTGTTCCTGTATCTACTGCTGTTCTTTCAATGGCTGTGGCATCGGCTCCTCCTCCTCTTCTTTCTTCTGTTTCCTTGCCGTGCATGGCAACTGTGACTGTTAGCACCCCTCTCACACCTATTGTCTCAGCATCCCTCTTGCCAGCTCTTTCTCCTGCGACGCAACCCTCAGCATCGATAGTACCTGGCACTTCTGTTGCTTCTCCTTCTCTGGTTTTTCATCCTCCGGTTTCTTTCAGTGATGGGACGCCAGTGCGCGGGTTTTGAGACAGAGATTCGACAAAGTTTAAAGAGCGAATGGGTCCAAATGTGCTGTCTGAAGTGGGGGATGAAGAAAAACAAGTAGTGGCTAATCAGGCTGCGCAGTGGGGTCGTAATCCCATTTACAGTGTGGAAGATGTTTGGAGTGTGATGAAAGATTTGTACAACAGCATGCCCTTAAGCATGTGTCTGCTACGCTGATTACTATTTGGGAGCAGTTTTTCAAGGATGCTGCACCACAGATTTTATATGATATTAAAGATCGTGTATATGCTAGTAATATGGAGCCTGGCCACGTTTTTGGCAGTGTTACGACATTGATTGCTTACAGGGGTAGGCTACTTGAGAAGAGTCCCACCACGGTATCCCAGTTTCCGATGAGAGAGGCTCATCCCATCTATCACCCAGAGATACCGTAGTTAACAGACGGGCAAAGGGCTGTCACTTGTGCGGGTGTGGCAGCCTGTTTTCAAGAACAGTGGGTTTATACTCCATGGAAAAGTAGTGAAGTTTTGTCTCTTAAGACTTATTTGCCTGATCCTAGGAAAAATCCAACTGCATATTATAAAGAATTGACTGAAGCTGCCTCTTCCACTGTAATGACTCTTGCCGATATTGAAATGTTTTTTGGTCTTCTTGTTCCAGTTGATATATGCAGACAGGTTCATACTCAAGATCATGTAGCGGAGTTGGGGGGTACGTGGGACCAAATTAAAGTATGGGATCAGGAAAGGAAGCCAGGTGATAAGCCCAGAGCAGAGATACTTGCTCTGCCAGGCCGCATTATCACGTATATGTATTCTCTTATTCCACCGAGGAAGGTTGATTGGGACAAGTTAACGGCTTGTCGCCAAAAGAAAGATTAGAGTGTGTCTGATTTTTTGACTCGGTATGAAGATATCTTCCTGGATTACAGTGGGCAGGATTTGTCTATCAAGAGAGGTGTTCGGTTGTTTGTTAATAGATTTGTTTCCAATTTGCTTCCTGAAATTGCGACTCAATTGCAGGCTTCCGAAAGCACCTGGTCCACCTCTTCCCGTTCTGTTATTTTGAATATGGCACAGTATTATGAGCATAGGGATAACGAGGAAAAGGAGAGGACAGAGAAAAAACATAAGGATTTGAAGACAAAGGTGTTGTTGCAACAGGCTTTTAGAGGGAATGGTAGAGGCCGTAGTGGTTTGGCCCGACAGCTTCCACGCACTAGTAGGCAGCCAAACACTACGCCCCTGGGTCCGAATCAGTGTGCGTATTGTAAAAAGGAGGGACATTGGCATAGCGAGTGTCCTGTGCTTTTGTAGAAGGTGGCAGTCCCTAGAGGACAAGGTTCTCGTGGAAGGGGTCATGGAGCTGGTGGGGCAGACAGGGCTCAAAATGCTGTGGCCTCACAGGGTCATTCTGATAATTATTACTTTGATGACCTTCGTGAGGGACAGTACTACCATGATGATTATGATATGGAGGAGGTGACAGGAATGTCTTACAGGTAGAACAGCCAGGGACAGAGTGAGGGACCAGTTCCGATACCTGTAGACCAGCGTGGTCCTTATGTAATGGTAGAACTGCAAGGTTCGACTAAGGAATTTTTGGTGGACACAGGTGTGACGAAAAGTTCTGTTTCTCGAAATATGGTCCCTGGGGCGGCTCTGTCTGGCCATAATAATGTTTCGGTAGGTTTTTCTGGTGTACCGGTTGTAAGCCCCATTTCCAGACCCCTGCATTGACTATTGGTCCTTTCACTGTGGATTCGCCATTCTTGCTGACATCTAACTGTGGTGAAAATGTGATGGGTTTGGATTTGTTGAAGAAATTGCATGCTACAATTTATTGTTCTCCAGCAGGTGTTTATATGACAATGGGTCCAAATGTGGTGCGCGCTAAACAGTGTCTGTCCAAAGATGCGCCCCTTCCTGTTAAATTTAAAGATGTGCCACCCACTCTGTGGGCAACAGGCGACACAGATGTGGGACTGTTGCAGATATCGCCAGTCTCGATACAGGTTAAGGATGGTGCTATTTTACCTCGTATCCCTCAGTATAAAATACTGCAGGCAGGAGAGTGAGCCTTATTGCAAATTGTACAGGATTTGATTAAGAAAGGAGTGGTTTAGGAGACAACTGCTAATATTTGTAATAGCCTTATTCTTCCGATTCTTAAATGGACGCCCTCAGGTTCTCTTGATGAGCATGAAGATGTTTATCGTTTTGTGTTCGCTTTGCGCAAAGTTAATAAAATAGTGGTTCCCCAGTTTCTAGTGGTCCCTGACCTTACCACTCTTTTGACAATGATTCCTTTTCTGCTAAATTCCTCTCTGTGATTGACTTGAAAAATGCGTTCTTCAGTATTCCTTTTCATCCAGATAGCAGATATCTGTTTGGGTTCAGCCTAGCCGGTAGGAGCTTTAGGGTCTGTCAAGCTCCTCAAGGCTATACAGAGAGTCCGAGCATTTATAGTCAGGCCCTGAAAGGTCAATTGGATTCCCTTTCGCTTCCCACAGGTAATGTATTGGTGCAGTATGTTGACGACCTCCTTATCGCTTCTGATACTGAGTAGGTTTGTAGAGATAGTACAGTTAAATTGTCAAGGCATTTGGCCCAACATGGACATAAGGTGTCCCTTTCTAAATTTCAGTATTGTCGACAGGAAGTCACCTACTTAGGTCACCTACTGTTGAAGAAGGGTAGGAGATTGACCCCTGGGCGCATCAGTACCATTGTTAAAATGCCCATCCCACAGACTCAAAAAGATGTGCGCGCTTTCATAGGTATCACTTCCTACCGCCGGCAGTGGATACCTAACTACTCTTTACTACTCAAACCTTTGCTTTTGCTAACCACTAAAGACGTGCATGAACCCTTGCCTTGAATGTCAGCAGTCTTTTGAGCAATTGAAAACTGCGCTTTGTTCAGCTCCAGTACTCGACACCCCCGTTTATAACAAGTCGTTTGTATTGTTCGTCCATGAGATGGCTGGTTGCGCGCTTTCTGTCCTAACAGAAAAATTTGGAGATAAGCAAAGGCTGTGTGCTTATTTCTCTGCTGTTCTTGACCCTGTCGCCAAGAGCCCTCCGAGCTGCCTGAGCGGTCGCGGCTATGGCCGTCTCGATAAGACAATCGGCTGGACTCATACTTGATACCGACCTCACAGTCATGGTACCCCATGTTGTGAATACACTTTTGAATAAGACAAAGACACAGCACCTCACCAATGCACGTCTGACTGGCTATGAATTGACATTGTTTGCAAAACACATCACGATTAAAAGATGTGCCACTTTGAATCCAGCCACGTTACTTCCCCTCCCTTCTGAGAGCGATGAGATTGATAAACATGACTGTATCTTCCGGACGGAAGAAGAGACGAAAGGACGGGTAGAGTTGACTGATGTTCCCATATCTGACCAACAAGGGGCACTACAATTGCTGCCTATGCTATCACCATGCTGCGTACAGTAGTTGAGACATCACGAGTTCCTTATCAGTCAGCCCAAGCTGCTGAGCTTGTTGCCTTAATACGAGCTTGCGAATTGAGTGAGGGACTGGTTGTCAATATTTATACTGACAGATTTATAATGACAGTCAGTACGCCTTTGGAGTCACACATAACTTTGGGCGACTCTGGGCACAGAGAGGGTTCATTACTTCGCATGGCGCAAAGATTCAGCATGGGCTCATATTGAGGCTTTTGTCTGCTTTGACACACCCTACGAAATTGGCTATAGTAAAGTGTAGTGCCCACCGGAAAATTACTGACAATGTAGGTAAGGGAAATGCTTTTGCAGATCAGACAGCTAAGGAAACAGCCCGGACTAAAATGAAAAGGATGTTTGTAGCAGGTCCCGCTAGGTGGGTGCCTGAAGTCACCATGTTTGAGGATACACTTGAGAATGTGAAAGAGATACAAAGCGAGGCCACAATACAGGAATTAGCAATGTGGCAGGAAAGTGCAGCACAATTGAATGATGAGGGATGTTGGATTGATAAGTCAGGGGAGCAGAGATGGATGTTCCCAGATGCATGTGTTCTTCCTGTAGTCACGATGGCTCATGGCCCAGCCCATATTAGTGCCAAGGGTATTTGCAAGTTGTTAGACCCCGTATGGCAGAATGATAACATTTCGAAAACAGCTGCACATTTAGTGAAGTACTGCATGGTGTGCATGATGCACAATCCTGGGAAGAGTACTCCTACACCACGCAGTAATTTTGCACCACCCACTTTCCCTTTTGAGGTCCTCCAGATGGACTATATAGAATTAGATAGGTGCAATAATTTGAAGTATGTTTTGGTGGTTGTCTGTGCATTCAGTAAATGGATCGAGGCTTAGCCCACTAAAGACAATACAGCCGTTACGACTGCAAAGGTACTCCTGAAGGAGTTATTTCCTCGTTTCGGCTTGCCCTGTTTGATTTGGAGTGATAACGGAAGTCATTTTAATGCTTCAGTTTATTTGTGATGGGTTGTGTATTAGGCAGAAGTTTCATGCATGCCCAAGTCGTGGGGGACTGATGTGTACAATGCTGTCACGTCAATGGTACTCAAAAAGATTTCTTTATTCCAATCAATTTGAAGGTTCTTTATTTTTATCAGAAACTCGGTGGTGTCTTTGATGTATGTTGACATGTCCTGAACAAATGCTTGCAGATGTTTATCGAGATATTTCCCCACTGGTTCATGAATTGATCCACGTGTGGATACTATGGGTCTCATCGGTGGTTTGTATAGATCTTTGTGTATTACAACATGTTTAAAGCTAATATATTTTGGTTCCGACTCGGTTAAGATCTAACTATTCATCACGCTCTCAGTATGATTATTTTTTCGAGCATATTTATTATCATTTTTTCGAGCACGTTTATTTATTTATTTTTTCGAGCACCTTTATTCATTATCTTTTGAGTACGTTGGTTCGCTGTTCTTAAGCACTTTTTGAGTACGTTTACTTATTATTTTTTTGAGCACGTTGGTTCGCTGTCCTTGAGCACATTTTTTAAGCATGTTCATTCACGGTTATAGACGACTGGAGACAGTGCACTACACATGTGTACTCATATGTTTACCACAGGGTACCCTTCGGCAGTTTCCTTCACTTGAGGCACCTCTGGAGCAATTGGAATTGAGACATGATTATGTATATGATTTTTAGAAAACGACTGTCGCCTGATTTCGCCATTCATTTTGTTTTTTCTAGAAATAACCCCCAGACGAAGGGCAGGATGTTGCCCGAAATGCATTGGGGCTAAACAAACATACATTTGTTGTTTCTCAAACATTTGTATTATGGATACACACAGAAGATAAACACATTGCATAAAGTAATGGAAGCACAACCACTCATGTCTTTAAATAAAATGACATGTTGGAGTAACCCAATTTTGAATTTGGATTCTGATTTTTCCATTTGGATTTAAGACTGTGCATTCTGAGGGACACTTGCCAGTTTGGCAAGTGCAACAGGTTTATTGTATTCATACACCCAGGTTTAGAGGGTGATACCTCGATGCACACCGCCACAGCGTCTCTAAATTGCAACCAACACTTCGGAATAACTCGTTGGTAGAGACTAATGGTGTGCAGGTTCCAATACCAGTTGAAACCTTGGTTATGACCAGCTGGTTCACTCTCCTACACACATAGCTGGTCATACCCTTGATGGTATTTTCACAAACCATAATAATCTAGTTTTTGAGGTTGTTCAGCCCCTCAGTTGGGTTGATCACTGGTTGATTGAATGCCATGCCCCATTACAGGTGCAAAGTGTCCCTCCCCATGGCATATATGCTGTAGGAGCGTGAATAAAATCACAGCTGAAAACTGGTAAGCAGCCCTGGCAACGGTATCTGATTCTAGGAATAGTTTACTCCCTTCTACAGCAGAGGGTTTTCGTGAATGGATTAACGCGGCCTTGGATACCTTATAAAAATTGTGTTGTTAAAAGAATAAAACGCTCGGCCCCTTGGTTCTTGGCAGAACTCATGTCCCTTAGGCGGGAATGCCGAAGACAAGAGCGGAAATGGCGTGCAAACCCATGTCCCAGTGAAAAAGAAAAGCAGAAAATACTTCTCCGAAACTATAAACAGGCTATCTTCCAGGGCAAATCATGCTTCTTCACAGAAAAGATCAGGTCGGCTGAAAAGTCCTCTAGTATGTTGTTTAAAGTTATAAAGGAGCTATCTGAGCCACCGAGGTTACAGATGCTGAACGTTTCTCAAGAGTTCTGCGATAAGGTTGCAGTTTATTTTCAAGAAAAGGTCCTCAATATTATTCGAGATATCTTCCCTTCTGTAGGGGAGGAATTGGTTTTTGTTGACTCTGCTCACGGTCCTGGTGAGAACCTTTTCACTTCCTTTCCACAGATCTCGGTTCAGAAAATGAAGGAGCTACTGTTGTGTTTAAAATCAGGAGCCCCCTCGGACCCGTCTACGCACTCTATACTCAAACTGGCTCCAGATCCATTGGCCAAATTTTTATGCAAGGTGTTCAACGACACGCTTCAATCCGGTAGTTATCCGGATATTTGGAAGGAAGCCATTGTTACATCGCTCCTTAAAAAACCTAACGCTGATCCCCTGGATCTGAAGAATCTTCGCCCAATTTCTCTTCTCCCTGCTCCTGCTAAGATCCTGGAGAAATTAATCAACAAAGAACTGATGAATTATGTTGATTCCCAGGAGATCTTAGATCCTTCTCAGAACGGGTTTTGCGCCGGTCACAGCACTGAGTCTGCCCTTATTGCGGCTACTGACTGTATCCATGCTCAGATAGATCAGGGTGGGGCAGCGGTTCTGATAATGCTCGACCTATTGGTGGCATTCGACACCATCTCCCCGGCATGCATGGTTCAGCGTCTGCGGCAAGTGGGAAACCTTACAGCTTTTCCATTCATTTATGCCAAATAGGGCCCATATTGTCAGCTGTGTAGGCTTTAAAGCCAAGGCCTTCAGTCTTCCTTGTGGGGTGCCTCAGGGCTCATCTTTAAATCCCACCCTTTTCAATCTTTATATAACTCCCTTGGCTGAACTGGTGCGGTCTTTTGGCTTTCAGGTGCTCTCTTATGCTGATGATTCGCAAATTATCGTCTCCATCTCCAATGACCTGCAATGGGTGTCTGAGTGGTTCAATCAGTGTATGTCCAACATTATTTGCTGGATGAAGGACAACTCACTGAAGATCAATGCAGATAAGACTTAAGTGCTGGTATTTGGCTTGCAGAACTCCATCTGGTCAAACTCCTGGTGGCCGGCAGTCTGTGGTCCCGTCCCTATCCCCGTTAGGACAGCTAAAAACCTGGGGGTCATCTTTGATGATGCTCTGAGTTTTGATGCCCAGGTCAGTCGCACGGTCAGCACATGTTTCTACATCCTGAGGATTTTGAAAAAGGTTATGCCTTTTATTCCGCCTGAGCTGCACCAGTCAATCATTATTGCCCTGGTCACTTCTCGGCTGGACTACTGCAACGCTCTGTACCTGAACATCAACGGTGTTTCCCTTAATAAACTCCAGGTGGTACAGAGTGCGGCGGCCCGTCTTATTTTGAAGATTCCCAAGCGTCTGTCAGCCAGGGATGGGATTCGTTCCCTCCACTGGCTCCCCGTCAGGAAACGTATTAGCTTTAAGGCTCTGTGCATGGTATTTAAGGCCATGCATAGTAAGGGCAGTTCATATTTGAAGTCTCTTTTTCAATGGTATGTTCTGGGGAGGCATTTGAGATCCTCCTCACAGAAAAAACTTGTGATCCCTAGGTTTCGTAGGACCAGATAGGGTGGCCGCTCCTTTTCGGTAGCCGCCGCCAAATTATGGAATTCCCTACCCACTTTCATCTCTAACGCGGACTCCTTCTTGGCTTTTAAAAAACATCTGAAAACCTGGCTTTTTTTGTCCTAGTTTAACTGCTTGATCGCCTCTCCTCCTGTTTCCTTTTGGTCTGCTACAGCGCCTTGACACCCTCAGGTATTAGTTCACTTTACAAGTGTTATCCTATCCTATCCTATCCTAGGTAGCCAGTGTAACCCTCTGAGTGCAAGCGCTGCTGACTGATGTTTTGGTATTCCAAATAGGAGACATGCTGCTGCCTTTTGCAAAGTTTGCAATTTGGTCAGTAGTTTTTGTTGCATAATAATGTACAGGGTGCTGCAGTAATCTAGTTTAGATAGAATTACTGCTGTGACAACTGTCTTTTGGAGGTTAGTTGGGATAAAAGGAAGACGTTTTCTGATTATTTTGAGGATGAAGGAAACAGATGAGGAAATCTGATTGATCTGGCTGTCGAATGTCAAATGGTAAAGCACCCATATCCTGGGAGGTATTGTTTCAAAACAGGAGGACCTCAGTCTTTCCTGAGTTTAATTTTAAATAGTTGTTATTCATCCAGTCTCCTATATTTTTCATGCAGTCATGGAATTTGATGGCTGAGTGGTCTGGGTTGCCTGAGATGAAGACCACAATTTGGGTGTCATCAGAATAAGATATTACTGAGAACCCAAACGTTTTTATCAGCTTGGCAAGCGGAGTGATGTATAAGTTAAAGAGGGTTGGGCTCAGGTAGGAGCCCTGAGGCACTCCGCATGGAAGGGTAAAGGAGTTTGATGCAAAGTTATCCAGTGCTATGCTTTGTTCTCGTTCTGACAGGAATGATTTTAGGAGGGCGAGTGTCATTCCTCTGATTCCTAGTGAATGGAGCCGGTCAGTCAAAATATCATGATTGACTGTCTCGAATGCCGCTGAGAGGTCTAACAAGATGTCAGGCGGACCATACTGGGGACATTGAGGAAGAACCCATACCTTGGCATGTTGTACTTGACGTAATTGGTGTGCCCTTCCAAAATTCTCTCCCCTGGTTTTCTGAGTATATAAGAAAACAGAGGACATCAGAACTCACCCTTAGCCCTTCCTTTCTTTTGAGGGCGATTTGCTGCCGTGCAGCCGGAGTTCACCGAAACCTAGAAAAAAGAAGAGAAAAGGGAACATTAAGTATTCAGCCTTTATTGTGAAAATAAAATGACATAAAACAACATTTAACTGTCTTATGATGCTAAGGCCTGCCAAACCTTACACAAGATTAGAGCGGCATTTCTCTTTTGTCAATCGAGGCCCTTATATTCTCAGCTACAATTAAGGCAGATTCTGTGCTATGTTGGCTTCTAAGGCTAAACTGGTTTGGATCTAAAAGATGATTTGCATCTATAAAGGCTGTCAGCTCCTGGTTCATGGCCTTATCCATGACTTTTGCTGGCAACAAGAGTCTGGATATTGGCCGATAGTTACTCGGGTCTGTTAGAGGGAGATTATTTTTTTTCACTTGTGGCAAAATGGATGCTCTTTTCCACACTTTTGGGAAATAGCCTGGACTGAACATGTCATTAAAGATATTGGTTAGGTAGGCTGAGATCGTTTCAGGAATCTGTTGACGGATTTTTGGGGAACAGAGGTCATTGGCGGAGCCAGACTTAATGGATTTGGCCAATCTAAGGGGCTTATTTATGAACCCTTGCGTCACTTTTGCGCTGCCGGTGCGTCACTTTTTGTGACGCACCAGCGGCGTAAAAATTGCACCATGTTGCGTCATAGTTACAAAGTGACGCATCTAGGTAGATGTGTCACTTTGTAAACCCCTGCGCCAAATTATACCTGCGCCAGGTATAATGTATGCAGGGTGGGCGTTCCGACGCAAGTAAGCCTCGTAGAAGTGACGCAGTGAAATCTATGAGATTTCACTGCACCACTTCTAGGACGCAAATGCGTCAATATCTTACGCCTGCCTCCCAGCAGGCGTAAAACTGACGCAGGCACATTTGAAATGGGACTTGCCCATGTGAAATGACCCATTGCTGAAGTTGCGTCACTTTTGTGACACGCTCCAGCAATGCGTCATTTTTGCGCCTACAGATACGTCAGAAATACTGACGTATCTGTAACTCCTTGCGACATAATGCGTCATACTGTAAATATGACGCATCCAGCATGTCTCAAGGAGGGCGCAATGAAAAGTGACGCATCGCTGTTTTCACGCAGCGATGCGTCACTTTTCATAAATGAGGCCCTTAGTACCTTATCCATTGTCAGTGGTGAGAACGAGATCAGAGATTCTAAGTTGGTTGAGGAAGGTATCTCTCTGGAGAAACAAGTGGTAATAAACCTTTTCCACTTTAGCTTGGAAAAAGGGGGCTATTATATTGCAGAAGGACTGGTTGGAGTTAGTATTTTTGTTTTCGGAGATATTGGAGAGCGATTTGACTGTTTTAAAGAGCTCTTTCGTGGAGTCTTTGGTAGTTTCAATTTTATTGGTGAAGAAAGATGATTTTTCTTCGAAAATCATGGTTTTGTATTCTTTTAGAGATTTTTTTTGTGTAGGTCTCTTTCTTTAATATTGCAGTGTTGGCTCCATCGCATTCTAATCTACGACATAGTTGTTTTTGAGTTTTAAGTTTTTCAGAAAACCAGGGTTCAGTGGGCGTTGGCCTATGATTGGTAGATTTTTTTCTCAGAAACTAATTGGTTAAAGCGTTGTCTAACCAAGTGTGGTATTCAGAGACAACCTGGTCCAGGTTTTTGGCATAGGTGGGTTTTGTCTTATTGAGGACCATTTTTAATTTTTTGGGTTCGAGTTTATGCCACGGGCGTGCTGTTTTCATTGAATTGGGGTGGGTTAAGGATAGCGCCTAGTCTGTCAGTGTGATGTCGAACTCTACGGCTGAATGGTCAGACCAAGTGGGTGGCAGTACTTTTCTGATTTTTATGTAGGGATTGTCTATAAAGATCCTGCCAAGGGTGTGACTCACCACATAAGTAGGATCATTTACTATTTGATTTAGGCCTAAGCTGGTCATGGTTTCTATTAGGGTTTTCTGAATCTTTGTCCAATCGGTTGCCTAGCTGAAAATTAAAGTCACCTAGAATAGTGTAGTTTGTTGTATTAAATCTAGATTCTAGTCTAGGGCTTAGATGCTGGATGAATGAGGATCTGGGGCCCGGTGGACGGTAAATAAGCAGCCCGCTGAAGGTGTTATTTGCATTCAGGCCAATTTTAAAAGACAGGGCTTCCTACTCTGCATTATGCGAAAGGGGTGAGAACGTAGCAGTGAGGTGGTTACGGTAAACTATCGCAAGGCCCCCACCTCTTTTATTTGGTCAGTCTAGCCTGTATATAGAGTAGCTTATGGGTAAAGCGACTACCAAGTCAGGCTCGGAGGAAAGGTAAGCCCAAGTTTCGGTTTTGAAGGCTAGATCCAATATATTAGTATCTATGAAGTTGTTAAACTTGATCTTATTTTTATGAGGGCTCTAGCATTAGTTAGAGTACATTTAAGAGGCTCTTTTATAATTGCTTTATTCGTGCTTACTAGTTTTGTTGAGGAAGTATCATTAGTTTTAAGGTTACAAAGAGTAAGGTTGCAAACCGGGCATTTGGTTTTGCCCAGATTTGCCTGTGGATGGAGGGTAGTACAGAAAGGTCTCTTACCAAAGGTTTTAAGTGTGAGCAATTCCTCCCTCGATTAAGTTAGCTTAATGGTGGTGTCACAGGAGAAACGAGCAGGGGGGCTGGCGCTGGTCACTGTCCGTGCGCAGATGGTCTTGCCTCAGGCGTGCCAGCTGCGCAGACACGCTGTGCCGGAGAATTTGTAGGTCGGCATCGGGGATGTGTGAATGTATGATGATACAACGCGTACCATCACAACGTGGTATGTTACATCGCGGTCTTGACAACGCAAGTCGTTACATCGACTTGCGCTGGAGGGCGCTGGACTTAGGAATAGTGTGAATTACTATTACCATCACAACGCGGTATGTTACATCGCGGTCTTGACAACGCAAGTCGTTACATCGACTTGCGCTGGAGGGCGCTGGACTTAGGAATAGTGTGAATTACTATTCCAACTCCAGTCTACGTACAGTAGGGAAGGTGTTGGACTAGTAATTCACACTATTCCTAGTCTAGAGCGCCCTCCAGTGCAAGTCGATGTAACGACTTGCGTTGTGAAAACCACGATGTAACCATACCGCGTTGTAATGGTTTCGTGGTAAAGGATGTTTCCCGGATGTGTCCGGGGGCGTGGGGACACGCACTTTGCAGCGCAAACTAAAAATAGTTTCCTTGCAGGTGAACACTACTAGTAACATAAATCAAACTAAAGTAAAAGGTTAATCGCTAATAATGCATTAAAGAAGTCACACGAGTGGGGCTCAGAAGCCCCTGGGCCCTGGAAGAGAAAGTTTGAGAGATGGAAGAGAAGCAAAAAGAAACGGAGGAGAGGAAGAAGGAAAGGGAAAGACAGTTGGAGGGGGAAAAGATAGCCCCTGAGAGAGAGGGAAGCTTAGGAAGGCAGCTATGACAGCTCCATCTGGGATAAATAACTCTACCTCCACTTCAGGCCAGGTTGTGACTAATGTTCCAAGAGATCTTGTGCATGTGTATGTGAAAGAGCATGACATTTTGGAATGGTTTGTGGACTTTGAGGTCGCTTGTATGGAGCAGTCCTTGAATGACTCAAATGGTCTATGAGCGAATGAAGGAAGGTCTGATTCAGAGATTTGGACTGAAGCTAGCTCAGTACCATCAAAGGTGCAAGGATTGTAAGAGGGCGAATGGTGTTCCTTTTGAGATATGGAATCATGGAGTATTGTGGGGTTGGGATGAATGTGTGAGGGGGTGAAAGTCAAGGATTTTCAATCCTTTTACCAGTTGATGGTGACAAACCAACTCAATGAGGAATGCCCTACCCCACTTAGGCAATACTTGTCAGATATGACAGAGAGGGATTCAGGGAAGCTTGCAGTGTTGGCTGACTAGTGGTTAGCTAACAGTATGAACAAGGACTACAACAGCACAGTTCTGAGCCAAAGGGGGAGAAGAGCTCTCCCCAGCCTGGTGCCAAACCTGAGGGTAAGGATCAGGGTAATTCCCATGAGACCCGAGGAGGGCCCAGGAAAAATGGAAATAGTAATGGTGTGTCCGGTAAGGAGTTTCATGAGAAGGCAGGACAGAAAAGTTCTTCCAAGACTTGCTACAAGTGCCACTAGGTGGGACACTTTAGGAGAGACCGTCAGGTGAAAGACTTTGTACCAGCTCCACCTGTGATAGTGAGTAAGCTCCGCATTGGTGAAAGCACTCAAGGGGCCGGATGTGCTCAAGTTAGTGGCTATGGACATTTGGGAGACTGACCCAGATGCTCTGAAGCACATTTATCCTAACATGATGGGGTTTGTGCAGGAAGTTAGTATCAATGGAAGGGCAGTGCTTTCCCTGAGAGATACTGGAGCCTTCTGCACAATGGTTGGGATGAAGCACCTTAAGCCTAAGGAGATTCTTCCTGGTACCAAGGATACAGGTTTGGTAGACAGTGGAGAGGTCATGGAGTACCCGCTTGCCCATGTGGAGATTGAGCTCAGTGGCAAGGCAGCCATGGTCAATGTGGGGGTAAGGGAAAGAAAAGATGCTGGTTGTTTCTTGTGCAATGATTTTATTGCCCCTGGTTTGGTGCCAGGACCAGAAGCCTTTATGGCTTTGACCATGTCAACTGTGTTGACCAGAGCAGAGACTGCACACCAGTCTCTGGAGGGGAATGGATCATTCCAGATTGTCAAGGGCTGGAACAAGGTAGTTTGCAGGAAAGGGCAGACACCAGTAAAGCAGTGGCCGTGGAGGTCATCGCTTCTGCTCCAGAGGTAGGTAGGATGAGGCCCCTGAAACAGACCAGGTGTTGATTGTAGGTTGCTTCCAGAGCTACAGGATTTGCTAGCTCCTAGAGGTCCCACCCGAGGGTGGGGATTTCTGCAAGGCACAGGAAGAGTGTTCTACTCCTGTTGGACTTCGGAAGGAAGCCCAGCAACAGGTCAGCAATGGAATAATTGGGGAAAGACTATGGTGACCTGGAGGATGGCCTATTGTAGAGTGATCCAGTGAATCCTATGCCAGTATGAAGCAAGCAGCTAGTGGCTCAGTTGTTAGAAAGGAATTTCCTGTTGTCACTGGCCCATGAAGTGCCCTTAGCAGGACACTTGGGCATTAGAAAAACCAAGATGGGTTGGACCCTCTGTTCTACTGGCCATCGATGCGCAATGACACAGAGTGGTTCTGTGAAACCTGAACCCCTTGCCAGGTGCATGCTAAGTCAGGAGGGAGAACAAAGGCACCATTAGAGCCTCTACCAGTTCTAGGTGTTCCGTTTGAGCAGGTGGGAATAGACTTAGTTCGTCCATTTGACCCCCCTTTTCTGTGAGGCGCAAGTATATCTTGGTTGTGGTGGATCACTGAGGAGCGTGACTGCATGGGTAGTAGCCAGACCTCTCAGGGGGATTTTGTCTATGGTTGGATATCTGAGAATGGTAATATCAGGCAGGGAACCTATTTCCTCTCTTCTTATATGAGAGAGGTGTGGGAACAAGCTGGTGTGACATAGCACTTCTCCACAGCATACCACCCACAAGCCAATGGTTTGAAGGAGCTGTTTAGAAAAACACTGAGCAGCATGATGGAAAATCTGGCAGAGAGCCTCAGGAGGAAGTGGGATCTTTTCCTGCCATGCAGTGTTTAATTTGCAAAAAAATGAGTGCTGGTGCCAGAAGCGAGCTCAGAAGTTCGTGGCTGGCATTATTAAATGTTGGCGTACCGAATACTAAATCTGCATAGTGTTGATTCCACTTCATGGATCCTTAATCTACTACCAGACACCCATGCCCCTTTATCTCACTCTTGCAGGTTCCTGCTTTCTCCCTTTCTGAATGTTTCCGTCTTTCTCATCCTCCTTGTTTCCCCTTTGTATGTTTTTCCCTCTCTTGCTCTCAGTAAATGTCTGATGAGAAAAAATAACTGCTGGTCCACAAAAATTATTGCCAGTGGGCCCCACGGGCAACCACTGTTGTGTAGTTCCTATATTACCCATACAGGACCTGCGCGTTCGGATAACATAAACTGTGTGTTTGGTGGCAGACTGATTCTGAGCACCCCCACCTAGAATGTTAGCCTGTTTGCATAACCTAGCTCACAGTGCCACTAGTGTCTCCTCTTATCGGGGAGAGAATAGTTTCTGGCAACCTCAGAACATGACAACCCTGATCCCTTAGGATCATGGAAACAATGTACTACCTTTCGCTCAGTCACTCGTGCTCACTTATCTTGTCTCAGAGATACACAGAATAAACAGCCTGGGTGTTTCAATAAGGGTTTATTGAACAGTTGTTATTCTTGTGTAGAATATATGAGCTGCAATAACCATTAGACAGTAGCAGAGATATATGATTAGCAGTACAGTGAATATAAATGGATAGTACAGTTCTACCATTTTGCAATAAGCATAAATGAATGCATGAATATAAAGTGCAGGATAAAAGAAAGCGCATACTCCTACGATGCCTATCTAGATGTACCTGAGTGTACTTAGCATGTGAGTAGGTGTGAAGCCAAGAATCCCTCTAGGATTTAGTCGAACCCCATTACCTGAAGTGTGAGATTGTAGGAGCCCTTCTTGGTCTCGAGTTGGACACCCCGCGAGGGATGTTCAGACCACTGTCAGCTGGAGCGTCTGCATGCAGGAGCCTCAGCGTCTCTGGTCAGTGTGTCGGCCTGGAAGTCTCTGTGCCCTCTGTCTAACATTAGCAAGAGGTGCTATATTTATACAGAAAGTATCTAGGGCTCCTTTGTCCCTTGTTGCTTGTATTAGCCATTGTTGGATTTGAGGATGATGTATGGGATGAACCGTGTACCTAGATATGGGGAGGAAGGTGGTGTAGCCCCAGCCTGGTTTCTAAGAACCCTTATGAATATTCATTCATACTGTGTGAGTCTATTGATGGAGTTATAGGACTCTATTGTTCAGAAGAAACCCTCCTTCTGCACCCAGGACTAGAACTAGGTAAAGTTTCAATCCTAAAAGGCTTGTTACAGTGTGGTGTAGGGGAGGTAATGTAGGTGAAGGGGTATGATGTTACCCGGGCCTATATTAGGGTACCTATATGGAACATAACACCCACTCCTCTTCCGAACAGTCAACGATGAAAAAAAATGCTAGTGGACTATTCTATTTACTAGACAGTAGTGTATAGAACAGTTTTCAATGAGCTTCGTTAAAATCTTGTTTTAAAATCATTTAAAAAATAGTTTAAAAAGGGAAAAATTAAACATTTTACTACGAAAATCAGTTATTTGGAATTGTCACTTAAGCCACAGTCCTAATTGAGTTCGTTTATACAATTTGAATGTCTACAAGCGTCAAAAAGGCCATGCTTTTCAGCGAGAAAGTGTCAATTTTTAGGAAGTGTTCCAAATTTAGTTAAGTTTAGAGAAAAGGAAAATCCGAATTCTTTCCCAGCACACGATGAGCCAATTATAGATTAAATGTCCTGGCTGGGAGACGCAACATCATCGCTGCTAGCTGCTGCAGGGGAAGGTCCTTGTAACACCTCGCAGAGTACGTCAATGGAGCACAGATAATATTCAGTACTGCCAATAGGTGGTGTAGAGGCAGCCGGTGCTGTAGTCCATACCTGGGTGCTAGTGGTGGGGCTAAAGCTCACCCCAGTTGTAAAAGGCACCTGCGGATTCTCGAGGAATGCGTTCATCAGTATAGGAATACGCTGGGGACATTGCCGAGCATGAGACCTCAAGGGTTCCAGCCTGGTATTCAAGTCTGCAGGCGTGTCCGTTGCGAGTGTCAGACAGAGGTCCAACACGCATTCGTCACTGCAAAACAGGCATCGAAGAACAGGTAAGATGCAGTCCATCCATACTGGTCTAAACGATAGGATCCAAGAGGCGCTCAGTTCCCGTAGGCGAGGTGTGCCCAGATGCTGTTCCATGCGTTCACGGTATTTCCGCTCCAGGAGCGCTTTTGCCATCTCGTTGGTGATTGGGCCATCCATTGCGTAGCAGGTAAATGACAATCAGGATTCCCGCCATTGATAGCAGGATCAGAGGTAGACCTCCAAAAATGCTTCCAAATACGGAGTGTATAAAGTTTGGAATAACTCCGAGGATCGTCTGAAAGGTGCTAAGAAGTCCTGACCCAATGGTCTTAAATAGGTGTACAATACCACTCGTATCAGACATATTAAAGATACGACCCACCATTTCTGCGAAATGAATGGGGCAGTTTGTACGTATAAGTGCCTGTATCTCCGTCTAGGTCCTTGCGATTTGAAGATTAAAGGTCTCTCGAGCGGAGGTTAAGGGTACGGTTTGCTGTAAAAGCATGGCTTTCAGTCTGCTCAAAGTATCAAATTGTATAAAAGAAACATTCAACGAAGGCCATAACGGCGCCTCCCTGACTTTACTTGTTCTGGGAAACAATACTTGCATACAGCAAGTAACCCTGGAGTTCACAGTGACCAGATAGGCAATGCCCGGCCCACAGCAACCTTTTTTTTTTTCCTTTTTTTTTTTTTTTACAGAGTTTTATATAGCACGAACTTGACCCGAATCGGGTATCAGAGCGCTTTACATAGCAACAGTTGCATTACATGAGGACACATTCATTTTTGTTAGGCATGGGGAGATTAAGTGATTTGCCCAGAATCACAGGATGTTCAGCGTCATTGCCGAGACTCGAACCCAGTTCCCTAGATTCGAGGTCGACCGCCCTAGCCATTAGGCCAACTCCTCTCCCCTTGATCGTTCAGCATCAAGTAACTCCCATTTGAGAGCAGCTTGAATACCGGTTTAATCACGGCTGCTAGAGTCCCTTTCATGTGGCAGGACAAGTGTGCTATCGACCCATTACACGCTCATATATGAAACGTTTCTGACGTTGTTTCTGGGGACCTTGTAAAAAATCCCTAAGATACATGTCTTGTGAGAGTAAGGCTAAGTGTTGTTTCACTTCTATGAGTGTTGAGGTTTCTAGCCAATCAAGGCACAACTTCCCAACACTGTAGGATGTCACTACCCCTGGGTGTTCTCTTTGTACATAACGTGGGTCTGGCCTATGGATATTAAACCCTTCGGTGATACCCAAGAATCTTTTATGGCATATGTTTGTGTCTAAGGGCCAAACCACCCATTTTTCCCAATTAGAGTCTGATCTATTGTACTGTAAAATGTCATCTACTGTTGCCCCTTCCTGTGAAGTCGAATTTTGCCACCCTCCCATCTGTGATGGTGTTGGAAATCGAGGTGTGTTCAGGTCCTTGATCTTGGCTAATCCAAGACAGGATGTCTGTTGCACAGTTTCGTTTAGAAATTCATCTGCTGTGGAATGAGGCATGCTCTAAAATAGCTCTTCTGTTCCCTGGACTTGCCAGTCTCTAGAACCCCAGACTGATTTTAAGTCTATTGTGTCCTTCCATAGGTCAAAACCTTGTTCAGACAATTGGGCAATAAAGGAAGCAGGGTAAATCTGTTTGGTGTTTGTCAACATAATTTTCAGTGCCGATATTCGTGTAACCTTATAATAATATGAGGTCGGGTCACTGGTGTTAAAGCCTGAAACGTATGAAAACTTCTGTGCAAATGTGTGCGAACTACTTTTTGGTGGTGTAGGGCAATGTTCCCACTGATGGTACTCAAAAACATTTCTAGGTGAAATAGAATTGTGCAGAAAATGATGACCATAATGTTGGTAACAGTACAAAGTGTCATAGTTTGAATTACTTTCTAACATTTCAGTGTTCGGAAATGCAGCAGTTTTTTCTAAATCAGACAACATGTTATTAACAGTTTCAGAGTCCCAATCATCAGAAAATGTACTGGAGGTAATGATATCACTTAATGAAATCTTAAATATATGAGATATTTTTAAAAGTTCAGTTGGTCCGAATATTTTGAAATCAACCTTGTCCCAAACTATATCGTCCGGTATAGGAACTGCTGTAATGTTCACTGATGACAAGTCTCTCTGTTCACGATGAGACGATTGATGTGGTTTTAGAATCAAATTAACTTTCTGGGCTGTGGAGCTTTGTTGAAGATATCGTCCATTAATAAGCATGCTAAAAGTTATAACTAAGCCTAGCCAGAAAAGAAAAAATAGTATCCCAGTAATTACCCAGAGTTCTAACCAAGGCGATACCAGGTAAGTCTTTTGAGAAAGTTTAGAAAGTCTTTAACTTGCTGCTTGCGTGATTTTGGGCTGGCGTCGTTTCCGGTTCACTTGGATCCAAAGAAAACGTATCAAAGTTCATGAAGTAGCCAGAAGCAGTTCGATCAATTGTAGGAATTGCATCGGGATTGGTTGAAATCGCATTTTGCTCTCGTCGGGCATGTTGATGTAGACATCAGTATTTGGTCTGATTACAACCTGGTTATTATTTTGAGTTTCATTTTGAAGTTGAACTTCTGGTTCAAGGGGAACGAGTTCCATAGCATTGTTGCATAGTCCTTCATTCCGCACAGGAGGCTCTTCAAACGTGATGAGTCTTTCTGTTTGAACTTCTTGGATTGTAGCGAGAGGAGGGCGTCTGCTACTGTGGAGTCCATGAGGCCTACTGTTCAGTATCGGCCACATAGTGTGGTTTGATTAAGTCAAATGAGACAAATCTTTTCTCCTTTTTCCCGGCAAGAGGCGGCAAAAGTACAGTTCTTGTTCCTTGTACTGCTAGGACCGCTACAGTCTTTCTGTAGGATGGCCCGAATTCTTTCTTGTCCGCTATTTTCTCTCTGACCAGATCCCCGACTTTTGGGATCCAGACAGGTCTTGCCGTGACTGCCTTGACTTCCCCAGTGGCGGTTTGTTTGGTGTTGACGTTACTTCGTCTTGTCCTGGATTCATTTAGATCCTGTAAAACAGCCAAACGATCATGGATATCAAATGCTTTCCCATCCGCCACTGTGCCTTCACAATCAAGATCAGGTACCAACATTCTCGTCCCAAATAGGACCTCATATGGAGTGACACCCCTAGAGAACTTCTTGGCTGATTGTTGAGTGCTCTCTGAACCCCATATAAGTTATTGACCCAAGTACAGCCCTTGCCTAATACCCTAGCTGTTAAAGTTTGCTTTAAGTCCCGGTTTTTCCTTCCCACTACCGAATTTCCCTCAGGATAGTACAGAGAGGAGTACCGCAATGCCACGCCCATACTTTCCATGGCCTCTTTGTAAGCCCGAGAGCTAAACGCCGGGCCACGGTCAGAATGTAACGTGCCAACTGCGTATGTCCCTATAAAGACTCGCAAATCTTTTATAACAGTTCGGGCGTCAGCCGAGCGCTGAGGCCAAACCCATAGGAATCTGGAACAAGAATCCACTGCCACCAAGATATACTTGTAAGCCTCATCAGATTGTAAAGGACCGCAGTGATCCAGATAAACACAAGCGAGAGGTTTGTCTGATTTTAATAATGGTGTCTGTGCCGGGCGTGTTTGTTTCGCTAGACCTGGCCACCAATAGCGCTGTTTCAACAAGGAAATAGTCGCTGTAACGCCTATGTGCGCAGAACCCAAACCCTTGTGTGCTGCAACAATCAAACCATGTCTACGATCCATATTTGGTATTACTCTATCCCCCACTCCAGGAATCTGAGCATATGGAATGTTGTGTGCATCTAATTTGTAGGAGTGCTTGAGTGGAAATGTCTTTGATACTGCTGAGCTGCCTTTGCGCGAAGCAATGACAGCCACCATAATATCACCGTCTATCCTCGTTTTAGAACGAGTGATTGCAGCTACGGAAGCCGTTCGCACAGCCCCCTTTGCGGCTTCATCAGCCAATGAATTCCCTTCAACGTGTACGCCATCACATTGATGACTCAGTGTATGGATCATGTGAGTCCTTGGTAGTTTGTTTTTCAACTCAGCTACCTGTTCCCATAGCATTTTATGCTTAATTGTGCCACCTTTTGCATCTTTAAACCCGTTTAGTTCCCAATGTTGTAAATACTCATTGTACGACTGTACACAGTAAAAGGAATCACACACAATAAGTGTGGGGAATTCATGATCCGTATTTATAAGTGCCAGTATCAGTGCTTTTAACTCTGCCAGCTGAGCCGTGCAGTCTCCTAGAGATTGCGTTTTTGTGCAACTCGGATGGAACTTTCCATCCTGCATGCGACCTTTAACGATAGCACACGCTGCACTGTATTGTTGCTTACTCCCTATGGCCGGTTGAGCAGATCCGTCAGTGTAAATAATGTATTCATACTGATCTAGAGGCAAAATCTCATTTGGTAGAGGATATTCTTGTTCGTATTGCAAGAATGCTTGTGTTTTTAGACTTGGATCAAATCTGTATTCAACATCCGTTGCAGTAAGAGAATTAGCCCATTGTATCCATCTCGGATGTAAGGCTTTCGCATTTGGAATGCTAGCCTTTGTAACAGCTTCTAAAGCTGGTACTGACTGGGGTGACAACGATTATGCGTTTCCCATGAGCCAGTGCTCTTTCTCTTGCTACAGCGGTCTGAACAGCTGTCAGTATTTTTTCTGTTGAAGTGAAACACATTTCTGCGTTTGTGTACAGGTGTGATTTGTATGCGATCGGTACCGTTTCGCCTTCATTGAAGGTTAAGTAAGTGTACCTGCATTGACCTGCTATTATTCTGATCACTAAGTTGCGTACGTTTACGCGTGTCTGTAAGTGTTTGGAAGCAATCATGTCTTCTTGTAATGAACATAGGATATTCGAATGTTCCTGTGTCCAATGTCTAACTGAAAAGTCAGGTTTTATTAAGTCGTAGAAAGGTTTTACTCTTTCTGCGTAATCCAAAATGTATGTTCTGCCGAAATTTAGGAATCCCAGTATAGACTGCAAATTTTTTTATATTTTTGGAGGTTGGAGCAGCGCACACTTTTCTAAAAGGTTAGCTGCCAGGCTTTTCCCTTCACTTGAAAGCTCATATCCTAAAAATAGGACACTGAGGTGGGCTATTTTTGACTTCTTAAAGTTAAATTTGTAGCCCTCAGAGGCGAATCCCATAATAATGGTGCTCACCCTGGTCAAGTGCCTCATTAAGTCATCGTACGTCAGATAAATATCATCCACATAGGACAATGCTTCCTCATCAAAATGTAGGAGTAACTCAGTTACCCTTGCTGAAAATACCCCGGGGCTGTTCTTATACCCCTGGAGGAGGCGACAAAATTGGCGCTGGGACCCTAACGCTGAGAATGCGGTCAAATACCTCCTTTCAGGCGCTATATTTTGGCAGAAAAATCCATTTGAGATATCAAGTGTGGTTTTGTATTTTTTCCACACAATGTTATTCATTAATGCGGCACTGTGTGCGTTTTGGACAGCGAATGTCTTTGTGCAAGTGTTTAAGTGTCTGTAATCTAAAACTAGACGATATGTATTGTCAGGTTTCATGACAGGAAACAAAGGATTGTTCATTGGTGAGGTGCATGTTTCAATCACCCCTTGGTATTCAAGTTGATCTAATATCTCCCTGACCTGTTTTTTAGCTTCTTGCTTTATTGGGTATTGCCTCTGAGCATTTGGTGAAACTTTTAACAGGATCACGTGGTGGGTTGAATCCTCATCCCAACCGGCATGATTTTTGTATGATGCTGGAGCTAGGGCTACTGCCCACTCCCGTGCATATGCATGTTTAAGGTGTATGGAACGAGGTCGGAGAATGCTGGAAAAATTATGTTTTCCCCCCCTAGGGCACTCTATAACGAATGCTGGCGGACAATCTTGTTCTGCTAATAGGATGTCATACCCAGATGACAGATTTTCCCAAAAGAGACTCTTAACTTTCCTGGGCTTGTCCCCCTCCATTTGGAGTGTTATCTCGTGTAACTTATGTGGGACGCTCACCCTGGTCATTCAAGTCCGCTGTCACCAGAAATTCCTTCAGGTTCTGGCGAGCTATTGTTACTTCTGCCGCACTGTCTAGCATCGTCTGAGCCCATTCCCCGTTCAGAAGCTGCCTCCTCAGAATTCTGGGCATGTCTGATCTTCAGGCCTGCAACTTTCTTTTTTTTAAACTGAGGTTTTGATTTTGGCTTTTCTTCTTTTTTGTAAGTGTAGTCTTGAGCGTGCTGTTTGTCTCTGGACTTTGTACGCTCTTCTTTGTGTTCTGACCGTCCTTCTCTCTCTGAGTTTTTCGTCGAGCCCTGAAAGGAACGAGAGGAACGTGTATCAGTATCCTGATACCCGTCAGGTTTCCTAATATTATCCCTATTCCTGAGATTATACCTCTTTTCAGAGGACTCCTGTGGAGGAGATCTACCTCGGGATTGAGATCTCTTTTCTGTAAAGTTTTGTTGTTTTTTATCCCACTTCGTTTTAGAAGAGGCAGGTGTCTGCTTTGAAGTGTCCTTTTCAGGACTGCCATTAAGTTGTGGTTTTAAAGCTTTCCCACTCCAACTGTCTCTGCCTAATTCTGCATATGCAGTTTCAATTATTTTGGGCAGTTCGTGTTGTTGATCTAACGGATTGAACTCCCTTAGGCGTTGGCGTATGGCCACTGAAGCTGCTTCCCCTTTTATATTAGCTAGTATTATGGCTGATACCTGCTCATAGTTATTTAATAACTTCATCCCCAAGTTCAGAGCAGGCTCTGCTCCGTACTCATTTTGTATTTGTCTTAATACATCGGGTATTACTGCTAATGAAGGAATACCATGTGTTCTGGTATATATGGCAGCAAAGACTGTACCCCAAGTGGTACAATCCTCTAACTGTGGTGTTATCCCCGTGGGAAAGCAGATTGTTAGCATTCTGTGTTTTTTAAACGTGGTAGTATTTGGAAATACTGCCTCGAGCGGAGTTATTTTCTGAGCTACCCAGAATGGTATTTGTTCACGTTTTGTGGGCATTTTGCCCATTACCGCGTGTAACGTTTGTGGTGTGATTTTAGTTGCTGTACTCTGAGATTGAGTTCCATTTGTTGCAAGTGTTATTGGTTGGACTGTGAAAGTCCTCATGACGTATTGCGTCAGGTTTCTGTAGATTCTAATTAAATCTTTGTGTTGTATGAGTAAGTCTGGTTGTGGCATTGTATCAATGTCAGGATGTGGTGTGTAGGCCGCTAATATTGGCCATGTTGCCCCGTCTCCTCCGAGCAGGCCTAATCTTACTCTGTCTCTTATATGGGGTAGGGCGCCTTTAAACCAGTAAAAATGTTCCTGGTACGTGAGTGGAACTTCTATGTCCTCGCAAGGACCATATTCCACTGGTGCATCTCCTTCTACATAGTAGTGAAATGTGTGTGTTCTTGCATCTGCTTCTGGGAATGTAACACACGAATAGAATACCTCTGTTTTATTTGGTTTGTGTGCCTCAATTACGAAAGCTACTAAGCCACACCTAGCTGGTAAACCATTTTCTAATAGTTTCAGGGTGATTGTATGTCTGAATTTAGGTGCAATGAGAATTCCATCCACCTCTTCATCTTCTACTGAGATGCGTCTAGCCCACACCGGGTTATCTTGGTTGGTTGTGTCCTCAGTCATTTTGGAAAGTAGTTTGTTCAAGGGAACTAAGATAAGGTGTTATGCACAATTTTAGGAACAAAATGTCCTTCAAGCTTGATTGACCAGCAGGCAATAAATAGGATATTTTGCCTACTCAGCTGTGGCAGAGTTTTTGTGCCCACCCACTCCAGACATCTATGGTATGTTGTGAGTAGGGGTCTCTGAGAATAGCACGACTGAACTACTCAGATTCTACTGTTAAATAAGTACCTAACCAACGTTGGCGGCGCCATGTCGTGTAGTTCCTATATTACCCATACAGGACCTGCGGGTTCGGATAACATAAACTGTGGGTTTGGTGGCAGACTGATTCTGAGCACCCCCACCGAGAATGTTAGCCTGTTTGCATACGCTAGCTCACAGTACCACTAGTGTCTCCTCTTATCGGGGAGAGAATAGTTTCTGGCAACCTCAGAACATGACAACCCTGATCCCTTAGGATCGTGGAAACAATGTACTACCTTTCGCTCAGTCACTCGTGCTCACTTATCTTGTCTCAGAGATACACAGAATAAACAGCCTGGGCGTTTCAATAAGGGTTTATTGAACAGTTGTTATTCTTGTGTAGAATATATGAGCTGCATTAACCATTAGACAGTAGCAGAGATATATGATTAGCAGTACAGTGAATATAAATGGATAGTACGGTTCTACCATTTTGCAATAAGCATAAATGAATGCATGAATATAAAATGCAGGTTAAAAGAAAGCGCGTACTCCTACGATGCCTATCTAGATGTACCTGAGTGTACCTAGCATGTGAGTAGGTGTGAAGCCAAGAATCCCTCTAGGATTTAGTCGAACCCCATTACCTGAAGTGTGAGAATGTGGGAACCCTTCTTGGTCTCGAGTTGGACACCCCGCGAGGGATGTTCAGACCACTGTCAGCTGGAGCGTCTGCATGCAGGAGCCTCAGCGTCTCTGGTCAGTGTGTCGGCCTGGAAGTCACGGTGCCCTCTACCTAACATTAGCAAGAGGTGCTATATTTATACAGAAAGTATATAGGGCTCCTTTGTCCCTTGTTGCTTGTATTAGCCATTGTTGGATTTGAGGATGACGTATGGGGTGAACCGTGTACGTAGATATGGGGAGGAAGGTGGTGTAGCCCCAGCCTGGTTTCTAAGAACCCTTATGAATATTAATTCATACTGTGTGAGTCTATTGATGGAGTTATAGGACTCTATTGTTCAGAGGAAACCCTCCTTCTGCACCCAGAACTAGAACTAGGTAAAGGTTCAATCCTAAAAGGCTCGTTACGGTGTAGTGTAGGGTAGGTAATGTAGGTGAAGGGGTATGATGTTACCCGGGCCTATATTAGGGTACCTATATGGAACATAACACCACCGGCTCGAATTAAAAATATTGAAGGGCCTATAAGGCGCATCCTCTGAACCCCAGGCCCATGTAAGGTGCTGGTTAAAGGAACCTCCCGCCCCCTTTCTCCAAGCCTCCAAATTAAAAATAATAACTTACAGTTACAGTACTAAAATCAGGGCCAATGTCCCCCTAGACAAGGTGCTGAATTTGGGTCAAAATTTAGACAGAATATAAGGCGCTTGAGAAGGGCTTCTCAAACAGGGGCGTTACTATTGCTTTTTTAAACATAGCCAGAAGTGACACCGTTGAAGATAACTGGACAGTGGTCTAATGATGAGCCCAATGTAAGTGAACGGAGAGCAGTCAAGACATCTTACACTTTAAGTTTAATAAATCTGAAAGGGCAAGGATTGTCCAGACTGCTCAAACTAATATCAAGGGTATCCTCAAAAGCGGAATGCTCCACTGCCCCATTATTGTTGTTAACAGAACTAATGTTGAACCGAATTAGCTTACTTTTGGTATCAAGAATTTAGAAACTATCCAGATTGAGATGGGCAGCCCTTGGCGCCAGGATTAGGCATGGACAGTCTTGAGTGCATATGTCACAGTCTGAAGAGTGCTCTGGATGCAGGAAAGGGAGAAAGAGAGAAGTTAGTGATAGAAAAGGAGTTGACGAAGTAATGAAAATAAAAAAAAGATTACTAAATTAGAAACTCCAAGAGAGAAGGGTGCTTAGCTCCCGCCTACTGGGAAATAAATGTTACAAAATAAATATAAAATTGAACACAATTAAATTAACTGCAATAAAGTCAATTGTCTAGTTGTTAGTGTAAGGCACAGCAGCGGGAGAGGTGGGGGTGCAGGAACAGACCAGAGTCTGTTCCACGGTCACATGAATATTCTTCCATTCCTACACGGGCCTGGAGAGAGAAGGGAAACTGCAATGAGAAACTCGTGACTCTAATTGGGTGCCCTACTTTCTCATGTGGCTTCTGAATCTGAAAACTGGGTCAACCTAACAATAATCTATCCCAAAAAAGCTGCGTGTACTACTCCTAAAGGTATACAGAAGTATAAAGTATAAGCTCCGATCAGCAAAATGTTTATTTTATTAAATTCATATAAAATGTGTTCTTTTTTCTTCAATACCTTTGTTTCGTGGTATTTACGTCAAAGCCTAACATTTCGCTTTTCACTGTGAGTAGATGATGTTTCCCGCCCCTACTCGGTGACTAAAAATAATTATTGCCGAGCGTCGGATCCTGGTGGATGCAGACCACTAAACCCCCAGGCTGTGTGGAATGCGGTTTTCTGTGGGGGTACTTTGCATTTCACAAGGGACTGGATGGAAGTTGCCCTGATAATATCCTTTAAAAAAATTGCAGGAAGCTGTTTTTAGACTCGTAAGCGGCCCATCGCGTTCCAAATCACTGGGGCAGTATTCGTTATTATGTACCGCACCTGCAAGGCCTATGGATGCCCAAGCCTCGGTTTCATCCTGGTGTTGGCAAAGGACGGTAGGCAGGATAACAATGCATTTTTGTTACTTTGCTGATTAAAAATCTTGGAGCACAGTGCATATGTCTGGTCTTCTGCCTCATAATTGATGAGCATTCAAACGTAGTCATTTCAGGCGGCCCAGTTGAATGCACGCCGCTAGGTCATGCTGAGATCTGAAGGTCACAAACTCGAATCTTACCAAGCCGGACTCAGCCTTCCATCCTTCAGAGGTCAGTAAATTGTGTAACATTGCATTGGATAATAAAAACATCAGTTATTTACTGTTAAGAAACGTCAGAGGTATGGCATGGAGCGCTATCTAAAACCAAGTTATTAGTTTAATTATATCTGTTTTTAAAAGATGTAATATTAATTTTTTACTTTTGCACAGCGCTAAAAGCAGCGCAAAAGTAAAAAAAATTGTTATGAAATGCCTAAGTCAAGGAGCATAGAAATATTAATATTTGCGTGCAGTTCTAGATTTTTCTCTTGCTGTTTTGGATTTGTCCTACATGGAGAAAGCCTTTAAGTATTAGTTAATTGGGTCTGTCCTAAACGCAGCTTTAACTTTATCACAAGCCTCATATTTTCTTTAAAAAAAATAATAAAAATACATCAATGTATGTATACATACAGTCTTCCTGTCAACCTTCTTCCTCGTTTTTCTGTTCTCGAGACATTCACATTTTGCTTTTATTTGCCACAGCCTATAGCCTAGCTTCAGCTACTGGCTCCCTTCGCCGTGAATGAGGCCACTTTGCTCTTGCACATATGCATATGCATATGCTCCTAAAAAGAAGTCCACTTCAGTGACAGGTTCGGTAAACCCATTCTGCCTTAATTTTTTTTTTTTATTCTTTCAGTGGTTCATTTTTAACTGTCTGTAAAAAAAAAAAAAGAAATATGTGCACCACTTATAGGCAGCAGTATTTTTTATTTTTATTACTTGTATACTTCTAATGTTAATTGCATATATTTGCCCCCCCCCCCCCAAAAAAAACTGCAGGCTTGCCAAGGTCAGATGAGTCGGCTCAGTCAATGCTTGTTTTTATTTTTGAGCTGTGGGTGATTTAGTTTGCGGCTGAGGTTGAGGGGCTAGGAGCCACACTATAATAAAGTACTTCTGGTCTCCAAAGCGATGCTCCTAATACCGTGTTTCACTGCTTTAATATAGGGTGCTGCTCTGACGACGGTTTATTTCCTGTGGTTTCGCACACATGTATTTACTGCCTACTACCAGGTTACCTGATAAATAAGTCAACTATTGTGCACAAAAGTATCTTAGCATTTTCATGGGTCACCGCTTCCCTGTGACATGTTATTTGTCTTTCAATTGCTCTCCCATCTGTCCGACTGTAACAATTCCCTAGTTTAGGAAAGTCAAAGCAGTGATGGGTGGAATGCATGATGTAATCTCTGGCTGCATTTTAGTCAGTCTTTTTTCTCCACTGTGCCTCTGGAGACAGGGGCCAGTCATATTGGAATCAGACTTGGTCCTGTTCCGTTAGAATGTAGTCACCCCTAATTGCTAGACAAGGTCATTAGTCTCCGATAGGAAAACAAAACAATCAAGGGTGGGATACTTGAATTAAGTAATTCCAGAAACAGGTAATCAATCAGGGCCAAATTCCAGTCCATTGCTTTTGCCCATTATGCCACTCCAAACTGAGACCAGCCAAATGCAAATCCGACTTGGTCTTGCTCTAACTTTAAGAGTCCAGCTCGAACCATAAGGCCAGGTCTCTCTAGATGGCAATACACACCAGACTGGTTTTAGACTTGTTGGGCCTCATTAGTACGATTTAACTTGAGCCCTATGACTCCATGAACATCAAACCCAAGTTTTGGCATACCCATCACAAAAAACAATGGACTGGCAGACAGCCCAAGGAATTATTAGTGGCTAAGAAAAATTCAGGCATTCCACCCATCACCTTTTTGTTTTCCCAGTTGTGATGTTAAAGTGCAGGCTCCTCATCTTTCCCACAAGTGAAAGCTCCTCACACTGCTCATCAGTGCCATATTCGCCTACTCCCCACTTGTGATATATGGACTCTTGGGGTCCTGCAGTTTCAGGTTCTGTGGCGTCTTGCCCCTTGTTGCTGGCTCTGTGGTATGGGCCGAGTCACCAAGAGACCCCAAAGGTCAACCCGAACTCACCCAAAGCAGCAGAAGTTACTGAAGTTGTCTAACATTGGACCCAATGCCAGAAGTTAACCTGGAGAAGCAAGGTTGCCTAGTGGGCAGGGAAGTCTTGTTTGTATGTAAGAGGCTATCCATAAGCTGGGTAGAAGTGGGAAGACGTGGAAGTGCCTCATGAAGTGCTCCAAAGAACCACCTCAGGCAGCCACCAGGGGAGTAATCTGAGAGTTGAGAGTGACACCAGCGCCTCTACTAGTCTGTTATTCTACTAACCTGACTACTTGATCCATACTATTCGTATCGAATACATATTGCATTGCATTTATTTCTCCGCCATAATATTCCCAAACCCACACTGTGCCTGTGCTCTGTCTGGGCAATTACTGCACAAGTGCATAATTGCATATAACTGTGTATGCAAGCATCATATTCTGCATATATTTCAGTGCACAACCATAAGTCAATGATGGAGTGACAGGAAGAAGCAGCACATAAACCTTCAGCTGCCTCAGGCGTTGCCCAGAAATCAAATTTAGCCCTGCGGATTTCACCTCAAAGACCACTCACCCGCCAGAGATAGACACATATATCCAAACTGTTCCTCAGAGGGATCCATGGAAGCAAGGATGGAAATATTGAGGGGCCAATGACTACAGAATTCCCTAATCCATATTATTTAAGCTAGAAAACTCCCTCTATGACTAAAAATTCCATATCCGTATTGGCAAGTCATGTTATATTTCCGCCATCCCAATGCTCCAGACCAAAAACACAACATTCTCCAAATCAAGTACAAGAGCAATCACAAGATATAGGTAAAAGTCCCTTATCTCAACCTAAAACCCAGAGCACAAAAAAACGAGATAAGGGAGATCATGGGAGCTGGAAATGGTGGCCAAGCTGTGTAGAAAGACTCTCAGGGTCCATCCTTTGTGGCCAAAGTGCCCCCTTAAAAAATTATCATGGAAAACAGTGAGCGCAGCAGAAGGAGATTGGAGCTAAAGAGACTTGATGCACAAGATGGAATAGCTAATATGGCAAAGGAAGATCCTCCTCAGAATCACTTGACTATTCCAAGACAAAATCTGAAGCTTGCAAAAAGATCTAGGCTTCTACGGATGACTCCACAGCAAATCTTCCAAACACCAGCCCCAAAAGTAGCACTAGCAGTAGGTTGCCGGTACAAAGCAAAATATCAACAAAGTCTAGCAGTGGGCAAGTTCCTGCCCACCTAGGACGGACTGCCGAAAGGCCCGGAAGGAGACAGGAACACTGGCCCAAATGTAAATGTATTATTAAGAACAAAAAACACAGTAGTTCTTCCATTCCAGTAACAGCCAACAACTGACTGCTGATCTAAAGTAAAACATAAACATTTTGACACTCCAGAATTGTCATGATTCCAATTAAGGAACTAGGGAGATTTCATCTTCTCTTTAAAACAGTTACACATGTACCATAAATTATGATGATGATAATCGATGGATAAACACATGAATACAGGAAAGAAAAGAAAGATGAAAATGAGTGGGATTTGAGAATCAACATGTTTTCTGGCACAGTCTAATATATATTTGTCAGAACGTCATTCAGAGGGCCACGGGACAATCAGAAATTACTGGGCCCCAGCCGTTTTGTTTGAGGCCTTTTACTCCTGATGTCCTGGTGCCTGGCCTACTATGGGCTCCGAGCCACTAGGCCAAGTACCCCTTCAGGACTTGATTATCAGTGGGTGCACGGGTTGAGCAGTCGAAGGCTTCTCAAGGAGGAGGTAGAGGTAAGGCGAGCACAGACTCACAACTCATAACACATCCAGCAGCCCCAATAAATGACTGTCCAGTCAAATACTTGCTTTTATGTAAAAAGAGTATTTATCTACTAACACAAAGAACATTACAACACACTGCAAACAATATGTACCGCCTTCTTGAAGCAAGCCCACTAGTGTTACCTGGGTCAGCTTTCCAGTTCCACTTCTAGGTTTATGATTGATGGATATTTCCCATTCATGTGTGGCGACATCAAAGCTAGGTCCCGCTAATGCTTGCAAATCTTAGAAGTTCTATGGGGCTCTTAGGCAATATCCCAGAGTCCCTGCACTGGAGTGCGTTCATTTCAGGTCAAGTTCTCCCAGGGTCCTGCAGTCCATTTGTCAGCCTTACCCACTCTTGCAGAGTGGTGGTTCTGAGTCCCCAGGTGCCCCTTGGCCATCCTGTGATTTCCAGATAGCAGGACGCTGCGGTTGCGGCAGCCGATGTCCTTGGCGCACTTCCAATGCCTTAAATCTCTCCTTGAATCCTGGGGCAGGTCTCTGATGCACCCAGATGGGGAAGTTGAAGTTGTTGCTCCTGATAGCGCGTACTTGGTCCCCAAAAATGTTAAATAAATGAATCTTTATGATTAAATCACTAGTTTACCATCATTTGCAGGGTTAAGCCCCGTTTCCTTGTTGGATTCTTCTTTCTTTCAGTGATGGTTCTTTAAATGCTGTATTATAAGTTAAGAAGCAAATTCAACATCTCAAATTTAAATTGCATCAACAGTTTTAAGTTCAGTCAATGATGAGAGTTGGGATACGTTTTCAAAACCTTTTATTCTTCTTAATAGATTAGTAAAGTTCTTTTCTTTTTGGCAATTTTATTTAGATTAGTCCATAAATCAAACACGTTTACAGAAATCTCCTCAAAGAAAAGAATATGGTTAAATTAAAGTATTAAATAATGGAATTAGTGTGTTCCATAAAGGAATAATTCCCTATTCTGTGGATAAGGATCAGAGTTTTAGATTTGTGGAACCCATGAAGAGTTTGAATTTAAAAGGAAAAGAGTGAGATCAGAGGAGCATAAAGCTCAAAGCCAAATTAAAGCAGCAGAACTTCCCATAACAAGTAGTTCATTAAACTCAGCCAAGTCTCAGTAAAATCCAAGTAATTCAGCATAGAGTTGCAGTAGCAATCTGTCGAAAAACAAATAGCAAAGTGAGGGAAAAAGGGAAACAGCAGCAGCAGTAACCACAATCATCAAGGGTCTGGGTCTAGGATGTAGTGTGTAGGGAAGCCTTAAAGTTATAGGCACTTGAGCACAGGTCGACCTTCTACATCTCAATTTGTTTCACTGTGAGAACAATGAACTACTAACTAAAAGGCAAAATCCCTGTTAGGTAATGCATTCCATTTAATCCGACAAGAATTATAGTTTAAAATGCACAAGTTATTCTATTAAAATATATGAAACATGAGAAAATAGGATGGTCTTTGTCATTTATGAATAAAAAATGTTGCTTATGAAAAGTAATACATTTGTTAAACTGGACCATTCTGCAGTTACGACAAGCATTTTTAAGCATGTCATTTTAAGGTCAAGATTCTAATTCACGTTGTGCACATTTCAGCAATTTTAGGTTTGCTTCTAGTTAAAGAAAACTTGCTACTTAGCTTTTCTATGGCCTATACGGATAACTATGACTGCCTATTACAAATCAGCACATTTCCAAGCGTGTCATTTGAGTATTAAATTAAAAAAAATTCATTGCACATTCAGCAACTAAGTTAACTAATTTTCATGTTAGTTAGTGGACTCTATCACTCCCACGGGTCACAGCCCGTAATTTCTTCAGTGCTGCATATGTGGTCAGGACGATGACCCTCCTCCTTTTCCCCGCTCCCTGCTAGCAGGCAGGTAGGGTCGCTGCAACACATACTGGGTGACGGCCCTCTCTCTTCACCATGGCTCTCACCTGGCATACAGGTCTCTTGGGTGGCACAAACTAGTTGCCGTCCCCCTGTGGGTCACAGCGCTGAATCAAGCAATAGCCCTCCATCCGTATTCTTTACTATGGCCACCACCTGGCAAGGAGGTCACAGACTTTGGCACACAGGACAACAGACAAATTGGTGCAGTGGTCCCAATGTATCAGAATCTCACACTCCGCACTTGGTATTCACACAACAGGATCCCCACTGGACCTCCCTCCCTCCAAGCAATCTTCTTCTCCTGACAGGACCCACTGTGCTTGAGCCAGGCAGAAGCTGGTGCTACAGGCTCCAGGGTGTGTTCTTGATTCACCTGGGTGATGTCCCTTCACCCAGCATGGGAGACTGGCAGAGCCGTAGTCCCCAGTCCTGGTCACAACGGGCAGAGTGCATGCTGAGCTTCTCCACGCTGATGGACAGCTTCAGTTTGATGAGTTGGTAGTGAAAACCTCCCCTTTTTATAATCCATTACCAGACACACTTGTGCTTAAGTACTTCTGTATTTAAAGTTTTGTATTCTGGGGGTTACTCACTTTGAAATGCCCCCTACTTTGTTGTGCTCTTCTTACAGAGAGCAGTCTATCACAGAAGGACAGTCTGCAATCTTGATAGCCCCAAACACAAGCCACAGGCATGACTACAGGTTCACACCTGGATGTCATCTTCAGTGATATGTGCTGGAAAAAGCTACCAAAGAGCCCCAGCCCTACTCTATACGATTCTCTTATCAGCCCCATCTCCTTCCTCATATGTGCCCAGGCCCTTTTGGCCAGTGACCTCTTTTCAGAATCATATAGCTCCTATTGAAGTGCACCAATGAGCCTGGCTCTTCCTTCTTCCTAGCTTCACTGATATATGTTTTGAAATGGTTACAAAGGCAACCAGCCCTACTCTTTACAATTGGCTTATCAGCCCCATCTGCATCCTGAGACATGTCCAGTGACCTCTTTCAAAATCAAAGAGCCCTTTTGGAGTGTACTGAAGAGCCATTCTCCAGTGTGTGTCATACCCAGCTCTCAGAAAAGCAGCAATCCATAATTCTGGGGAAACCACCACCTCTCGCTGCTCCTCCAGCAAAGCCTGAGTCTCCCAAAATAGAACTCAGTGTCTTCCATGTATTGTGCCCTTCAGAAGCACACACATACTCCTCCACACACACGCATTCAGATGCATTCAGTCACCAGTGTACTATACCTCTTCCCGAGGACACATACATCCTAGAGCACTCAGTCAAACTCACACCCTACCTCCTATGTGATGTATCTTCCCGTAGGCACACACACATCCTAGCATGCACACGCAACTACTTGCGCTATTTACCTGGCGCTGCACCATCTCTCAGGTATACGTACATCCTCTCACGGACACGCAACTACTTGCGCTATTTACCTGGCGCTGCACCATCTCTCAGGTATACGTACATCCTCTCACGGACACGCAACTACTTGCGCTATTTACCTGGCGCTGCACCATCTCTCAGGTATACGTACATCCTCTCACGGACACGCAATTGCTTGCGCTATTTTTCCTGCACTATGCCATCTCTCAGGCACATGTACACCCTCAAGCTACACACCCCCAATGGAGGTCAAGGGTTGAGTTCAGGACACAGTAGCGGGCTTTCACTGGAGTGGGCCAGGAGGCACCACTTTAGTGATACAGCCACCAAGGACCTCTTCACTCTGATTACTAAAAACACGATATGTTACCACCACCGCACTCATGTTACTCTACTCCAGATGAAGGCAGCAGCCTTACACCTCCAGAGGGTAATGCTTTGGGTGCCTCTCCTGGTCTAAGAAGACTGCAATCCATGAGAGAGGCCTAGGTTAAAGCGCACATGCATGATCCATGTTTGCTCATAACCTAGAATCATTACCAAGGATCCAAATATCACCGCAGCTGGGGCACAAATGGCAGGGGTATATGTCCGTCGCCATGCGAGAGTCTTTTCTGTCTCACCAATATTAATTATGGATTACATCTTGACTGTTTGCATATGTTTGGTTGATTTGGTGTCATTTGAATTTTGGACTGTGTTGTTTCGGACTCTGTTCTGTGTTTTATGGTCTTCTTCAAATCCAGATGTGTGTATATCTCTGTTATTCGTTTCAAATTAGACACATTTCTTGTTAAAGACTGCACCGTATCAGCAGCAGACACCACTGTACCTTTGGCTTGATTAACTTGCCTCAGGTTGCTTCTCGAAGGAGCATCAGTCTTCATCAGTTGAGGCTGTCTTATTAATTCCGATTCACCTGGTCTAATGTCTGAATCTTTTGTGTGAGAGTTGGAATCCACCAGTGCTTAATTTGTAAAATAATAGATGCCAGGGCCCTGACCAGGAGGCCACTGCAGCTTGCACCACCGATTGCCCCTGCCATCGCCACCAAAACAACTTCTAACCATCTCTTTCGCCTGCAAATGCGACAGTTCAGATTATTCCAGGTCCCCAAAGCTAAAGGAATGGCTAGGGAGGCAGGTATTATTTATTTTTAAAGTATATTGTATTCATAAACAACAGTTGTTCTGCTCATCTCTAAATTAGATGAGCAGCGCCGCCAAATGTGGTGTTGACAATTAAGTGATAGTGACCAGCACCGGAAACCACTGGCTCAAATTAAGCACTGGGTACCACAGTTATTTTACAGTTAGCAAATAATTTATATCCAGCTTTTGCTATTTCTATGGCTTCTTGTGCTGATTTTTGTTCTTTTTTTAATTCAGATAAAAAATAAATCTAATGGCTATATTCTGGGACGATGTCTATACATACAAAAGACAGTTCATATCCCAATAGCTGAATATTCAGTATTGTCCTAGGCTAATTCTGCTAAACACAATGTCTTACTCCAATATTTTTTGCGGGGAAAACTTGACATCTTATATATTGTTTGACACATTGCTTCAATCTTTCATTCTTGCCTGTCTGTCTGAGGGTGATACCTCATAGACAGATTTTCCCATATCTAATTCCCTACACACAACAGACCAAAATCTTTCGGTGAACTGGGGCCGCTCTCATTAATTAAAACATGTGAAACACCATGTAGTTCATGATGTGTTGTGTAAAAAGTTGTGCTAACGCTTTTGCAGTGGGTAATTCTGGTAATGAGATGAAATGACCCTGCAAAAACGTGGCTTACATTTTGGGGGTGGGTTGAGGTTACCACATGTAATAAAGGTGCTGTCTTTTGAGGTCTAGTTAAAAGGCCTCAGTAATTTAAACCTGAGCTCAATGCATGGTAGCTATGGCAAAGACCAAGCAGGCTTATCTTAGGGGAACTGTGTAAAGCATTTAGGAGCACAAAAAAACTTAAAAGTAAAGAAACATAACAAAATAAAATCCCATAAAAACAGAGAAAAATGTATTGACCAAAATTACAACAACACGTCAAAAATCCAATAAGGGGAACTGGAGATGTGAATTTTTAAAGATGCAAGGAAAAATAGTGCCAAAAAGAACAATAGTAGACAAAGGTCATGGTAGAGTGGGGCCTAGGCGTGATATGAGGCTGACCGTGATGGAGCCTTGCTCGAATACTTCAACTAGGTTTGACCCGGTATAAGTTTTTGCTTTAGGTCTTAGTCTTCTTTCTGGATGTCAGAATCCTCTAGCAGGGCAAGGCAGCACACTGTATCTGAGTAAGTCGGAGAGGTGTGGGGTCAGGTACCACTGAAGTCGTTGGTTTTGTTAGGAAAAAGTCAGAGAGGAAGAAATTAAAAATGTTGTGCCCGGGAAGCCCTCTCGCCAGTCAATACTTTTGGCACCTTTGCCTGGTCATGATTTTTACCTTCTGACTTTGTCTCTTTATAGAGCTCGGAATTTGAGAGTCGATTAAATCGGGTTTGCTGCTGCGGAGAAGCTCCGAGTGGGAGAAACCTGACTTCTTAACCTAGTGCGTTGCGCCTTAGTATGAAAGGCTGGGGCGGTTTGTCCCGGTCCTCCTGAGGTCTGGAAGTCCAAAAATGTTCTAAGTCCCAGGTTTTCAGGAGTTGTAGGAGAATTCCAGTTAGCAATATTAACATATGATATAGTCCAGTTAGACAGAGCCAAAGGTCCCAGAACTTCAGGAACAGCACTTGGGGGTGGGAGTGGGTCAAACTCACTCCAGCAGAGGTCACCAATAGGTTCCAGGTCAAGCCCAGTTGGTACTGGCCAGCTGGAAGCTTCAGGAAAAAGCATTGTGTAGGTTTTGGTAGCCCTGCATCCAAACAGAAAGTCAGTCAACTGACCCTTGAAGTCTACTTCTTTGTGCTGGGTTCAAGGGGGGGAGGTCCAGTCCTTTAGGGCTCCTCTCAGACAGCAGGTTCAGTCCTCTTTTGGTCTTCCACAGGTCCAGAAAGTATTCTGAAGAGGATGCCTCAGGATGCCACATTTATGCCTGAAACTAGCTAGGGAGTAAGGGTGACTCCTGATCCCTCCGTAACCAATGAGGTAAAGATTCCCCATCTACTTTTGCAACAGTTCTTATTTGCTCTACTGCAAACAATACCACAGTGTCCCTCACTCCTAAAATCCAATATAGGGTCTCTTCTCCCCTTGAACAAAGCCTATGTGCCCACCCAGATGTGTGGATAGAGTAATGAGCAGTGGCCTCTTCCTTGGTTGCTTAATAACAGTTTTGGGGCAACTCTCTTCCCACTAGGTTTGGGTCCTGCCTGACTGGAAGTGCAAAAGCTGGGGCCTTTCTAGCTGTCACCTAACATTTGCTAACATTGAAGTAAATCAAATTCCTGGGTGCATCTCCAAGGGGAAGAGAAAACATCTCCCCACACCCAAGCCATTGTCTCTGTTCTGAGAGCAGCTTTCACACCTCATTAAGGCTAAGCACTCACTGGGCCTACTTATGAAGAGCTAATTAGCAAATTAGCCTCCAGGAGCTTCAGGCAAGGAAAAGGTAACTTTCTAAAAGTTTTTTTTCCTTACCATTTATTAAAATCTAACTGCACCAATGATTTGGACTTCTAATAAATATTATACATAGTGGTTTAATGATATTTCTAGCTATTTTCAATTCAGAGATAGCAGAATACATTTTTAATATTGTTCCCGATGTTTCTTTATGGGCCAGCCAGCCTTCCAACAGTGAACATAGCTTTTGGGTGCCAGTTACTGTGAGGACATGTTAGATTTTCCTTTTTACATGTCCAGCTTTTAAATACTATGCTAACTGCTTTGTTGGCTGCAAGGCCTACATAGGATTTGACTTATAAATATTTAAATGGAAGGTTTTCTCCTGCTAAAAGGGTTATTTGACAGGTTGGGCTGCAGGTTTTAAACTGCAGCTGCCAGGCTACTGCAGGAGGTCTGTGGTCATGTTTGCCTAGTCACACTAGTGGATGACACAGTAGAGCTGCATTCTATAGGCGACATTTAACTATACATGCCATGGGTGTATTTTGGGCATATACCTTGATAGGAAAAGGCAGTATGCCAATTAGGTGTTAGCCAATTTGAATATGCTGTAGGGGTCAGAGCACATGTAGTGGGGCCTGGTTAGCAGTGTCCCAGTGCACATAGTCTTACACCAGCAGCAGCAGTCGACAAACAATGGTGGTGACCCTGCAAACAGAGGTGCTTTCTCACTGGATCTTACCTGTCATCCCCTAGGCAAAAGATGAGGAGCAACTTATCCATTCCCTTGGAAGTTCTCATCTAAGCAAAAGACCCTGGAAAGGCCATCTGCATTTGTGTGGTCAGTTCCAGATCTGTGCTTCACCATACAATCTATGCTCTGTAGGGAAAAGGACCACCTCAGCAATGTTAGGCTCTCCCCTCTCATCTGCATGAGCCATCTGAGAGGTCTGTGGTCAGTTTGAACTCATAAATGAGTCCCAAACAGGTAGGGTCTTAGCTTCTTCAGGGACCAGACCACAGCAAAGTCCTCCTTGTCTGTGGCACTCCAATGTTACTCTCTAATGAGCAGTCATTTGATATTAAAGGCAATGGGCTGATCCTCACCCGCATCATTTAGCTGTGTAAATACTGTCCCAATTCTATGCTCTGCAGCACCTATTTGTGCAACAAACTCCCTGCTTATATCAGGCACTTTGAAGATGGGTGCAGTGCACAGCTCCTCATCCAGGGTGTCAAAGGCTGTCTGACACTTCTCTGTCCATTTGACCTTTTTGGTCTGCTTTATAAAAGTCAGCTCTCTCAGGGGACCCACAATGCTGCATACCCATTCAAAAACCTCTTGTAATATTCAGTGAGACCCAGAAAAGCTCTGGCCTGGGTCTGGGCTTTGGGAGGTTTCCAAGCCATGACAGTCTGGATATCTATGCACTATCTTTGATTTATGCCAGTCACCCCTAAGTAAGGCCTCCTAAAGCCCCGGAGTCAGGATGCAGTATATTAAAAGTATTAAAGGTTTGAACATGTAACTGCAAGCTTATATGTCCCCATAGTGCCCTTTACCATTAAAGGTCACTATAAGAGATAGACGGTCCATAAGATAACATGGACTGGCACTCGGCCAAACCCAAGGTTGGCAGCTCCATTATGGTACTGCCAAAATATGTCATGCTTGGTATCAAACAATATGCCTTCTCACCCCTGACATGAATCTTGTGCCAGTAAAGATGTGGTATGCACCAGGTGGCTACCTTAGAGTTTGCAAACCTGGTTGCCCCAGCTTTCCTGTGTTCTGGCTGACAGCACACGCTTGCTGACACCAAGACAGGATTCTGATCTCTGGCCAGGCAGTGTGATCACTCCCAGGAGTCAGGAACAAAGGCCTGTGCAGGAAGGAGGTTCCACCACCTCCCTCCCAGGAAGGCTAGTGCAGTGGCACATCAAGGCGATGAGCTTCAAAGGCTTCACCTCTTCATATATGCATCCAGGCTGTCTCCCAGAGGAGTAAATAGACCCTCCCCCTGCCCCAGGCACATTCACACCCGGGGAGGTGGGAAAATTAGGTAGTCAGGATGGGTACACACCCAGAAGGCTAGTCACACCTCTAGGGTGAGCTGCCTGGTCTGTACACCTAAGGAAGATTTCTGCCATTTTTAAAAGTAGTAGAAATAGTGAGTTCTTGGTAAGAGAGGTGACCTACACCCCCGGATGTGGTCACCTCAGGGGCAGATTAGCTGTAGGGATTAGCAGCCCATTGGCTACTTATTCCCAGACCCCTAACTTCCCTAAATCTAGGATTTAAGGGACACTCCTGACACCAGAACCTCAGTTCTGAATATCCTGCATCGAAAAGGACAAAGAAGAGACCAGTGTCGGCACAACAGGACTTGCAACAAAGCAAAAGAGGGACACTCTGTCCCTGTGGCAACACTCCTGGAACTGCCTGGTAAAGACTCGTCCTAGGCTATCTCTCATTTCCTCCAGACAGTGGGACCCCTGTCGAAACCTGAAGCATCCACAGACTCCCATGGAATAGTGGCACTAATCCCCTGCAAACTGCAGGTAAAACAACACTCTGGATTTGAAGAATCACTGGCCATCGGTGCCTCGGAGGGATTGCCCAAAACCAGATGATCTAGTGCATTGTGGGAACTGTAGTCCTGCCTTCCACAAAGTTACAGGCAGCTACCGCATTCTCCGGAACCAACTGGCCCGTCAACATTTTTTCTGCTCCATTTACTGCTGCCAAGGCTTGTTGGTGGTCAGTCTGGCAACTGACCCCTGCATTCGATGCTGCGCCTAGAGGGGGCTCCATCCAACATTTATCTGACATTAGCAATGGCCCGTTGTTGTGTTTTTGCATCTTTTTTCCCCGTAGCACAGTTTCAGCTGTAAAAGCAGCTCTCCCGCTGCTCCCGTTCAGCACCATGGACAGCCAGAACAACTCTGCACCCTGGCTCCAAGGGCCAGGTAAAATTGAACTCATTGTTGTGGCTTGGTCCTGGGATTCACATCACTTTTACCCTCCACACAACTTGAACTGCAAGTGACCGATTGTCATTAGTGTTTTTTCCCAGTGACCCCAATGATAAAGTTTCACTGTATTATTTTGCACGGATTTTATATTACTTCAAAAATCTATAACTCTGGTTATATATATGCTATTCCATTATTGGTCTGTATTTTCCTCTGGCCTGTTCTCTGTCTACTCCATGTTTGATGTTGTTATAGTCTTTTGTGGGCTACAGAATTTGGTGGCCTGACACACTGCACAACCCAAATGTCATTAGTCAATACTCAAAATGCCCAAAAGTAGTGCAAGAAGCCATTTCCCATGTATTTCCTTCTTTTATACGCAGCCGGTGGTAAGCACCCCGCAAATCAAGTTTGGTAAAAATCTGAGCCCCTCGCACAGATTCTAAGCGTCATGCATCAGAGTTAATGGATACTGATCTTTGGTCATTATTTGATTTATAATTGGATAGTCGATACAGGCTCTGAGATATCGATCTTTGTTCAGAAGGAAGAATAAGGATGCTCCAGCTGGGGATGAAGAATGTAAAATCAATTAATTCTGTACATTCTCTTGTAAGCAAGCCTTAAGACTCTCCTACTCAGACCAAAATGAATCTGCTTAAAGGTTAAAATTGCTCCTTATTCAGTTGATATTGTGCAATCATACTACTCACGCAGAGGAAGAGAACAAACCCAAGGTTTAGCAAAAGCTGTAGCACATGCACAATACTGGAATGGCACAAAAGGAGATTAAACATAATTAGATGTGAAGAAGCAATGGATTTCTTCAGTTCTTCTATAGGAGACCAGTAACCTCCCGAAGCTTAGTACTGATCACGACCAATCTGAGATGATATTGATATTGTTCCGCTAGCCCAATTGACCAAAGGACTGTGCCTCTTCAGTCAAGCAATTCAAAAAATCACAGCATAGTTTGGAGCGGCTATTACATCAATAAAGTGTCTTTTTCCATAATCACCAAAAGAGACCTGAAATAGAAGTGAATTCTTCTCAAGTTCTCCTGAAGCCAACTTTGTACCATTAATAGTCTGGACTACATGCTGCTCCGTGCAAGAGAATAACAGTCTTTCCATCTTCAGTTCTCAGTGTCATTTGCAAAAGAAATAAATGACTATCCAAAGTACCCACAGACGATCGACTATAGGAAACCCAATGAACTTCTGCCAATGTCTTTTTCACAGATATTGGGGTCTTTTTAAGTCCCTCTGGGGTCATATATAGCATGCATGGATTAAATGCCCAGAATAGCCACAATAAAACCCCTGCTTGCGTAGATTCTTCTTCCTGAGAAGAGTTACTGTTGTTTGCTAATTTTTTTATAAAGGATTGGGATGAATATCACTCTAACCACACCCACGGTAGCAGGGAAATAGCATTATCCTACAAGCACAAGAATAGAGATGGGATTCCCATCCCTGGCTCTATCTGGCTCCTCTCATCTTCCTTAACACTGTACTCCTTCCTCTGGAATCTCAACCCAGCAGCGGCAATCCTTCAGGGTGGCTGCAAGGGCACCAACACAGGCCATGTTCATGGGAATCCTTCCTGCGCATCAGCTGGGCCGCCTCCACAGATCCATGGCGGCTCTCCAGTGAGTTCTCTCTGTAGATGTAACAGGAGCTGGTGAGAATTCCTCAGGGGCTACTGACCTCAGATGAAACCCAACACAGACACTGCCCTACTTGACTCTGGCAACCGCACCGGGACTCGGTGGGATTGGTTTCGTGGCTCAGAGACTCAGTCACCATTAGCCCAATACAGGGTTCCAGTTCAAGAATAACTGCTGCAACTACGCCTATGCAATCCCAGCCTTGCTCTTGTTCATTCAGAGTTGTTTCTCCACTGCTGAGAAAGAACCTCCCTGAAGTATCAGCAGCTTACAAGAACATGATATATAAGAGCCCTTCACAGCACCATCTAACTCCATGTCTCTGTCCCTGTCTGTCGCTCTCTCATTGCTCCGCCTTCACACTGAGGCCCTCAAAGTGGCCAGCTAATTCAGATGGCACTAGTAACTGTATGTCAATGGAAACACCGCAGATGTCTTTGCTTTCACCTGGAGATTTTGGCTGCTGAAAACAGATGAAATTTCCATGGAAGAGTAGGGGAGAAATGAGGAATTATCAGGAATCTGACCCTGAATTACCAAATTGTAATAGGTTGGATTTTCCACACCCCTGGAGTTACTGTTGCCCTCGATTGTAACTCCGGGGGCGGGGCCTAAGGATTTCTTGTTTTGGGCTTTTGGATATAGGAACATTTTTCAAATATGAAAGGATAAAAGGCAAACCACAAACTGTTGATTTCGTAAATATAATCATAAATTAAGCCAAGAAGTTCCTAGCCCCAGTCTTTCGGCACTTGAGCATGCCATCACTGCCTGTTTTAACAGTTCAGAAGGCTTTCTAGTAAACGTCTTTGTAAAGTACTTGAAAATTGTGTCAAAAACTTGAAACAACTTACATGCTTTTAGCAAATTTTGATTAGTTTAGTCTGATAAAAGTTAGACATTTTGATAAGCTTTCCATACAAGTTGTACTTTATTATTTTAGCGATGCTAGAATATTTAATACAAGTGTATTGCATCTGTATCTCGAATGCCTTTTAACAGCAAAAAATATACGTATTCATTCATTCAAAAGACTTCCATAACTTGTAAAGTGTATTTTATGAATCAAACATGGTTAACACATACATGTGCATGTACGTTTAAATACTTATTTTGCGCAAATAAGTAATTGAGTGAGCTGTTTTATGTATAGATACACACTCCTGTAGTCAGAGGAGGCGTGCTTGTTTGGAGAAGGCAGGTGTGGCAGTAGTGGTTAGACAGGGCTGGGCGTTGCTGCAATCAAACCAAGGCTTTATCAGGGACAGAGATTCCCTGTGTACATTCTGAAGCAGCTACAGAGCAGATAAACGTGTTTATAATAAGTACGATGTTTGCAGCCAATCTGTCTTTCCGTCAGACAGTAGCAACGGATCATGTTTTAAATATTGTATAATCGAAGGTGCTATTTTTAAATAAAATATGATTAATTTAATCTTCATTATATTTTTGTATGGCTACTAACTGAAACAATTATACATTTGAAAGCATACTTGAGAAAGGAATAGTTTGCATAGATCTGCGGGCATACATTAATTCTAACCAACATATAGTATTATAATTAGTTCAAAACTCAAGAGCTTATAACCTTTCCTTAGGTTCCTGAGTTTTTCTTTCCCTAATGTACCTTGGTGTCTGTTCTCAGCGCTTCTATTAGGACTTGTTTTACCTTTACGCACTCATCATCAACCCATATCACGCTCTCCAACTTGTTTCCAATAGTGACATTTTGTCTCAGTTGTGATTTCAATGCCAAATACCTGAGGAACTAGAAGCTAAGTAGAATTTCTGTTGCTTTCCCTGGACTTTTATCTAGCTTGATGATCAATTCAATTGTATCATTAAGAGCTTTGTTTGAGTTGGCAGATGGAAAAGATGGGTGTCAGTATATTCTTCCTGTTTAAGGTTTTGCTGTCAGATTATGGGTTGACAGATGTGACGCAGTTTTATGGAAGTCAAGTTCTGCATAATAAGATTTTCGAGTAAGGCAACATTCATCACTTTCCAGTCAGCTCTCCACTTCAATGTCCTCCACCAGGTGCCATGCACCAGTGCTGATTAAGATATAGCCAAGAATGCTTGCACGGTTCTTGACTCTGTAGGTTTCTCTTACTGGAGTATCCAACAAAGTCCTTCCATTTCATGTGCAGAGTCCACATGATGCCAGGATTGAGGTATAAAGGATTCCATCCTTGAAGGCTTTCTGATGTAAAATGAGGTATGCCCCAAGCCTGATCCTCATCTATGAATCCAATAATGATTCATGAGGTTTACTGTTAGAGTCCCCACATGCCAATGTTATTTTGGATAGTCTGTTCAAATTTGTTTCTTTTTTCCATGAATTTTATTGGTGAATGTTGGATTGTAAATTTTTTAGCAACTTGTGTTTTTAGTTGTTTTTGTATGGGGGCAAATATATGTTAAACAGATATATGATCAAAGAATAATTTCTCTTTTTTTTTTTTTATATATTTTTATTGGGCACATCCGGAAAATATAAATACTGATACATACATATATGATGGAGACAATTTTACACCCGGGAGATCGAAGAAAAAGACAAACGAGAAGAAAAAAAAAAAAAAAAGAAACATAACAAAAAGAAAGAAAGGAAAAAAGGAAAAGAGAGGAAGAGAAAAAAAAAAAAAACGAAAAACGGAAAACAGGAGACATTTCATTACAGTTGACCCAGAATAATCAATTAGCGGGCATGACAAAAAAAAAAAAAAAAAAAAAAAAAAAACCACAGCTAGTTCATCCTCACATCTCTAGACCATTCAGCCATATGCGCCCAGATCTTCCGACCCCGACCCCTGGCCTGTCTACCTCTACAGGCATATATAAAGAGCTCCTGTTTGTAGATCCCGAGGAGCCTAGCAAGCCACACAGGAAATGTTGGTGGCTCAGTGTCTTTCCACCTTGTAACCAATAATAACCTAAATACTGCTGCCCCCAGAAACACACCGTATTCTTGTTCAGTGTTGAGACCCAGAGTACTATCAAATCCGAGAATCAGCAGGGTCGGGGTTAGTTCTAGTCTGAAACCGAACAAAGCGTCCCAAAAACCTAAAATACCTTCTTTAAGTAGGGCCAATTTATCACAGCTATACAACATATGTATCAGAGTGGCGGGTCCAGACCCACATCTAGGACACTTGTCATCAGCCCTCTTCCCCCACTGAAAAAGTTTAGCAGGGGTAAAGTAGAGATTAAATATCGTTTTATATATTTGAGCTTTTAGATTCGAGGCTAAAAGATTTTTGCAGTTAGGGACATACTCATGTAAATATCCACATCAGGATTGCCCAGTTTCAAAGCCCAAGATGCTTCAGTTTTTCCATATCGTCGGGGCTTTTATCAAGGAATATTTTATAAAAGTCCCTAATTCTACTCGTTTCCTGTTTACCGCTTCTAAGAGTGGTATCTCATCCAATTTTATCTTGGGCTTCCATGTCGTTAAGACATTCTTAATCTGGACAAATTTAAAATATTGACTATCTAGAACACCAAATATCCGTTGTAACCTAAAGAATTGAGCATCTTGTTTTCCCCCACAGAAATCCGCTATTGTTCCTACCCCGTATTTTTCCCACTTTTTCCCCATGTCATCATTAGCCAAGTATGGCAATAATGGTGATCGCCATAAAGGGGTATATCTGGTGATTCTTGGGATTGCCATAGCCTTGGAAACCTGCTTCCAGATTTTCCATGAGCCATAAATTACTTTGAACCGTACCTTCTTAAAGTAACTGGGTTCCAATTGTCTCAATAACAGCCCAGAGGCATCCTTCCCCATCGAAAGCTCATAAATTGTAGGTATTTGTGGGCCCTGCACTGGTTCCTTGATATTATTTATCGACAACAGGGTAGTCATTTGATATAAAAGGGCTGCCCAATAATACAACATAATATTGGGGACTGCAAGTCCTCCCTTTCCAGGGAAGAGCTAAATACTTCAGTGCTCTTCTAACCTTCCCATATTGCCATATGAAATTAGAACAAGTTGTTTCCAGTGCCTTCAATAAATTGTCATCTACTGCCAGTGGTATAGAAGCAGAAACAGATACAAGATTTTGGGTAATATGGTCATTTTAAATAGTTCCCCCTCCCAATAATAGACAAGTGCAACCCATTAACCCTCCTTAATTCATTCCCTATGTTTTTAATCATAGGTTCAAAGTTGATTCTACTAATTTCATCAACCTTGGCACTTATTCGAACCCCAAGGTATACTGCTGAGGTTGCTCTCCTAGGATCGTTGAAATCAAGATTATCCGTGCACAATACTATTGTTTTTCCAGCGTTCAAAGCATAACCAGAGAGACGTCCATATGCCTCGGTGATCTTACCGATTTCTTCGATCGCCTCGAGAGGATTAGGAGTTAGGACCGCAATGTCATCGGCATAAGCCAAAACTTTTGTCTCGAACCCACCCGTAATTATTGGTATGATCCTTCGAGTCTGTAACAGTTTTTCAACTAAGGGGTTGATATATAAGGCAAATAGAATTGGGGAGCAGGGGCAGCCCTGTCTGGTCCCTCTTGATATTTTAATATTGCCTGACTCCCCCCCCAGTAATTGCAGTCGGGCAAATGGCTGATAATACATTGCCCTAATAGCTTTTACAAACTGAGGGCCAATACCATTCTGTTCCAATATCAACCATAGAAACTCCCAAGACACTCGATCAAAGGCTTTTTCCGCATCGAGAAGGATCATAGCCATCTGATCCCCCACCCCGGACATGATGTCAAAAGAGAAATAACTCTGCGAGTATGATCAGTTGTTCCTTTGCCCGGGATAAACCCATGCTGCCATGGGGAGACCAGACGCTCTATGACCCTCCCTAGCCGATTAGCCAAAATTTTTGAATAAATTTTTATATCAGAATTGATCAGGGAGATTGGCCGGTAAGAGGATGGATTATCAGCCGGTTTGCCTTTCTTAGGAAAAATTACAATAGCAGTCTCTTTCCAGGACTCGGGGGATTCCACTGTATTGTACACCCCTAAATAGATCTAAAAGCAAAGGTGTTATAACTGATCCCAGAATCTTATAAACCTCAAGAGGTAAACGATCCGGGCCCGCCGCCTTTCCTGATGCCAACCCTGATAGTGCTTGTTGAACTTCTTCTAATGTAATTTCTGCCTCCAATTCCTCTCTTGTAGGCCTATCCATACCATCGCCCATAGTGATGTCTACGAACAACCCTGTCATACATTGAGAAACCTCTTCTCGACATATTTTGATATCATCTTGATATAACACCTGGTAATAGTTTTGAAACTCTCTGATTATATCCTCCGAATTAGTGTAGGTTTGCCCATCTATTTTAATCAGAGATACAGCATTTAACGCTGCCTTCTGCCTAGTTCGGAGCGCTAACCTCCTACCAACTTGTTCTCCAGTTTCATAGACACTATTACGATGAGACTGATACTCCTCAGCTGTTTTCTGATTTAGCCAGTTAGTGAGCTCTGCTTTTAATGCAATAATTCGACACTGGGTTAGATCTCCCTCCAGTCCCTGTACAATCAGCGAGGTATGTTCTTCTTCAGCCATAGCTAGATCTTGCATCAGTTGTTGATTCTTTAATTTCTGCTGCTTTTTTGACCTGATAACAAAAGAAATCGTCTCACCTCGAAGAGCCGCCTTAAATGAGTCCCACACGACCCCCTGCTGGCGCTAAACCTATTTATATCAAAAATTCCTGCGCCCATTGTTTCATATGTGTACTATATTCACTATTCACTAAAAGTTTCCTATCGAAAGTCCATCCGCTCCGTGGCCTTTTAAAGCTAGCTATTTCCAGTTCTAACATCAAAGGGTTATGATCAGAGATTATTTTGGGAAGTTTCTTAATCCCGGCTTGCTCAACAAGATCACTTGTACAAAAAACATAATCAATCCTAACGTATTTTTTATGTGGATAGGAAAAACGTATATCCAGGATTGTCAACGTTCTTTGTAGCCCAAATATCTACAAGGCCGTGACTAATTTTAAGAGAATTAAATGCCCTATAAACCCTAGGCTTTCGACCCATATACAACCCTGACCCGTGATCCAGAGAAATATTCAGGTCCCCACAGAAAATCAAAGGGGTTGGCCAAGTGGCAAGTTCTACTTCTAAATCCTCAAAAATCTGAGGGTCGTCCTGGTTAGAGCCATATATTGCACACACCGTGCCTCCCATAGCCAATTCAATAATTGCCCATCTACCCAATGCATCCACTAGTTTCCGTTTGGCCATTCCCAAGACAGTCTTTGCTAAAATAGCCACACCCCGTATGTTAGATGTCTGGGTAGTACACGCCAGTAGATTATATCCTGCAATTCTCAGTACTTCCCTTTTCCCCCACGGAATGTGTGTCTCCTGTAGACATATTATATCGGTGGGGTTTAGTCTAACAAGTTCGGCATATCTTATCCTCTTAGCCCTGTCATTTAACCCCGCAATATTCCAAGAGCAAATAGTTATCTTCCCCATCTTAGATTAAACTCGCAGTTCTGAATTCCTCCATGAAACCTTCTCAACCTCTTTCCATTATCAAATACCTGCCTCTTCTTGTACCACTGGTTTATCTCTCTTGGTTGTCCCCTTATTATTTCTTTGCAATTTCTGGATGTGCTTTTTCCCCCCATATTTAACCCTCCACCTTCCCCTCACCTTCCCCCTCCCTCCCCCAGCTTTGCTTCCCACCCCTCCCCTGACTACCCCCCTCCCCAAATGGGGCATACAGACTCAATCTTGAGTCTGATCATGATGGATGTGCTACACATAGTGAGTGCGAGAGCCTTAATTCTAAAAAACCTTAACTAAATACTACTTTCAACAGAATGCTCCCAACAGAGTATTTACAATTACGAGTTACATTTCCGTTTGGTTTGTTAACACATCTCTAATTAGGTAGCCCGTCCAGATATTCCTTAGCTTTAATTTCTGAGATAAAAAACTTTGTTTGCCCCTCAAAAATCACTTTTAAACGAGCTGGATTGTTTAAAAGGCTTGTGCCCTTTTGTCTTGGAACGGTTTGATAAGCTGCCGCAGTAGCCAACGCCTTTCAACAGTAGAATGGCAGAAATCTGGGCGTACAAAATAGGAAATCTCATTTCTAGACCTTTTAGCGTCGGGCCGAGCTTTTTCGAATACAGCCTGCCGTAGCAAAAATTGCCGAAATAGACCAAAATGGCCCGGGGAAAGCTCCTGCCCTTACAGGCAATTTCTGAACAAAGGGGACCCGATGAGCACGTTGAATCTCTAGAGCCCAGTCCCAGCCGGTTAATTCCGGCAGAGAGTCTCGCAACAAATCCACCACAAATGAGCGTATGTCAGCCCCTCGATCCCCTCGGGAACCCCGAGGACCCGAAGGTTGTTCCTCCGCTGACGATTTTCAAACTCCTCCAGCTTCCATCTAACATCCACTAGCTGCGCCTCATGAGATCCCACCACCGCGTGGGTTGAGGAGATGTCAGCTTCCGTGGTAACTATCCTTGACTCAAGATCAGTTAGACGTTCCCCAAATGAACTACAGGTTTTTGTTAATTTTCGGACAACGCCTTGCATCTTACGCATAGCAAGCTGAGCCTTGCGACTGTCTTGACGAGTCTCATCGCGGTGCATGGAGATAGCCTGAAAGATAGTCTCTAACGTTGGGGAAGTTGACTCAGATGGATCAAGAATAGATTGGGAGGCTAGCATAGGATTAGAGAGCTGATTCGTCGGGGTATAATCCCACGCCAACTCCTTTCCACTGCGCATCTTTTTCCTCTGGACAGTTTTAAATTTAGGATCCCCTATCTCCTCCTCATCACTGTAGCTTAGGTCTGTAATGTCAACTGACGACTCCTCCGTCCATTCCTCGCCATCAGATACAGAAAAGAAAATTTCACTAGATTCCTTATCGAGCTCTGTTTGGCGTTCATGGACAATATTACTACTGATGGTAGTTTCTGGTGTACGATTAACAGGGGCTGAGTTGAAATCAGCATTGGATATTAGATCCTGGGGTTGCATACTCAGGGCTTGGTGGTTGTCCACTTGTACCCCAGAATCCCTTCCGTCTGCAACCGTATATCCTACATTTCCTACTTTTCCTATGTTAGTTACCCCTGTCCCAACTGATTGCTCTGTTAAGGTCAAAGTCAGTGGTTCTTGAGCTCCCCTGCGTGATTCAAGATCAGAGGTTGTAGTGAGGAACCCCCGAGCCTACCTTCATTATTAGCTGTCCCGATATGAGATCCATTCTCCGCCTCGCTCAGTTCCCTATGGGTTTCCAGAGCTTTCTCACTCGGTTGCAGGGGTTCTTGCGGGGGCAGGTCTTTACCGGCGAGCACTCCATGTAATGCGATATCCAAACTAACGTCAGGACAGACTTTCCCTCGAGACTTCCCTTCACAACCCGGAACTAGTCTCCCGGCTGGACCCCTCAGCAGCTCCACAACCGTAGGGCCGGCCGGGCGTCCTCTCTGTGTAGTCCCGCCTCTTCCCCTCCTCTCCAGATCCGGGTCAGCCAGCGTCCCGCGGCGTCCTCCTCGTCGCGGAGTTTGAGCTGGGGATTCCATCACGCCTGCCATAGCTCCCGCGGCCACATCTCCTGCCCCAATCCCGGGCATCTGTTTGGCCGCCTTGATCTTGCCCCCGACAGCCTTGGGACCCATCACAGCACCTCCAGCAGGCCCGATCGTCTCCACGGAGTCTACCTCTTCCCCCGATGCCGTCTGTAGGTAGGGGCCTTTGTGTTGCGCTTCCAGAATTCCTTACCGCAGTCCCAGTGATATATCGTAGAACGCAGAGCCCGATTGCCGTTCCAAGCAATCGTAGGTTATTTCCGCTAATCTTTTGGGGGCAATATATTTCTGGGCAGCAAAGTACAACGTCCATTATCCCATTTAAATTAAGGAAGCACTCCTGGCATCTGCGGCTCTCAGCACTCTATGCGCAGCCTACGGTCTCAAGCGACCGCCATCTTGCCCCCCAAAGAATAATAATTTCTCAAGGAGAAATGATGTATGTTGTTTATGGGAGTCACAGATGGATCAACATGAAGGTTAGTGCTACAGAAATCCATATAGTCAGGCCTCCACTTCATGTTGCCTTGGTTAATTTAATGGATGGAAGATAGTATGGAGTGCCCCTCTCCATTACTAATTCTTCAAGTGTCCAGGTTACCTAGAAGCAGCAGACTTCAGTGTTTTGCTTCAGACCTGCAATATTCCAACTCATTATTGTGCACATTTGCGGCAGGGGCCTGACTGGGTCTTGATCCTTTGTCCCGGTGTTTTTTGGCAATAATAAGGCAGAGCCTAGCCAACTCCAATTTTTGTTCTACCACCTGACACTACCTGATTCATGCCTCTTACCGGGTATTACCATTACTTCCTCCTCTCGACGTAGGTGGTGGTTAAAAACCTTTAGTTTGTCCAGGTTGCTGCCAATTGAGTTACTTGATGAAGTGCTACTTATTGATGTGAGGCCATCTTGTTATTTGATATGCAAGGCTGTGTGCTTTATTTTCCATTTTCTCCAAGATACTGGGGTATTGCTGCTACAGGCTAATTGTTAGAACGGGGAGGGTTCAAATCCCCATCCGTTGCTACCCAAGGTTAGAATTGGGGGTCCCCAGTTGGCTGAGGTAGGTACCTTAGCCCAAATAGGGACCCTTACTTCTAAGTCAGGGAAAGGAAGGACACCTTCTCAGATAGCCCCTGCTCACCCCCTCGGTAGCTTGGCACGAGCAGCCTGGCTTATCTCCAAGGCAATGTGTAAAGTATTTGCAATCCCGCTCTCAGTAATCCAATGATGACACCACAAATGGACTCCACACGAGTTTCATAAAAAAACAAGTATAAGTTTATATAAAAAGATACGATGAGACCACACGATAAAAATCCAACATATGCGTATTTGTAATATTTCACCTGGCCGGTTATTAGGCCAGCAAGCCCTTGTAGGTTCTTGCAGTATTAATGAGCAATTCTCAATGATCCAAATGCAGTCCTAATGCAATGCTATGCAGTTCGTAATGCAAGAATCAGGCACTTCGTAATGTAAAAATAATGCAGTTCGTTATGCCAACAATAACGCAATGCGTAATGCAATAATCAGGCAGTTCGTAATGCCAACAATAATGCAATGTGTAATGCAACAATGAGGCAGTTCGTAATGCAAAAATAATGCAATGCGTAATGCAACAATTAGGCAGTTCGTATTGCAAAAATAATGCAATGCGTAATGCAACAATCAGGCAGTTCGTAATGCAATGGGTAATGCAACAATCAGGCAGTTCGTAATGCCAACAATAATGTACTCCAGCACAGTTCACGGTGCTCTGGACGGACTCTATGCCACTCGTACTGACTCGCGGTCAGCTACTGCCAAAATATGCCCCCAACACTGGTCTGGTGTAAACAAAGTGCAGCTCCGCACTCCGGCCCCGGTACTGCCAATCCTCTGCAAGTACGGGCCGCGATTCTCACTTGAGCGGGGGCTCGCACTGCAAGGATGGGACAGGCCGAGAGCGTTCCTCTCTGAGACCGCACCCCGCCCCAGGCGGCGACACACGCACGCTCGCTGAGCGTTACCTGGGGGGTGCGATCTCGCTCTCCTCTCCTCTCCTCGCGGCTTGGGCCTCCGGGGCGACTTCGTTGATCTCGGGCAGTGGAACACGGACCCCCGACGTGATGGTTCGAGGTCTCTCCTTGGCACAGGCAGGCTCGGGCCGGCGGCACCGCTCCTCTGGGGATGCCGGTCCGAGCCGATGGCAATGATGAAGGTCTCAGGCTGCAACAGGGCACACGCACACAGCGTCGCTGAGACTCACTTAAGCTTCGGGTGTACACGATTACAGGGCAATCCTCACGAAGGTCTCAGGCTGCACGAAGCACACGCACACAGCGTCGCTGAGACTGACTTGGATTCCGGGTGCACACAATCAAAGGACAATACTCACGAAGGTCTCAGGCTGCACAAAGCACACGCACACAGCGTCGCTGAGACACTCCTCTGGAAACGTTTGTGTTCCTGAGTTTCCACAACAGGGAGCCAGCTCTCCTCGGGCCCTTGGGGACAAGTTACTTCAGGACACAGCACACAGCAAAGTCCTTTCAAGCAGCGGGACACAGCACACAGCAAAGTCCCTTCGCCTCTCCTTGGTTAAATCAGCAAGCTGCAGGCCAGCCCCAGAACACACAGCAAGGGTCAGTCCTTTCCTTCAGTCTCTTCAGCTGTTTCTTCCTTGGCAGAGGTTCCTCTTGACTACAAAGTAGTTTCAATCCTTTACAGTCTTGATCAGTCCATTTCAGTCTTTGACAGTCCTCCGTTCAGGGGTTTCAGCTCTCATAGTTATACCCCTAAATGTCTTTGAAGTCTTTGTGTTCAGGGGGCACTGACCCCTGTCCAAACCAGTCCTGGGTGTCTCCCTTTGATAGTGGGGGTCTGGATCCTCAATCACTCAGCAGGAGATGGAGCCATTGTTTTATGGCGGCAGCCCAGGCCTCTTCACCTCCAGGGGCTACTCCCCCCCTACAATCCAGATGCAGGTCAGCCTGTTGCTGTCTCACCTCCTCCCCTGGGTCAAGACATTCCCCAGATCCTATCACTTTCAAATCCAGACAGTCAATCCACAACCAGGCAGAGAGACACAGAATTGTTAGAACACAAAAAACCAGTCACTTCTAAAAGTGTGGTTTCTAAACACACAATGCCAAAACCACCTTCACAAAAAGATGTGTTATTAAATTGTGCGTTCAGGCACACTAAACTTCACCCCTCCATCTTAAGCCTATGGGAAGATAGGCTGGAAACATATTACACAGCCTCCCCATTCTGTCCTATGGGCAAGATGGCCTTTCAACAGTGAAAAACGAAATGGAGAGTATTTCACTGTCAGGACATGGTACACACCTCAGTACATGTCCTACCTTTCACATACACTGCACCCTGCCCAGGGGTGTACCTTGGGCCCACCATAGGGGTGTCTGATGTGCATAAAAAGGGAAGGGTAAGGCCTGGCAAGTGGGTGCACTTGTCAGGACAACATGGCAGTTTTGCAAACTGCGCGCAGGCACTGCAGTGGCAGGCCTGAGATCTCTCTTTAAGGCTACTGGTGTGGGTGGCACAATTAGTGCTGCAGGCCCACGAGTAGCATTTGTATTACCAGCCCTGGCACACAGAGTGCACTTTACTAGGGACTTTACTAGTAAGACAAATATACCAATTATGGACAACCAATTACCATTACACTTTACACAGGGAGCACTTGCACTTTGACACTGATCAGCAGTGGCAAAGTGCCCAAAGCATCTAAGTTGGCAACACCATGTCAGAAAAAAGATCTAGGGGAAGGCAAAAAGTTTAGGGAACTTTAGCCAAAAAGGGCCAAGTCCAACACAACCCCCTATTAGCCTAAATCCAGGGTAGACCAACCAACTACCTTGATGGACTTCCCTGCTTGGGGCGATAGAACACAGACGCAGGCCCGCTACTGCAGGAACACCCTCCTGTTCTATGCCTTCCTGACCCCAGGGGGTTCTCATGGTCACTACTCCCCTGGCCAATTATGCTGCTCCATGGGTACTTCATGGCAGTCGGGGCCTCTCTAGGGGTGCTGGTCCCTTGCCAACCCCCACCTAGAGCGGTACCCATGGAAGACCCATCGGTCAGGATACTGTCTCCAGTCATCCTGCCCTCCAGGTTAGAGGTGGATTTACCCTGGTCACTTCTAGGGGACCTAGCCCTACTGGCTGGGCACGGCCCCACGGGTATTCCCACGGGGGGACACTTTCCTCCCGTTAGCTTCCATTTAGGTTTCTGTGCCTGCCATTGAGAAATGGCACCCACAAACTTCAGGACCGCGGGAGCTCTGGTTACAGACGCCCCATGCCCTCCTGACGCTAGGTGTTCTTCCTCACACAGCTGGCAAGTAGGCGGTAGGCCTCCTACCTGGTGCTCCTCTAAGGAACCCTCCAGTCTCGGAGGTGGGGTGGTGAACCCCTGGGGATGCTGCTCACACTCCCTCCTTCTCCTTTGAGACAGGGTGCTAGTCCGCATGCCCCCCCCCCCACTACTCTGGGACCTACCGGCTCTACTTCGCTTCTCTTCCCTCTCTAATGCCTCCTCAGACCCTTGGACCCATGACTAGGGGTCGGGCTCTTGTGCAAGCTCCCGGGAATCAAAGAGCTCGCACCTTAACACGGGTTGGCGCACTCCTGGAAAACAATTACTGAGCCTAGGCTCCCTGGGGGCCAAATTGAGCAACCCGTTCAAATGATTTGCCATGCTAACCATCACCCAATCATCCAGTGCACGCTTGTACTCATCCACACTTGGCACTGGCTGTGCGCTGCCAACATTTGAACTGGACCCCACCTGTTTAGCCTTAATGTCCAGTTCCCTCATGCTTAACTCATGAGCTAAGAGAATCCTCTTCTCTTCCAAGGCGAGAGCGTTCCTGCTCTCCTCTGCTCGCTTTTCACTTTCAATGAGCAGCTCTTTCTCTTCTGCTTGAGCTTTAAGTTTTAAAACCTCCAACTCATGCTCTCTGACCCTTTAGTTTTCCTCCAGCTCCTCTGGGGAAAAACTCCTCCCTGAATGGTTACTACCAGCCCCTGAGGCTGGTCCTTCCACTGGCAAATCCTGTGGACCAAATCCATTCCCTGGGTCATCCTCATCCACCTCAACATCACCTGTCCCCTGAGTCTCTTTGGCTTCCCACCAGGCCCTCAAGGCCGTTTGTAGCTCCTCCCTCTTGGCGCTACTTTTCATGGGACATCGCAAAGCTCTGCAGAATTGCCTCAACTGATCAACTTTGTAGGTAAGCAATGCCTCAATGTCGAACTCCAATTCTGCAACCTCACTGACTACTTGACTCCTCTGAGACATGATGTGTGGCTTAAAGGTCGCTCAAAAATAGAACCAAAAATCAAAACACAATATGTGGTTGCGTCATGGTCTGCGCTAAACTAGTGATGTACACCAATCACTGTGAGTGGATTTGCAAATACACGTTCCAATCCCACACCTCTGACCAACAAATGTTAGAACGGGGAGGCTTCAAATCCCCACCCGTTGCTACCCAAGGTTAGAATTGTGGGTCCCCAGTTGGCTGAGGTAGGTACCTTAGTCCAAATAGGGACCCTTGCTTCTAAGTCAGGGAAAGGAAGGACACCTTCTCAGATAGCCCCTGCTCATAAAAAAAACAAGTATAAGTTTATATAAAAGATATACGATGAGACCACACGATAAAAATCCAACATATGCGTATTTGTAATATGTCACCTGGCCGGTTATTAGGCCAGCAAGCCCTTGTAGGTTCTTGCAGTATTAATGAGCAATTCTCAATGATCCAAATGCAGTCCTAATGCAATGCTATGCAGTTCGTAATGCAAGAATCAGGCACTTCGTAATGTAAAAAATAATGCTGTTCGTAATGCCAAAATAATGCGATGCGTAATGCAACAATCAGGCAGTTCGTAATGCCAACAATAATGCAATGCGTAATTCAACAATCAGGCAGTTCGTAATGCCAACAATAATGCAATGCGTAATGCAACAATCAGACAGTTCGTAATGCAATGCGTAATGCAACAATTAGGCAGTTCGTAATGCAAAAATAATGCAATGCGTAATGCAACAATCAGGCAGTTCGTAATGCAAAAAAATAATGCAATGCGTAATGCAACAATCAGACAGTTCATAATGTCAACAATAATGTACTCCAGCACTGTTCACAGTGCTCTGGACGGACTCTATGCCACTCATACTGACTCGAGGTCAGCTACTGCCAAAATATGCCCCCAACACTGGTCTGGTGTAAACAAAGTGCAGCTCCGCACTCCGGCCCTGGTACTGCCACCCCTCGGCAAGTACGGGCCGTGATTCTCACTTGAGCGGGGGCTCGCGCTGCAAGGATGGGAAAGGCCGAGAGCGTTCCTCTTCGAGACCGCACCCCGCTCCAGGCGGCGACACACGCACGCTCGCTGAGCGTTACCTGGGGGGTGCGATCTCGCTCTCCTCTCCTCTCCTCGCGGCTTGGGCCTCCGGGGCGACTTCGTTGATCTTGGGCAGTGGAACATGGACCCCCGACGTGATGGTTCGAGGTCTCTCCTTGGCACAGGCAGGCTCGGGCCGGCGGCACCGCTTCTCTGGGGATGCCGGTCCGAGCCGATGGCAATGATGAAGGTCTCAGGCTGCAACAGGGCACACACACACAGCGTCGCTCAGACTCACTTAAGCTTCGGATGTACACGATTACAGGGCAATCCTCACGAAGGTCTCAGGCTGCACGAAGCACGCGCACACAGCGTCGCTGAGACTGACTTGGATTCCGGGTGCACACAATCAAAGGACAATCCTCACGAAGGTCTCAGGCTGCACAAAGCACACGCACACAGCGTCGCTGAGACACTCCTCTGGAAACGTTTGTGTTCCTGAGTTTCCACAACAGGGAGCCAGCTCTCCTCGGGCCCTTGGGTACAAGTTACTTCAGGACACAGCACACAGCAAAGTCCTTTCAAGCAGGGGGACACAGCACACAGCAAAGTCCCTTCGCCTCTCCTTGGTTAAATCCCAAACTGCAGGCCAGCCCCAGAACACACAGCAAGGGTCAGTCCTTTCCTTCAGTCTCTTCAGCTGTTTCTTCCTTGGCAGAGGTTCCTCTTGACTCCAAAGTAGTTTCAATCCTTTACAGTCTTGATCAGTCCATTTCAGTCTTTGACAGTCCTCCGTTCAGGGGTTTCAGCTCTCATAGTTATACCCCTAAATGTCTTTGAAGTCTTTGTGTTCAGGGGACACTGACCCCTGTCCAAACCAGTCCTGGGTGTCTCCCTTTGATAGTGGGGGTCTGGATCCTCAATCACTCAGCAGGAGATGGAGCCATTGTTTTATGGCGGCAGCCCAGGCCTCTTCACCTCCAGGGGCTACTCCCCCCCTACACTCCAGATGCAGGTCAGCCTGTTGCTGTCTCACATCCTCCCCTGGGTCAAGACATTCCCCAGATCCTATCACTTTCAAATCCAGACAGTCAATCCACAACCAGGCAGAGACACACAGAATTGTTAGAACACAAAAAACCAGTCACTTCTAAAAGTGTGGTTTCTAAACACACAATGCCAAAACCACCTTCACAAAAAGATGTGTTATTAAATTGTGAGTTCAGGCACACTAAACTTCACCCCTCCATCTTAAGCCTATGGGAAGATAGGCTGGAAACATATTACACAGCCTCCCCATTCTGTCCTATGGGCAAGATGGCCTTTCAACAGTGAAAAACGAAATGGAGAGTATTTCACTGTCAGGACATGGTACACACCTCAGTACATGTCCTACCTTTCACATACACTGCACCCTGCCCAGGGGTGTACCTTGGGCCCACCATAGGGGTGTCTGATGTGCATAAAAAGGGAAGGGTAAGGCCTGGCAAGTGGGTACACTTGTCAGAACAACATGGCAGTTTTGCAAACTGCGCGCAGGCACTGCAGTGGCAGGCCTGAGATCTCTCTTTAAGGCTACTGGTGTGGGTGGCACAATTAGTGCTGCAGGCCCATGAGTAGCATTTGTATTACCAGCCCTGGCACACAGAGTGCACTTTACTAGGGACTTTACTAGTAAGAGAAATATACCAAGTATGGACAACCAATTACCATTACACTTTACACAGGGAGCACTTGCACTTTGACACTGATCAGCAGTGGCAAAGTGCCCAAAGCATCTAAGTTGGCAACACCATGTCAGAAAAAAGATCTAGGGGAAGGCAAAAAGTTTAGGGAACTTTAGCCAAAAAGGGCCAAGTCCAACACAACCCCCTATCAGCCTAAATCCAGGGTAGACCAACCAACTACCTTGAAGGACTTCCCTGCTTGGGGCGATAGAACACGGACGCAGGCCCGCTACTGCAGGGACACCCTCCTGTTCTATGCCTTCCTGACCCCAGGGGGTTCTCTTGGTCACTACTCCCCGGGCCAACTATGCTGCTCCATGGGTACTTCATGGCAGTCGGGGCCTCTCTAGGGGTGCTGGTCCCTTGCCAACCCCCACCTAGAGCGGTACCCATGGAAGACCCATCGGTCAGGATACTGTCTCCAGTCATCCTGCCCTCCAGGTTAGAGGTGGATTTACCCTGGTCACTTCTAGGGGACCTAGCCCTACTGGCTGGGCACGGCCCCACGGGTATTCCCACGGGGGGACACTTTCCTCCCTTAACCTTCCATTTAGGTTTCTGTGCCTGCCATTGAGAAATGGCACCCACAAACTTCAGGACCGCGGGAGCTCTGGTTACAGACGCCCCATGCCCTCCTGACGCTAGGTGTTCTTCCTCACACAGCTGGCAAGTAGGCGCTAGGCCTCCTACCTGGTGCTCCTCTAAGGAACCCTCCAGTCTCGGAGGTGGGGTGGTGAACCCCTGGGGACGCTGCTCACACTCCCTCCTTCTCCTTTGAGACAGGGTGCTAGTCCGCATGCCCCCCCCCACTACTCTGGGACCTACCGGCTCTACTTCGCTTCTCTTCCCTCTCTAATGCCTCCTCAGACCCTTGGACCCATGACCAGGGGTCGGGCTCTTGTGCAAGCTCCCGGGAATCAAAGAGCTCGCACCTTAACACGGGTTGGCGCACTCCTGGAAAACAATTACTGAGCCTAGGCTCCCTGGGGGCCAAATTGAGCAACCCGTTCAAATGATTTGCCATGCTAACCATCACCCAATCATCCAGTGCACGCTTGTACTCATCCACACTTTGCACTGGCTGTGCGCTGCCACCATTTGAACTGGACCCCACATGTTTAGCCTTAATGTCCAGTTCCCTCATGCTTAACTCATGAGCTAAGAGAATCCTCTTCTCTTCCAAGGCGAGAGCGTTCCTGCTCTCCTCTGCTCGCTTTTCACTTTCAATGAGCAGCTTTTTCTCTTCTGCTTGAGCTTTAAGTTTTAAAACCTCCAACTCATACTCTCTGACCCTTTAGTTTTCCTCCAGCTCCTCTGGGGAAAAACTCCTCCCTGAATGGTTACTACCAGCCCCTGAGGCTGGTCCTTCCACTGGCAAATCCTGTGGACCAAATCCATTCCCTGGGTCATCCTCATCCACCTCAACATCACCTGTCCCCTGAGTCTCTTTGGCTTCCCACCAGGCCCTCAAGGCCGTTTGCAGCTCCTCCCTCTTGGCGCTACTTTTCGGGACATCGCAAAGCTCTGCAGAATTGCCTCAACTGATCAACTTTGTAGGTAAGCAATGCCTCAATGTCGAACTCCAATTCTGCAACCTCATTGACTACTTGACTCCTCTGAGACATGATGTGTGGCTTAAAGGTCGCTCAAAAATAGAACCAAAAATCAAAACACAATATGTGGTTGCGTCATGGTCTGCGCTAAACTAGTGATGTACACCAATCACTGTGAGTGGATTTGCAAATACACGTTCCAATCCCACACCGCTGACCAACAATGTTAGAACGGGGAGGGTTCAAATCCCCACCCGTTGCTACCCAAGGTTAGAATTGGGGGTCCCCAGTTGGCTGAGGTAGGTACCTTAGCCCAAATAGGGACCCTTACTTCTAAGTCAGGGAAAGGAAGGACACCTTCTCAGATAGCCCCTGCTCATAAAAAAAACAAGTATAAGTTTATATAAAAAGATATACGATGAGACCACACGATAAAAATCCAACATATGCGTATTTGTAATATGTCACCTGGCCGGTTATTAGGCCAGCAAGCCCTTGTAGGTTCTTGCAGTATTAATGAGCAATTCTCAATGATCCAAATGCAGTCCTAATGCAATGCTATGCAGTTCGTAATGCAAGAATCAGGCACTTCGTAATGTAAAAATAATGCTGTTCGTTATGCCAAAATAATGCGATGCGTAATGCAACAATCAGGCAGTTCGTAATGCCAACAATAATGCAATGCGTAATTCAACAATCAGGCAGTTCGTAATGCCAACAATAATGCAATGCGTAATGCAACAATCAGGCAGTTCGTAATGCAAAAATAATGCAATGCGTAATGCAACAATTAGGCAGTTCGTAATGCAAAAAAATAATGCAATGCGTAATGCAACAATCAGACAGTTCATAATGTCAACAATAATGTACTCCAGCACTGTTCACAGTGCTCTGGACGGACTCTATGCCACTCATACTGGCTCGCGGTCAGCTACTGCCAAAATATGCCCCCAACACTGGTCTGGTGTAAACAAAGTGCAGCTCCGCACTCCGGCCCTGGTACTGCCACTCCTCGGCAAGTACGGGCCGTGATTCTCACTTGAGTGGGGGCTCGCGCTGCAAGGATGGGAAAGGCTGAGAGCGTTCCTCTTCGAGACCGCACCCCGCCCCAGGCGGCGACACACGCACGCTCGCTGAGCGTTACCTGGTGGGTGCGATCTCGCTCTCCTCTCCTCGAGGCTTGGGTCTCCGGGGCGACTTCGTTGATCTTGGGCAGTGGAACATGGACCCCCGACATGATGGTTCGAGGTCTCTCCTTGGCACAGGCAGGCTCGGGCCGGCGGCACCGCTCCTCTGGGGATGCCGGTCCGAACCGATGGCAATGATGAAGGTCTCAGGCTGCAACAGGGCACACGCATACAGCGTCGCTGAGACTCACTTAAGCTTCGGGTGTACACGATTACAGGGCAATCCTCACGAAGGTCTCAGGCTGCACGAAGCACACGTACACAGCGTCGCTGAGACTCACTTGGATTCCGGATGCACACGATCACAGGACAATCCTCACGAAGGTCTCAGGCTGCACAAAGCACACGCACACAGCGTCGCTGAGACTCACTTGGACTCCGGGTGCACACGATCACGGGGCAGTTCTTATGAAGGTCTCAGGCTGCAAAAAGCACACGCACACAGCGCCGCTGAGACACTCCTCTGGAAACTTTTGTGTTCCTGAGTTTCCACAACAGGGAGCCAGCTCTCCTCGGGCCCTTGGGGACAAGTTACTTCAGGACACAGCACACAGCAAAGTCCTTTCAAGCAGGGGGACACAGCACACAGCAAAGTCCCTTCGCCTCTCCTTGGTTAAATCAGCAAACTGCAGGCTGCCCCAGAACACACAGCAAGGGTCAGTCCTTTCCTTCAGTCTCTTCAGCTGTTTCTTCCTTAGCAGAGGTTACTCTTGACCACGAAGTAGTTTCAATCCTTTACAGTCTTGATCAGTCCATTTCAGTCTTGGACAGTCCTCCGTTCAGGGGTTTCAGCTCTCATAGTTATACCCCTAAATGTCTTTGAAGTCTTTGTGTTCAGGGGGCACTGACCCCTGTCCAAACCAGTTCTGGGTGTCTCCCTTTGATAGTGGGGGTCTGGATCCTCAATCACTCAGCAGGAGATGGAGCCATTGTTTTATGGCGGCAGCCCAGGCCTCTTCACCTCCAGGGGCTACTCCTCCCCCCTACACTCCAGATGCAGGTCAGCCTGTTGCTGTCTCACATCCTCCCCTGGGTCAAGACATTCCCCAGATCCTATCACTTTCAAATCCAGACAGTCAATACACAACCAGGCAGAGACACACAGAATTGTTAGAACACAAAAAAACAGCCACTTCTAAAAGTGTGGTTTCTAAACACACAATGCCAAAACCACCTTAAAAAAAAGATGTGTTATTAAATTGTGATTTCAGGCACACTAAACTTCACCCCTCCATCTTAAGCCTATGGGAAGATAGGCTGGAAACATATTACACAGCCTCCCCATTCTGTCCTATGGGCAAGATGGCCTTTCAACAGTGAAAAACGAAATGGAGAGTATTTCACTGTCAGGACATGGTACACACCACAGTACATGTCCTACCTTTCACATACACTGCACCCTGCCCAGGGGTGTACCTTGGGCCCACCATAGGGGTGTCTGATGTGCATAAAAAGGGAAGGGTAAGGCCTGGCAAGTGGGTGCACTTGTCAGGACAACATGGCAGTTTTGCAAACTGCGCGCAGGCACTGCAGTGGCAGGCCTGAGATCTCTCTTTAAGGCTACTGGTGTGGGTGGCACAATTAGTGCTGCAGGCCCACGAGTAGCATTTGTATTACCAGCCCTGGCACACAGAGTGCACTTTACATGGGACTTTACTAGTAAGACAAATATACCAATTATGGACAACCAATTACCATTACACTTTACACAGGGAGCACTTGCACTTTGACACTGATCAGCAGTGGCAAAGTGCCCAAAGCATCTAAGTTGGCAACACCATGTCAGAAAAAAGATCTAGGGGGAAGGCAAAAAGTTTAGGGAACTTTAGCCAAAAAGGGCCAAGTCCAACACTAATCATAACTGTTATGTCTCGGTCTGTGAGAGTGTCTCTGCTGGGCAGGATTTTTTAGGTCAGTGTACGGGTTGACGATAGAGTCTCTGTGGGCTCGCTACAGTTGTTCAATCACTTGCGAAGGAATTTCGCCAACAATATGTCTTCTGAGCATATCTGTTTTAGATTGTGGAGGGGCTTGATTATTTTCTGAATGTTTACAAGGTCATGGGCTCCTCTTGATTCCTATAGTAGGATAAAGATAATTTACTTTAGCGTAATGCAATATTTGGAAGTATCATAATTGTGTAGTGCAGTTGTTTCCCTATATATGGAGTTGTGTCTACGCCAGGCAGATTCCCAGGAAATCGTTTGTCCACTGTTGGAACTGCTGTTGAAGGTTGTGTCTGTACGGAGTCCCCTTTGTGGGTCATGTCTAGAGGGTGATCTATGGCAGCTTCTCTCTCAGACCGAATAATTAATTTAGTCCATCTCGATTCTTTGATGTCGTGGAATAGAGATATCTTCTGAGTCTGATGGGCACCCAAATAGTTAATTACAGAGTGGCCTATCTTACATACCACCCTCAACCTAACCAACTGGTCGTATGAGCCAGGCAACCCTAACTCCTTTCCATCAGCAAAGTATACAACAAAGTAATTGGGTGATTCAGTCCAGAGCTATGCCACTTTATGTTCAAGTTGATCTGCATTATAGTATACTTTGAAGTTTGGTGCCCTCATTCACTGTCCTTTCTCCAATAACTGGAGTCTGACTTGCACAACTTTTGAAGCATTTCCACTTCACATTAACCTAGTCATTTCCTCATCTAACTTGAAGGAAAGAGCTAGAGGGATAATTTTGGGCACCACCTGAAAGATAAAACACAATCTGGTCAGAATGAGCACACTGGCTAAATCCAGTCTCCCGAGCAGTCACAGTGGAAACTTCAACCTGAGCTTGGCCTTGTTCAAACTTACTAATAATAACCATACAATCGCCAAGTAGATCTCCCAAGAAGCACACTGCTTTACAAGCCTAAAAATATAAAAGTCTCAACTGTTCATCTGTGTGGCTCTTCCCTTTCACCCCTAACAGCAGATAGGGCGCACACTTCCCAAATTAACCTCAGCATCAGAATTCATGCCAAGCTCTTTTGCTAGTTCCAGCACTTGTGGGAAGTGTATACTGGGTCTGCTATCTACAAGAGAATGGCATCTACATGTGAAGCAATCATATGCATTCCCACCTGAATATCAAAGCCCTGTTGCATGAACCTATGCTTAAAAAGACAAGTCAGAGGCTCTATTGTCAATGCAGATATCAACAGTGAGTGGAGAGCCCTGTCTTATGCTCATTGTATTCGAAATTCATCTATTATTATACCACTGATGCACACCCTAGTCAGTAGACCCATTATAGTACCCTTGGTGCACACCCCAGCCAGTGGACTGGAAACGTTATCACCACGTCAAGGCTGGAAGAAACCACTACCATATATATTGGCTATCTATTGTGTTGAGAGCTTTCCTAGTGTCGAGGCTAGTACAAGATTAGGGATCCAGCCCATCAATACGCTCATCAATACGCTCATCTAGCTGAAACAAGGTCTTAAGTTAAGGCTCCTGTTTCTGTGGAGTGTAAACCTGGCCTGCTCCTTGTATCACACATACGACTAACATACCCACACAAACTTTACATAGGATCTGGGTATCAATAATAATTAACAAGAAAAGTAAGCAGACATGTGAATCAAACTACCTGTTGCCTTGCAGTGTACCACACCCGGCTTCTTATGAGAATGAGCCTAGTTGGTGGCAGTCTTTCTGAGCGTGCTGGCTCTGCTGAGAAGGTAATGTCTTCTGGCCTCTTGAAGGAATTCCATGTAGTTCAACTTAGAGGAAGCATTTATCCCATACCACGTTATACTGGTATTATAATCATAAATGGACTCCCTTTAAGAAGGATACAAGAGTGTGGTTAGGTACGGTGCCTCTGGTTGGCCCGGAAATGTCCTACATGGGCATACTTCCCTGTCTTTGCACTCTCGACTCCCAGAGCCACTGCCAAACTGACAATGACCTTTTAAGGAGGTAATTTCTTTATATTGAGGTCCAAACCTTCATGACAGCCCAGTCTTACTTACCCCAGAGTTTCGAGTGAAAATGCAGTAGCCTCTAAGGGACCATAGAAATGTAAGCTTTAAAAAATATCTCTTCCTGATTTGAAGCTGTGTTCCCCCAAAGTGCCCCGATCTGTTAATATATTGGGTAGCTTTCATCAGTTTTTCAATCTATTTGATGGTTCAAATGAATACAACTTGAGAGTGTAACCCTGGAAGTGCAAATACTGTCTGTGGGCGGTGTAGGAACCTCCAACTCACCTTTTGGGCCCATGTTCCAGTTGAATGCTATGAAGACTTTCTCATCTGAGGAACCACACTGCAAAGCTACACTGGCAACCCCTGGTGCTACACTAGGGTCCTTGGTTTTAGTACAGCTAGGGTCCTTGGTGTGGTGTCCTGTCTTTTGACAGTTGTGATACCATACCTTGTTGGGATCCCAACTCTTACCTTGGTACCCAGTTTTAGTTTATGAGGTGTCTTTGGGCCCTCCCTCCTGGACAGGGTTTTGGGGGCTGTAAGGAAGTGGGTTTCTGTTGCAGTAACCCCCCCCCCACTTTTTGCCAGACCACTGATGCACTTTGACTTGATGTGCCCTGGGTCCCCGCCAATCAGGTTCCCAGGGCCTGTGTTCTTTCCACAAAACTGCACCCAATTGGCATCTCTGGCCACAGGTCAGCCCCAGGTAAATGGTACCACAGGTACCCAGGGCACTGTGACCAGGGAAGACCTCTAAGGGCTGCAGCACTTATTGTGCCACCCTTAGAGGCCCTGTACCTTTACACACACACACTGCCTTTGCAGGCTGCGTGTTTTGGTGCAGAACAAAGTGAGGAGTCGACATGGCACACACCTCTGTGTGCCATGCCTACAACCCACTGCCCTGGCATTGGTCAGCCACCCCTCTAGCTGGGTGCACTATACCAGTGGTGAGGGTACAGGTGCATGAGCCCTGTACCCCTACAGTGTCTAAGTCCATTCTTAGACATTGTAAGTGCAGTGCTGCCATTAAGAGTATATGGTGCTGGGAGTTTGTCATTACGAACTCCACAGCACCATAAAGGCTGCACTAAAAACTGGAAAGTTTGGTATCAAACTTCTCAGCACATTAAACCCACACTGATGCCAGTGTGGGATTTAATGAAAAATGCACACAGAGGGCATCTTAGAAGATGCCCCCTGAAACCTAACCCACCTCTAGTGTCCAGGCTGAGTGTCTGCTTCAGCTGCCACCACCAGACATGTTTCTGGACCCCTGGGTCGAGAGCCTGCTGCTCTAGGGGGCCTGAAACAATGCACATCCTGGGACGAGGTGCCAAGCCTCCTCCCCCAGGATGGACAGGGTTCACGAAGGAGAAGCTTCAAAGGCATGCCGCCTTTGTGAGCCTCTCCAGACCATTTGCTGCTTTCAGCAACTGGTCCCCACTGGTTCTACCCCCCACTTTGGGCGGGAGAACCGGTGGGAAAAGCAAGTGAGGAAGGGAGGTGTGCCCACCTCTGCCAACTCCACCCCTCAGGTGGGGGAGGCGAGGTGAAGCACAACCTTGACTCCCCGACATCTTGAGGATGGGGGACCCAGCAAACCAGGGACAGGCTCCTGCCCCCCTCCCACTGGAGAGTGGCAGAATAGGGGGTGTACCCACCCCAGGGAAGGGACCCATTGGTCCCTGCCCTTTACCTACCTGTAACGCCCCTAAATCCAGTATTTATGGGGCACCCTGAACCTTACTTCCTCAGATCCAGCTTACCTACAAGAAGAAAAGAAGAAGGACGAAGAGCCGTGCAGAGCTAACAAGAGGACGACGCCCACTGACTTGGCCCCAGCCCTACAGGCCTGTCTCCCCTCGAACCTGCTCCTGCGAAATCCCGGCGTGTCCAGCAGCCAGCAACCTCACAAACCCCGGAGGACCTGCCTGCCTTCACTTCCAAGACTGTTTCTCCCGTGAACACCGGACATGTTTAAACTGCAGCTTCTGGCTCCAGCCGGACACCGCGAATCCAGCCCACTCTGCACCCGCCGAACCCGGCCCGAGCTCGAGTGGAAAAACACCACAAGGAGGTCACCCCGGCGATCCTGACCCGAGATCCGGCGACTCCTGACCTGCTTCAAGCCTCCAGACGACGCCTGCAGCCTCAATCCAGAGGATCCCCTCTACCGCGACCAGAGTGGGTGAGAAAATTCGACCCTAAAAGGCACCCCTGCACCCGGCGCCCCACGGCCTTGTGTGCCCAAACCAACGGTGCCCTAACCAACCCAAGACATCCCAACTTACCCCTCGAAGTGGTGGTCGCACCCAGAAGATCCTTGTCCCCGAGCCTGCAGTGCTTCTTCAAACCGGAGGTTCTCCATTGAAAACAACAGGGCGCCCGACGCCGAAACAGCTCTCTGCACCCGGCCGCCCCAGTGCCGCTGAGGGTGCACTTTTTGTGCCAACTTGTTTCCCCAATTGCCCTGACCTAAACCCTAGGAGCTTTGCTCCCACAACCCAGTGGCCTGCTTGCCAGCAGACACCAACCGGAGACCCCCTATCCTCCATAGGATAACATTGGGCCTCAACACTCTGCACCCGGCCGCCCTAGTGCCACTGAGGGTGCAACAACAGTGCATCACTGACCCTGGGGGAACCCTTGTTCTAACCCCAGAACCTTAACTCCCACAGTCGTTTACTTACCTGCAAACCGATAACCTGTTTTTCCTCCATAGGATAACATTGACAATTTTTCTTCCAAAAAACGATTGTGTGGAGTTTTGAAAACTAAAGATATTCTTTAAAAATCGTACAATAAACCAAAATGTGTTTTCTCACCTGTTTGCAGGAAATGTACCAGTGCTGAATCTAGGCATCCAGCACTGAGTTAGAAAAAGTAACGTAAAAGTAACTTACCTGCAATTTACTGAAAAAGCCTATTCATTTCAATGTACTGCTCCAAAAACTTTCGAAGTGTGGAGTTTTGAAATCTGAAAATATTCTTTAAAGATCGCACAAATAACAAAAACGCATTTATTCACCTGTTTTTAGGAAATGTCCCAGTGCTGAATCCAGGCATCCAGCACTGAGTTAGAAAAAGTAACGTAAAAGTAACTTACCTGCAATTTACTGAAAAAGCCTATTCATTCCAAAGTACTGTATTTGCTAAGTGTTGCATATTGGTGCTCCCCTGTAAATCAAACAAAGTACAATTTCCATTGCATTTTCAAACTGTTCAACATTCAGTAACTTATTACTACAAAGTATTTTATGCTTACCTGTGCCAGGCTTGCTTGGTTCTAAAATAAAACAACAATATATTTTTATACAAAAACAATTGGCCTAGAGTTCAGTTCTTGAGTGTGTGAATTCATTTGCTGACTGAGTGTGTACATCAAATGCTTAACACTGTCCTCTGATACTGCCTTACTGCTCGACCAAGCTACCACTATTAGAGAGTAAGGTTCTATCTAACTTTAACCTCTGCCTACCTTTGGGGACTCTTGGACTCTATACACACTGTACCTCACTTTGGTGCAGTATATATAGAACCAGTTTCTTACAGGGGCTACCTGGGACTCCTTACTTTTATCTTTTGGATGCTCACTGTCTTTCTTCTGGGGAGGTTTTGTAACCCCTTTCTTTTGGTCACCCCCAGGTGTTGTTTTGGTTATCCTTGTTCTGACCCAGTGGTCCGCCTTCTTTCCCAATTCTTGGGGAGAAATTGGACCTAGGTCTACCAGATACTGATGCAACTTTTCATCAAAGCAATTACTTAATATGTGTTCCTTCATAAATAAATTGTAAAGTCATGCACCTTATTTCCAGTTAACCAGCCATCTAGTGTCTTTACTGAGTAGTCTACAAATTCCACCCGGGGCTGACTCTGGGTTTTCTGAGCCCCCCTGAATCTAATTCTATACTCCTCAGTAGTGAGTCCAAATCCCTCAATCAGGGTGCCTTTCATAACTTCATAGGACTCTGCTTCCGCCCCACTAAGGGTCAGAAGTCTGTCTCTGCACTTACCAGAGAACAGTTCCCAAAGGAGTGCCCCTGTGAGTTTTCTTCACTTTTCTGGCTTCACAAGCCCCCTCAAAGGCTGTGAACCACTTGGTGATATCCTCACCATCCTCAAATTTATAAATTGCTGCTACCATTGATGGGTTCTAGGCCCATCTCTGCTCTTTCTTTTTCTAGAGCCAGGAGTCTGGTCTACAGGTCTAATCTTTTGGTCAACCTGGCTAGCAGGATGTCCTCCTCATTGAGGCTGTCCTCAATATCCTCAGAAGCACCTGATCCACCTGTGTGGCCTCTAGGTGCTAAGAGGTTGATTCTTGGAGTCAGGGTCCCTGGGGCCCTTCTCTCCCTATAAATTGGGGTGAGGGGGGGGGGGGGGGTTGGATGGCATCCTCACCCCCTCCATCTTCTTCCACATCTGAGAGGTCTTCACCATTCTCAGAGGGATGGTCCTAAGCATACCCAGCCAACAGCTCCTGGAGCTTTTGTTTGGTGGGATGGGACTCCTTGGTTATATTTTTAATTTTGCATAGGGACCTTAACTCCTTAAAAGCTAAGTGGAGGTAAGGGGTGAGGTCGAGCGCCTCAACCTGGTCCTCTATGCCATTGTGGTTATCTTCAGCTGCGTTCTTTAAAAAAACTTCTAACCCCTCTTATCCCTAACTAAAGTGACTTTTCTTTTTCAAAAATTCTAAAGGGCCTTAACCAAGGCCCTAACAAGACTTTTAGTGATTTGGAAAAAAATGTCAATTAAAAAAAAATCAGAATTCTAAAGACAATTTAAGAGTTCTGTCATGTGATCAGGTGGTAACCAAGCTAGTTTAACAAATGCAAAGCTGTATATCCCACCACTGATCCACCAATGTAGGAAGCTGACTGTACATACTATACCAAAGTTAGGTATAGTGTGCACAGAGTCCAGTGGAACCCCAAAAGTAGGCAGAGGTAAGAGTAGATAGCACCTTACTCTCTATTTGTGGTAATGAGGACGAGCAGTAAGGCTGTATCAGAGGGTTGTGTTAAGCATTTGTTGTACACACTCAATCAGCAAATGATATCACACACTCAAAGTCTGAACTTCAGACCAATTGGTTTGTATAAAAATATTCTTTTAGTTATTTTATTTTTCTAGAACCAAGCAAGCCTGGCACAGGTAAGCAATACGTACTTTAAAGTAGTAATGCAGTTTGTAAACAGTTTAAATTGCAATTTTATATGCACTTTGATTTGATTACAGTAGAGCTACTAGTAATGCAATGCTTTTGATATACTGTACATATACTTTGTATTGGCTTTTTAGTTGAATGTCAAGTAGATTACTTTACAGATTACTTTTCTTACACAGTGCAGTATACCTGGATAATGCACTGGGACATTTCCTGTAAACAGGTAAGTAAAAGCGTTTTTGTTATTTAGTTACAGTTTTAAAGGGTTTCTTAGATCTTCCAACTCCACACCTAAAAACGTTTCACAGAAAAAACATTCAATGTTATCCTATGGAGGAAAATAGGGTTATCGGTTCAAAGGTAAGTATTCGGTTGTGGGAGTTGGTATTCTGGGGGTAGACTCAGGGGTCCCCCAGGGTCAAGGATTCACTCTTGTTACACCCTCAGCGGCACTAGGGCGTCCGGGTGCAGAGTGCTGAGGCCCAATGTTAGCCAATGGGGGATATGGGGCCTCCGTTTGGTGGCTGCTTACAAGCAGACCACTGGGTTGTGGGAACAAAGCTCCTGGACATAAGCTCAGGGCAAATGGGGGTTCAAGCCAGCACAAAAGGTGCACCCTCAGTGGCACTGGGGCGGCCGGGTGCAGAGTGCTGTTTTGGCGTCGGGCGCCCTGTAGCTTTCAATGGGGATTTTCGGTTTTGGTTTTCAGCTGCAAGGTTGGTCCAGGAAGACTTCCAGGAGGAACCAACAGCTGGGCAGGTAAGTTGGAGGGCTCCGGGAGGTAGGTACACCTCGGGTTCCCTTCTGCAGGGCGCAGGGCGCAGGGCGGCTGGATGCAGGGGTGTCACTCGCGGTTGGGGGGGTCTCCGTGCAGAGGCTGCAGGTGACGTCGGGGAGTCCTAGAGGGGTCAACCCACGGTGGACTCAGACTCTGGAGCTCTGGGGGACCTCGCTGGGACCAATGGGCCACTCGAACTCGGGCCGTAGGCGAGGGGTGCAGTGGTGGTTCCAGGCGTCGGGTTTCTTTGTCCTCAGCAGGCTCAGAGTCTGTCTTGGGAGTTTTCTTTTGAACAGAGCTGCTGTTCACAGGAGATCCGATCTTTGTTGAAGGCAGTCAGTCCTCCCAGGGTTCTGGAGGTCGCTGGCTGCAGGACAAGGCGACTTTTGGCGCAGCATCTCTGGAAACTGCAAACGGGCCGGTAGGGCGGGGGCCAAGTCAGTTGTTCTCTGCAGTCTCCTCTGCTGGGCGTCTTCTTTCATCCTTTTTCTTCTTAGGTTGTGGGAATCTGCTTTCTTGGTTCAGGGCTGCCCCCTAAATACTGTATTTAGGGTGCGTTTTAGGGGTCTCAGGGTCAGTAGCCAATGAGCTACTGACCTTAGGGTGACTACATCCTTGGTGTGCTCACGCCACATGGGGGAGTGAGCACAATCCCTAATCCTAATTTGGGGGTGCCTGCCATCTGCAAGATGGCGGGCACTGAAGACTGGGCTTCACCTCGCCTCCCCCACCTGAGGGGTGAGGTTGGCAGAGGTGGGCACACCTTCTGGGCTGGCTAATTTTTCCGCTTGTCTTCCCTCCGAAAGGAGGGAGACAGGAAGGGGGCCTGCTCCTGATAGCAGGAGAGGCTGGGGGTCACATTACAAAGGCTGCAAGGCCTTTGAAGCTCCCCTGCCACAGATGGCTCTTCCTGGCGTGGGGGAGGTGTGAACACCTCCGCACAGGAAAGGCTTTGTTTCAGGGCTCAGGGAGCTAAGGCTCCCACCCCATGGGTCCAGAAACATGTCTCGTGGTGGCAGGCTGGTGCGTACCAGTCAGGGAACCCACCAGAGGCTGGTCGTTTTTCAGGGGACATCTCTAAGATGCCCTCTGAGTGCATTTTTCATTAAATCCCACACTGGCATCAGTGTGGGTTTAATGTGCTGAGAAGTTTGATACCAAACTTCCCAGTTTTCAGTAAAGCCATTATGGTGCTGTGAAGTTCGTAATGACAAACTCCCAGCACCATACACTCTTTAAGGCATTACTGCACTTACAATGTCTAAGAATTGGCTTAGACACTGTAGCGGTACAGGGTTCATGCACCTGTACCCTCACCACTGGTATAGTGCACCCAGCTAGATGGGTGGCTGACCTATGCCAGGGCAGTGGGTGGTAGGCATGGCACACAGGGATGTGTGCCATGTCGACTCTTCACTTTGTTCTGCACCAAGACACGCAGCCTGCAATGGCAGTGTGTGTGTGTAAAGGTACAGGACCTCTAAGGGTGGCACAATAAGTGCTGCAGCCCTTAGAGGCCTTCCCTGGCCACAGTGCCCTTGGTACCCATGGTACCCTTTACAAGGGACTGACATGTGGCCAGAGAGCTGTCAATTGGGGGTACAATGTACAGTTTTTGAGAAAGAACACAGGTCCTGGGAACCTGATTGGCAGGGACCCAGGGCACATAGAGTCAAAGTGCATCAGTAGTCTGGCAAAAAGTGGGGGGGGGGGTTACTGCAACAGAAACCCAGCTTCCTACAGGCAGACAGCTAAGAGAAACTTTACTCATGAACAACTAGACCAGCCATGACCAGCATGACAATCTGTGTTCTGATGCCTTCAAAAACTATTGAGCTCTGCAGGACTACCTTGACATTCATTCTGAAATTCATAGATCTGAGGCATGCTGAAGCTGAGCATCAGAGCAGGGCTCAGGGTGGTGCGACCAGTGCGGCCGCACTGGGCACTGACCTGGAGGGGGGCACTGTGTTGAGCAATAACTTACGATTTAAAAGCACCTTCTGCAGAGTTCCTTGCGTGTCCAGCTTTCAGGCACAATAAAAATGTCATGATAACTCTTGTGATTAATGTTCCGGCTAGAGAGAGATCGGAGTTTTGTCTATGAACAGTAGAACCCAAACTACCAAGCCAGTTCCTCTCTGAACTGGAACACAAGCAATCCAAGGCTGGTTTCGGCCTATTTAGACCTCTTCAGTCAGGTGTACCTTGATCACAGTGAGCAAGGTACCCATGTCTGTGCATACACTTGGCCACTTAGGGTGTTATATCAAACACACAAAAACTGATGGGAGGAATGCTTACAATAAGTCAAAACCACTGGCAATCGCTCGGGCTAGCATTCAAACTAATTTTTCTTTTGTTTACTATGCCACCTCAGATTAGACCCAGCCCAATCAGCCCACAAGGGTCTTGGGTCGCTTATGTTCCGAGCCAGATAGGACCTAGCTTGGCAGTTTGGGCTGGACTGTTCCTATTGGAGCTGGACCAATGCTGATATGCCTATGGCGGGGTCTAATCTGATGTGGCACAGTGTGCAACAACACGATGGGTTGGAATGCAGTAACATCTTTCCAACAGAAAAACTCAACAACAATTACCCAGGACCAGGTTGCAGCTTTCCAGAAGCCTCTAAACTTGAGCTTACAACAGTTCAGAGCATCCTAGAAGGACTGTTGAATTTTAACCACAGAGTTAGGAGTCAAGACGCACAATTGTTTAGTAGCTCCAGTGTTCATAACCCTCACTGCAGCTCGACCAAGGCTCTACGCACCACCCGTAGGCAAATAAATTAGTAACCATGTTCACAGCCATCAGGAATAGAGATGCGAATCGTCCTAATTTGCCTCACTGGGGCACTGTACGGTAATATAGGGCCATAGGCCTCCGTGGTCACCAAGAAAAGCTTGAATCTGATCATCAGAAATCAAATTCAATCAAGAATAAAACATGTTTGGAAGGCTTACTTCTTTAACCCCTGGTTACAACAAATGTCAGTGGCCTATAGACAACGGAACTAATAGGGCCTCACATCCGCTTACAAAAATTAAGCATATTCTAACAAATGTATAGTCCTGCCATAGACTTGCATTCTCGAGAGGTTCAGTATGAGGAATAACTCTAATATATGTCACAGCTGGTGCTAGAACCTTCCAATTGTGTCGGTAGTGCCTAATTGTGGAGATACTATCAATCTAAGGTTCACTTAAAATCATTTTTGAATGTTAATATCTCACCCTTGACTCACCAAGTGTTACTAACTTTTGTGACATTTATGGCATATCTGACAAGAACCTCCACACATAACCCATTAGTTAGATCTTGACTGCTCAACCACAGCTGAAGAGCCAAAGAAGGTACAACAGTCAGGATAATCATTGCTGTCCTCGTATTCACACTGCTAGCCCAGTAAGGCAAACATGCAGTATCACCATTGAAACTCTCAAGTGTTGTCTGCAACCAGCATGATCTTACAGCAAGCAGTGCAATATGACACTAAACTTCAAGAAACACGGACACACAATAATTACAACCCAGCATAGAGCAGCAAAGGGCCGCTGGAATGTATCTTCTTGTGGAAAGCACAGATTATTTTCTGAAAGTTATGCTGGTAAATGAGCTAATGAAACAGTGTCACCTCATAAGCTTCATTTCTGGGAGAGAACTCTAGAATTGTATATGCCAAAGCCATCCTGCAGAACCAGAAACAATATACCAGAAGGGACCCCAGAACTTAACACTACACCAAAGAGGGCCTAAAGAACCGCACACAACACTCCATGTAAGATCTCCATATCCGGACACAATACACAGTAATTGGTCTCCGGAAGGCACCTTTTCTGAATCGCAATGTATTTTTAGCACACTGCATTTTGCCTTTTTGCTGTAGCAAGGCCTGTTATATTGTAAATCACATGCTTTGCACCCACAAAAGGCTATGTGCACAATGCCTTAGATTTTTAATACTTAATACAATGAAAAGCCAAAGATTTTTCCACTGGTCCCTCGGCCAAGTGGTAGCCATGATGCCATGCTTTAAAGTCCCTCATGTAAGTGACGCAGCTCACATGTGACATCTAACTTTTATGCCCCTTGTGCAGTTTTCAGCACAATTTTACAGTGGCCTTACTCAAAGATAAAAGTTCAGATATGTCAACTACGTTTAGCCAATTACTTGTGAGCAGATTAGGGGTCAGAGCACATTCACTGGAAGTTGTTCGACAGACTCCTAGTGCCCTGAGTAAAACTATGGGACTCATTACGATGGCGTAACGATCGCCACCGCCGGGCCGGCGGTGGCAATCGTTACGCCATTGTAACGTGAAATACCCCTCGCCATGTTATGATGGCGGTGGGTATCGTGGCGGACGCAAAGTCCGTCCGCCGCTTTTCCGCCGGTCGGCAATCGTTACGATTGCCGGCCGGGCGGAGCTGGGCCACTAATATGGTGGCGCCATAGAAAGGCTGGCAGGGATTGACTTTGGGGGCCCGTTGCGGGCCCCCGGGGGGGGGGTGCACTGGGGGGGTACCCATGGTACCCCCCTGCAGTTCCCTGCACCAGGTGGCAGGCACCGCGTGGTGCCTGCCACGTGGTGCAGGGAAATGCTGTGCATGCCCTTTTACCATGGCGGACGATGCTGCAGCCAGCAGCACCGTCCGCAATAGTAAAAGGCCAGGATGCACCCGCCAGTATGGCGGGCGCATCCTAATTGGGCCGGTGGGACCGCCGCACGTCTCCCATCATAATGAGCCCCTAAGTTAGCAAACCAATTGCATTCCCTGCACCAGGTGGCAGGCACCGCGTGGTGCCTGCCACGTGGTGCAGGGAAATGCTGTGCATGCCCTTTTACCATGGCGGACGATGCTGCAGCCAGCAGCACCGTCCGCAATAGTAAAAGGCCAGGATGCACCCGCCAGTATGGCGGGCGCATCCTAATTGGGCCGGTGGGACCGCCGCACGTCTCCCATCATAATGAGCCCCTAAGTTAGCAAACCAATTGCATAGAAGCAAAACATCTGAGGTAACCACACAAAAATGAGCACTTGCCTACAGTCTTTTTTGTCTGTATCCATAATGTGCCTGTCCTGTTTGAACAAAATTTAGTTTGACTAGAATTTGCAACATGAAGGATGTTCTAGGGTAAATTAATATATAAAGTTTATTTGTAATGAACGTAAAGTTAAGGTGTATAGCCAAGACAAGGTTATGAGTTTGTAAAATAAGATATATAAAATAAAAGATTGTATATGTAATATTTCTATAATCTTTAAGCTCAATACATAGAACTTAATCAATAAAATCTTTTTTTTCATTTTATAAATGGAAGGTGATCACAGACTCATTTCTCAGAAGTCCCTGTCCCTTCCACCATTAGCACTATGATGCTACCTCATAGCAGCCTGGGCTTTGTACAAATCCAACAAATATTTAAAAAGTGCATGGTGGCGACCTTTCAGATGGCAGCCCTCCATAGTTTAATTTAGAAAACTTAAATTCTAAGCTAAACTGTACCGCTATAGCAACAGCTTTTGGTGATGAGCTATGCAGCAATGGAATACTCAGATACTGATTACATGGTAAAATTAAGGACCCCCGAGGAGCGCAAACTGTCACCTTATTAAGTCCTCTGACATCACATGGGTCATCTCACTGCCGGGCATTCTTTGTTGTGGCAAAACGGACCTTCACACCCTCTGCATGGATGTGTGGTGCCTTACCTCCTTCGACTATCGGCGTGATGCAGGACGACTGATTAATTCACTTTTATGGCTCATTGAAGGGCCGCCTCCATGTGCGAGGCTCGGGCCCTTGACGGTTCTTTTGACCGGCCCAGCATCAGGATGTCCTTCATGGACTTGCTTGGTTCTTGCAGGATCAGTACCCTCAGTTTATCTGAGGTGCATCCTAGAATTAACTGGGCCCTGATTTTCTCCATTTCATCCCGGAAGGTGCACTGCTAGAGAACTTCCGCAGCCGGGAACTGTCCACTGACTCCTCTGGGCCTTGTTGCACTTTACATAACAAGAAACGTTCTTTTGTTTTTTGAGGTCAGGGTTGGGGGTTTAAATCTAACAAATATCACACGTGTCCATTAAGAGTTTATAAGATAACAAGAAACGTTCATAATTGGGATTGGCTATGGGCTCAAAGTGATTGTTTAGGGCAGTGGCATAACATGCTGCCCCAGCGGTGCGGGGGGCCTGAGCTCCAGTCGGCCCCCTCAGCAAAAGTGATAGGTGGTTGACTGGGGAGAGGGGACCCCTCCATGTACTTTGCTGGGGGCCCACCCTCAGTTTTTGTTACGCCACTGTTTTAGGGCTGCCTTTAGAGTATCATATGTGGTGCACAGACATAATATCGAGTTTTTTTTCCCGACCTACAGAAATATCAAGTTGTAAATATCGGAGGAACAGAATATCGGCATCAAGAATATCGGTGACCAGAATATCGACCTGAAGGTAAGAAATATCGTTTTTGTTAATATCGAAGTTAGTAATATCGTTTGCAAAAATATCGTTGTTAATAATATCGATGTTTATATTAGTGTTATGTATTTTAGTATGTATTTTATATGTATGTGCTCCACATTTTTTGTTATGTTTTGTATATTTTTTTTTTAAATATATGTATTAAATTTTTAGAAGTTAGTAATTTTTTTTAAAGTAAATTTTGCGTTTTGGTACCGTAGCGGTTTGTGGGTTTATAGGGGAATAGGGTGGGAAGTAATTTAATTATAGTAAATTAAATAATAATTTTTAGAAATTATTAATTATTTTTAATTAAATTTTGCGTTTTAGTTCCGTGAGCGGGTTGTGGGCTTATAGGGGAATAGGGTGGGAAGTAATTTATTTATAATAAAGTAATTATTAATTTTTATTTTTTGGTATTGATAATTATTTTATTATTAATTAATTGTTATTTGGTAATTAATCTTTATTAATTGATTAATTGATAATTATATTAATTGTGTTAATTTAGTTTAGGAGTGGGTTGTGGGTTTATAGGGGAATAGGGTGGAAAGTAATTTATTATAATTAAGTTATTATTAATTTTTATTTATTGGTATTGATAATTAATTTATTGTTAATTAATTATTAATTGGTAATTTATTTTTATTAATTAATTAATTGATAATTATATTAATTGTGTTAATTTTTTTTCGGAGCGCGTTGTGGGTTTATAGGGAATAGGGTGGGAAGTAAATTAATTATAATTTAATTATTAATTTTTATTTTTTGGTATTGATAATTAATTTATTGTTGATTAATTATTAATTGGTAATTAATATTTATTAATTGATTAATTGATAAATATATTAATTATGTTAATTTAGTTTAGGAGCGGGTTGTGTGTTTATAGGGGAATAGGGTGTGAAGTAATTTATTATAATTAAGTAATTATTAATTTTTATTTATTGGTATTGATAATTAATTTATTGTTAATTAATTAATAATTGGTCATTACTTTTATTAATTGATTGTTAATTATATTAATTGGGTTAATTTATTTTAGGAGTGGGTTGTGGGTTTATAGGGGAATAGGGTGGGAAGTAATTTAATGTTATTAAAGTAGTTATTAATTTTAATTTATTGGTATTCATAATTAATTTATTGTTAATTAATTATTAATTCGTTATTTAATTAGCATGTTAATTTTAACTCTCTGCTATCCAACACTTTCCCTACAGTTATACTCTCTGGAGTGGGAATAGTAATTTTTACCCCTACGGTATCCAACACTTTCCCTACTCTTGCACTCTCTGGAGTGGGAATAGTAATTGTTACCCCTACGCTATCCAACACTTTCCCTACTTTTGCACTCTCTGGAGTGGGAATAGTAATTTTTATCACTTCGCTATCCAACACTTTCCCAAGTGTTGCACTCTCTGGAGTTGGAATAGTAATTTTAATCCCTACACTATCCAACACTTTCCCTACTGTTGCACTGATTGGAGCGAGAATAGTAATTTTTACCTCTTCGCTATCCAACACTTTCCCTACTGTTGCACTCTCTGGAGTGGGAATAGTAATTTTAACCCCTACGGTATCCAACACTTTACCTACTGTTGCATTCACTGGAGTGGGAATAGTAATTTTTACCCCTTCGCTATCCAACACTTTCCCTACTGTTGAACTCACTGGAGTGGGAATAGTAATTTTTACCCCTACACTATCCAACACTTTCCCTACTGTTGCACTCTCTGGAGTGGGAATAGTCATTTTTACCCCTACGCTATCCAACACTTTCCCTACTGTTGCACTCTCTGGAGTGGGAATAGTAATTTTAACCCTCACGCTATCCAACACTTTTCCTACTGTTGCACTCACTGGAGTGGGAATAGTAATTTTTACCCCTTCTCTAACCAACACTTTCCCTACTGTTACACTCTCTGGAGTGGGAATAGTAATTTTTACCCCTACGCTATCCAACACTTTCCCTACTGTTGCACTCACTGGAGTGGGAATAGTAATTATTACCCCTACGCTATCCAACACTTTCCCTACTGTTTCACTCTCTGGAGATGGAATAGTAATTCTATTCCCTCCGCTATCCAATATTTTCTCTACTGTTTTAGTTAATGTAGTGTATAATATATTTTAAAAAGATTAAAAATATTGTAATTTTTAATGTTATATATATTTTTTATATTTTTATTTATATTATTGTTGTATGTGTATATTAGTATTTATAATTTATAAAATGTTTTTTAACAATTTATAAGTTATTAAAATAACTATTTAGAATATTAAGTAAGTATATATATTATATTTTATATGTATGTTTAATTTATTTTTACATTATATGTATTAGTTATCATTTTTAAACATTTTAAAATATTTTTAACTGTTTCTTTTAATTATATGTATTTTTTACTTTATTTTACATTATATTTTTAACATTAAAAAAAACGATATTTTTAACAACGATATTTTTGACGATATTTTTGTACTTACCATGATGTAGATAGGATGTCGATATTCTTGACTTCGATATTTTTGTACCTCGATATTGTGGTAGTCGATATTTTGTCAGTGATTCATCATATGTGAATGGGAGCCCAACCTCAAGGGGCGGAGGGGGTGGGGTGTGCGCAAACATTTGAAGATGCTCTCCGCTGCCAGGTTTAACAGCAAAGATCTCTTTCTGTCATCGTCTACAGCAGTGGCCATGAAGTACATTTCAAGTCTCTCAACTCGCAACTTCACTTCGGGGCTTGTGCTGAACCAAGGCCGGAAACAACAAAAGGTTCTATGGAAGGGATCGAGGCCATGGTGGTGTGGTACACCTCTAGCGTAGGCTGCAAAACCTTTTGTCTATGCTGTCGCTTCAGTATGCGTCTTCAAAACTCTGAGGTAAATATTCACCTCTGCGGGGATTACAGTGGTATGGCCTGTCAGCTGTGGCCCGGTCTATACCACTGTCTCTTTATTTCGCCAGCTGATCCTCTTGTACTTGATGGTGGAGTTGCAGCATGTGTTTTTTTCCTCACCTAGCACTGGTCATTTTATCTCTCCTTTCACTGCAGTGTCTCTAGCATGGGCCAATGGGGAGCTGTGTTCCAGCAGAGACCTTTTTGGGCGAGATGGCAAAATAACCAGGCTCAGTGAGAGTGAAAAGGCTGCTTTATTAGGACAGGTATGCAGTTCTGTAACTCAATGAAACATTTTACAATTTTAAATTCATCACCTCACTAATACAAAAACAGATCCTAACACCCCCCAACCTTAAGCCTCCCCAACATTAAAATCCCCAAACCATTCTTACAACGTTCAATCTTCCCCCTCCCCTTTCTTTCATCCACTGACCTTCTAACATGCCTCAACTATCGCTCCCCTGTGTTCCCTCTGCCCAGTCCTACTCTGCAATGCCCCCAACCCTCCTGGCCTGTCACGAGGTCCTCAATTTCTGCCACCAGGACAAAACCCTGTAAAGGCGTTTTTCCTGTGCCCCCCCCACCCCCTTTTGCTATGTTGAATCGGAAAATTCATAAATAAACCCTCAACTCCTGAAAAAAGATCCGTCGCCAAAACAGCTAGCCCGTAAAAAACACACAGAGCTAGAACAAATTGGCTGTCACCAGAGCAGCCGAAAAACATGCTAACACCATCTTTGAAGGGCCAAGGTCTGGGCCAACTTTTCCCTAATATGAAGTAGATACAACTCATCACCTACAAATGAAAGGTGAACTCCATCCTGCCTGAAAAACTGAAAATCTTTTTTTATATCAGTGTGTTCTAACCATCCTATATTCTTACTTCTACAAAAATGCTGCATTTCCCGATTAACTTTGCGCCTGGCTCTTTCAACAGACCCCACCAAACTCTTCTGGGCACTAAAGCAGTCAATAACATTTTTGTCCCTTACCAAGATTTTCCATCAAGATCTTTCTTCATGTCTTTAATCAACCCCAAACCTGATAACTGAACTAAGTCTTAGATAACCAAGGTAATAGTTGGCCCCATTTCATACCCCCTCCCCCACCACTCTATCTTGATTTCATCAGTGCGGAAGCCCAAATTCTTTCCAAAAGGACGTTTCTCAGCTTGCTTCGCTGCCTACTTAATGAATGAGTGTCCAACTATCCAAATAGATAAGAAAGCCACTGCAGGACCAGCCACGCAACCTGAAAAAGAAATAAGAGTTAACAAAGAAAATAAAAGCTAAGCATCCTCAATTTCCCTGATATACCGCAAACAACAATCAGAGGACCAATGGCCTTATCTTTTAACTTCACTGAAGGAGAAACCCAACCTCGCTGCTTCAGAATCAGCACCGATTCTAAAAGAATGAGTACCAAAACGAAAAGAATCTTCACCAATATGGCATAAAACTTTACTCATTACCCCCAATACTTGTGATGGCAGCAGCCTCGAGCCATCTTGGTGCCTGAACACAAAACCTGAATTAGCCCCCCCTGCTGTCCTGAAATCCTGCCAAGAAATCACTGGACAGACAATGCCTTTGTACCTTACCTGTTTGATCCATTTTAGATAATTCCAAAAAGATCAGCATTGTTTCACTAGAGACTGATATATCCTCAACTTTGAAACCACCTGACTGTCCCCTACCTAGCAATTCAAATATTAAAAAAGCACCAAAAAAATAACCAACACATGCACAGCCTAAAAAGCAACTGCTCAAATACAGATGAACATATAGAAGAAAGGTTCCTAACCATACGTAATTATATTTTCATTGAAACTGGATCCTGAGTAAACTGACCTCTCTGCTTCTCTTTTGACCACCCTTGTAACATCCTCCTACCAATCTCACCAGCTGAGGGCTCATAGCCCCAGACAAACTTGCCGTAGAAGCTCAAACCAGCTAACTTACCAGCAATTGTGGTAGCTGAAACATTCTTATCAATATTATTCATAATGAAACTTAGCACATCATTTCTGCGCATCCATAAACTTTGTTCATTGGGATGCGCCAGACCTCAGAAATTCTTCCCACGCTCTCCTAAAAGCTGCTCTAGTACTCACTGCCAGAGATTTCTCAACCAATTCAAGCATTCTCAATCCACTAGCTCCCATACCTCTTGCGGCACCTGTGTTTACTGCACATCTGCTCCGGGCGCCAAACCACGGAATCTCTGCCACTGTAAATGAGACAATGCATCTGCGATATTATTGACCACACCTGGCACATGCTTGGCTCTAAAAACAATATTGTACATCAAGCAACCGAACATAAATCTCTGCAACAACTTTACAAGATGCTTATCTTTTGCTCTTTGTCCATTAACCAAGTCCACAATGGTTTTATTGTCTATATTAAAGGTAACAGTTTTGTTGACCAATTTCTTACCCCACACAGACAAAGCAACCAACAGAGGAAAGAATTCTAAAAAGGCAATGCTCCTTCTCTCCTTCACCCACTTCACAGGCCATTTCTCCGCACACCATCTGCCTTCCCAGAATAAACCAAAACGCTAAAGCCAGCTGCATCTGAGTAAATCAGGACCATCCACACAAAATCCAACTCCAAAGACCACATAGTGACACCATTGAAAGCTTTCAAAAACATTCACCAGTCATCAAAGTCTGCCCTCAATGCTGCTGAAATCCTGATCCTGTGATGTGGTAATGTGGCTCCTGACATAGCAAAACCTAACGGCCTACAAAAAGTCCTGCCTGCTCGTACAACACGACAGACGAAATTCAAATGACCCAAAAGACGTTGAATTTGCTTCAAATGTAGTTTGGGTGCTAACTTTGCTTCTTCAAGTATAGCCACAATTTCTCGAATTTTCAATGCAGGCAATCTCACTTCCATGTTAACTGTATCCAGTTCAATGCTAAGAAAAACTGGACATGTACTAGAACCTTCCGTTTTCTTAGGAGCCAGGGGCACACCCAACTCATGCGCAATATTCTGAAACTGGTGTAGGGCCTTCTCACAAACCTGTGTACCTCCAGCACCTACAAACAAAATATCATCCAGATAATGTTTAATTGATTCGTGACCAGTTCTGTAGACAAAACACCATTGCAAAAATGTACTAAAAGACTCAAACAAACTGCAGGAAATGGCACAATCCATTGGCAGAACCTTATCCACATACAAATGATTGTCGAAATGAATACCTAAAAGATAAAAGTCCAAAGGATGAACTGGTAGCAAACGAAAGGCTGACTTGATATCACATTTTGCTAACTCTGCTCCTAGGCTCACATCCCTGATCAAAGCCATGGCTACATCCACAGAAACAAACTGTACTGCAGCATCATTCCTCGATATAGAGTCGTTCACTGACATACCTTGAGGCCATGAAAGATGATGAATCATTTGAAACTCACCTGCATCCTTTTTAGGCACTACTCCTAGCTGGGAAATCAACAAATCAGGCAAAGGTCAGTATGTAAAAGGACCTGCCATCCTTCCCTCCGCTACTTTCTTATCCAGTTTCTGCTACATAATAGGGGAATATTCCTTGGCCGACTTTAAGTTTTCAGCAAACCTGCGTGACCTAGGCCCTTTATAACCAAACCTAAAACCTTCTCTGAAACCCCTTCTAACATTGTTGCCTCATCTCTGTTAGGGTAAAATGTAAGCCAGTAACTCAAAGATTCTAATCTAATTGGAGTAAAAGCCTTTGTAACCAGGTTGAAAGGACCCACCCCTACCTCTGCCCTGTGCACTACCTCCGAAGCTCGCCTGTTCCCCAAAACATTGGAGGATTGAATGTTTCCAGGCACCTGAATTGGGATTTTGGCCTCTCCCCCATGTACCACCCCACCCCCGGGGTGGGTTTCCCGAGTAAAGGACGATGTGGAACTGCTAAACCACTTGCAGTGTGCATGGTAGGAGGAGGTCTTTGTGGATACATCCATTGCACCCATAACTCATTGTCCACTTCTCCCTATGGTTTATCAGGAATAAGAACCATCCTGGTTCTTATTCCTGATAAGGCAGTGCAGACACAGCGGGCTGTACGCCTCTCCCTTTAGTGATAGAAAAATCCCCAGAGGGCCGCCTTTTACTCGCTGGTCGTTTTGTTCTGGCTGAGCGTGTGTGCGCGCATCCCCTCCCACTCTTCCCAGACGAGGCCGGTTCATCCTGTGGTGAGGTAAGCTCAACCTCTGCTCCGACTGTGCATAGATTTTCTTGTTCTTTCTCCTCCCCTTGACAACGAGCACTATGCACTCTCACTTTACAATGAGGCGGTGAGCATGCCAAGACTGCTGCCGCAACCTCGCTAGCAGCGGCACTTAGGGCGCTCCATACCAACCAAGGCCTGAGAAAGCATGCCGGATTGAAGCAAATCTTCCCTGCCCGCTTCACATGTTCTTAAAGCCTCCCTAACCGCCTCTGCTTTATCGGCTATCGCAGGCCTACCAGTGACAAGAAAAGACAAAAACTACCCCTAACTACAGGTCCCCAGCGTCGGCATGATGCAAAACTTCAAAAAACCCTCAACGGCTAACTAAGCCCCACCCCCTGCGCAAACCCACCCAATAGCAGAACCCCAAGGGCCTGGACTTTACCACTCACCGAAGCTGCCCGAATGCCACCCCCAGGAGCCCCCAATCTGCGTAGTGCTACCACTGCGCCACGCTCTCTCTGGAGGACTGAGCCCGACACCCAAGGCTCGTGGGCACTGCCTTCCTCGCGTACCCGCATGTGTAGTAATGAAAAATCCCATCCCACATGACTGCCTGTCCTAAACGGGCATCATTATAACATCATTACTGCACGGGCTCAGGGCTGGGCGTTATTTTTACAGACTGTGCATGGTCTGCCGAGGAGCAGGTATGTCAGTGTGCACCAAAGGGGGCCTAGGCACCAGCCGTAGACTGCAGGATGATCACTGCAGCAATCACTGTCATCGACTGTGAACATGTGGCATGGGCCACATTGCCTGCCTTGTCGCCATTCTGTGGAGTTGCGCACATAGACGTCATTCAGGGGTCACCAGGGGTCGCAGCTGCGCCCCCTGGCACTGCCTTTGTGACCTCTGGCCTCAGAAGTGGCAAAATCAGTGCCAAAACTACAGGGGAGGATCCGCATTCCTTATTTTCTGCCCGTTTTCATTAGACTAATAGTGAATAATATCCTGTTATTCACTATTTAAAATGGGCACACTTAGGTGGAACAGGATCTTTGGTGACAACTGTGGTAAGTAAAAATGGTTTAAATGTATGTTGTGCGCATGCTTGTGGGTGAGTGTGTTTACATGAGGAAGAATATGTGTATGTGTGTGCATGTATGTATGTGTAAGAATGTGTGTGTGTGAGAGTTAAAGTGAATGGAAATCAGTGACAGATAGTGTATGAGATTATGTGAAATTGAGGCCCATATTTACTATTGATTGACGCGCGACAAAGCTGCACCAAAGTTGCTGCGCTGCCTAGCCTCAAAGGGAGAGAGAAAAAAATATGCCATATCTGCTAAGATATGGCACATGTTTTCTCTCCCTGTGCTCTGGTGCACTTTTCACAGCCATGCGCCAATGCACACACCCTTGCACCATAGTGCAAGGGTCTGAGCGTTCTCTGAAGCATTGGTTTTCTACTGTAAGGTGTCCCTTCCATTACAAAAACTATGCTTTGAGGCTTTTTCCACTTTATATGTGTGCTGTACAATTCAGCACACATGTAAAGTTGGAAAAACAAGGACAAATTAAAACATTTCTGCTCTTTATGCCTGCCTCGAGGAGGCATACGATTTTGGCCCTTATGCCTGTCTACCAATATCTGTAAATAGGGATTTGTGTCAATGCCCATACACCACCCATGGAACGCCCCCTTGACACAAAGTAATGCAATAGAGCGCATAGCGCAACCTTGCATTACCTTGGTGTACTATCTCACTCAAATCCTGATTTGCATTGGATAGCAAATCCCACCTTAACACTTTGCAACGGGGATAAGTCTCAAAAGTGAAACAAACCCAGCGCAAAGTGTTAGTAGGCCTGGGTGTCAGTAAGTATGAGTGAAGGCTTGAGATAGGGTGAGCTTAAGAGTAAATGCCAGTAAGTGAGTGAGAATGAAATGAATGAGTATAAGTGGGAGTAAGAGACTGAGAGTGGGTGTGAGTGTGAGCGAGAATGTGATGTGATGCTTCCAGGTATGTTGTTTGTCCTGGCACACAGAAGATAATTATTCTCTTAAAGAGACACTCAGGGCACAATACCGGTACTGGCATACTTGCAGCAGTTCTTAGCATGACAAACACCTGTGACAATATACTGGCACACTGGGGTTAATTCTTGGCATAAAGTGTGCGGGAAAATGTAATGTGATGGTAGCGGGTTTGTTGTGACCCTCGCACCCTGAAGGTAATTATTCTCTTATGGAAATACCCATGGCAAAATACTGGCACTGGCATACTTTCAGCAATTCTTAGCCTGACAGACGCCTGTGACAAAATACTGACACTGGCAGACTGGGGTTAATTCTTGGCATAAAGGGCACCAGTGGCAAAATACTGGCACTGGCATTCTAGAGGTAATTGATGGCATAAAGTGCCCCGTCAAAAAATACTGGCATACTTGAGGAAATTCTTAACATGTAGATACTAGTGGCAAATTAATGCCGATACTAGCACAAAGAAGGTTATTTGTGGCATAACGGTGGACAAACCTGGCTTATGTGAGAGTGGCAACCACAAAACAAATGCTGCCCTGACATACTGAGGTCCTTTTGACATACAGGTCACTTATGGTATATGGATGGCATAATTTGTAAAGTTGCAAAATTCTGGGGCATCTATGACAAAATGCTGGCCCTGACACATTGGATGTAATTTTTGACATATGGGGGCACTCATACCACATTTGAGAAAAATGGGATCAACGACTGGGGAACATCAGGTTTCATTGGCTGGGTACATAATGAAAGGATTTGAATATTTAATAAATGCCCTTTCAAAGCCTATGGTATTTTAGGACCTTTGTGTGAAAATTGTGCTTTAAAATGCTCTACATCAACCCATTATTTAAATAATGTTCTTAGTGGGGGAAGAAACCCCCTAGAAGAGGTCTGGCCTACTAATTTTACCCGCTCTCTACAATTCAGGGCAAGTATTATGCCACAAAACTCTCAAAGATCAAGCCAGCATCAAAATATATGTGGTGTCTAAAATAGACATGTCTGTGTTATGCTGTTATACTAATTATGTTATGGAACATAAGCAATGGCAATTACTGTGATGGTAGAGTCATGTGACATGCCTTCCTGGAAACATCAGGGTCAAGGGTCTTATGATGTCACTAAGGTCAAAGGATATATGATGTCATGATGGTGCAATGCAGCAATTAAATACTCAGACACTGATTGCATGGTAAAAGCAAGGACTGCCCCGAGGAGTGTAAGCAGATGCTTTTATTAAGTCAACAAACAACTGTAGGAGAGTAGGATCTGCTTCTTATAGTTACCCCCACTTTTTGCTGATGTTTCACTGTTTTTCGACTTAGCCAGACTGAGGCCCTGCTAATCAGGACCCCAGTCTATCTGCTTTCTACTCTAAATTGATTGCATGTACTTTAGGTACACTCCAGATTGGATTCTGGGGTACCCTTATAAGTCCCTAGTATATGGTATACTATGTACCCAGGGAATAGGTACCCCAGAGGCCTCCCAGGGGCTGCAGCATGTATTATGCCACCCCTGAGAGGCCACCCAAACTGACACAACAGGTCTGCTACAGCAACCTGTGTAAGGTGGTGTATCCACCCCTTACTGAGATATAGGTTCCCTATATCTCTCCATATCACTGCACGTGTAAACCTATCAGTCACCCCTATGGCAGGCCTTAACAATCCTGAAGGCAGGGTGCTGGGTTTTATGTGAGAGGGTGCCCATGCATGAGCAGAGCCCCTCTGCAGCTTTCGGAATCTTCATTCCGGGGTTGTTTGTGATGCAGCCAACCATATAATCTTAAGTGCATTATAACCTCGCGGTAAATGCTAACTTGAGAATGGCTGCATGGAAACATGTCGTGTTTGGTGTCAAACACCTTGGAATCATACCTCCACCCCAGTAACTGGGGTGGGAGGTATGATTCCACCCTACTAGAGGGAGAAACATGGCACCACCGGTACACCCATTACCAGCTTAACAGAACCCTGGCATCACAAAATGGATGCTGCAGCCACAGACACGAGTCTGCCCTCCTGCTGCTGGACGAAACTCCGGCAGGGGAGGCCTGGACAATAGGTTTCCTGTCACAGGGAGGTGTGACCACCTCCCAGACAGGCTTTAGTGTATTGGGGCTGGGTGGGTGCACTCCAAGAGTGCTTTGAAGTCTGCACTGGGGGCACATTTGGTGTCCCTGTGCATAGTCCAGCTCAAACCGGTTGCAGGGGCTACCAGCCCCTGCTCTGGCGCGAAACTGGACAAAGGAAATGGGTGTAGCCACCCCTCTTTCCTGACCCTCCCATAGGTGGGTCCCCAGAGTTTGTCCCACCCCTTCCTTGGGTATAAAGTAGGAACCCCTGACTACAGGACTTTAGATTTACCTGGATGAAACTCTGATACAGAATCCCAGAACTTCAACTATCTACACGACGTTGGATGACCGAAGAATTTCCCTGGGAGTAAAGGAGTTACTCCCCTGCTTGGCAGGCACCAAAGATGCAACTGACCGGTTGGCATCTCCAAAGCTCCTGCGGACTCCGAAGAATATTGCCACACAGGAGGTGGGTTCCCAAGGTCTCTGAGGTCGATCTGTGCCCACAGCAAGTCTGAGGCCCGTATCCCTCGTGGAGACCGTGCAACCCGAACCCCTGGACACCGTGACCATTTGCACAAGCATCAGCTTTGAGGCAACCTCTGAAGCTGAGCTTTGGGTTACTTGTAGCCCTGACCCTGAGCAGCAATTCCACTGAAGATTGCCAGCCTACACTCCACGAGTGTTCCGTGAGCTGGCCCTTTGTGTTTTCTCTTGAGGTCCCTTCGCGATCCCTGGTCCATCGACTGGTGGGTCCCTGTGAAGGCAACACTAAGATTAATTGGGCTACCCTGGTTGCTCCAGACGTGCCCTGACTCTCCATTGCTTGGGGAGTCCCCCGGATCTTGCTGGTCTGCACCAAAGCATCTTTACTCTTCCTGCGTGGGTTGCTGTTGCCAAGGCTTGTTGGGTTCAATCCGAGCACCGACACCCCAGCACTCGACATCCTTTGTGGGACAGCTCGAATACGGCTCCTGGTTGTCCTCGACGTCTCCTTGACCCCGTGGCTGCAAAGTCAAGCTTCACCTCTTCGCTCCTGAAGCACCCAACATCGGTGGGCATTCGTTTGCTCCGCTCCTGGTCACGTGAAGTGACCCAGACTTTGTCCCCTCTGCTTTCAGGTTCTTCACATCTTCGATCCAGGCTTGGATCACCCTTGACACTTTTCTTCACGGCAGCAGCACTTTGCAGCAGATCGCCATTGAAATCAACGACGATTCCCGACACCATTTGCCACCTATGCACCCGGCTTCCCTGGGTGAGGTAACTCGAGTACCACAGTGCTCCCGTGGGTGTTGGCCCTAGAGCCCCTTAAGTCTAAAGGGGTTTGCTCAAAGTCCTCTCCTAAGTGTCCTTTTGCTTTAAAATTCCAACCGCGACTTTCCTCATAGAATCCTACGGCGCTCGCGGCTGTGTTCTCACACTGCACACGTCCCCCGTGGGTCTCCTGTGTCACCTTGGGTGGTTCCTTGGGGTCCCAGCGATTCTACGTGCTCTAGGCACTGTCTCTAGTCAAGTCGTTGTTCTTATACTACTTTCTTAATATATGGTTTGGTCCCCCCCTGGGGCCCAGTGTATATTGTGCTATTTACTGTCGTTTTAATACTGTGAGATTGTGTATCTTGGACTCTAATCTCATAAAGAGATTAGTAGTGAGTGTTTAGAAATACATACATATATTTTATATATATATATACCTGTTATGGTTCTCCTTTCATTTGGTCATTCAAGAGGTTATAATCTGGTAAACCAAGCTGCTTTACACTCCTTCAAGACTTAGCCTGAAGACTGCTCTCCATAGCTACCACTAGGATAGCTTTCAATAAAGGTTGTCTTTAAACCTATCATCAATAAGGGTCGTTTGGACTGGTGCAAGGTGCCCACTATAACTAGTGGACCGCATATGCCAGGCAAACTTCTCACAACAACAAAATGTCCATGGGTCTATTCGAGCCTAGGGATCGCTCTCAGAGCAACTGGCACTTAGAAAAAACAGAAGTGAAGAAAAGAAAAGACCCTCTGGTGTGATCCGTGGAGATCCTTTTAAAAGGACGGAATCCCATCATTCACCGTAGTGACTAACCCTGGGCGTAGTACTACGCTACGCTCACGTAGCATGAGTAGTTTGTGCCACTACGCACTACACAAATTGCACGTAGCACAGTGCAAAAACTGTGCTAATTGACGTAGCGTAGCAGCAAAATCATCAACACCTACAAATGCTTTGATGAAGCAATTTTACATGCTAAAAAGCATATAACCAATTCACAAAAGTGAACTTTGAGAATGAAAATATCAGGCAATGAGAGAGTGATGATTTTGGGGTCCCCTAACCTAGGGGAGGACCAAGCAGATGCCTCGAACACAAAGAGCATATCATGATAAACGATTCAGTGGTGGTCCCTTCCTCCTAGGACCACCCCAAGCACAGTTATGGGCAAAAATACAATCCCAACCAAAGGCCCTGCAAAGCATTATGGGACGAGATTAGCAGTGGGCAGTGAATATTATAGTGTTCAATATCAAAATAATTCTACAAAGAGCTGCAGTTCAACTAGTCGTTACTAGATGTCCCTCACGAGTCAAATGCAAAAGCATTGAAATTATGTGTAATAATAATTTCAATGCTTTTGCATTTGACTCGTGAGGGACATCTAGTAACGACTAGTTGAACTGCAGCTCTTTGTAGAATTATTTTGATATTGGATACTATAATATTCACTGCCCACTGCTAATCTCGTCCATAATGCATTGCAGGGCCTTTGGTTGGGATTGTATTTTTGCCAATAACTGTGCTTGAGGTGGTCCTAAGAGGTTGGGACCACCACCGAGATCGTTCAACAAGATGTGCTTTTTGTTTTCAAGGCATCTGCTTGGTTCTCTCCCTAGGTTAGGGAGGATCCCAAAATCATCACCTCTCTCACTGCTTGTTAATTTACTGTTTTCACTTTTGTGAAATGACTATATGCATTTTAGTATATAAAGACAGAGATACTTATTTTATCTTAACTTGCACTGTGCAAGTTGCCTTTGTCAATTATTGCACAGTGTAGTCAAGCACACAGCTAGCTACGTGTAGTGCTACTACGCAAACTACGACCAGGGTTAGTAGTGACATGCTTCATCATCTGGGATCTCCTCCTGGTTGCAACCTGGTGCAACCAAGGGCTACAACCCCCTCTCTGAGAGGGAGGAGCTCAGGGATCTTTTCAAATGTGATGAATGTCAATAGGATTTGCTACAATCCAACAGATGTGAAGGGCAAAGAGTTCTAAAAGTGATGGGCGCAGTGCAAAAGTGTAAAGGTGATGTGCAAATTAAAATTGGTTATCAATAGAGAACACCTTTATTCTTTATCTACTGATCACCAAATTAAAAACAGTGCAACTGCAGTTTGAAATAATAACTGCAAAAGTTCAAATCAAGGTCTACATGTTTCAGCCATCTAGATTGAATATAATCTTGGCCTTCCTCAGGACCTAAATATGATAGTGCTACTGCGTGTGTGAATCAAAAGTGAGAAGACATCAAGATAGGTTGGACCAATTACAACCTACCGACCTGACGTAGGTTCTCTGTGAAATATGGTGTAATGATGACACCTAAACACAAGAAAAGGAAACAACAAGAGAGTCAAATGTGAGTGCCAAATGCTCAATGAGGGTTCATTGCTATTATCAGAGTATAATGCTCATAAAAGTGTAGAACATCTCATGCTTACCTATAATGCACAAGAGAAAGGCCTCGCCTCCCCTGGCTACAACTCAGGAAATGAGGCCCGCTCTAAAAAGCAGAAAAGAAAAAGAAACAAAAACTAGGTAGAATCACGGCATAAGGCAGGCCACAGGGTCTCTGAAACTTATGACGCCTGTATAAATTAAAAACCGGACATTGGTGCATAGCTGGACAAAACAATGTTCCGATGTGGATGTGTATAACATGGCATAAGGCTTGCCTGATCGTTAGAAATGTCAGTATTGATCAAGCAGATCTGAAGGAACTGTTTTATCCATGTGGGCATCTCAAAGTGTAGAATTAATAAATGCCTCCATGGTACGATCATTTGATAAACCACACACCCATCTAAGAAACAGAGCTTATTCCCTGAGGGAGAGATGTAAAATGCGGAGGAACTCAACAACATTAATCAATGCGGAGTCTTCGGACATCTCAAGGCGTGGAATTAATAAACGCTAATAGATGACTCCATAGTGCACTCGTTTAATAAACAAAGCACCCATCTCAAAAGCAGACAGCGCTAGGTCCATAAGGGGGAGCTGTACTGTAAAGGACAAATGGACGTCATTCATCAGTGCAGAAAAGTGCACAGTGAACCGTTTCCTCTTAAATAAATGAGACAGTGTGCGCGTATATAGACATGGTGAATAACCGATGTCACAAGCACTAGACGCGCAGGCTAACAAACTTGGTGTAATGAAGCCGAAATGCGGCTGTATAATACTGAACGCGCAGGATAACAGACTTGATGCGATAGGGCCGAAATAGGGCTGTATAATACTGAACGCGCAGGATAACAGACTTGTTGCGATAGGGCCAAAATGCGGCAATGTAGTACAATAAAAAACAGCAAAGCAATGATGTCGAAAATGCGGTAATATGGCACAGCACCGATTAAAGAATAAATAGTTAATAAATGATGATAGAGCCTACCTCTCCGTTGGTACCTCGGGCCGTGTCTGAGCCGTTTTTAGGAGGTAACTAACGAAGGGAGGAGGCGTTCCATTTATGCGTGTAAGAAAACCCGGCTGTAACTCATTACCGGTCGGCGGTCTCTCAAAGATGACGTAAATAGACAGAGACCCCGAGTAGACTACCCAAAAACGCTGGCATCATGGGTAATGTAGTCTCCATATATATTTTAGCAGGCTGCACGTATTTACATCTGTAAATCGATGTTATAAAACGCTAGTGTGTTGCTTGTTCACTTAAAACTTAGAGGCTTAAGAGAATGGTGTAAATGCTGACACGCACTAAAATACCTGAATGATATTCCTAAAACGATATGTGAATGACACAGCCTCCTATGCCTCTTAAGAGTGTGATGTTGTGGAACTACCTTCAAAGGTGATCCTTTCCAGATCCAATGTGAACTGGCTAGATTCTTCCGGAAGAACAGGGTCATTTCCAGAATTTACCCAAAAAAGAGCAACCGGCATTACGGACGCTTACTTCGGATGAAAATATAACTATCAAACCGGCGGACAAAGGAGGTGCTATTGTCATCTTGGACACCAGTACTTATCGCGCGGAATGTCTCTGGCAGTTACAGGACAGGAGATTCTACCGACCCCTAAAAACAGATCCAACCGACAGGTTAAAACGAGAGATCACCTTCCATGTGGAAGAGGCAACCAATGAAAATTGGATTACTACTCAAGAGGCTGCATTTTTGACAACTGCACACCCAGTAATGCCGTATTTTTATGTACTTCCTAAAGTGCATAAACCTCAAAGACCACCTCCGGGTCGCCCGATTATATCAGGCTTGGGTTCCCTCCTTGAACCCTTATCTACTTTTGTTGACCATTTTTTGAGACCAATGGTCAAGGAGATGCCCACGTATCTACAAGACACGAAGGACATTTTGAGACTGTTACCCGAAGTGGACTTTGACATACATTCAGACTATTTAGTCTCGTTTGATGTCGAGTCCTTATACACCTGCATCCCTCAAGACGAGACATTAGATGCCATCAGATTGCTTCTGGATGAGAGAGATCTAGATTCTATCTCTCCTGTACACTTTATCATGGACTGTGCCAGACTAGCCATGAAAGAAAATTTCTTTAGGTTTGAGGACACTATTTATCTTCAAGTATCCGGGACCAGCATGGGAAGCGTTTTTGCGCCAAGTCTGGCGAATCTTTATGTTCATTTGTTTGAACAAGAACATGTACTCAAAGATTCTAATCCCTTCCACCAATCGATTCGGTTGTGGAAACGCTACATCAACGACATTTTTGTCGTATGGAGAGGGGACCCAGACACTATTACCATCTTTCAAACCTGGTTGAATTCAAGCAATGAATATCTCAAATTCACGGTTGAATTTGATACCGGCACAAGGAAATTTGACCACATTTCTCCACACCTGAAAGCTCTGAACTGGCTTCCGCTCGAGGCCAGAATACAGCTTAAACTGGCATGCATCACACACAAGGCTCTATACGCAAACTCCCCTGCATATCTGGCACAGAAACTTGTGATATCTGGAGGAATCAGAAACTCCCGGTCCGCCAGAGACCTCTTGCTCCAACCTGCACGTTTCCGGAAGAAAAAAAACTTACAATCGGGCTTTCTCCGGGGCCGCACCAAGAATTTGGAACTCCCTCCCACCCACCATTAGAAGGATCCCTTCTCTGGCACGCTTCAAAAATGATGCCAAAACCTTCCTTATGGGTAAATTCCTCGTTTAAACTCTGCCTCTATCCACCACAGAGCCCCTGATTACCTACCAACTACTGCCTCCCTTCGGATCACCTAGTCGACCCACCAAGAAACCTGGGTCATTGTTCTTGAGAAATTGTAAATGTAAACTGTACATATGTGTCCGTACCCCTTATGTATCCAGCACCCCCGCCCCCTCCCATTCGTTATATACTCTGTAACTCGTAACCTTTGTACAACTTTATGATTCCTGTAAAGCGCTCTGATACCCTAACGGGTCAAGTTCGCGCTCTATAAAACACAAAAATAAATAAATAAGCATAAATTGCCTTTTCTAGACCTATTGATTTTTTCAACACCCACTGGTCTTGAGAGTGAACTTTACAGAAAGCCGATGGCAAGGAATTCTCGCTTGTGCTATGATTCCTACCATCCTAAATCACTACGTGATAACTTGCCCTATGGGCAATTCCTCAGTTTACGGAGGAATTGCTCCACCAGAGACACCTATGAGGCTCATGCAAAATCACTCTCTAAACAACTTCAAGAAAGAAAGTATCCCAAAAGTCTAGTACGACCATCCTTGAAAAGGGCATCTAATAACAACCGAGATGCTCTTCTGGATCCACCGATACAGAAACCTCCTATGACAAGACTTACGTTTGTGAATACGTTTAATACACTATCCAATGGGATACAAAAAAGTGTGCGCAAGAACTGGCGGATACTCAACATCGGCAATGAAAATATCCCTCTACCTCTGTTTTCTTTCAAACTAAGCTCTAATTTACGAGACAACTTGGTACATACCAGACCTAAAGGTAAACCAGCCCGGACTCAGGAGACACTTTGGAACTTACCAGCAGTCCAAGGATACTTTCCGTGTGGGTCATGCGCTGCTTGTCCACAGACTGAGCACACAACCACCATAGATATAGGTACAACAAGACCATGGGTGCTGTGCAAACATACCAACTGTAACAGTGACAAGTTAATTTATCTGATCACGTGTCCCTGCCAGCATTGATATGTCGGCATGACCACACGGAAAGTTAAACTGAGGATCATGGAGCCAAAAGTACGATAAGGTGTAAAAAACAGGCCACTAAGCTTACACAGTATTTTTTAGATTTGAATCATGGTGCTGAGGAACTGAAATGGACTGTATTAGAACAACCGTTCATTCCTGCACATATTACGGATGTGTCCAAATTCCTTTTTTGTAAAGAACAAAGATGGGTGTTTAAACTCCAGAGTGATAAAATTGGTCTGAATGATGAAATTCCTTGGACCTCATTGTAGGAGGTCTAATAGGTTGATTACCTCTGTATTCTCTTTTTGCAGGTTAGATGACTCTCCGGATCGCACTGATTTTTTCACTGGTCCAGCGACAACACATATTTACATATGGTCAACACAGGTCAATCTTGTAATGCTAGTAAGAATGACCATGTTTAATAACTTGCACAGTATGGTTGAGTCAACATTTTTGGCAGAAATCTGAGTAAGGACTATAAATGATGTAATTGGATTAGGCTACCTTACATGCTTGTTGATTCGTTTTCTTGTGGGAAACAGGCCTTTCTTACAAGTGCATAATACAACTGAGTGAACACCCCATGTAGGCATTTTTCCTTGAACTAGAGCAAATGGAGCAGGATTGGGTCCTTTACCTCTGTTGACACACTCTTAAGAGGCATAGGAGGCTGTGTCATTCACATATCGTTTTAGGAATATCATAGAGGTATTTTAGTGCATGTCAGCATTTACACCATTCTCTTAAACCTCTAAGTTTTAAGTGAACAAGCAACACACTAGCGTTTTATAACATCGATTTACAGATGTAAATACGTGCAGCCTGCTAAAATATATATGGAAACTACATTACCCATGATGCCAGCGTTTTTTGGTAGTCTGCTCGGGGTCTCTGTCTATTGACGTCATCTTTGAGAGACCGCCGACCGGTAATGAGTTACAGCCGGGTTTTCTTACACGCATAAATGGAACGCCTCCTCCCTTCGTTAGTTACCTCCTAAAAACGGCTCAGACGCGGCCCGAGGTACCGAAGGAGAGGTAGGCTCTATCATCATTTATTAACTATTTATTCTTTAATCGGTGCTGTGCCATATTACCGCATTTTCGACATCATTGCTTTGCTGTTTTTTATTGTACTACATTGCCGCATTTCGGCCCTATCGCATCAAGTCTGTTATCCTGCGCGTTCAGTATTATACAGCCGCATTTCGGCCCTATCGCATCAAGTCTGTTATCCTGCGCGTTCAGTATTATACAGCCGCATTTCGGCTTCATTACACCAAGTTCGTTAGCCTGCGCGTCTAGTGCTTGTGACATCGGTTATTCACCATGTCTATATACGGGCACACTGACTCATTTATTTAAGAGGAAACGGTTCACTGTGCACTTTTCTGCACTGATGAATGACGTCCATTTGTCCTTTGCAGTACAGCTCCACCTTATGGACCTAGCGCTGTCTGCTTTTGAGATGGGTGCTTTGTTTATTAAACGAGTGCACTATGCAGTCATCTATTAGCGTTTATTAATTCCACGCCTTGAGATGTCCGAAGACTCCGCATTGATTAATGTCGTTGAGTTTCTCCGCATTTTACATCTCTCCCTCTGGGAATAAGCTCTGTTTCTTAGATGGGTGTGCGGTTTATCAAATGATCGTACCATGGAGGCATTTATTAATTCCACACTTTGAGATGCCCACATGGATAAAACAGTTCCTTCAGATCTGCTTGATCAATACTGACATTTCTAACGATCATGCAAGCCTTATGCCATGTTATACACATCCACATTGGAACATTGTTTTGTCCAGCTACGCACCAATGTCCGGTTGTTAATTTATAGAGGCGGCATAAGTTTCAGAGACCCTGTGGCTTGCCTTATGCCGTGATTCTACCTAGTTTTTGTTTCTTTTTCTTTTCTGCTTTTTAGAGCGGGCCTCATTTCCTGAGTTGTAGCCAGGGGAGGCGAGGCCGTTCTCTTGTGCATTATAGGTAAGCATGAGATGTTCTACACTTTTATGAGCATTATACTCTGATAATAGCAATGAAGGGTCATTTGGACCCTCATTGAGCATTTGGCACCCACGTTTGACCCTCTTGTTGTTGTCTATTTCCTTTTCTTTTGTTTAGGTGTCATCATTACACCATATTTCACAGAGAACCTACGTCAGGTCGGTAGGTTGTAATTGGTCCAACCTATCTTGATGTCTTCTCACTTTTGATTCACACAAGCAGTAGCACTATCATATTTAGGTCCTGAGGAAGGCCAAGATTATATTCAGTCTAGATGGCTGAAACATGTAGACCTTGATTTGAACTTTTGCAGTTATTATTTCAAACTGCAGTTGCACTGTTTTTAATTTGGTGATCAGTAGATAAAGAATAAAGGTGTTCTCTATTGATAACCAATTTTAATTTGCACATCACCTTTTACACTTTTGCACTGCGCCCATCACTTTTAGAACTCTTTGCCCTTCACATCTGTTGGATTGTAGCAAATCCTACAGACATTCATCACATTTGAAAACATCCCTGAGCTCCTCCCTCTTAGAGAGGGGGTTGTAGCCCTTGGTTGCACCAGGTTGCAACCAGGAGGAGATCCCAGACGATGAAGCATGTCACTACGGTGAGTGATGGGATTCCGTCCTCTTAAAAGGATCTCCACGGATCACACCAGAGGGTCTTTTCTTTTCTTCACTTCTGTTTTTTCTATGTGCCAGTTGCTCTGAGAGCGATCCCTAGGCTCAAATAGACCCATCGACATTTTGTTGTTTGTTATGTTAGGGGAATATGTCCATGCAGTGGTCTTAAAATGCTCCCTCAGACCCTCCATCCACTACATTGTTGTTGTTGCTTTATTAAGTCCTCTGAGGTCACACGGGCCATGCCATTGTGATCTTTCTAAAAGGGGAACCCAGACCATACCAACAATAAACTAACAGTATTGCATCACGAAATACTGCAATAAGGATGGCGGATGTGAACAAGGACTACCTGGCACAAAACAACATGATAATGGTGAAATTAGGTTCTTGGGCCACCGTCTGACTGCTGATTGGTAGCATCATCTAGATACACCATACTCAGTGGAACAACCGGTGGCCTAGGCAGGAACCCGAGGCTATGTGGATGTAACTGTTGCCCAGAGGCAAGGTGCTGAGTGGTGATACACGGAAGGAGTTGTAGGCTCACTGACACGCGCCCAACTTTTGTCTATACTCGCTGGCTTCCAGGGACGGAAGATGGCTGCCGGGAAATCTATCCATCAACTCACTTGATGTTTTGGGCTGACTGGTGTGTTGTGAAGTTTCTTGCAGAATGTGATCATACAGGAGAGACGCGACTGTAAACTAAGCATGCCTTCATGCTGTCAATGTGATGGAGTGTGCTCTTTTCCATGCGTGGCCTTGGGGGTAGGGAGCCGTCACTTCACAGACAGGTTATGTAAGTACCCAGGAAACAGATTCCCACGCTTAAAAACATACATATAAAACATCCCAGACTGAATTTGGTTGAGCGGATGGCTTTGTTTGTTTAAGATAATCATTCAGGATGTGGCACAGGGTGATCATACTCTGTTCACAGCTGTGCACGAATTATCAACACAGCAGGTGTATGCTTACTGTCAGCACAGATTTTATCCGTGTGCGGAATCCTCCACACCTCCTGGCATGAACTTTGGCCTCGCTGGAGCGTGTGCAAAGAATGCAGCCAGTCCCTCCCCATCAGCCACACCTAGAGCTTGCGACATCTCCGGAACAGGTTCACTGTTTTGTGTTGGTTGGTGATCATAAGATTGCAATACATTAACTGTAGAAATACCGGGGTAGCTACAAACCTCATACGCTCCTCAAAAAGCCCAGAACACAAGATATCTCTTATTTGTGTAACTATCACATTACACACCTGTTATTACTATCTGATCATACGCCCGCTCGACGAATTATTTGAAGGTACTCTGCTGAAAACCACAGGTCATAACAGAGAAAACATATAACTTGACAGCAGAGAAAGTAAGCATTGCTAGGCCGACGCCCCCGCCCACGTGGTCTCCGGCTTTTCTATGATTAATACTTATTTTATTTATGGACATTTTAAAAGGGCACTTACACTCATATACAGAGTTTCTCGGTGGTAAGCGAATATATCATTAAAAGAAGGAGCAGGATGTGAACAGCCAGGTTTTAAGAAGATTTCGAAATATTCCCTTAGCTGTCTTACAGACACTATCATTATACACACAGTTTAGAAAATATATTTTCATAGCCAAGTTGTAACTACTGACTGTACAATAGGCAGTGCTTTAAGTGAAAACAAAAAGATAGAGGGTCTCTAAAAGTGTGGGAGGTGTCCTCGTGTTTCCTGGGTTTATAATTTTATGGTAGCAATAATGAGTGGTAATGCTTTTTCACACAAGATTCTAAAACTATATGATAAATTAACATGATTCCAGTTGGAACGATTTTATTCTGATGTAGAAAAATGTGTTTATTAACGTATTTTAGTTAGGAGACATGGGTGTGCATTCGCCATCTTGAACAAGAGGGCTGCTGTCTTTGCAGGGGCGGCTCCTCCGCAATAGAAGAGGAGCGTCGCCCCACTAGCTCAGAGCCAACAGCAAAAAAATAAAACGATATTTCATTATCGTTTTATTTTTAAGCCGCTGGCTCAGCCAGCGTGTGCAGGAAGGGGTGGGCCAAGGGATGGGAGGGGTGAGGAGGAGTGCTATGTGCTCTCCCTAAGTGCTCATGTGTGTTTGGCCGACTGTCTCAGACCGACCAAAACACGCATGCGCCCTTAGGTTTCTCTAACCCGGCCGTATTGAACAGCCGGGTTAGAGAAACCCCACAGACTCCCTGAGCGTAGTGTCTTTCTAGCCCACTCAGGCCAATCCGTGGATTGGACAGGGAGTCTGTGACGTAGTCACAGTGTCTGCTGGGACAAGGAAGTCCCAGCACCGAGGTGCGATGCGGGAGGCGGCTGGCAGCAGGTAAGTTGAACATAAAATTTAAAAAAAGATATATTATTATTGTTCCTCGTCACCCCTCCCCCACGCCCCCGCACTCCCCCCTGCGACCCCTCCCCATCTCACCACTTTTTATATGTGGCGGCCGCCACTGCGTCTTTGTCATTCACTCATTCTTGTTTTTCCCTCACTGCACATATCACCCCCCCACCCCCCCCAAGAGCTCCGCAGAGCAAAGTTAAGCTGATGTAGGGTTTATTTCCATTGTTGTGAATACATAACTTTTGATGAACTTTTCACTGTTCCTGACTTGTTTCGAATTCAAGGTTCTTCCGCTGTAGTTCCGTTATGAAGACTGGTCCTATTCAGTTGTGTGAAGCGTCATTGTTAAATGTTTAATATTTTGTTCAATCATCTCCGATGACATTAGCATAGAGGATGATGAATATTTATTTATTTATTTATTTGAAGGTTTTATATAGCGCGAACATGACCCTTGCGGGTATCATAGCGCCTTACAAGGGAAGATAGTTGAACAAAAGAATAGTGTATGACATAATTATGTCCTACTATACAAACAGCCGTTATGAGAGTTACATACATTGTTCATGTGAGTTTAGTCATGAGAAGAGATTTTACTTCTTTTTTGAAAGAGGCAGTAGAGGGATTCAGTCTGGTTTCTGCGGGCAATGCATTCCATATCCTAGGAGCGATTCCAGAGAAAGCATGGTTGTATGTTTTCTTTTTGGCAAATTGTTGTGGTTTCATAAGAAGATTACTGGAGCTCCTGGAGGGTCTGTTGCCACATGAGAGCACCAGTTTCTGGGCCAGATAACTCGGAGTGTTGTGATGTAGGGCTTTGTGCGTCATACAAGCGATTTTTATTTGAATTCTTGCTTCGAAAGGTAGCCAGTTAAGTGCTCTAAGGTCAGGTGAAATGTGGCAGTTTTGTTTAGAGACTGTGATGAGTCTGGCTGCTGCGTTGATTGATGCTCTTAGAGGGGCTGTCGTAGATCTGGGAAGTCCGCAAAGAGAAGCACTCCCATATTCAAGTCTTGGGATTACTAGTGCTTGAACTGCCAGTTTGAAGTCATTTGTGGGAAGGAAGGGTTTTAATTTTCTCAAGGTGTTCATCTAAAAGTTTGCTCCTATTGTTGCGGCACTAATGTGTTTCTGCATGTTTAGATTTCTGTCAAGAGTTAATACCAGCGATTTCACTGAGTCGATAATAAGAGGTTGGCAGTTGAGCGCTGTTAGTTGTTTAAGCCATTCTTGTATGATGGTTGATTGGTTGGGTGGAGCGATTAGGAGGAATTCAGTTTTGAGGGTGTTTAGTTTCAGGTGGTTTTCGGCCAGCCAAGTCTGAGTTTTTTGTAGTGTTAGGTTGAGAGATTTGATGTCATCCAGAGAATTCATCTTTAAATATAGTTGTGTATCGTCTGCGTACATGTGATAATGGATGTTTGAGGAGCTGAGAATTTCGGTGAGCGGTTCCATGAATCGGTTGAAAAGTGTAGGTGAAAGGGATGAGCCCTGCGGGACTCCTAATGTGATTGGGACGGCCATGGACAAGGATTGATTAACCTTGAATCTTTGAGATCTGATTTGGAGGAAAGAGGTGAACCAATTTAGTACTGACCCTGATAAGCACATTCTATATTTCAGGAGGTTTAGCAAATTGTCATGTTTGACGGTGTCGAAGGCCGAAGATAGGTCGAGCAGGATTAGCAAACAGGCTTCTTTTTGGTCTAGGATTTTTAGTGCGTCATCCTCTATGTGGGTCATGGCCGATTCAGTACTGTGCCCTGCACGAAAGCCGGATTGGTATTGGTTGGGCAGGTTGAAATGGTCTATGTGGTTGCCCAGCTGGATGTGTACACATTTTTCTAAGTGTTTAGCCAGAGTTGGGATGTTGGAGATCGAGCGGTAATTATTTAAGTCCGTGAGGTCTGCCGTTGGTTTCTTTAGGATGGGGGACACCTGCCCAGATATAAGGATTTCTGGAATTATTCCTTGAAGTAGAGAGGTATTGATAATCTTAGTCCATAGTAGCAGTAACTGCGGTATGAAGTCTTTTAGGTAATTTGCGGGAAGAGGGTCTGTGAAGTGGTTGGAGGGGTTCAAAGCCATGAGCGCTCTTAATATTGCATCTTCACTGTAAGTTTTGAAGGAGGACCATGCAGTGTTATTTTTGAGGATGAACTTAGGTGTGCATACGATTGGGGTCGCTGGAGGGGGAGATGAAGTGTCCTTATGAGTGTCAGTATGAGTTACTAAGGCATTAAGCAGGTCCATCTTCATGTTTTCTGTCTTCTTAGTGAAGAAGGAGGCAAATTCTTCGCAGCTGGGTACTGCGTCTGGTTTAGCTTGGGGGATGGGGGGTGAGGTAAGCCATTAGATTGTGTTTTGATTAGTCCAAATAGTTTTTTAGGTCGATTCTTGGCTTGGTCTAATTGATTTCTGAAAAAGTCTACTTTTGATCGTCTGATCTTTCAATAGTAGGAGTTTCTGGTGGCTCTTAGCAGCTTAAGGTGGTCAGGGGATGGTGATGATCTCCATCGGCGTTCGATTAGTCTTAGGGATCGTCTGTCCTCATTGAGTCTACCATCGTACCATGGTTTTGAATCTGTTGTGGAGATCCTCTTCAGTTGTAACGGGGCGGCTGTGTTTAATACCATGGTCATAGAGTTAAAGTAGTGGTTAGTCAGAGCTTGAACATCAGATAGGCCTTCAGGGGGAAACAAGAGGTTGGCACTAGAGGATGTGATTAAGTCGGTGCCGGCATTTTTTAGATTCCTCTTCCATATTTTAGGTCTTGTGGGTTGTGCAGAGTATAATTTTACTGATTCATTAATGAAGAATGTGATGGAATGGTGGTCAGACCAATCACAGGGGAGGATCGTTTCAAGCAGAATGGATTCAGCATTGGAAATAACCAAATCTAGGATTGAGCCTTTGTCGTGTGTAGGGCTGTTACAGATTTGGGTACGGTCAAGGTCAGAGAGGAAAGCTTTGAGGCTATTAACCGCAGAGTCGTTAAGGTCATTCCAATGGAGATTGAGATCTCCGAGGTATATTTGGGTATTTTCTTGTCTAGTATTTGTAGTCACGAAATCCATGAATTGTTCGATGAAGGTGAGGTTGTCACCTGGAGGGTGGTAGAATGTGTGCAGTGAACATACTAGTTTGTTGTTACTTGTGATATCTATACAGAGGAATTCACATGAGGATAATACTGGTGAATTTGAGCGGTTCACTGAGAGACTGTTACGATGTATACAAGCAATAACGCCTCCTGGTCTATTGGATCTGTCTAATCTGGTGATATCGTGGTTTGGGGGAACCAGTATGTCGAGGATAGGCGTAGACGACTCATTTAACCATGTTTTGGTCAAAATTAGGAGGTCAGGTTCATGAGTGAGTATGAGATCAGCTATATCAGCCGCATGTCTTGAGGCAGATCTACAGTTTAGTAGTATACATTTGAGACGTGCCTGGACGGGGGTTAGAAGTTCCTGTGTGAGGGGGACTCGCTTAAGATTGTCTATAGATTATACCTCTAGTTTTGTGTTTTGGAGCTCTGTGTGTATTAGAGGGGATGGTTTGGATTAGGGAATGTTTATGAAGGTTGTTCGAGTACTCTGTGTTATAGGTGGGATGAGGGAGATCATAAGAGCGGAGTAGGGAGTGTATGTCATTGGACGATAGAGGATTTTTCCTTCGGACCGGTCGGGTTGTGGCATTGGGGTAAGGTACTGTACTCCATCTTGGGGGCGGATGTTTCGGGGATCGTAAGTGCAACTGGTGGGGGTATGGGGAGCGGTTATTGTGGAGGTTCATACTTGAGTCATTATCAGCTGGGATGGGTGTATATAGAGGTTGGGTTGTAAGAGGTGAATGCCTTGAGGGGGATTCAGGAAGGGAGTTAGGGGGCGTTCTGAAATTGGGAGCGCCTGGGGATGGGGGATAGGGTCTCACGACTTTTTCCTTGACGAGAGGAAAGATGTTATCAAGTAGGATTAAGTTGCGGTCTGATGATTGAATGAGGATGATCCCATTATGATAAATGGTGATTGTTGCTGCAGCTCTGTAAATTGGTGAGGGGATGAAACCATGTGCTGTTTTCCTAGAGGAGGAAACCGAAAACGGGGCGAAAAAGGCTTTCCTCCATTGGGCTCTTCTCTTTGTGTAAAAAATTATGTCATTAGTTATATAACCTTTGTTTGTTGAGAAATATGGATCTGAGATTGGGGTCTCAGGGTGTGATTTTAGCAGATTATGTTTAAAGCATTTGGCTGCTTTTTTTGTAAGGTTAGGGGGGTACTTAATGGTATAAGTATGTTGTCCTGTACGTTCCATAGTGGAGTTGACTCTTATCAAAAAGGGTAGAGAGAGGTAGGGGGAGTGTCTTAAAAAGGTGATGTTAGGTGAGGAAGTGGGGGGGTGAAGGAGGAAGGGAGATAGTGTGAGGAAGGTGGTGTTAGGTGCGGTGGGAGGAGTTATGAGTGGTCATGCGTTTCGGCCGGTTAAGGGGCATATTCTATGTAGGCAGGGATGGTGTTGGATAAATTGCTGTAAAGTGTGATAGGAGGGGAGGTAATGAGAGGGGGGATGAGGCCGGAAGGTCGTGAGGGGTGGGGAGGGAGAAAGGGGGGATTAGGGCTAAATCAAGTCGGCGTAGGTACAGCAATGGTAGAGGACTGTGTAGTTGAGATAGGGCTAGGTAAAACTCTCACCTGTGTACTTGTGGAGTTGGGTACCGTAGGATGATGTCTGGTTCCGCTAGGGAGTATCCCATTGACAATGAGGCAGTCCAAGATGGCCGCACTGTTATTCGATGATATCTTAAATTCTGAAAGGTGGTCCTATCACACTTTCTATGTATGGATCAGCTTTGGGGCGTAGTCCTATGTCACTTTCTATTTGTGAAATGTAATGATTGGTCCTTTCTTCCTTTTTGTGGTATGTTGCAAGGTAAAGTCCTGTGTCGTCTTCCGTCTTTCAGCATGGAGTGATTGGTCCTTTCTCCATTAGTATTAATTTGACTGCCATTTGGCCAAAAAGAAGGAGATCTGGTGGATGTCGTAACTAAAAACCCAAAATGGGTGCCCTACAATGCCCACATGAGCCGATAAGAATGTTCAACTGTATGATGAATAAGCTGAGGCGGATTAGTGGGCAAGCGGCATCGTTGGTGGGTGATCAACCCTCACAACAGTGGGCTCTCGCCTTTTGAACCACTGTTTCCCTCTAGAGCGTGGACGAGGGGCAGCCTCGTAAAAATCCTTCCCTAGTGTGATATCCGTCGAGAGGGATAGGGGTGGCGTTTTATTTCGAACTAACCTTGTCGGCGTGAACGTCAGTCTGCTCAGTCGCCGTCTACGGGGTGTTCGCGCCGAGGACGAGTCTCCGCTTCCTACGTCCAAGTCCTTGTCCTGGTGGGCTTCATGTGATCCAGGCTCCCCGTTAGCGAGGTGAGGTTTAGCAGACAGGAAGTCTGCCTCTTCGTCTCTCTGTGCCTGTTAGAAATGGGATTTTTGGTAGACTAGGGCATGTGCCAAAGCCAGGCAGAAACCACCACTCTAGTCAGGATAAGGGAGTTACACTCCTAAAATAACCCCTGCTCACCCCCTTGTTAGCTTGGCACGAGCAGTCAGGCTTATCTTAGAGGCAGTGTGTAAAGCATTTGCACATAACCAACAGTAATATAATGTAAGCACTACAAAAGGACACCACACCAGTTTAGAAAAATAACCAATATTTTTATATACTTAAAGACAAGACCAAATACGATAAAAACCCACAATACAGTACTTTAAAAGTGATTACGTTGCAAGATAACTTCTTCTTTGTAGGAATAGTTCAAAAACAAAGTTCGTACGAGTCGGTAGCTCCGTCCGAGTCTACCGCAATGCTGAAAACCACAGAATCTAACAGTTCCAGCTGACCGCGTCGATACGGGCCAGCAGAGTCGTGAACAGACTCGGTCACAGTACCTTTTCTCGTTGTGGCGGGCACGGAGTGTGCGAGCCGGTCGGCGTACGTCGCGGTTGCGGTGCAAGATGGAAGCGGTGCAGGGCGCGGTGTCCTCTCGATGCGGTGTAGGCAGCGGCTCGGTGACAATCGTGCAGACGGAGTCGGTGAGTCCAAGGCGTGCGTGGCAGGGCGAGACGGTGCTCGATGCGGTGCTGGCAGGTTGCGATGCAGGCGACCAAGCCGGAGTGCGGGAGCTGGCGTCGGACAGCGGTGCGAGTCGGACCGGTGCGTCGCGAAGCGTGCGCGCGGTGCCCCAACTGCGATGCGGTCCCGATTGTTGAGCCAGTTGCAGCAACGGCGTCGGTCTGGTCCGGCTGGCACAGTGAAGCGATGCGAACTGCGGTGCCCACAGGTCACGGTGCAAGCAGCGGCTCGGTGGCGATGGCGTCGGACGTCGTCATCGGTGAGACCAGGGTTGCGGAGCGAGATGCGGACGGTGCGGTCTGCAGTGCAAACAGGACACCGGGCCAACGATGGAGTCGGTTGACGGAGTCGGTTGCGGTTCCCTCTCCTCTGTGGCAACTGAAACAGCGGTTCCAGAAGCCGTACCCAGAGGGTGGTGAAGTCTTTGTAGTCCCTGAGACTTCTTAACAGGAGGCCAGCTCGGTTTCAGGCCCTTGGAGATTCTCAGCACAAGTAATAGAAAGTTCAGTCCAGTCCTTTCACTGCCCAAGGCAGAAGCAGCAACTGCAGGCCAACCCAACAAGGCAATAACTCAGCAAAGGGGCAGTACTCCTCCTAGCAGCTCTCCAGCTCTTCTTCTTGGCAGGTTCCTTGATTCCAGCGAGATCTAATCTTCTGGGGTTTGGGTCCCCCTTTTTATCCTCAATTTCTCTTTGTCCTCTGAAGGCAGAGAGGCCTTTGCCTAGTCCAAACCAGTTCTGGTCAGTCCTGGAGCACTTTGTTGATAAGTCTCCTTCTTTCCTTTCACAGTGCAGGCCAGGGACATCAGACGCACCACAGGAGGTGGAGCCAGCATTGTGGAGGGAAGGCCCAGCCCAATTCAGGTCCCAGGTGCATCTCCTCCCACCCATCTACATGTAGATCTTGCTATTCAGCCCTGGGCTGACTCACCCTGTCTCCTGGCATCCCCCAGCCCCTGTCACTCACACTCCAGACAAGGAATACACAACCTAGCAGGGGCAGGCTTGGATGGTTAGACAAGAAAATACCCACTTTCTAAAAGTGGTATTTTCGAACACAGAATGTTAAAACCAACTTCACTAAAAGATGCATTTTATCATTCTGAGTCCAGGCATACTAAACTCGAATTTCTACCATGTTCCCTGGGTCAGTTAGGATTATAAGCTGTAATAATCAAAACTGCCCATTCTGGCCTATGGGGAACAGGTAGCCTTGTAATAGTGAAAAACGAAATAGGCTGTAATTCACTATCAGGACATGCCACACACACCAGGGCATGTCCTACCTTTCACATACAATGCACCCTGCCCACAGGGGTACCTTGGGCCTACCTTAGGGGTGACTAACAGGTAGAGAAGGGAAGGTTTAGGGGCTTGAAAGTGTGTGCACTTGCCAAGTCGACATGGCAGCCCCAGGCTGCGCACAGGCTCTGCGATGGCAGGCCAGAGTTACACTTTACGGGCTGTTTGCGTGGGTGGCACAATCCAGTGCTGCAGCCCACCAACAGCATTTGATCTATCGGCCCTGGCACTCGCAGTGCACTTTACTAGGGACTGACACATAGATCAAATAGGCCAATCATGGAAATACCAATCCATAACACATTTTATACAGGAGCACTTGCACTTTCCCACTGGACAGCAGTGAGGAAAGTGCGCAGAATCATTACACCAGCAAAAACAGAGTCAAAAACCAGGAGGTCATAAAGCAAAAAGTCAGGGGAAACATGTCCCCTCCAGCTGAAAGTAGGGAGAACTACCCAACCCCATTGGAGTTCTCTTCACTAAGGCGGAAGAACCTGGACAGACCATCTGCGTTGGCGTGTTCTGTACCAGGACGGTGTTCCACCATAAAGTCCATTCCCTGTAGGGAGATGGACCACCTCAGCAGTTTTGGATTCTCACCCCTCATTTCCATCAACCATCTGAGGGGCCTGTGGTCCGTCTGAACCCGGAAGTGAGTCCCAAACAGGTATGGTCTCAGCTTCTTCAGTGCCCAGACCACAGCAAAAGCTTCCCTTTCTATGGCACTCCACCTCTGTTCCCTAGGGAGTAGTCTCCTGCTAAGGAAGACTACAGGCTGATCCAGGCCCTCTTCGTTCAGTTGTGAGAGCACCGCTCCCACACCATGCTCTGAAGCGTCAGTCTGCATGACGAATTCCTTGGAGAAGTCAGGTGCCTTGAGCACGGGCGCCGTGCACATGGCTGCCTTCAGGGCATCAAAAGCTTTCTGGCAGGACTCAGTCCAGATCACTTTCCTGGGCTGCTTCTTAGAAGTCAGCTCTGTTAAGGGGGCAACGATGGTGCCATAGCCCTTAACAAATCTCCTATAGTAGCCGGTGAGACCTAAGAAGGCTCTCACCTCTGTCTGGGTCTTGGGGGCTCCCAAGCCAGAATGGTGTCAATCTTGGGTTGTAGGGCGCCACCTGGCCGCTTCCTACCTGGTGTCCCAAGTACACCACAGAACCCTGCACGATCAGGCACTTATTGGCCTTGATCGTGAGGCCTGCACCTTGCAGAGCCCTCAACACTTTCTCAAGGTGCTGTAAATGTTCTTCCCAGCTGGAACTGAACACAGCAATGTCATCCAGGTAGGCGGCACTGAAATCCTCCAGCCCAGCCAACACCTGATTGACCAACCTCTGAAAGGTGGCAGGGGCATTCTTCAACCCAAAGGGCATCACCCGGAATTGGTAATGACCTTCTGGGGTTGAGAATGCTGATCTCTCCTTGGCCCCATTGGTTAAGGCAATCTGCCAGTACCCAGACGTTAGATCAAACGTGCTGAGGAACCGGGCAGCTCCCAACCGATCAATGAGCTCATCAGCTCTGGGGATGGGGTGCGCGTCAGTCCTGGTGACGGTGTTGAGCCCACGGTAGTCCACACAAAACCGCAGTTCTGGAGTGGCACAGGGTGCAGCAGCCTTTGGGACCAAGACCACTGGGCTGGCCCAAGGACTGTTGGAGGGCTCAATCACCCCTAACGCCAACATCTTAGAGACCTCCTCCTTGATGCTGGCCCTGACCTGGTCAGTCAACCTGTAAATCTTGTGCTTCACAGGAGGGCTGTCACCAGTGTCCACGTCATGGGTACACCAGTGAGTAACACCGGGGGTCAGAGAGAACAGTGGGGCGAACTGTCTCAACAACTGGTGACAGTCCCCCTGCTGCTCCTGAGTCAGAGTTGGGGAGAGGATCACACCCTCTACTGACCCATCATGCTCCTTGGTAGACAGGAGGTCAGGGAGAGGCTCACTCTCCTCTGCCACCCCATCATCTGTCGCCAAGAGCATACTCACTTCGGACCTCTCGAAGTGGGGCTTGAGGCGGTTCACGTGAAGGACCCTCAAAGGGTTCCTTGGAGCCTGCAAATCCACCAGGTAGGTGACGTCACTTTTGCACTCCACCACCTCATATGGCCCAGTCCACTTGTCCTGCAAGGCACAAGGTTCCACTGGGGCCATGACCCACACTTTTTGCCCAGGTTGAAATTTGACCAGAGTGGCATTCTGGTCATACCATCTCTTCATTTCTTCCTGGCTTGCTTCTAGATTCGCCTGAGCGAGTTTCCTGAAGCGGGCAGTTTGGTTTCTAAAGGCCAGCATGTAGCTAAACACATCCTGGGAGTTTTCCTGGGAGCTGCCTCCCAGCCTTCCTTTACCAAACTCAGAGGTCCTCTGACAGGGTGGCCATACAGGAGCTCAAAGGGGCTGTACCCAAGAGACTTCTGAGGCACCTCCCTGTATGCAAAGAGTAGGCATGGCAAGAGGACGTCCCACTTACGCCTCATGGGTTCTGTTAGACCCTTGATCATGCCTTTCAAGGTCTGGTTGAATCTCTCCACCAGACCGTTTCCTTGTGGGTGGTAAGGAGTGGTGAACTTGTAGATTACACCACACTCCTTCCACAGGGATGTCATATACTTGGATATGAAATTGGTCCCCCTATCATAAACCACCTCTCTGGGGAATCCCACACGGGAAAAGATCCCCATTAACGCCCGGCCCACCACTGGCGCAGTCGTTGTCTTGAGAGGGATTGCCTCCGGGTACCGGGTGGCATGGTCCACCAAGACCAGGATGTACCTGTTGCCCATGGCTGTCTTGGGATCCAGTGGCCCCACAATATCCATCCCTACCCTTTCAAAGGGTGTTCCAACAACAGGAAAAGGTTGGAGAGGAGCTTTGACCTTCCTCCCACTCTTACCACTTGCCTGGCAAGTTTGGCACGACCTACAGTGTGCATCTGACTGCCTTCGCATTTGGGGCCAAAAGAAGTGGGTGACAAGCCTGTCAAAGGTCTTGTCCTGCCCCAAATGTCCTGCCAAAGGCACGTCATGAGCCAGACCCAGTAGGAAGGTCCTGAAGCGCTGGGGTACCACCAGCACACGGGCTGACCCTGGCTCAGCAACCTTAGGCTCACTGTATAGGAGACCATTCTCCCAGTAGATCAGATGTGACCCGGACTGATTACCAGCTGCCTGGTCTGCAGCCTGCCGCCGCAGACCCTCCAGAGTAGGGCACTCGTTCTGCTCCCTGCAGAACTCCTCCCTGGTGGGACCCCCTTCTTGCTGCCAATGGGTCAGCTCAGAGATGTCTCCCAGTTCGGCTACCTGCTCCCCTGTAGGCACAGGGGCGTCCCCTCGAGGTCCGCCTCCTCCCGGTCCGTGGGAACTTCGGGGCCGATTTCCCGCGCCCCTGCCTTTCCTCTTGGCAGGGACTTGGGCCATTGTTCCAGGCTCCAAGTCCTCTTGATCACCCTTCCTGGCTGCCATTGACCGAGTAGACACGCATGCCCACTCTGGCAACCCAAGCATCTCCAAGTGAGACCTGAGCTCAACATCCTTCCATAAGGACTGCTCCAGGTCGTTACCTAGCAGACAATCTACAGGCATGGTAGGGCTCACAACCACCCTCAAGGGACCTGAGACCCCCCCCCCATTCAAAGGGAACCTGCGCCATCATACACTGGCGCTCAGAGTTGACCACAGCAACTACTTGGTGGAATGCCCCTGGGACTACCTGCTTCTCAGAGACCAGGTGACACCGGACTGAGGACACACTGGCTCCCGTATCTCTGAGAGCCTCTACCCTGTTCCCATTAATGGTCACCCAGGTGCTATATTTCTTTGTGTTAGGGGCACCTGGTTTCCTGGGACCATCTCACTGTCCCCTAGTGAGACAAGGGTCATTTCTGTGGGATCCCCACCCTCCTGTGGGCACCCTCCTCCCCAAGTGCTACACTAGCCAACACTTTGGACTGTCCACCGGTGGGTGGCTGTGTCCCCTTTGGGCACTTGGGGTCCCCCTTAAAGTGACCCACCTGGTCACATGCATAACACTTGCAGGGGCCGGTCTCAACAGGCTTCCCTGTAGAGACCTCTTTCTTCTTATCACCGGGGGCTGGGAACCTTTACCCTGGGTACTAGTTTGGGGCCCTTTAGAGAACTCCTGTGCTTTACCCTTGTCCCCCCCACCTTTCTGCTGGGGACCCTGCCCACCTTTGGCTGAGTCTCCCCCAAACGCTTTCTTGTGGACCCTGGTACTCACCCAGCGGTCCGCCTCCATAGCAAGCTTCCTGGGGTCAGTTAGCTTACTATCAACTAGGTGCTGGCGCAGATCTGCAAAACATAGACTAGACAAGTGCTCCCATGCAATCAAATTGTAGAGCCCCTGAAAATCTGTTACATTACTGCCCTTCACCCAACCATCCAGCGACCTACAGAACATATCCACACATTCCAACCAAGTGTTGGCCTCAGACTTTTTACTGGACCTGAACTGATCCCTGTACTTCTCAGGAGTGAGCCCATACCTGGTGAGGAGAGCGTCTTTCATGTCAGCATAGGTGAGGTCCTGCCCCTTACCCAAAGCTATCAGAGTATCCCTAGCTTCCTCTGGAAAGAGAGGCCACAACCCCGCTCTCCAGTTCCTTTCAGGGACCCCATTCATATGAATAGACGACTCGTACCCTTGAAACCACCTTTGTATGTCATCACCCTTTTTGTACTCTTTACCTACATTCTTGGGGATGTGTACAATCCTGTCTGTGTGTGCTGAAGAATTGCTGCCACCATCTGAACCGGATCTACTCTTTAGCTCCAGCTCCTTGATCATTCTCTCATGATCTAGTATCATTTTCCTTTCCTCCATGGCTATTCTTTTTCTCTTCCCTCTCACTTTCTATTCTGAGTTTCTCCAATTCAAACCTCCTTACTTCCCGCCTGTCCTCCAGCTCCTCTGGGGACAAACTACTGCTGCCTGGCCTGGAGGGTTCCCCCCCTCTCATAAGCACATCCACCCTAGGAACAGGCTCCTCCACCTCTCCATTGAGATCACCAGGTTGCCCATTGGCACCTCTGGCTGCTACCCAGGCCCTCAGCGCCTTTTGTAGCTCATCCTTCCTGGTGAGGCCTCTGACCTGGACTTTCAGGTTCTTGCAAATCGATTTTAACTCCTTGACACTGTAGGCTTCCAATCGATCCTCCTCAAAGGCAATTTCTACTGATGCAATTGATGATACTATTGATTCAGGCATGTTGAAGTAGCAAGTTCAAACTGGCAAGATCAAAAATAGGCCAAAAAGAACCTGTATGTGGTACGTAATGGTCTGCGATATGGTAGTAGTGCACACCAATCACTGTAAGTCAAGTGCAAACACAAGTCCTATCCTCACCGCTGACAACCAATGTTAGAAATGGGATTTTTGGTAGGCTAGGGCATGTGCCAAAGCCAGGCAGAAACCACCACTCTAGTCAGGATAAGGGAGTTACACTCCTAAAATAACCCCTGCTCACCCCCTTGGTAGCTTGGCACGAGCAGTCAGGCTTATATTAGAGGCAGTGTGTAAAGCATTTGCACATAACCAACAGTAATATAATGTAAGCACTACAAAAGGACACCACACCAGTTTAGAAAAATAACCAATATTTTTATATACTCAAAGACAAGACCAAATACGATAAAAACCCACAATACAGTACTTTAAAAGTGATTACGTTGCAAGATAACTTCTTCTTTGTAGGAATAGTTCAAAAACAAAGTTCGTACGAGTCGGTAGCTCCGTCCGAGTCTACCGCGATGCTGAAAACCACAGAATCTAACAGTTCCAGCTGACCGCGTCGATACGGGCCAGCAGAGTCGTGAACAGACTCAGTCACAGTACCTTTTCTCGTTGTGGCGGGCAAGGAGTGTGCGAGCCGGTCGGCGTACGTCGCGGTTGCGGTGCAAGATGGAAGCGTGCAGGGCGCGGTGTCCTCTCGATGCGGTGCAGGCAGCGGCTCAGTGACAGTCGTGCAGACGGAGTCGGTGAATCCAAGGCGTGCGGGGCAGGGCGAGACGGTGCTCGATGCGGTGCTGGCAGGTTGCGATGCAGGCGACCAAGCCGGAGTGCGGGAGCTGGTGTCGGACAGCGGTGCGAGTCGGAGCGGTGCGTCGTGAAGCGTGCGAGCGGTGCCCCAACTGCGATGCGGTCCCGATTGTTGAGCCAGTTGCAGCGACGGCGTTGGTCTGGTCCGGCTGGCACAGTGAAGCAATGCGATGCGAACTGCAGTGCCCACAGGTCACGGTGCAAGCAGCGGCTCGGTGGCGATGGCGTAGGACGTCGTCGTCGGTGAGACCAGGGTTGCGGTGCGAGATGCGGACGGTGCGGGCTGCGGTGCAAACAGGACACCGGGCCAGCGATGGAGTCGGTTGACGGAGTCGGTTGCGGTTCCCTCTCCTCTGTGGCAACTGAAACAGCGGTTCCAGAAGCGGTACCCAGAGGGTGGTGGAGTCTTTGTAGTCCCTGAGACTTCTTAACAGGAGGCCAGCTCAGTTTCAGGCCCTTGGAGATTCTCAGCACAAGTAATAGAAAGTTCAGTCCAGTCCTTTCACTGCCCAAGGCAGAAGCAGCAACTGCAGGCCAACCCAATAAGGCAATAACTCAGCAAAGGGGCAGTACTCCTCCTAGCAGCTCTCCAGCTCTTCTTCTTGGCAGGTTCCTTGATTCCAGCGAGATCTAATCTTCTGGGGTTTGGGTCCCCCTTTTTATCCTCAATTTCTCTTTGTCCTCTGAAGGCAGAGAGGCCTTTGCCTAGTCCAAACCAGTTCTGGTCAGTCCTGGAGCACTTTGTTGACAAGTCTCCTTCTTTCCTTTCACAGTGCAGGCCAGGGACATCAGACGCACCACAGGAGGTGGAGCCAGCATTGTGGAGGGAAGGCCCAGCCCTATTCAGGTCCCAGGTGCATCTCCTCCCACCCATCTACATGTAGATCTTGCTATTCAGCCCTGTGCTGACTCACCCTGTCTCCTGGCATCCCCCAGCCCCTGTCACTCACACTCCAGACAAGGAATACACAACCTAGCAGAGGCAGGCTTGGATGGTTAGACAAAAAAATACCCACTTTCTAAAAGTGGTATTTTCGAACACAGAATGTTAAAACCAACTTCACTAAAAGATGCATTTTATCATTCTGAGTCCAGGCATACTAAACTCGAATTTCTACCATGTTCCCTGGGTCAGTTAGGATTATAAGCTGTAATAATCAAAACTGCCCATTCTGGCCTATGGGGAACAGGTAGCCTTGTAATAGTGAAAAACGAAATAGGCTGTAATTCACTATCAGGACATGCCACACACACCAGGGCATGTCCTACCTTTCACATACAATGCACCCTGCCCACAGGGGTACCTTGGGCCTACCTTAGGGGTGACTAACCGGTAGAGAAGGGAAGGTTTAGGGGCTTGCAAGTGTGTGCACTTGCCAAGTCGACATGGCAGCCCCAGGCTGCGCACAGGCTCTGCGATGGCAGGCCAGAGTTACACTTTACGGGCTGTTTGCGTGGGTGGCACAATCCAGTGCTGCAGCCCACCAACAGCATTTGATCTATAGGCCCTGGCACTCGCAGTGCACTTTACTAGGGACTGACACATAGATCAAATAGGCCAATCATGGAAATACCAATCCATAACACATTTTATACAGGAGCACTTGCACTTTCCCACTGGACAGCAGTGAGGAAAGAACGCAGAATCATTACACCAGCAAAAACAGAGTCAAAAACCAGGAGGTCAGAAAGCAAAAAGTCAGGGGAAACACGCCAAAAGATGCCAAGTCTAACAGTGCCTGTCTCTCCTGTGAGCGCAGATCCCGAGGGAGATTAACGGTGGTGTCCGGAGCTGCGTCTCAATCGGAGAGGCATCCGGTGCTCAAATTCAGCGCTACGGTGGGTCTAAGAGGCTCGCCGGTTCCTCTCCTCTCTTCCGACCCTTTCCGTGAATGAAGATCCAGAGTGAAAAATCCAGGTCCTGAGATGTCCGGCGCTGTGTTTTGATCTGCGAAGACCTTCAGCACCGTGTTTGCGACACAGCGGGAAGGTGAGTAATTAGGAATATACCGTTAATGTAGTTGCTCCGGCTAAAAACGATACTCCTTCGCGTTGCTGTGGTAGGGGCTCACAAAGCTCCCTAGTTTAGATGTGGCTGGGGCTAATAGGGATATTTAGTAAATTATGATCCCTAGCGAGCAGAGCTCCCTTTTCGAGCTCCTTGGTAATATATATTTTCTTAAAATGGGATAGTGCTTATGAGTTACGGTAATGGTATTTATTATTCTGATTTGCCAAAAAATTGATACTTTGTTGCTCACGCCACAATGAAGCTGCTGTTATAATAACTAACTATGCAAGAACTATGTATAAGAACCCCTTGATTCTGGGGTTGAGCCAGATTTTTTGATTTTCTACAAGGGATGCTGCTAGATTCCTATTTGAATTTGCTGCTTATTTGGGATTTATAAGGATTTTGACTACTCTATAAGATACTCCATTGAATCCTTCATGGCCTTTATTCTGTTCCGTTTGATTTGAGATTTTTTTAATGAAACCCTTTAATTTCTCTCTGTTCTAGAACTCAATTATTGAGTGGTCCCAGTTACCAATATTTGTTTCTCTGCTAAAATCGGGGGTTGGGAGGGTGCCCTTTTGTGTAATTTAAATAAGTGCGAGGACTATATTAGGTAATGTTTGGGTAACTTAAATTTTGGGGTGTCCTGTATTGTGGGGTATGGTTTTTGCTCCCGCAGAGGGAGGCAGGGTTAAGAAGCATAGCTACAAAACCTCCATAACAGCATATGTAACTAAGGACGCAGCCTAACACACATGAGAGAGAATCCTGAGCATGACAAATTCATAAATAGAGATTTACTAGACAACCTCAATATCCAAAATAAACCAGCAAAAACATACGTATTTAACAGTTTATATTGCACCATTATCCTGGGTCATAGTAAAACACTTTACAAAGTAAATTTAAAAGTATGTTGTGCCTTGACTGCTTACTAACGCTACACCTGCAGAGTCAAGTGTACAAAGTGAATAACTTAGTTATTTAGCTGGAATGAAATAATATCTTAGGCCCTGGAACACCAATGTTAAACAACAATATCCACCATTGCTTGGTTCTTTGTGACATTGTGTTGCAAGTGCAGCAGCAGCATTTGTTTTCAGCAGGTGAAGGGCAGAAATTGCGGCCAATGTCCATTCTTTAGCTCCGGCCTAGAGACCGCATTATTTTTGTCACAAGCCTCATGTCATAAAAATAATCTGAAATGAAAAACACTTGTATGTATACATACTTATAGGGGTCTAGATCAGCCTTCTTCATCCACTATCATTCACATTTTGCTTCCAGCCACCACAAAACTACAGCATGGGGCAATGAGTCAGCCCAATCCAGTCTTTTTTGTTCATTTGCACTGAGTGACAGCAGTTTGCCTGATCACTTGTACGCACCTGCCAAAAAATAAAATAAAGTGCCTTTTAGTGCCAGGGCTGGTAAGTCAATACATTGCCAATCATTTTGTCTTTCTATTCCATACACTTCTTTTGTACTTTGTTTTAGTCATTCTAATGTGTTTAAACTATGATTTCAGGTAACAGCGATTCAAAGCCTTTAGCACCCTTTCTCGTGCCATTAAGAATCATATTTTCCCGTGATATGTATTAAAATTAAAGACAGTTTATATAACTGTTTCAAAAACACTTACCTGCTAAGAAGCAGCCTTAATGTTCTTATAAAATTGCATGCAATGGTTAATTATTTTAAGTATACTTTTTATTGCATGCTCCTGGTCACCACATTCACCCAATGGCACGTTTTTCTTTTTTCATCCTTTTATTTTGACATATTCTTAAAGTCAAATATTTATTTTAAAAAATCACTCTCTCACCAGCTTTCACAGGACAGACCTATTGGCATTGCCAATGCTAGTTTTCTTTGTCAGAGATCAGCCCTTGCAGGGCGTGGCCCACTTAAAGTACTGGCCAAGCAGGGGAACAGCTTCAGAAATAAAATAAAATAAGTATTGGCCAAGGCAATAGGTCTCTCCTATTTAAGATCTGTTGGCTTTGACAATATTTCTTTTAGCCATGATGTACAACAGCATGGCTGCTGTGCACGGTATGGTATGGTGTAGTATGGTATTGCCTGTCAAGGTATAGTATGGCCTGTCATTGTATAGTATGGCATGGCCTGTCATTGTATATTATGGCATGGCCTGTCATTGTGTGGTGTGGTATGGTATGGCCTGTCATTATGTGGTGTTTATTGGCCTATCATTGTATAGTATGGTATGGCCTGTCATTGAATAGTATGATATGGTATTGCCTGTTATTGTATAGTATGGTATGGCCTGTCATCATATAGTATGGTATGGTATGATATGGTATGGTATGGCTTATCATTGTTTAGTATAGTATGATATGGTACGGCCTGTCATTTTGCAGTACAGTATGGTATGGTGCGGCCTATCATAGTATGGTATAGCATGTCACTGTATAGAATGGTATGACTTGCATTGCATAGTACTGATGCAACACTTCGTACCATGCAAATTTCTTGTGTAAACTGAAGTACATGCTGCATACAAGCAGAGGAACCTTTATTTCTGACTGAGGCTGACACAACAACCAATTCATTTCAATAACATGAAGCACATTAGGCATCACAAGAACGACAGAGAGTGTTAGATTTGCAAACCATTATGGTTATTTAAAAGATTAGCAAAGTTGCCAGTTCAAATCATCAAGTTAGTTGCAAATTAATAGCCAAAACATGCATTTATTAATTAATATATTTCAAAGCTTAAAGGGAAAACCTAGCTGGCTAAGCTAAGCTCAGCTAGAACAAAGTCAGGAAAGTTGGGGAGATCTCAGGCAGAGGTGTCAGAATGGAAAGCCTCTGAAAGGCAGTATCTATGAATCAAATAAAGATTTTTCTAGCAAGTGGGGAAGGCATCTGTCCAAGATTCTAACTCCTTCGGGCAGAGAAAAAATCATCATCTAAATTTAAGTCAGCATTGCATTAGTTTAAAACACATTTTCATAAGTTTGCAACACCTAGTCACGATCCCCATGAAGGGAACCAATCAAGTTAACGTACAATCTGATAAGACAGTCCCATTTTTTCCACAAGCTAAAGTACAATGAAATCACTGCTAAACGCTATTCAGCTTCAGTATCTGCAAGCATAAGAAGATACTCTCGTTCCAATATGTTCTCTCCCCAGCAGCTCGTTCGAGGACTCTTCGAGGATTGCATAAAACTAAACATTCACATGACAAAACATCAACAAATGATGCATCGTTTGAAGTTGCTGGTACAGCTTTTCTCCTGAAATAAAGAAAAAAGAAGCTACACCTCAAGGAAAACATGGAAACTAACATAGGCCATTTTAATATGTGGCCTATGTTAACTACATTCAAGTAAAATGTGAAAAATGCGATGTAAATACATTTGCGTGTTGCAGGCTAATGTTATATATTTGCAAAACATTTATTTATGAAAGCAATTCTTTATGTATGGTGTTATGTTATGGTATGGCCTGTCATTGTATAGTACAGTATGATATAGCCTGTAATTTTATAGTATGATATGGTCTGCCGTTGGGTAGTATAGTATAGTATGGCATGATATGGCCTGTCATTGTATAGCATAGTATGATGTGTAATTGTATAGTATGGTATGGTATTGTATGGTATAGTATTGTGCGAGCTGTCATTGTAAAGTATGGTATGGCCGACATTGTATGGCATGGTGTAGTATGATCTATCATTGTATGTTATGGCATGGCATGGCATGGCATGGCCTATCGTATAGTATGGCATGGCATGGCCTGTCGTATAGTATGGTATGGTATGGCATACTATGGTATGGTAATGGAGAGAGAGGCCAAAAGCCACAAGGACGGAGGGAGAGGGTAAATGCAGCATGGACGGTTGGAATGAGAGAGGGCAACATGAAGGAATATCATGTCTGCCATACAACTAAAACAACACAAGTCATAAAAATGTAAGTGACATATGAACTAGAAAAATATGTAGCATGTTTAGAGAAGTAATAAAGACAGAGATATGGAGAGAGGAGTCAAAAGACACAGGGATAAAGGGTGGAAAGGAGGGCCTAAAAGCAACAGAAAGTGAGGTATGGAAGGTGAGAGGAAGATTGAAAAGGCAACATGGAAGGTAATGAAAACACGCATCTTGAAAATAAACTTCCTCTGCCATGGTGAAGCATGTCTGAAGCAGGAGAGGGAGTGGAACAGAAAAAGATGGCCTGCAAACAGATGGAGTATCTGTACCTTTTATCATATACCAAGTGTATGGGGAGGGGAGAGAGATTCTCTATATCTATACATATAGGGGAATCGTAGAATACAGCCTCCCTATCTCACTAGTTCATCACACAAAGTATCCTACCACCTTCTTGACTCCGTTCAGACATGTTTCTCCAGAAAGAAAGACAACCCAAAGGGGTTGTTCATGGACCTTCACACACCCTAGTGGTGTTATGCTTCATCATCGGGTCTCACCCTGGTCCTTATAAACCAGGATGGGCTCAACCATCTTCCAGGGAGATCTTTGAATATTATTCCTAGTGGGGTCTATAAGATTAAAAACACCTAAAGGACACCTTGGTTTCCCTTTATTTTTGGGTGCCTTTCGTATGGTTAAAAGAATCTAGATATAGGGGTGTTCTTGGGGGGATTACTAACCTACCATCCTAACTTGTTGTCGACATGTTTCAGTCCTCTGAATGGCCTGACAAATGTCCTAGTCTTTCTTCAGGACTACTCTATGTTGATGCCCTGGCCTGGTATTCGTAGGTCTTCTATTGGTCTTTTAAAATAAAGTCTTGTAATGTCAGTCAGTGGACACACATATATCACAACACGGATATCCGGGCAGGCTTTCTTGACTGCCCCAAGGTTTCTTTGGCATGTATTACGCCTGTTATCAGCGAAAGCAATGAGGTTCTGTTAATCAGGAGAAACAAAAACATAAAACAACGATAATTTCTTTAGTATTAATGAGGTGCAACTTGGGTACACATATGACAGACTGACACAGGTATGCCATAAACATTTAATATGTATCACACTATTGCATGCAGCATAATGCAAGGAAACAGGCTTCCCCTCCATAGCTAGATTTAACACAGACATGACAAAACATATTTGTATCTGTGAAAGTTGTGAGATACACTGTAATGATTGATACTCAAACGTGATTCACTGCACACATGTAAGGGAGTGTTGGCCCACCAGATGCACTTTTGCATACTAAAGGTTAATACAGTATTACTCTAAATGGTACCATATACGGATTGGTGGAGGTGCGTCCCTGTTGTCACACTCTAAACCAGAGGTCTTCATAATGGGGGGACGATCCCCCCTAGGAGTCCATGGATGTGTTCCCCAGGAGGGCACAAATGAGTCTGCAATTACATGTAAATGAAGATAGCTTGGAAGCTTGAAAGGCGCATTTCAAGGTTGTCTTCATTTACATGCAACAGTTAAAGTCCATAAAAAAAAGTGTGAGGACGGTACTACTGAGTGGCATGGAGCAGGGTCAGCGAGTGTGGAGACGATGTCAAAGACATGGCTACAAAAATCATCAGGTTTTTTTCACCTTCAGGTAACTACATTTAAAAAAGCACGCGCACACCTCAAAATAAAAATAAATGCAAGAGTCACAGAATTATATCTTTAATGGTGCAGTGAGGAATAGTGACTTGTTTATTTATAGTACTACGAGGTCCCAGTCTGTGACAGAAAGCACTGTGAATCTCATTATTTTACAATTGAATTACACACAACAAAACAGGCTGGGGCAAAATACTGTTTAAGATAAAACTAGTGAAGGGGCGTGGCTTGAGCCGCTTCTAAGATGGCCGCAACCAGCTGAGGCTCCGCTCCGCGACCGGAGCAGTTTTACTTTTCGGAGCCGCTTCTTCGAGCTCTACGCCACATGAACCTGCCGCATTAGGACTGATTTGCATATGGCTGGGTTCAAACTGGAATGGCATGGTGAGCAAAAGAACGATGGATTTAGGCCCAGATCTCTGTACTGGGGTGAATGTATGACATTGTTCTGCATTCTGTCCATCACCTGTTGTTTTTGCATTTGTCACCCCGAGTGGGACGGGTATGCCCAGACGTGGGTCCCGTGCTCTCCATGCCACTGGAATCAAGCTATCCTGGCTGAAGAGGGGTGAAACCCCGAAACCGGTCCTAGGATGCTTGTTTCCAGTCCAGGGAGGACCTGGCTTGGCAGTTCGGGCTGGACTGTTCCCATGAGGCACAGGGTCAAGACTGATTTGCATATGGCTGGGTTCAAACTGGAATGGCATGGTGAGCAAAAGAACGATGGATTTAGGCCCAGATCTCTGTACTGGGGTGAATGTATGACATTGTTCTGCATTCTGTCCATCAACTGTTGTTTTTGCATTTGTCACCCGAGTGGGACGGGTATGCCCAGACGTGGGTCCCGTGCTCTCCATGCCACTGGAATCAAGCTATCCTGGCTGAAGAGGGGTGAAACCCCGAAACCGGTCCTAGGATGCTTGTTTCCAGTCCAGGAGGACCTGGCTTGGCAGTTCGGGCTGGACTGTTCCCATGAGGCACAGGGTCAAGACTGATTTGCATATGGCTGGGTTCAAACTGGAATGGCATGGTGAGCAAAAGAACGATGGATTTAGGCCCAGATCTCTGTACTGGGGTGAATGTATGACATTGTTCTGCATTCTGTCCATCAACTGTTGTTTTTGCATTTGTCACCCCGAGTGGGACGGGTATGCCCAGACGTGGGTCCCGTGCTCTCCATGCCACTGGAATCAAGCTATCCTGGCTGAAGAGGGGTGAAACCCCGAAACCGGTCCTAGGATGCTTGTTTCCAGTCCAGGGAGGACCTGGCTTGGCAGTTCGGGCTGGACTGTTCCCATGAGGCACAGGGTCAAGACTGATTTGCATATGGCTGGGTTCAAACTGGAATGGCATGGTGAGCAAAAGAACGATGGATTTAGGCCCAGATCTCTGTACTGGGGTGAATGTATGACATTGTTCTGCATTCTGTCCATCAACTGTTGTTTTTGCATTAGGGGAGCGGGCGCCGGGGCTCAGGTAGCTACTTTTCCTGACATTTTCTGTGCTGCCTTTTGCTCCGTGCGCCGCGCTCCCCTCATAACTGCCGGCATCGCCCGCCATTTTGTTCGCGGCAGGCTGCGGCCGCTAATTCTCCTCAACAGCAATTATCCCGCGTTGCTGCAAGTGCGGCGCGGGTCTTCTGAAACTCGCTCCCCTCTTCAAAACGGGCGAATTTCCTTTTCTTTTCTTTTTTTTTTTTTGGTGCTGGGGACAACTAACAGCTTAAGGATGAGACCCTGCATACCTCATTCCGCCTTGCTCAAGTCTTGTTTTCTCCGGTCTTCTTCCTCATGACTAACTTGTTGTTTCTTATCACCGGAATACTCTGCACACTGCCCTTTATGAGCATTAACGCTCCAATGTCTGGCTACCTTCCTAATATATGTATTGAGATGGATTAAGCTAAGCTGAGACTGTCATATCAGCCAACAGTCACCTTTAATTGTATGCTTGTCATCAATACAATTGGTTACAGTTATTGACTCTGGCTTTCGTTTGGGCATTAGTGGTTTCTGATTCTACGCCACTGTTGTGAGAGGTGTTTTTCAGAGGAGTTATGTTCACTATTGCCCTTAGTTGCCTTTTTCAAGTGTCTTATTCTGCTTCTATTTTTTGCTCATCTTCTGGACACTTTTTTGCACTTTTTTGCATTTTTACTCCTTGCCATATGGATTCATCTTCTTCTTTTGGTCAGAAAAACACTTCATCTAGTATGTCTTCTCTCCGCAAGGACTCCAAGGACTGCCCCTCCCAAACGACACAAGAAAGAGCCGAACTCGCCTACCAAGTCTCCATTACCCATCACTCTGGAAGATCTCCTGGAGGAGATTAAGCTGATTAAACCCTTTGTGATTGAAACTAACGCCACCCTTCAGAGGTTGGATGAGAAATGGTCTAATCTAGACTCTAGAGTATCGGAGATGGAGCAGAGAATTAGTGACGCTCAAGATCTGATCCCTCAGGTTGCCGCCATGGCTAAAGAGATTACCCTTCTCAAAACGCAAACAGAGGATTTGGAAAACCGCAATAGGCATAATAATCTTCGAATTTATGGCATTCCTGAGGGGGAGGAGGGGTCTGATATGATCGACTTCTTAAAGACACATATTCCCAAAATTGTTGGTCTCAAGGAAGGTATTAATCTCAATATACAGCGTGCTCATCGCATTGGCCCTAAAACTGGAGGTTCTTCTTCAATGTCAACCAATCGTCCCAGAGGGATAATCGTCTTATTTCTGGAATATACTGAACTGTTAATGATCCTCTCCGCGGCTAAACAAAGAAAACAGATGTTATGGTCTGGTCATAAGGTCTTCTTCTCTCAAGATGTTGCCCGTGCTACTGCAACTCGTCGCAAGGAATTTCTCTCTCTACGCCCGGCGCTTCGTTCCATGAATGCCAGATACGGTTTGATACATCCTTGCTACTTTAAAGTTACTTACAAAGAGAGGTCCTACTCTTTCGACCGTCCTGAAGATCTAAGACAATTTATTTCTCGTCACAAAGGGGATGAGATGGACTTTGGAGGGTCTTGATCAACTTGTTGTCTATATTATGTCTTATGTTCTCTGAGTTCATCTCTTTTTTCATATTTGTTTGAAGATGTTGAAATTCTCCCAATGTTGCTGGTCTCGGATTTTCGCAGTTGTTTTTTCTAGTCTATGGTGGTTTGTTATTATGGTTGGTCTTAACTGTTATTGTTTTTCTCTGTCTTTTTCCACAGATGTTCTTACCTCATGTTCAGACCCATTCCCCAGATGTTTCCCTCTTCCCTGCCTTTCCATTTTAATCCTAATGTTCTCAGTTATCCTCACGTATGGTAAGTGTTGAGTATTTCTTCTCATACTCTGGTTGTTGTTGATTGCCTGTTTAATGTTTATTGATTCAGGTCTGATTTGTAGTTAATCTCTTTCATTGTTTTGTCTCACAATTGGTTCCTTATTTTCTTATCTATTTCTCTAGTATTTTGCTCTGGTTGCTCTCGGTTGTCCTGGTTGGTATGGCCGTCTTTCTTTCCCTTGCGGCTTCCTGCTCCCACTCGTTATTTTCTTTATTCTGGTTATTTATCCTGTTTTTCTTAACTGAAGTCTTCGGGCTTCTTGTCAACTTTTCTTTGTCTGTCATTTACCTTTTCTACCTCTTTCTTCTCCTCCTACTGTCCTCTGACAACATTTCTTCCTCTCCTGTAACGCATTATGCTTACTTATCTCCATTCCATTCATCTTCCTCTTCTTCATTTTTACTATTCATTGTTTTCCCTGCTCTTCATTATGTATTCCTTAATGTTATGTAATACATGCTTTTCTGTTTTTTATCGTATGCATACTCTTTTTTTTTTTTCTCTCAGTTTTATCAAATGTTCCAGATATCTCTAAATGCTATATATTGCTTATCCTGTTGTTTAATTTTGCTTTTTCCTGGTTACCATGACTGAAAATGTTCGTATTGTTTCATGGAATGTTAAGGGATTACGCAATCCCGTTAAAAAGCAGAGGGCTCTTACCCACTTGTCTAGGTTGCAGTGTAAAATAGCAATGCTTCAAGAGACTCATCTTACAGATAATGAGATTAATTCTCTTAAAAAACAATGGGTTGGATATGTCTTTTGTTCTCCGTCCAAGGATAGAAAAAATGGAGTGATTACCCTGATTCATAAATTACTTTCCCTTGTTGTGGAAGGGGAAGAGAGGGATGTAGATGGTAGATGGCTTCTTTTACACCTCATTCTAAATGGTTCCCCTATTTCCCTTCTCAATATCTATGGCCCTACTGGTGTTGACGTACAATTTTTGAAGAATATGTCACGTACCCTCCACTCCTGTCCTGATCTCAATCTACTAGTGGGTGGGGACTGTAATCAAGTCATGGATCCCTTTACAGATAGGAAATCTAATGCTAGATACATTCCCAACAAAATGCAAAAATCCTTTATGACTACAATTCAATCGAGGGGTTTGGTTGACGCTTGGAGAATATCTCATCCGGACACATTAGAATACTCTTTCTACTCCCCTACACACCAATCTTCCTCTACAATAGATTATATCTTTTTGAGCCCTCCTCTCCTTCCTAATTTAACTCATATGGATATTGGGTCCATTCTTATTTCCGATCATGCTCCAGTTTTGATTAATCTAGATCTCCCCTCTGAATCCCCCAAATCACGTAGATGGCGCTTTAATAATTACTTACTTAAGGACCCTAAATTCCTGGAATGTTTCAAAGAGTTCTTGCCAGAGTTCTTCCTGAGGAACGCCTCTCCGGATATTCCCTTTTCCACTATTTGGGATGCCTTTAAGGCTACGGCCAGAGGTTTCATTATTGACTATGTTGCGACTAAAAAGAAGCAATGCAGCAAAGAATCTGCTTCTCTATTAGCCTCTATCAAGCGTCTAGAACATGCCTACTTCAAGTCTAATAATGAGGACAACCTAAAAAAACTAATTCAAGCTAAGATGTCCTTCAATAAAAAAATCGACCAAGGAGGCTTCTGGCACCTTACTTAAGATCAATTCTAAATTCTACGGTGGTCATAACAAAGCTGGCAAGCTATTAGCAAATTATTTAAAGGTTAAATCTCAACGCTCTAAGGTGGTCAAAATTACCGATACTAGTGGCGTTGATCATTTCAAAGATGATGAAATATTAAGCTGTTTTACAGATTTTTACAAGACGCTTTACACTCCAGAATCCTCCCCCTCTGAAGCAGCGTTGGATTCTTTCTTTGATGCACTCCCCCCACGTTCCTCTGAGCTTCCTGATTGTTCAATATTAGAAGAGGACCTCTCCCTCCCTGAAATCAAGTCCGCCTTAGTCTTACTTCCAAAGGACAAATTTCCTGGTCCAGACGGCTTCACTGCTGAATTTTATTCCTGCTTTTCCCAGTTCTTGCTTCCTCACCTTTTATCTTTATTTCAATACTTTTTGTCATCCAAGGAAGCTCGTGGATCCTTCCTGGAAGCCATGATCTATCTCATCCCTAAGAAAGACAAGGACCCTTCTTCCTGCGCTAATTATCGCCCTATCTCTTTAATCAATTTAGACTGCAAGATTTTCGCTAAAGTCCTTGCCCTTCGTATTAATAAGGTTATTCCTGATTTAATTGGCTATGAGCAAACAGGTTTTGTTAAGGGGAGAACGATCGCGGATAATTCCAGGACTTTTTTGAACATCATACATCTTGCTTCCAAAAGCTCTACCCCGATGGCAGCTATCACCTTGGACGCGGAAAAAGCTTTCGATCGTGTTCATTGGCTCTTTATGATGCGTGCCCTTAAGTGGCATGGATTTGGCCCTACCATTTTATCACTTATTAGTTTGTTGTATTCTTCCCCCACTACTTCGGTTTTTGTTAATGGTCTTCAATCTCAATATTTGACTCTCCAACGAGGTACTCGTCAAGGTTGCCCCTTGTCTGCTTTACTTTTCATTCTTTCCCTTGAGCCTTTTCTTCATTCTCTCCGGAATTCCCCTTCCTTTCGTGGTTTTACTCATAAAACTATTGAAATAAAGTTCACTGCTTATGCTGATGATATTTTGTTATTTATTTCTGATCCTTCTACATCTCTGCCCGCTTTTGTTGATCTTCTGTCTTCATATGCTGCCATTTCTGGATATAAGTTGAATTTTTCCAAAATTGAGTATGTTTGAAGGGATGGATTTTAAGTGGAATACTAACTGTATTACGTGTTTAGGGATAAAATATTCTGCTTCAATTGCTACAACTGTTCAATTGAACCTGGATGAGGTTTTAGCTAAAGTTTCTGCTATAGCGGAGAAATGCAAAAACAACAATTGATGGACAGAATGCAGAACAATGTCGTACATTCACCCCAGTACAGAGATCTGGGCCTAAATCCATCGTTTTTTTGCTCACCATGCCATTCCAGTTTGGACCCAGCCATATGCAAATCAGTCTTGACCCTGCGCCCAATGGAAACAGTCCAGCCCGAACTGCCAGGCCAGGTCCTCCCTGGACTGGAAACAAGCATCCTAGGACCGGTTTCGGGCTTTCAGCCCTCATCAGCCAGGATAGCTTGACTCCAGTGGCATGGAGAGCACGGGACCCACGTCTGGGCATACCCGTCCCACTCGGGGTGACAAATGCAAAAACAGCAATTGATGGACAGAATGCAGAACAATGTCGTACATTCACCCCAGTACGGAGATCTGGGCCTAAATCCATCGTTTTTTTGCTCACCATGCCATTTCAGTTTGGACCCAGCCATATGCAAATCAGTCTTGACCCTGCGCCCAATGGAAACAGTCCAGCCCGAACTGCCAGGCCAGGTCCTCCTGGACTGGAAACAAGCATCCTAGGACCGGTTTCGGGCTTTCAGCCCTCATCAGCCAGGATAGCTTGACTCCAGTGGCATGGAGAGCACGGGACCCACGTCTGGGCATACCCGTCCCACTCGGGGTGACAAATGCAAAAACAGCAATTGATGGACAGAATGCAGAACAATGTCGTACATTCACCCCAGTACGGAGATCTGGGCCTAAATCCATCGTTTTTTTGCTCACCATGCCATTTCAGTTTGGACCCAGCCATATGCAAATCAGTCTTGACCCTGCGCCCAATGGGAACAGTCCAGCCCGAACTGCCAGGCCAGGTCCTCCCTGGACTGGAAACAAGCATCCTAGGACTGGTTTCGGGCTTTCAGCCCTCCTCAGCCAGGATAGCTTGACTCCAGCGGCATGGAGAGCACGGGACCCACGTCTGGGCATACCCGTCCCACTCGGGGTGACAAATGCAAAAACAACAATTGATGGACAGAATGCAGAACAATGTCGTACATTCACCCCAGTACAGAGATCTGGGCCTAAATCCATCGTTTTTTTGCTCACCATGCCATTCCAGTTTGGACCCAGCCATATGCAAATCAGCCTTGACCCTGCGCCCAATGGGAACAGTCCAGCCCGAACTGCCAGGCCAGGTCCTCCCTGGACTGGAAACAAGCATCCTAGGACCGGTTTCGGGCTTTCAGCCCTCATCAGCCAGGATAGCTTGACTCCAGCGGCATGGAGAGCACGGGACCCACGTCTGGGCATACCCGTCCCACTCGGGGTGACAAATGCAAAAACAACAATTGATGGACAGAATGCAGAACAATGTCGTACATTCACCCCAGTACAGAGATCTGGGCCTAAATCCATCATTTTTTTGCGAACCATGCGATTCCAGTTTGGACCCAGCCATATGCAAATCAGTCTTGACCCTGCGCCCAATGGGAAAAGTCCAGCCCGAACTGCCAGGCCAGGTCCTCCCTGGACTGGAAACAAGCATCCTAGGACCGGTTTCGGGCTTTCAGCCCTCATCAGCCAGGATAGCTTGACTCCAGTGGCATGGAGCGCACGGGACCCACGTCTGGGCATACCCGTCCCACTCGGGGTGACAAATGCAAAAACAACAATTGATGGACAGAATGCAGAACAATGTCGTACATTCACCCCAGTACAGAGATCTGGGCCTAAATCCATCGTTTTTTTGCTCGCCATTCCAGTTTGGACCCAGCCATATGCAAATCAGTCTTGACCCTGCGCCCAATGGGAATCCATCAGTTGTGTGTCTATGGCGGAGAAATGTTCCCTTTATTTTTGTCTTGGTGGGGTAGGCTGGTTACTTCCAAGATGATGATGCTTCCCGTAGTTAATTTTTACCTTTCCATGTTACCGATAAGGCTTCCTTTAAAAAATGTTAAGAACCTTAATAGTATATTGAGTAAATTCCTCTGGAATAATCGAAAAACTCGTATTTCTCTTTCTGCTCTCTCTGCTCCTAAAGATAGAGGTGGGGTTAACTTTCCCAACTTTCGCCAAAATCACTCCTCATTCCTACTTCGACAAGCCTTACCCTATTTTTCCTCATCAGACGATCCTCCCTTATCAGTATGGCATAAATTAGAGGAATCGATTATTCATCCATTTCCCTTCTCTTTGCTAGAACACCTTGCACATCCTCCCCATTTTTTTTAAATCTCCTACTATTTCATATCTCATATCTACTCTTTATCCGATTCTTACCAAATCACGTTCTCCTCTGCAGTTATTTTTGAATTCCTCTATTTGGCATAATAAATCCATTAAAGTTTCCAATCGTACTCTTTTCTGGAAGGACTGGATTTTAAAAGGTGTTTTACAGGTTAAACACCTATTACATAATAAGCAATTTCTTTCTTTCCAGGAATTTCAGTCTAGATATGACCTATCCGGTTCATCTCTTTCCAAGTTTGAGTCTTTAAGACGGATTGTAACTATGCAGCTCTCTCTTCTCTCTGCCACCTCTTCTTCTCTCACTGATTCCTCTATTCAACCGTTACCTTCTTCCTCCTCTGTTCGAGCTTCTCACATTTACAAATATCTATTTTTCCCTTTATCTATTCGTCCCAAAACTAAGATTAAACTTTTATGGGAAACGGATCTGCAGCACACTTTCTCTATACACACTTGGGACTCTATTTGGGCTCGGATTCACCACATTTCATGCAATGCCAGCACTACTCAAACACTTTACTATTTTTATCAGAGACTATTTTTAACTTCATTGGCTGTTTCTAAATTTAGCCCTTCCCTATCCCCTAACTGCTGGTCTTGCAAAAATACTCCCGGTACATACCTTCATTCCTTTTTTCTTTGCCCTAACATTCTCATTTTTTGGACAAAAGTATGCAAGACTATTGCCTCTATTTTTTCAACCACTTTCCCTTTTGATATCCCCTCTATATTTTTGGGTAGTTCCTCCATGCGCTGGTTGGGTGCTCGCAAAATAGGCTCTTTTATAGATTTATCTATTGCCATTGCATTTCAGGTTATAACATCGAACTGGAAAGATGCCTCCAAAGTTTCCTTTCCTACCTGGTGGAATCTTTTATGTTATCATCACAGGCTAGATAGAGCCTTTGTGACCACCTCCCAGCAACCTATTTGTAAAGAGGCCTTTTGATCTCCTCTCACTAACTATATTTCTTCCTCTGCATTACATGCCAAGGACACTAACTTTGTTTTTCAACCGCCATGATTGCTCTGTTCATTCCTTTATATTATGTACTTATTACAGGATTGTTTACTGATTATTGCGTTTTGGTAATATATTGTCATTGGACAGGTCTACTAGTATATCGCTTGTGGTTACCGCTATCTGTTTCTTTTTCTTTCCTTCCTTTCCCCTTTTTCTCTTTGTTTTCCTTCTTTGTTTTCCTTCTTTCTTTTCCTTCCTTTTTCTGTCTTTCTATCTCAAAAAGCAAAAAGCAAAAATGCTATTTTTATTATGGTACTCTTTGATTTTCTTTCACATTGGTTTTATTCTTGCAATTTGTGAAGTATTAAGTATTTGCATTTGTTGTTACCACTGGGATTAGTTTTTATTCTCTTCATTATATTTCTGTACCATGTTTTCTATATATATTTCAATAAAGCTTTCTAAACTTAAAAAAGAATAAACTAGTGCTTTAAAAATATACATTTTAGTGATAAGCATTCAGACTCTATTTAGTGAAAATATTTTATATGTGTCCATTAAAAGGGTGCACTCCTTTTAATGGACACATATATTAGCTCTCAAAACAATAAATATTTGTCACAGTGAAGCTCCAGGTGACTTCATTAATTAAAACCTACTCGGGCTCCAAAGCAGCCTTAATATTTGGTGATGAACCAATTGCACACATTTAGATTTCTTTCAGGTAGCGTGTAGCATGGTGAGAAGACATGTTTCTTCTTTAGCATTTCTCTATTCCTCTCTCTGCTTCACAGCAAAGGAGCCCCTCCCACACGTTCTTTGAGTGGCCACTGGAACCAAGTTATGGCAGTCTTACTATGAAAAAAAACGTGGAGGTTAGCATTAGGGCTCACGTCACCGTTTCTGTGCACGGAACAGGGCCCAAGCAAGTTGTGTTTGCTTTACTGTGCACATTTCACTGTGGGGTGACAATGCGCCTTCAGCATGTTTTTAATTACTATGAAGGCATACTACATGTGCTAATGGATTGTCAACCCATTGAGCCAGTGGTCACACCCCCGAATAGCTGTCTTTCTTCTCTCTAACAGGACGGAACTTCAATGTACTGTAAGGATATTAAAGATTTAGAAATAAAAATAAAAATAACTTACCTTCTGAATGCCACCCAACGCTCTTCTCCCTGTCCACTCCTTGCTGCAGCAGAGGCTCCCAGCCTCCCCTGCAGCCAATCCTTACACTGCTTTCTTGTTAGTAAGCAGCATCAGGATTGGCCTGAGCGCTGGGACTTTGCGCTCCCGGGGAGACTGGGAGCCTCTGCCTGCTCTCTCTCCAACCCAGCAATGCAGCTGGGTTAGAGACAGCTCAGTGTGCATGTGGGTTTGGCTGGCCTGAGACGGCCGACCAAACCCACCTGCACACTGATTTTTTTGTTTACATTTGTTTATTGGTTTTACATTTTTTATGGTACACATCAGGTTAATAGTTAAATAACAGTGCAATTTTTTCCCCATCAATAATGAACCTGAGCGATTGTACATCACAGTATGCTTCCATTAAAAAACTTCAAACTGTTTACAACATAACATTGATGTAACAGGGTGGATAACACATTTCTCTCTCCTCGCAAAGCTAAAGTAATGATGGCGGCGCCTCGTTCTGAATTTCGTATAACACATTACCATGTTGCTGATCTATGCACATGTGTGTCACTCATAGCTATGTTTTTTTGTAGGTGTATGCCTCTGCCAAGGTCCTCACTACATAACAGGTATTTGTCGTGTGCTGTGCTGTTTGGCCTGGGTGACTGTTAGCGGGGGGCACAGTTCCGCCACGCAGCGCATAGTGATGAGCCTATGTCTTGTGTACTAGCTCGCCTTGTGCTCTTCGTCCGGCACGCTAGATTCTAGCTAGCCGCTTACTCAGACGCGCTCTCTAATTCCTCGGAGTGATTCTGCCATATTGCGAAAGTCCGTCAGAATTGCGTCCCATTTTGTTGCCATCGGCTGTTTCCTAATGCCTATCGCGTCCTCTCGACGCAGCGCCATGCTCTCCGCCTGCGCCCAACAAAGTAGCAATTGGAACCAGGTCTGCGCCAGGAGAGGCTCCGGAGATTTCCATCGCCTCCTAAGTAGGCGCTTGGCTACTATTAGCCCAAAGTCAATGTAGCGGGATGTCACTTTATGTTTACCAGATCTTTTGTATAATCCCAATAAACATACTTCCCACGACCAGGTAAGCGTACACTCTGTGCATTGTGCCAGACTTCTGGTGACCGCTCCCCAATATGATTGTATGGATGTACAGGACCATAGTATATGTAATAAGTCCCCTCCTGACTCACCACATCATGGGCAGCTGGCGTCGGTACGGTTGAAGTATTTATTTATTTTGGCTGGGGTCAAGTAAGCCCTATGGACTATATAATACTGTATGAGCCTGAACATGGCGTTGCTGGGGATACGGGTAGGGCTCTCGAGGATGTCCTCCCATTCACGTTCGGTGCTGGGACACCGCAAATCCGCGTCCCAGTGGGGGCGAAGGGATTCCAGCCGCGGCGCTGTGTGTACTCTTAATGATTCCACAAACCATCTGACTAAATGGTGACCCGCGCCTAGTTCATGCAGGTATTGCATAGTCAGATGCGTGGTCGGCTCCTGCGCGACATCGCCCCATGCCGCTTGCAGCGTGCGTGCTACCGCCGCGTGTAATAAGAACTGGCCCCAGGGTAGGCCCGTGTCTTCCGCAAGGGTATCGAACGGCAGGAGCTGCCCGTCGCTATATAAATCCCCCAATGTTAGGATACCCGCCTCCTCCCATTGCGGTAGTTCCGCACTGGTGACCGCTCGGTGTCTTCTGGGTGTGCCAAGAATGGGGAGAGATGGCGCATACGGGGTCACATGGCGCGTGACTCGCAGGCTGCGATGGAAGCAGTGGTGGGCCAGCTCCACCAGTAACTGGGCAGGTGGTCTGCCCTTTCTGTTAGGGTGAAACAGCGCCACCATCTGAGGGTGGGTGAGTCCCGGGGCACAAGTCACTGAATCCTCCAGATTACACACGTCAAGCCATCTCACCACCCATTGTAGCTGCGCTGCAAGATAGTATTGTTCCATATTAGGTAGTGAGAGACCCCCCGCTGGTCGCCGAAGGGTACATTTTGATTAGCGCCACCCTGCCGTGCGACCCACCCCAAATGAACTTCTGCACATCAAGCTCTAAGCTTTTGAACAGTGTTGGTTTGAGGCATAGTGGCACATTTACAAAGTGGTACAGCAGTCGCGGGATTACTACCATCTTAAGTAGTGCAATCCGCCCCATGATCGTCAGAGGAAGAGTGCCCCAGAAGGTCATCTGCGCCCTTATCACAGTGATGGCTTGCACCGTGTTACCCTCAAGAAGGTCCGCAGGCTCTCTATAGATAAGTATCCCGAGGTATCGGAATGTCGACATTTGCCAATGGATTGGCTTGCCGCTGAGGGACAGGCGTGGGTCCGGAATGGTGTCCGAGAAGGGGTATAGGCATGATTTGTCCCAGTTTACACGGAGCCCTGAAACGTTAGCAAATTCAAGTAATATTCTTTCTATTGATGCATAAGATGACCTAACATCTTTAAGGTAAATAAGTAGGTAGTCCGCGTATAACGAGACGCCATGCATGCCATCCCCCAAGGGGATCCCCCATTCATCCTGTGTTTTGCGCAATGACTCGGCCAGTGGCTCGATGGCCAGCGCAAACAGTAACGGCGAGAGTGGGCACCCCTGTCGTGTACCTCGTTCTATTAGGATCCGATCTGATAGGTGCGGCCCAGTCTTAACTCTTAAGTTGTACCTGGCAGCCAAGACCTGGAACTCCCTCCCCACTCACCTTCGGCGAACCCAGGACCATCTCTCCTTCAGGAAGCAGCTCAAGACCTGGCTGTTCGAGCAGTAACTTACCCCCTCCCCCAGCGCCTTGAGACCCTCCCGGGTGAGTAGCGCGCTCTATAAATGCCGTGATTGATTGAAGGCTTAAGAACTCTTCCCCCAAATCATATTTACAGAGCGCAGCAAACAAGAAACCCCATTCCAAGGTGTTGAATGCCTTTTCCAGATCTAATACTAGGCATCCAGAATGGTCCCAGTCTACCCTAGCGTGGTGAGCCACTCTGAAGAATCAACGGAGATTTAGAGACGTGCTGCGAGCCAGCACAAAACCATTTTTGTCCGTGTGAACCAACTTTGGAACCAACGGAGCCAGTCTACACGCTGCAGTTTAGCTAGAACCTTATAATCAGTGTTTAGTAGTGCTAGCGGGCGGTATGAGCCCAGCAGCTCTGCGTTCCTATTTGGTTTTGACAGCGACACGAGTAAAGATTCGCGCAGTGTATCTGGCAGGATCCCCTTCTTCAGCTCGTTGCAATACATGGAGAGAAGTTGTGGTGCCAGTGTTTGCTGATAGGCTTTATAGTATTCAGCCGGGAAGTCATCGGGCCCCGAGCTTTACCAGTGGCCAGCGAGCGTATCGCTTCCTGTACTTCCAGCAATGTGATCGGCTCATTCAATTCCCCTCGCTGGTCGGCAGTAATTTGTGGCAGGGGGAGTGGGGAGAGGAAGGAGTCCAGCTCCTCTGTGGTCACACGGTGTACAGATTTGTATCCCTTGGTGTAGTGCGATACGAATTCTTTATGTATATCATGCTGTTTGGTGAGTATTGGTCCGGTGGCGGACTGTAAACGCAGTATAGGTGTCTGTACGTTTTCCTGACGGATCATCCGCGCAAGTAGCCTGCCTGCCCTGTCAGCTGTGGCATGAGTGTGTGCTGCATGTGATGCGTAGTTGAAGCAGCGTAATCTCTCCAGCACTGTGTTTCTGTCTTTGTGCGTCTATTGCCTGTTGTGTGGCCCCACCGCGGACCAAGTCGGCCTCCAGTCTAGTTAGGGTATGCTCGATGCAGCTTATTTCGTCGTCAAGTTGTTTTCTAACAGACCAGCTGAGGCCCAGGCACTGCCCCCTGATTCCTGCCTTTCCTGCATCCCACAGTACCCCTGCATCTGTTACGGAGTCAGTGTTTTCATCGAAATATGCGCCTATCGCCTGGTCTATTGCCTGCCTGAATGGGGGGTCCTCCAGGGCCAGGGGCTGTAGTCTCCAGAGGTGGGTAGTGGGTCCCTCTTCATCTCCCTGCAGCTGTAATATATGGGGGTTGTGGTCTGAATGCGTTTTACCCAAGTAATCTGCTCTGGCACATTGCGTCAGTACCTGCTGGGTTGCAAAAAAGCAGTTGATGCGGACATGTAGTCCATGTAGGTGAAAGTAGTAAGAGTATAGGCGCAACTGCGAGTTAAGAGCCCTCCAGACAACCGACAGCCCCCAGCGGCGCAACCACTCACCCAGCCCTCACGCGTTAGACGCTGCATTTGTTTGTGACAGTGGAGGGAAGGATCTGTCAATGGTGATGTCAAGAACCGAGTTAAAATCCCTGCCCAGCAGCCATGGCACATCGCACGAGTGCGAGAGTATGTCAGACAGTGTATGCCAGAACGTGTTCTGATTCATGTTTGGGGCATAAATAGAGCCTATCACCATGTGCTTCCCATTCATCCGCCCCTTAGATAGGACATATCTGTCATAAGTATCAATCTCGGTCTCTTCTGGCGTAAAGAGTGTCCCGGGTCTGATCCAAATTAGGGCCCCCTTGGCATGAGATGAATAGCCTGTAGCCAGTACCTGCCCTCTCCACCGCTGCTGCAGTTTACGGATCTCAGGCTGAGCTATGTGTGTCTCTTGCAAGAGCGCTATGTGGGCTTTGTGATGCTTAAGATATGTGTAGATGTTATATCTGTGTGACGGTGTGTGTAACACCCGGTAATTCCAGGTTACTACGTTGGTGGGCGGCATGTTTCAAGAGAAGAGTGCAGCACTGTGCGTATCCCACCCGACACCCATAGGGATGGGTGGCTGTGCATAGTGCAGTCAGTGAGTGTGCGGCGCAACCATAGGTGTTGAAAGTTCATGTGAACGACATCACATGAAGTTGGCGAGAGAGAGAGCTGCGTGGGATTGAACTTGGGTAGAGCAGAGGGACAACAGGTATCTGCCCAAACACTTAACAATGCCATGTGGGAGCTGACGGCTATGTACGCTGATTCGAACATGTCGGGGGGGGGTTTGTGCGTTAGCGAAGAGCTCGGTAGCATTGTTGGCCCCCATGACTTGAGTGCTGGGTATCTGTGACTCCTGCGCCCGTCCGATTCCTGCCCATTGTGTCTTGCGGGTTGCGTGCCTATGATCAGTGACAGTGCAGTTGACCGCTTCTTATTGACTCTCTCGGGGCCTGTGGGAGGGGGGCTCCCCGCACACCAAATGTTGATCAGGCCTGCATGTTCAGATTGGTGCCCCTCGCCCAAGGCCTGGGTTTTCTTGGCTTCACCCGCTTCCTCCCGAAGGCCGCGGCCCGATCCGGTTAGGCAGAGTCCGCCGCAGTCTCTGTTCCCGGGCTTTGCCTCAGTTGCGGCTGTATCTTAGTGCAGGCTCAGCCGTACATCGCGCTCCCCAAGGCCCTCTGCACAGGCCCCTGTGTGGCAGCAGGCCCCCTCTGCAAGCCCAGCACTAGTTGACAGGCCTTTATGGGGCGCCACATGGGTTAAGTCCAGCAACGGCCTCTGTTTGGGCCGGGTCAGCACACTTCTCAGGTCTCGTATAAGGCCTCTCTGATCTCGGTGTGACGATCAGGCCTCAGGTCCACAGATCCACCCAGCTCGCATCTGCCTCCAGGCAGTGCCGCGCTACAGTCTCACCGCCCTCGTTCATGGAGACAAGCAGGTGGGCGCAGCCCCTGTTCAGCCGACTCCCCCACCACTCCTCAGCAGGGCGCACAATGGATCGCGCCAACTGCCCCACACCATGCTGCACATAAAGGCCCGGACCGCTTGTCAGTTCAGGCTCGCACCCCCACAGGGCTTAGCGCCGCTTTGTCACTCACCCGGGTTAATAGGGCCGGCTCATCCTGGTCCCTGTGAGTCTCTTCAGCTCCATAGTGTTCAGGGGGGGGGTGCAGCCCCAGCTTCAGGGGGGCCACCTCTGACAGGCGGGCTAGGGCCGCCGCTCAGTTGCAGCTCGCGTCACCCACATGCACACTGATAACAGTGCTGCCCACCACTCCTTCTCCTGACTGCCCCGCGATGCCCCCCTTCTCCCTGTTGCCCCAGGACGCAACAAGGAGAAGTTTAAAAATAAAACGATAATAAACTTGTTTTATTATGGTTATATTTTTTTATCTTTTTAGGGTGGCGGGGGGGCGACGCTCCTCCGCCATCGCTGAGGAACCGCCAGTGAGTGTTTCTCACAACCCTAACAGATGCACATATGTTTTGTCATGTCTGTGTATTATCTAGCGGTGCAGAGCAAACCAGTTTCCTTGCATTATGCAGCATGCAATACTGTGCAATCCGTGTGGAATGTGTATGCGATATCTGTGTCAGTCTCTCTGAAGTGCCCTCAAGTTGAACCTCATTTATACTAATGATTGTTCATTATTTTATGTTCTTGTTTATCTGATTGATGGAACCACATCGCTTTGATGATAATAGACGTTAATACATACCAAAAATACCTTGGAACAGGAAAAGGAGGCCTGCCTTGATATATGTGTTGTGATATACGTGTCCGCTGACTGACACTACAAGACTTTCTTTTAAAAAAACGTCAGAAGAACTACAAATACTAGGACAGGGCATCAAAACAGCTGAGTTCTGATGAAAGCCCGGGACCTTTATTAGGCCATTCATTGGGCTGAAACATGTTGACAGCAAGTTAGGGTGGTAGGGTAGTAACCCTCCCTAAGAACACCCCTATATGAAGATTCTTTTAACCAAACCAAAAGCACCCAAAAATAAAGGGAAATCAGCGTGTACTTTAGGTGTTTTAAATCTTTCAGACCCCGCTGGAAATAATATTCAAAGAGCTCCCTGGAAGATAGTTGAGCCCACCCTGGTTTATAGGGACCAGGGTGATACCTGATGATGAAGCATGACACGTATAGGGTGTGTGAGGGTCCATAAACAACCCCATTGAGTTGCCTTTTTTTCTGGAGAAACAGGTCAGAACAGAGTCAAGAAGGTGGTAGGATACTTTTTGTGATAAATAAGTATTATGGAGTGCTTCCTTCCCAAAACAAATAGGGCGGCTGTCAATGCACGAGCAGTGGAAGGACACTCTGTGGGAACGAAAGCAGTACTTTGGCCATGCGCCAGGGATGGAACAAATACACAAGAGCAGGGCCGGACTGGCTACCGGGCGTTTTGGCATGCTGCCGAGCTGGGGGCTGATTTCGTTGATGGGGACCTGCGTGTGCTGAACGAAATTCGTTTTGCTTTGTTTATTTCGTAGCACACGCAGGTCTCCATCAACGAAGTTAGCCCGCACCGCAGTGACATCAGCCCCCAGCTCGGCAGCATGCCAAAACGCCCGGTAGCCAGTCCGGCCCTGCACAAGAGCAAATAAAACCAGCACACGCTAAACAATACAAAAGCACAGAAATAAGAGTAATAATGAAGCCAATCAATGATAAGCAATGGGTGGGATCTAAGCCACCTTTAAGTTAACAAAATGTCTTGTAAGCGACAGCGCATGCGCTGTTTCAGATGAGACCTAACAAAGTGGGGATCAGTTACCTGTGCCATGCCCCCTCTCTTCACGTTGCCACCACATCCAATACCTGCAATAACATGGAGACAGGCTTACGGCAGATCACTTTCCCTTGACTGATAAGTGGATTCTGCCCACATCATGAAGATAAGTGGCAGACACTCCAAAAAATTAACAGTTGAAGCGCAACAAGAACAGAGCTTGTTACAAAGGTGCTCCCCCTTGTATCCTCTGGGACTGGAAGCAGAGGAAAGAGTTAATGCAAGAATGCAGCAATCTAGGCTAGCTAGGCCATAGTAATCATCGTAGCAGCTACATATGCACACAGATGTAGTACACTATAGAAACAGAAGATTCAAAACAATCTCATGCAGCAACCTTCATTAGCATTAGGTCACCAAATGCACAATGAATGTAGTACAAACCTTGGAGGTGTGTAGTTTCCTGGAAAGCACTTTATCTGAAACAGGAGAGTGGTAGAATGGTGTACCGCTTGAGAGTCATCGGTTGTGGAGACCCGAACAAATGGGGCTGCCAGCATAAATCCTGGAGATAATTTTTTGCACTTTATTTAGCCACTTCCTAAACATATTAGAGTACATGCTTGCAATACAAGATGTGTCACAGATATGATAGTTAATTACATGCAGATAACCAGTAATAATCTCACTATACCTCCCACTGCAGAGACAATCACTTCCAAGCATTGGTGTACCCCTACAATTTAGTATATTGATTGTACTTTTCACACAGCCCATCCATCTCATACAGTTGTATCCCCCTCCCCACGAGTCATCCACGCCTCTCCATTGGTGCAAACATCAATTACATTATGAGCTAATAAATAGGATTGTGGCGTGCCCCAAATATCTTTGGGTGGATTGGCTTGTGGAATCATGGAATAGTATATCTCTAGCTCTTCATTGCAATATATCAGATCCATACCCCATACACAATCCACCTTTGCCCAGCAGTACTGCTACTAAAATGAACTGCTGCATATTCCGGTGCTTATTAAGAAACCCACTAGACACCAGAATTATAAAACGTTGTGATGTTTGTGGGGAGCGACCCCTTGGGCCAGAGTCGCTCTCCAAAAGGGGGCAATTTTGTTTTGTTTCCACACCCCCTGGGGCAGATCAGCAGTTTTTTAGGTCGATCTGCCCCTGGGGGAGTGGAAACTCACTAGACAAGATGGAATTTGTGCCCATATGTTTTTGTGACATGCGGATCCTTGGGCAATGGACACTTCCCTGAGGGGTGCATTTTTCTTTTGCTTCCACCCTCCCTAGGGTGAGATGGGCCATTTTTTAGGCTGATCTGCCCCCCCGTGGGTGGAAACACACTAGCACCAGGGAATAAGCTTCTGTATGTAGGGGGAGCTGACCCTGGTGTAAGGGTTAGTTTCATTTTAGGGTGCCAATTATTTGCCTTTGCTTTCTGCCCCCTTTGGGAGTAGCTCAGCCTTTTTGATTCTGACCTGCCCCTCGAAGCAGACTTCATTGTGTTTTATGTCAACTGTTTTATTTCTTATCATGTGCATTTTTTACCTTAATGTTTTTTTATTGTAGTGCAAAGCTTTTGGTTTTCTTTGTTGCATATCCTGCTTGCAGTTTTGGGATTGGTAAATCTGAAATGTGTATAGTTGCTTGTTTGGTAAGCAGATGTTTTTTGTAATATTTATTTCAAATGTATATAATTGCCCTTTTTTATGTTGTAATAATTTTAGTATATTTTGCTTATGTTTTATTCTCATTCAAATTCATGTTTCGATTAGTCAAAGATCTGTAATGAATTGCCTTGTGTATAATTATGTTTTGTTTTTCCTTTCTAGTGGGATATCTTTGGTGCTTGCTATGTCTGTGCAGAGTAGGTGTTGTTGATCCTCAGTCCAGCTATCTGTGGCAAGTAAGAGTTATCTAGGTATCTTTTTGCTGGAGAAGGTTCATTATGCCATTTGTATTGATAGTTTCTTTCCAGCTATAGTTCAGTAGTTGTATATATACAAACACAGTTCTAAGTGTTTTATATAATTGTCTGTTTTTTGTGACAATTTTATTAGTGAGCTGTATGGCTGCTCGCAAGCTGACTGCCCAGCAGGTTGTTAGTTTGGTTTATAATCTGCCTTTGAACATGGCTCTGACCAAGTGCAAGATTCTGGCAGTGAATTTTCTGTCTGAGAAGAATCATCTGATGATGAATCCACTATTAGCGCTGATGAAGTGCATCATTTAGAGAAACACAGTAATGTGCCTGTAGTGCAGCATGAGTCAGATTGCAGCCAGGAGCCGGAAGGCTTCCCATTGGAAGTGCTGAACTCTGGGTTGCCCCTAACACGGTGCAGCCAGTTTTGCCTCCCTTTAGTTGTGTTGCAGGGTGTAGAGTTAATACATAGAACGTTTTGTCTATCAATTTCTTCCAGTTCTTTATGGATGATGTGTTTTGGATGATTTTTGAGCATTGTTGAGATGATCAATTTGTATGCAGAACAGTATATGAGGGACAACAGTGCCATACATAAAACCCACTCTAGAGCTACCCAGTGGACTCCAACAAATCTCCATGAGATGAAGCAGTTCTAGGGTTTAACTTTTTTGATGGGATTGTCAAGGGAGCCATCATTGTCTTTATATTGGTCGACTAGTCATTTTATGGCAACTGCTGTTTTTCCAGCAACCATGAGTCGAGATTGGTATTTGCTTCTGCAGCAGACTCTACATTTTGATAATAATGCTACAGCGTTGCCACAATATAACTCTAATTGTAGCCATCTCTTCAAGATTTGGCCTGTCCACGGCCATTTAGTTGATCACTTCTCAGAGATCTACGTTCCAGGTCCAGAGATATTTATGAACGAGTCTCTTGTCCTGTTCAAGGTCTGTGTGGTTTTCAGACATTACATGCCCAGCAAGAGAGCACATTATGGTATTAGGCTGTATATGTTGTGTGAAGGTGCCACTGGATATGCGTATAATTTCAGGGTGTATACTGGTAGGGTTTTTTCAATTGACCCCTGGTCATCCCTCCACATTTGGAGTCAGTGAAAACATTGTGTGGGAAATTGCCAGAACACTTTTGTTTACTAAGGTCACCATTTATACATGGACAATTTCTACACAGGTGTGCAATTATTCAAAGAATTGTTTAAAGTGGGAACTGTGGCACATGGCATAATCCACTCTAATCGTAGTTTACACTAAAGAGCTTGTGTGTAAGAAACTTCAAAGGGGCAGAGCAGTGTTTTGCCTAGTAGTGATATACTCGCATTAACATTTTCATACAAAAGAGATGTCCACATACTCATAACTATTCACTGTGAAAGTACTGCACCTGTCATTGCTTTGGGTCAGTTAGCAGAAGTAAGCAAAACAGTGTGGATTCTAGACTACAACAAGCACATGGGAGGTGTAGATAGAGTAGATCAAAGGTTGGACCCTTACATTGCTCCTCAAAGTAATACATCTGGTACAAGAAGTTGGCTGTTCATTTGTTTCATTTAGTATCCTTCAATGCAGACATTGTTTTCAAAGATCGTTCTGCAAGATTAGTTTTGTACAGTTTCAGCAGTCTGTAATTGGCAGTCTTATTGCAGTAGAGCAAGCAAGTGCTGCTAGAATCGGCGTGATTTTGGCTAGAATGAAAGATCACCACTTTCCTGAATACATTCCTCCAACACCCAAAAACGACTTTTCTTGTCAGAGATTTAGAGTCTGGGTCCAAAGGGGAGTATGAAAGGAGAGTCATAAGTACTGTCCCGACTGTCCCTCTAGTCGTGACCTATATGTGTGCGCATGTTTTAAACTGTACCATAGGCAACTCAAGTACTGGGAGCAACCTTGAAAGTAAAAGGCAACCAACTTTGGTCTGTGTTACCATATATTTTCTATTTAGACACCAGGTAGCCAATAGTTTGATGTGTTTAACTACACCTGTTGTGCATGCAATCATAGATGGCATTTAATCTTCTACCAACTGGTGGGTTATTTTAAATTTGAAAAAACCTTAAAAAATAATGTGCTGTTTTTTGTTGGGTGTTTTTTTCTGTATGTGCTGTGTGTGTGTAATCTGTTCAGTCTGGGAGTGTTTTAGAAATGAAAGTGGCATGGAGGTTCATGGCAATGTCTGATGGTGTGTGGCTGACGGTGTGTGTGGCTTGCAATTGGCTGGTGATATGTGTGGATTGGCGTTTGGCTGGCCCTGTATGTGTGTGCAGTAACTTGTGGCTGCTGTTTGTAAGTTCGGTTGATGTCTGGGTGATTGGTGGTGTGATTGGTGTGTCAGTACTGTGGGCATATGAATGTGAAGGGCCCCTGAATGGTGCCACTTGTTGATGTGAGTGTTATAATGCGTTGGGCCCGTGCCTGGCAGTGTGAATGGTTTTCTGTGTGTGACGCAAAGCAGTTGGTGCCTTGTTGTGGCTTTACAGCTCGCTGTGAATCATAGGTTCAGTATTCTGACATTTCAAATATCCTATTAGCAGTAAGTTCTGCATTTTCATTTTTGTGAAATTATTTGTTAATAAAATTTACATTTTGAACTTTTCATTCACCCTTGTGGTAAATCCAGTCAGTATGTGTGGGTACTTGAGTACTGGATGGGTGTGCAGTAATATTTGTCTTTTCTGACTTTTACTGCCACTGTGTACATTGTCTCTAGGGCAAACCTACCAATCCTAGATATTTTTGTAAACTAGACACCAGGGGATCCAGGGTGGTGTGTCTGATGTGGATCCAACTAGGTTTTGTTACCCAGAAGCTATTGCAAACCTCAAACATTAGCTAAAAACACACACAGCCTCATTTGGATGTCAGTGGGACTGTCACCAACAGGCCATTGGTCAGACTCCTATCCCTACCATGAGGGCGGTGCCTGCGCAGGCACCGCCATAGGGATTAGGTTGTCTTTTTCCGACTGCCTTCTCATGGCGGTCCGACCGCCATAAAAAGGCAGCCGGGTAAGGGAATTTGGGGGCCCCAAGCAGGGCCCCCGTCTCCCATGGGCCACTGCTAAGTGGCTAGGGGGGGCACATGTAGTGCCCCCCCACACATCCATGCACCGTGTGCCAGGCACCACATGGTACCACCATGTGGTGCCTGGCACAGGGTGCATGTATGTGCACTAAGTGCCTTTTAGTACTGTGGCTTGTGCTGCGGCCCTTTTCCTGGGCCGCAGAGCAAGCCGCAGTGGAAAAAGGCACTTTCCAACCGCCTGCATGGTAATCCTATCATAATAGGGCAGGTGGGACTGATGACTCATTGTCGAAAGGTCACCTGCCCATCTGACCGCCATCGTAATAAGGCCATAGTTTCTTCACATTTTGGTGAGTGAAAAATACTGGCATCTTCAGTGAGCCACAAATGTACTACCACCCAGTGTGTCCACATGTCTCCTGATTAAAATCATACCTCACCTCTGTGGGTGGGCCTAGCGCCCATGACAGGAAAGGGTCCCCAATGCAATGTGGCGACATAAACAAAAGGGGTAGCTTTGGTTTTTGGGCCCAGGCTGAGTGGCCACCCAGAGACACCTACCAAACCGAGACTTTTTTTAAAACTAGGCACCCAGGGGTGTTAAAGGTGGTGTAGCTTGTGTGGAATGTTTTCTTACCCACAATGCCCTGCAAACCTCAAAATTTGCCTAAAAACAAACATTTTCACAAGGACTACCTATGACTCTGGTTTGATCTGTTCCTGACGCGGGCACGAGGCCAAGCCACATAAGTGGTGTAGCGTTTTTATTGGAGCAAATGGAGGAACTTTTGGGTGGTTGGAATTTTGTGTATCATTGCAGATTACGGAAGTCTACATCACAAAAATGCAAGGAAAAGGCCTGTTTTCAGGCAAAGTTTGAAGTTTGTAGGACATTGTGGGCATGAAAACACACTGGGATCCAAGCAAGGCACAATACCATGGACTCCTCTGGGTGTCTAGTTTTAAAAATGTCTGGGTTTGGTAGGTTTCCTTGAGCTAGGGCCCCAAATCCACACCTGCCCAAATTGCGAAAAATGGGTTGGTTTTCACTGATGTGGCAGTCGGTGACCCTCAACAGTGGAGAGGCACGGACTGAGAGCCAAACTCAGTGACAGGCATTGTAATAAATCACAATGCCTTTAGGCTCAAATGCCAAAGCTTTCACTCTTGGCTCATTAATAGATTTCTGCTTATACCAGGCCATGACTGAGAGCTCAGGAGTTGAGGCTCAAGGCAATGCGAGTTTCTCACAGTGCCTGTCAGTGGGCCAAAAAGATAATAAATAAATTAAAAACGTATTCACCGAGCTTCGTCGCCCTCCGTGCATTCTTCTTGAATGTCATTAGTGCGACGACACCTCATGGAGCCTCAGCCAACTCCCCTTTTCAAATTCTGACGCTGATCTTATGCTGCAGATGAGCAGCATGAGAGCTGCCCCAGGATTGGCTGGAGCGGGCTGCCTCAGCGCTGCAGCAGGCACTGGGGGCCTGTGCCTGCTCTCCACCCAGCTGTCTAAGACAGCTATGTGGTGAGGTTTAAAGTGTTCATATCAGGCTGGCCATCACAAGACAGCTGATCAAAGTGACATGCACACTTTAAAGTGGAGTGAGCACCACTCCATTGCTGCCAGTCAGCAGCAGTGGCCCCGCCCTCAAACTGCTTGGGGTGAGAGCAGTGAAAAATAAAATGGTAATTCATTTTATTACCATTTTATTTGTCACCTTTGCTGCACTGGTAGCAGGGGGGACGCTCCTCCTCCCTAATTGGGAGGCCGCCGCTGTTTCAGTGGAAACAGTTGAGCTGTCCATGTTGTGTTTTTGGGCTTTTCCTGTCGCAGGCATGAGCCACAACCACAAAAGTGACCACTTTTATCAGGAGACTTATGGAAACAGTGGGTGGTAGGAAAAGTGTGGCTCCCCACAGATTCCAGAAGTTTCTCTCACTGAAACTTGAGGAAAATGTGTGTTTTTAGCCAAAGTTTGAGGTTTGCTGTGACTTCTGGGTAAGAAAACCTGATGAGAGCCACACAAGTCTTGCCACCCTGGACTCCCCCTGAAGTCTAGTTTTCAGAAATGTAAGGGGTTGGTAGGTTCTCTGAGTGCCAGCTGAGCTAGGGCCCAAAATTAACAGCTACCCAAATTTGAAAAAAAGAAGGGTCAGTTTTCATTGAAAAAATGTGAAATGTCCATGTTGCATTTCGGGTCATTTCCTGCTACGGGCACTAGACCCAGTCACACAAGTGGGGTACCATTTTTATTGGGAGACTTGGGGGAAAGCTGTGTAGTAGAAAATGTGTGGCTACCCACAGATTCCAGAAGTTTCCCTTACTAAAATGTGTGGAAAATGTATGTTTTTAGTCAACGTTTGAGGCTTGCTAGCCCTTCTGGCTGAAAACAAAACAGGTGAGAGTCACACAAGTGACACTAACCTGGACTCCCTCAGGTGTCTAGTTTCCAGAAACGTATGGGATTGATAGGTTTTCCTGGGTGCCGACTGAGCTAGGGACCAAAATCCATAGCTACCCAAATTACAAAAAGAGGTCCGTTTTCATAGGAAACATTTGAAGTGTCCATGATGCGATTTGGGCCCTTTCCTGTCATAAGGACTAGAACCACCCAGACGAGTGAGGTACCATTTTTATCAGGAGACTTGGGGGAACACTGCGGCTCACCACAGATTCCAAAAGATTCCCTTGCAGAAATGTGAGGAAAATGTGTGTTTTTAGGCAAAGCTTGAGGTTTGCAAGGCCTATTGGCTAAGAAAACCTGGGGAGAGCCATACAAGTCATCCCACTCTGGACTCCCCGGGTGTCTGGTTATCAGAAATGTATGGGTTTGGTAGGTTGCCTTGGAAGCCTGCTGACTTAGGGTCCATATTCCACAGCTACCCAAATTGTAAAAAAAAAAGTGTGGATTTTGCTGGGTGAAATATGATGTCTCCAGGTCAAGTTTTGGGGTGTTTTGTGTCGCATGTGCTAGTCCCAGCCACTCAAGTGGGGAACTGTTTGTTTTGGGGGACAGGTGGGAACAGAGAATAGTAGAAGACTTGTTATTCCCAATTGGATTTCTCTGCATTTGTGGCTTCCAAATGTAAGCCAGTGTGCAAGAAATAAAACATTTTTCAAAATACCCTCTAAATTTGACATGAAAGCATTGGTAACCACAAATTCAGAGGTGTACAAATAACCACTCTTCCTAAACTCAGTATCTTGTGTATATTTCAGAAATACAAAGGTTTCCTTCATACCCATTTTTATTCTTTTTATTTCACCATATAAACTGCTTTATAGTCGGTTCACCATGAAAGACAATTGTAAGATGCAGCTCAGTTGTTGGCTCGGGGTACCCCGCCTTCTTAGAGAACCTACAAACCCTATATATCCTTGCGACAATAAGGGTCTAGTGGACATAGTGGTATATTGCTTTTGGAAATTGGCCATCATGACAAGAAGTTACAGACGAAAATATAGCCACAAATAGCTGTTTTTGCCTACTAACTTTCAATATATTTTCTATTTCAACAGTTAGTTTCTTCAGGAAAACCTTGAAGGATGTACACAAAGAACGTCTTGCTGATTCCAGAATTTGACCTACTCTTCAAAAATGTAGAACTTTCTGGGCTCACCCCTGGGTTTTGCACCTGTTTCTACCTCAAACTACAAATAGGTCGAAACCACAAAAATTAGGAACAAGCATTGGCATAGCCAAAAGGTCTCGCCGTAGGGACCTTATAAGTGTTTAGCCAGAGCAATTGGCTTTGCCAGTGTCTTTAAGCTATGTTGTAGAGCAGCGTGGGAAGAGGGTGCACTCTAAGGCAGGGGTCAGCAACTGTAAGACCCTATAAACAATTTGTGCACAGTAACACCAGAACAAAGCGAACAGCACAATACAGTACAAATATGGGGCACAGAGGGTGCCCTGAAAGTCATAGAAGGGCAAGACGTGCTCCGTGCAACATGGGAGTGTTTAAATGAAAAGGGTCGTCTTTGTCTATCACAGAGACTGGGGGTGGCACTCACAACAGGTGCCAACCTGGGCACTTCTGTGAGAGTGAACAACGTGAGCCGTACTAAAAAAGTGCATAACCAGTGCACAGTGGACAGATTGCACCCACGCACGTTGTGGCCTGCTAACACCTTGCCATACTGTGCATACACTGTGCCTTGCAGTACAAATGCAGGATGCATCCACTGTGATATTCAACAACCTGTGCCCTACTGTAAAACTGCATATTCTAAGCTCTACTGCACAACCCGCAAGCTGCTGCCCTTGGCTTTGCGGTAAACTTGGAAACCTGTGCCCTTTCCATAGGCAGTCCGAATAATGCCCAGCTGCTATAACACAGTGTCTGGACACCCTCTGCAACAAAGGCATAAAAAGCAGTAAAACATGGGGTAAAAAAGAAAAGAACATGGGAAAAGAAAGACAGAATTCAGGAACGACAAGAAAGCTTGAAAAATAAAAAGAACATAAATTGTGCAGTGGTAACAAGGTGTGACAGGAAAAGTATGATAAAAAAATTGGGGAGGACGGGCGTGGCCAAGACGGATGCGCCTTAGCGAGCTCTGTACAAGGCCCACAAAAATCCTGTATTTACTCTGCTTCCCGAAGCTCTAAATCCCATGGGGGCCTTCTTACCCTGTATGGATCTGCCCTCTGTGATTGGTGCTGTCCTGGAGTGGTGAGGACTCGTCGACCCGCAGTGCCAGATTGGGAGGCCGTGAGGGCCATGACGCCTCAACTGTCGCCGCTGAAAACCAGGCCGTGGGTCATGCTACCCAGCGGGCGGTGCTGGGGGGAGGCAGGGGGACACGGCTGCTGGCGCTGAAGCGATGCATGACCACCGAAGCTGACGCGCCCCTGCAAACTACCGGCAACCCGGGGTGGGGAGAAAAAAGCCCCTCCCCCCCCCCCCCACTTCCCTTGGTTATTCTGGACCGGTGTGGAGCAAACTGAGCACGCTGGAGTGGTAGCGAAGATGACAGTAAGGCCTTGGATGTCGAGTCCGCTGGCCTGGTCTGACATCCCGCAGGGCATCTGACGCCTCCCACCTTGTGTCCTGGCTGTACCGCTGATGTGCAGAGTTGGAACGGAGATCAAGGGGAGCGGCTCACGGCACTGGTGAGGACTTTAGCCACAAGGGCAGTAGCCCAGTTCGGTGTCTGCAGCGTGAGGAGGAGGCCCCCTCACCCCCCCTCCCTCCTTGGTTATCCTTAACCGGTGAGGCGGTGGAGAAGTAGACGGCCCGCGCTGAGAGAGCTGCGCTGAGTCCGGATTGGGCCTAGCGGGTGCTGGGGCATTGTGTGCGCCGGCTTGGCCTCCCACTTTGTGAGGCGTCTGGAGCCCTCCCTTGTAACCAGGCATCGCCGCAGGGATACAATATGCCGGCTATTGGAGCCACTCGCAAGGCTTGCCCTAGAGTGTCCTCCTGCAGCCTGACCAGCGGTGCAATCAGGGTGCGGTCAGACGTAGTCCAATTTTACTAGCTCTCAACTTTTTGAAATACGGTGACTGGGACCAAGGCAGAGGCGGTGAGTGCAAATTTTGGCAACATTAGTAGCTCCCACATCAGTGAAGCCCTACAGACTGGACACTGTGCATACTACTTGCAAGACAGAGCCTGGCACGGCCTTGAAATTGCTGACCGCCATCTATCCCCCCTACACCGGGGCACGGATATTTAAGGCTGAGCCCATCTCCTCTGCTCTGTAAGGGACTATAGCTGCTATGTAGTGTGCACCCTTTCCTCTGGCCACCTGACAATATTGAAGTTCCGGACAGGTCACACAGGGAGGGAGGCCCTGTCTACTGAGGGCCTGATACTAAACGGGCCTAGGACATAATCACAGGTGAGCAGGGCGAACGCAGTCGGCTGCTGTTTCACTGCTACCCCCTCCGCTCCCCCTTCTCCAGCTGCAAACAATCACCAGGGTGTACCTAGGTCGACTGGCCATGACGCTTGTATCATCATGGCGAAGCCTAAACTGGACAAGACCACAGCTCCGCAGGGAGGTGCACAGGGGTCGGACACACGCCCCAAGGACGGCGACACTGCAGACAAAACTCTGGCTGCTACAATCATGTACCATTCTCACAAATTCGAAGAGATGCTTGCTGCAGTTATGGATATCAAATCCACCCTGGAGCCGAAACTTGATTCAATTTGTGTCGACATGGGCGTTCTCTGGGAGGAACATACAAAATTGAAGGAACGAGTTACAGAATCAGAATCAACTCTAGCAGCTCTGCGACCCACGGTGAAGGAATCTTACCAATGTCTTCAACACCTACAGCGTGAGGTGGAACATTTGAGGGACCGCCTCGTGGACCAGGAAAGGCATTCCTGAGACAATAATGTGCACGTAGTTGGCCTCCCGGAGCGGGCGGAAACTCCCAACATGGAGCTGTTTTTGGAGGGCTGGTTTGTTGGAACAATACTACAGGGCAAGCAATCCACTTTTTTCTCTGTAGCGAGAGCGCGCGGAGTCCTGGGGGGCCACCTCGCCTAGGCGCCACTCTGTTCACGGCGGTGGCACGCCTGTTCAATCATAGAGACAGAGACCATATCCTCCAGGTGACGAGGGCAAAAGGTCCATGACCATCGAAAAAACACTGGTGCATATTTACCCTGATTACACACTGGAGGTCCAGAAGCGCAGGTCCTCCTTCCTTGAAATAAAGAAATCTCTATGAAAACATGGCATAAAATACCCGTTGCAATTTCCAGCCACACTCCGGGTCCAACACGATGGTTCCACGCAATTCTGGATGACTTCGGAAGCCGCATAGTCCTGTCTCGAGCAGAGGGGTCTAGTACCTGAACGGGGGTGAGTCCAGTTCTACTCCTCCAAGGCAAAGATTATGAAAACGTAGAGCGCGCTCCAAGCACCAACTGATTGGCCCCACCAAAGAACAGGCAATGCATTGTCACAACAATGTACTTTTGATTGAGCACTGGGAAGCACAGTCTGCTATACAGGCCTATGGCAACCACTTGATAAGTTCCCCTCATGCCTGTACAGACTCTTTGCAACTGAAATATTAATTTGTGTTGTTAATCTTGCATTTCAGTGCTAATGACCGGTCGCCCGTCGGCTTTCTGGTTTGGGAGTGGGAGTTGGGCCTTATTGTTATTTGGTTTTATAAATTTGCAGGGCATGTCTTTATAAATTGCAACGGGTATTTTATGCCATGTTCTCGTAGAGATTTATTTACTTCAAGGAAGGAGGACCTGCGCTTCTGGACCTCCAGTGTGTAATCAGGGTAAATATGCACTGGTGTTTTTTCGACGGTCATGGACCCTTTGCCCTCCTCACCTGGAGGATATGGTCTCTGTCTCTATGATTGAACAGGCGTGCCACTGCCGTGAACAGTGTGGCGCCTGGGCGAGATGGCCCCCCCTGGGACTCTGCGCGCTCTCGCTACAGAGCAAAAAAGTGGATTGCTTGCCCTGTAGTATTGTTCCAACAAACCAGCCCTCCAAAAACAGCTCCATGTTGGGAATTTCCGCACACTCCGGGAGGCCAACTATGCGCACATTATTGTGTCGGGAACGCCTTTCCTGGTCCACGAAGCGGTCCCTCAAATTTTCCACTTCACGCTGTAGGGCTCGAAGACGTTGGTAAGATATATATTCTGGGGGGGAGACGGTATGTACTATGTGCTTAGGAGGGTCTGGTCATTGTGTCGGTGGTGGGGGGTCCCTTCTGGGGGGTATGCACCTGACTACACCAATATGCATCCACAGATATGTAATTCAAAACCTACAATATTGTTGTTAACCTGGAATGTCTGTGGCCTAGCGGGGTACACTAATCACTACCAAGTATACCAATACCTCTGGAGGTGCAAAATTCATATAGCTCTCCTACAGGAGACTCATCTCACAGTACTTACACTGGAGGCTATGTGCAGGCGCTGGAGGGGTACCCTTATAGGAACCACATACTCGAGCTATGCCAGGGGGGTGCTGAGGTTCAGTATGCTCGCATTGACACAGAGGGCCGATAAGGTGTTAGGGGGGGCGATTGGATGGTCTCCCAATATCGCTGGTGTCACTTTATGCTCCCAACACTAATCAGGCTTCCTTTTTACACTCTTTATCACCCACATTATTATAGGACACACTGGCCCCTGTTTATTGGGGTGGAGATTTTAATTGCACTCATGATCTTGACAAGAACCGTTCCCCACTCCATGGTGCGCAACAACAGCGCTTGCGCATAGTCTACAGACGTGGTCCACTAATTTACAAATAGGGGAAGCATGGAGGAGATTACATCCCGATGCCAGAGAGTACTCTCATTACTCTGGTTTACATGATTTATACACCGAATAGATCTGTCCCAGACGGAGTATCTCAGGCGCACGCTGTCAGACCATAGTCCACTGCATTTGCGGTGGATATGGGGTAGGAGCAGACCCAAAAACCCGATGTGGCGGTTACCTGTAAAGGAGCTCAGAGATACACCGCTACGCACCTCTATCACCAAAAATATTGTTTCTTATTTCCAAGACAACAAATCTTCTGCTTCAGGGGTCAAGTGGGATGCATTTAAGGTTGTGTTAAGGGGGATATATGATTAAGGTAGTTTATGGTACCAAAATGACCCTTCGCAATGAAATAGCGCAACTGGAATCGGATATCTCTCGATTCGAGCAGGGTACTCCTAATTCCCTCAGCAACAGCATGACTGGTGGAGGCCAGATTAAATTATAGGGAGGCACTAGACTGCCTGGGAGCCATTGACTATAGGGAACACATGGCCAGACGGCATGCAGAGGGCGATAAAGCTGTCAGGGTGCTAGCATGGCTGCTATGCTCAGACGCACCAAGGAGCCCGATCATGGCTATCAAAGATAGCACGGGACGTATAGTAAATACATAGCTAGACATAAATAATGCCTTTTACTCGTATTATGCCACTTTGTACACTGCTTCGCAGGATAAAGACATCTCTGAGTTGCAGTCCTTCTTGGAGGACATCCCACACCCTCGGGATCCACCAGCGCTGCTTGCGGAGCTGAAATCCCCCATCACTGTAGTTGAAATAGAGAATGCCATCCAACAGATGGCAAGAGGGAAAACGCCAGGAGCAGATGGATGGCCCCTGGAGTTTTATGTGACTTTCCGGATCCAACTTGCTCCCCAGCTACACCGAGTGTATACGGACGCGACAGAGGCATGTTGCCTGCCTCACTTTGGGAGGCGGTGTTGGTAGTGCTTCCTAAACCGGGCAAAGTCCCGCTGCTTCTCGCGTCGTATCGTCCCTTATCCCTATTAAATGCAGACTATAAGAACCTAGGGAGAATCTTAGCAAACAGACTAACGTATATGGCTCAATTATTAGTGCATCAAGATCAGAATGGCTTCAAACCCAATACGAGCACTTTCTTAAACTTGCTTAGGCTGTTTATGTTGATGGGCTGGGCGAAAACAAGCGAGGCACATTGTTGGGTGGCTTCTCTAGACATAGAGAAGGCTTTGACACCCTCGGCTACTTGCGAGAAGTGCTCTCACGCTCTGGACTAGGACCTCACTTTTTGAAGTGGGTATCCTTGCTGTACAATTTCCCAACTGCAAGAGTACGGACTGGTTCCGTTCTATCGCATCCATTTAAAATTGAACGGGGCACCCGCCAAGGATGTCCTCTATCACCAATCATATTTGCACTGGCAATTGAACCGCTTGCATGTGCGCTTTGCTAGCGAGCACTGGACTGGGGAATAAGGGCGTATGATCGATGGCACGTAGTTTCACTGTACGCTGATGACACGTTGTTATACTTACGCAATGCAGCAGACTTGCCTGACTTGATGAGATTACAGGAACAATTCGGAAATGTATCAGGTCTGAAGGTTAATTGGGGCAAGTCGCTTTTATTCCTGATGACATACTTAATTCCTGAGCAGAGGAGGGTACTCCCTGTTATGCCACTTCCCTGGTCTTGTGATTCTTCTAAATATTTAGGTGTCCAGGTTTACCACTCATGCACGGACTTATTAGACGGGAACCTAGGTAAGACACTGACCAGCACTAGATCCTTCTTACCGTTTTGGACAGAGCTACTGCTCTCACCCATGGGTCGTATCGCCATCTCTAAAATGCTATTATCGCCAAGATTATTGTACTTTTTCGCCTCTCTCCCCCTCCAAGTGCCCCAGAAATTCTTTCGGGGCTTGAGGTCATTGCTGGTAGCTCTTATGTGGGGCAAGAATAGGAAGCTGGTCTTGCTCATAAAACTATATGCACCATTATCAGAGGGGGGTCAGTATTACTATGCAGCTGCGCAGTTGCACTGGCCAATGAGATGGATAGCTGGCCAAAATACAATAGAGCTGGGCCAATGGGCAAATACGACTCGCTCAACTGCAGTCCTAGAGTCACTATTAGGTACTGAGACTATGATACCGAAGAGACCAGAAAATCTCCTGATGTCCACGGCACAGTTTTGTTGGCATCATTATTTGCATAGGAAAAGCCCTCTACCACCATATGCTCCGGCGCTGCCTCTCTGGGTGGTTCCGGGCTACGTAACACAAGGCCACAGACCAGAAGTGACAAATTGGGCCAATGCTGGAGTTACCTCGTGGGGTGACATGTTCACTGACTCTTTTTTTTTATACATTTGACGCTCTAGTAGATGATTACGGGATACCTCCAGGCTCCTTCCCATTGTATGCATCCTCGGCGAATCAATTGCGAGTGGTATGGAAAAAGACACATGCAGAACCAGAGGCATCTAGACTCCTCCAAATGCACCTAACACACGGTACTGCCTGCCGGGCCATCACAATGCTTTACACCTCACCACGCCAGGATAGGACACCCCCGTTAGCGACCTTACGGGCTTACTGGGATGAGGAATTATCAACTACATTGACCAACAAGCAATGGGTACAGTGTCTGGGAGTCCCAAAAATCATCTCAATAAATGCAAGGCTCAAATACACCCAGTTTAACTGCCTCCATCATACCTATCTTACTCCCCATAAGATAGCCAGGATGTACCCAGGCTCTTCAGACACTTACACTCAGTGTGACGCCCCTGTGGCCAAATTTACGCATATGGTGCGGTCATGCCCGAGAATAGCCACATACTGGACAAAAGTAGCTGAAATATTGACAGAGCCCACAGATACGATATTGCAGGTGCTTAGACAACATTTCCTATTAGGGATCACTAAACGTTCACCTAAACGTAAGTCGCTGAATACATTTCAATTTTTGGCCCTGTTGGTTGCAAAGTGCAGGCTGGCTATGTGCTGGAAGGCTCGTTTGCCTCCTCTATCCTACTTTGGCTCAAAGACTTGCGCAGAGTCCTTGTGGCCGAACTAGAGATCTCTCAGGGGTCAATGCAAGACCGCCCGAGCGTATCTAATCCTCCTGATTGGAGGGCATATCTCACTGCCATCGAGGCTAAACTGGTTGATGCCCCACCTGTGACTTCGGATGGCGTGGCTGGCCGCCACTCTGGTGCGACTGGGTTGTGATCTCCATCCATGTGGATTGAGACTGGGAGTAAGATACCCCTCCCATGTGCGGTTTCCCCTTCGGCCTCCCAACCAAATTGCACTTACCCCTTCGAGCACTGTTATAAATGCACCAGGTATTTATGGTCCCGCCCCACACGAACCCTTAGCAACGGTTTTGATATGGAATTATGGTAATTTAACTTCAATACATTACATGTAATGTTGAATAGTAGAGACTCCATCCTCATTGTTATTTTCCATCATTTTATTTTCTATCATCTAAACTGTCGTTTTTGTTATTAATTGGGTATCTCTTAGCAAATAGGGCGCCGGGAGTAGCTCCGACTCTAGTCTGGGAGAACCAACAAATGTGTGAAGAGATACTACAAACTGTACTGTAATTGTACTAGTAATTTGTACTGATGTAACTTGAAACAGTATTCTGAGCTGATGTGTTCTATTGCTGTCTCATCGACATGTACATACACCGTACCTGTTGTATCTTGTAAAATGCAATAAAGAAATATCCCCCCCCCCTAAAAAAAGGAAATTGGGGTGGACTTTATCGTGGAGCCTGGAGAATAGTTTACTTCAACAGGGGGTAATGTGCATTGCAACATGGGGCGACGTGTGCACGTTGCGACAGGACACTCACTACACGAGGGGCGCGTGCTCTATAAATAAGAGGGCCGCCATTCACTGATGTGCCGAGAGGTGCACTAACTGTCAGATGGCAGGGCGGCACTCACTGCAGGGCAAGGAACAGTCAAATGAGGGCACCATCAGGAGGGAGGAGGAGGGCACATGGTGCACTTCAATGACCTCTTTTTATACAGATACACAGATTCGTCCCCACAAACGAACCACTTACAAAAGAGTAGATTAAACCTGCCTCTTCTTACCACCACAGAAACAAAGGGGTCAAATTTCACTGGTCCACACACTAAGTAACATATTTTTTTTTCTATGCATTTTGGGACTTGTTGTCCAAAATAATAATATGATAAATAAGGACTACAAGTCCTCTAATGCAAAACAAATAAATCTGAACTAGATGAGCTACTCACGCATGGGCCTTGGAAATTGCAATCTCCGTGGAAACAGCTGTGTCTTTACAGTTTCTTGGCGTTGTTTTAATATGATAAACATGAGCTTAAAATCCAAGCACGCAAAAGAGCTCTTAATTTAACCAGGTCCATGCGCAGCAGCTCAGCCAGTCCACGTTTTTTCTTTGGATTCTGCGACTTCTGTTTCTGATGATTTTACAATGGAATAAGGGACTACAGTTCCCATAATGCAAAACAAATATCTGGATTGGCTGAGCTCCTCGCTCATGGACTTTGGAAACGTAAGAGTGCAGCATGCAAAGGTCTGCTGTCTGAAAATTCAGCATTTGCTGAAGATGTCCCACATGACTTCCGAAGAACAGCTATGTATTGCAGAAATCTTACTTATATCTGTACAAAATTGGCATGTTAAAAAATAAGCTCACAAACTTAATAATAAAAGCGAGGTGTCTTTCTCTTTAGCAACAATCCATGGCGGCAAGGAATATGCCTGTTACTGCTGAGAGCCACTAGGGCAGCGGAAGGACTGACATTGCTCGACAGCCACCCCTCCCCTTACCCTCCATCGCTGTCCTGAAAGCCACCCCAATTGTACTCGACCTGTCCAGCCCCGCCCAGCCCATTCCTGAGATATGACCATAGACACACGAATGATTAAAAAAAATACACGCTGTATGTGTGGAATTTCAACAAAGGATGAGGCGTGGCGGCACATAATAAAGGCTGAAAACTGGAAAAACTGAGCACATGGCATTAAAGACCATGTTGTGTTGGCTTCGTAGAGACTTTTTCTTTAACACTTACTTGACCTCAGAAGTCTTTCTTAAACCTCAGCAGCTGAAAACTGCACGCCTAGAAGATCATTATCTAATAAAAAAGGAGTGCAATGAAACAAACAGAAATAGACAAAAGAGCAATAATACATGTAAGAAGGCCAGTAACCAGAGGTGGGACCCACCCACTGAAAGGAGGGACAATTGGCCACAGAAAGGAAAGGAATTTCGAAAAGAACACACAGGACAAATGGCAAGCGAGGGGCTTGCTCAAAGCAAAGCCCACAGAGAAGATACAGCATTTCTCAAAGACAGCGCATGCGCTGCCTAGGCTCGACCTAAAAATGGACTACCTCTTAGAAAAATGAAGATTATAGTAAAAAAAAGATTTTTTCATACAACTCTGTTTGTTCTTGAATGCTGGGAAGATGGTGATGTAAGCAGAGGAAACCTTTTGTTGATGCCTGTTGGAAAAGGGCCCTCTCTGAAGGGTCTCCCCAAACTTTTTGCCTTCCTCCTTCTCTTTTTCTGATATCGCTTTTGTTGGCTTTAGTACTCTGAACACTTTACCACTGCAAACCAATGCTAAAGTGCATTTGCTCTCTCCTCTAGATATGGTAACATTGGCTCATACCCAATTGGCATATTTAATTTACTTATAAGACCCTAGTAAAGTGCACTACATATACCCAGGGCCTGCAAATTATATGCTACTAGTGGACCTGCAGCACTGATTGTGCCACACACTTAAGTAGCCCCTTAACCATGTCTCAGGCCTGCCACGAAAGAGCCTGTGTGTGCAGTTTTAAACTGGCATGTCGACCTGGCAAGTTAAATCTCTTGCCTGGCCAAAACATTCATTTTTAATACGTATGTCATCCCTAAGTAGGCCTTGGACAGCCCAAGGGCAGGGTGCAGTGTATTTAAAAAGTAGGATATGTACTGTTAAGTTTTACATGTCCTGGTAGTGAAAAACTCTGAAATGCGTTTTTGACTACTGCAAAGCCGGTCTCTCCCATTGGATAACATTGGGATTACCTTATTATATTTTATAAGTGTAATTTCTAATTGGTAAGAGAAATGACCTCCAAGTCTGGTGTTTCTAGAATCACAATTTAAAATTACAACTTATCGTAAAGTCGGATTTTAAATTGCAATTCTGAAAATGGCACTTTTAGAAAGTTGCCATTTTCTTCTTTTAGCCACTCTTGGTGCCTGCAGCCTGTCTCCGATCAGTCTGGGGTAGGTGACAGATGGAATCTGTGTATTCCCTCTAAACATCCACGGACAAAGGGAACTTAGGTGTGACTTCATGGTTCATCCTGGGCAGGATGGGAGGGAGGTGCTGACGCTTACACCTGAAGAAGCTGTGTCCTGTTCCCACACAAAGGGCTGCATACTCCCCTATATTGAGTCTGGAGCCAGAGCTGGGAGGGAGGACCTCTGTGCACTTCAACAACGCTTCTTTGAAGTCATCCTCACTTCAAAGGCACAATTGGGTATAAGAACTGGGCTTTTGACCCTACTACTTCAGTACACTACTGGACCTGTGAAGAACTCTACCAGGAGGGACTGCTGTGTTGCTACAAGGACTGCCACTGTGGTGGACTGCTGCTCTGGAAGAACTGCTTTTCTGCTGTGCTGCCCTTCTGATGATACCCTCTGCCCTGACTGAGGAAGGACTGGACCATCTCACTTGAACCCAGAGTGACTCCAAGGGCATGCTGGCTTGCTCCCTGTTCTAAGTGCCAGGGACATCAAAGACTTCAACTCATCCTGCAAAGGCACCTGGACTTTGCTTGTTGCAAGTCTTGCCCTTCCAATTGTGTTAATCCAGTCCTGGGACCTTGGAAGAGTGTATAAAGTGGTGCTACAACCAGAACCTATGCATCAACGCAGTTGCGCCGATCGGAACCGGCACATCTCCCTCGACACTGACGTATCACCGCTGCTGCAAGGACCACGGACACCACATCGCCAGCTGCACTGCGCACCATCTCGAGTGTCGGGACCCCACAAGTCTTACCTTATGCACTTGCGGAGTAATCTCGCAGGGATGACGTGAACAACCTCCACCGTCCCCCACCTTTCCCTAGTAAGGAATGTATACTGACCAGGGCAAGGATGGGACCGGGGGAAGGAATCCTAAGAGCGTGAAGTGGAGAATTCTTATGTGAAGACCTGGTGGGTACTCCTACCGATGATGAGGGGACCCTTCTGGGAATCAGCGTCTGGAGAAGGGATAAACCATATGGATTAGTGCGACTGCCCTTCCCTCTCCCGGGGTACTACACATACAGCACACACACCTATACTAGAGGCCCTGCTCAGGGGCAAATAGTCACCTGGAAACGTAAGATCAGCAGCAGAGATAAGAGGCCTTCAGGTATAGGTGAAAAGGACAAACAGGAAGGTAGCTTGTAGGTGCTCCTGCCGCAAAGGAAAAAGAAACCAAGGCGCTCCTGCGCGTATGTGAGGAAGTGTGAAGTACGGCTATGCGCTCCTGCGCGGGCCGCAATGGCAAAAGAAACAAATGCGCTCCTGCGCGGTTGATAGGGTAATGTTAAATGCGGCTACGCGCTCCTGCGCGTACCGCAATGGCAAAAGAAACAAATGCGCTCCTGCGCGGTTGATAGGGTAATGCGAAATGCGGCTACGCGCTCCTGAGCGTACCGCAATGGCAAAAGAAACAAATGCGCTCCTGCGTGAGTGAAAGGGTACTGTTCAATGTGGTTACGCGCTCCTGCGCGTACCGCAATGGCCAAGACAACAAATGCGCTCCTGCGCGAGCGTTAGAGTAATGTTAAATGTGGTTACGCGCTCCTGCGCGTACCGCAATGGCCAAGGCAACAAATCACTCCTGCGTGAGCGTTAGAGTAATGTTAAATGCGGCTACGCGCTCCTGCGTGTACTGCAATGGCCGAGATAACTCAACGCACCTGCGTGAGCGTTGCGGCCAGAGTAGTGACAGTGCGCTCCAGCGCGTGTCACGGGGGAAGGGCAAGAACACACCTGCGCGGGTGTGTCAGCAAAGTTACAGGCACTTCTTGACGGTAGGAAGACTCCTGAGCATTCGAGGACAGCAGCTGGCATCCGGGCGATATTCTGGGCGTGAAGCACTGTCGGGTTGAGCACCGCAGTCTTTATGCGGCCTCACCTGGTAGTGCTTAGTCAGCTGACCAGTACTGTTTCCTGCACAGGAAAGCTGCACCGCTAACCTGGTCCAGCAGTTCCTGTGTACTACCCGCAAAACGCGGACCTGCATAACAACATGCATACACTTACGGACCTACCCAGAGCGGGAGCCATGACATTGAGTTTCTGATGCATCTCCGACTTTGCGTGGCTCGGCGCCGACACATCATCTTCAATCCTGTGCTTCAACAATGACGTATCGCCTTTTGCTTCCCGCATTCCAGCTCCGTTGACGGCGCATCTAAGATACTTTTTAGCGGGCCAAGGCTGGTCCCTGAATCCGACCCGCGCTCCATCATGGTTGGCCTGAACGTTTGGATTTACCCTGGTCTAGCATGACCAAATAGCCCCCGTTGGCACTTTAAGAACTACAATTTCATTTAATCTTTAAAAATTCATAACATATACTTATTGGATTTTTGTTGTTTTAGTCTTGTTCTGTTCATAAAAATATAAGTTATGTTTCTTAGCTGGTGTGGAGTCTTTTAAAGTGTTGCACAAATACTTTACACATTGCCTCTTAAGTTAAGCCTGCCTGCTCTGTGCCAAGCTACTAGAGTGTGAGAACAGGTTAATTTATGGTGTGTACCTGACCTACCCTGACTAGGATTGTGGTTCCTGCTTGGACAGGGTGCATACCTCTGCCAACCAGAATACCAATTTCTAACCATGCCCTTTCTGGAGAAAAAAATCAGACACTTACTTGTGCAGCACTTCTTTCCATTTTTCAAAAGAAATCCAAAATTAAATGTAGCTATATTTTGCCTATTTTCTTGGTCCCCTCAAAGGCAATCCACAAGCCCTGGATACCGTTAGAGTCCTCACATTGAGATGCAAATTCGACATGGATGCCTTATGTAGAAAAAGAGTTATGAAGGTGTAATGGTGAAGCACTGCCATTAGCAAAAACGTAGCGGAAAAAGGCATAGCAGCCAGGTGGTTAATATTACTGCACAAAGTATAAATCCAATCCATATGTGCACGCTTGTAAAAATAGGTTAATGTTCAACCATACCCATGTATGTTGTGGTATTCATTGACTGTATAGACTGAATATATTTTTTTTTAATTTGTTTTATTTATTTTATTTTTTGTATGTCAAAATATTGTTATACACTTCTATTATAGTTACTTTCCCTCAAATCATATTTTCATACTTTACTCTGATCGATATGTTAGCCTAGAAAGCAGTAAAAACCTATATGCAGAAATTCATCTACATAAATATTTTCAGTATGAGATACTGAAGGATATGCATTTATAAACACAAATGCCTTGTTAAATATGGAGTTGTTGATTTTTTTTTCATAATATATGCAGATAACAGTGCCCTACCTATAAGAAGTATGCTACCATATATCTCCCTATATTTATATATGTACATACCCATAATGATGTCTCCATAGATTAATATCTATATGTGTGTGCAAGGGTGTAAATATGTCACACAGCCAGTCACACATCCAGAAAACCCCTCTCAAAGGTTACTGGTTACAGTTAGGAAATGTAATTAAAAAACCTTAGATATTCACTGAAAAAAAGAGAGGTTAAAGGGACGTTATAATTGGTCTTGGATTTCTCTTGTACAAAACCATTGAAATTCAGCAGCTATAGTTCCCTGAGCTAACTATAACTTATGCCACCCGCAATGCACTGCTTATGACATCACATATTACATCACTCATGACATGGCCAGTGACATCACTGATGACATCACTAATGGCATCTCAAATGACATCACTGGTCACATCATCCACAGAACCACTCACACATTCACACAACTACTCACACACCCACTCACACACTTATACAACCACTCACACAACCACTCTCCCAACCACTCACACACCCACTCACAGATCCATACAACCACTCACACACCCATACAACCACACACCCACTTACAGACACATACAACCACTCACACACCCACACAACCACTCACATATTCACTTACACACCCACAAAACCACTCACAGAACCATACAAGTACTCACACAGGTGGGTCTCCCCCACATTAAAAAATACTATCAAGCGCCCCTACTCAGAATCTTATTTTAGTGGTCCATCATTGAAACTGAACGCCACTGGATCCATATGGATGCGGCAGTGCTGCACCATGCTCCTTGGGTGATTCCCTTTGGTCTGCTACTATTCAGACATACTCAAGCAGACCTGGATGTCTGGACTCACTAACTAAGAACCAACAGTTTACTACATTTTCTTCCCCCTTCATGCCATTGTTTGGCAACATAGACCTTTCACCAGGCAATGTAAGAGGTGGCTTGCCAAATAGTCGGAAGCTGGGCGTAGAATGTTAAATGACCTTTTTCAGGGTGGGGACATTAAGGAGTTTAGCTAGTGTAAGCAGGGCTACAATCTGCATGAGAGAGACCGTTTGCAGTACTTCCAATTGAGGCACTGGGCCCTCTTCCTGTTGAACAAGCTAGCAGCCTCTAGAGCCGTAACAAAATGGGAGAAACTCTTTACATCATATGAGAGCCCCAAGGGGATTATTTCTAATATCTATGCTATCCTGGCTGAGGTGGAGCCCAACACAGAATTGACATATATGAAAAAGTGGGCCCGGGACCTGGGGTTTACTATTACGCCCTCATAATGGGAGAAACTGTGACTTGATATTCCCATACTGATTAAAAGTGTTAAAAATTGATGTCAGAGATAATGATACATGGGAACGTGACCCCAGTCCAAATGAAACAAATGTATAGCTCTGTGGAGGGTGTGTGTTGGAGAGGATGTGGTCAAGAGGGGAACACGTTGCATGTTTGGTGGTCATGCCCGAAATTATTGATCTTTTGGGGAGGAGATTCTTAGCCAATACCTTGGGATGATAAGTTATCCACTGAGATAGAATCTGGCAGTGGTCACCCTTGGTATATGCCCTCAGGAACTGGGCCATATGCCAAAATGGAACTGGAGACACATAAGGAGCATGCTCCTGGCTGCAAAACAATTTTTGGCATTGAAGTGGAAGTCCTAGACATCCCAAAGATGAAGAAGTGGGTGGGAAGGCTCTGGACTTTGCTAGCCATGGAGAAGCTGGAATGGGCTCTAGCTAAAATGGACCACAAATTTGACAGCCCATAGAAACCACTAGTGGAATATTTGTCGGCCAAGGGGTTAGCTTACGGATGTCCCAGATCTCTGAGATCCCTACGAATTACCACCTGAAGCGTAGATTATGCATGTTTTCACTCACCTATTAAGATGCGTACGAAGGCTATGGGCCTAATTACAACGTCGGTCGGAAAACCTCAGATCGACATTGGAGGTTTAAACTCAGACCGCCATATTACAATGACGGCGGTCGGAGTTTAAACCGGCTGGGGAATCCGACTTGCTTCCAAAAGGCTGAAGGAGCCCGTCGGCCAGTCGGAAAGGCCTCATAATCTTAAAGGACGGTGTTTCCTCCGTCGGGATTATGATGACACTTTCCGACAGCAGTTCCATGTCAGCCTTTCCGACATAGAACTGCTATCAGGAAGTGTCTTTTGGGGCGCCTAGCAGGGCCCACTGGCCCTCCGCATGTGTCCCTGGCCCCCCTTCACATCCCTGCACGGTGTGGTAGGCACCATGAGGTGCCTGCCACACGGTGCAGGGATGCGTAAAAACTTACATTTTGTGCTGCGGGCGGTTTCGACCCGCTGCACAAGCTCCCATTGAAAAATGGAAGTTTGCGACTGCATTATGTGTGATAGAATCCTAATTGCGGTGTCGGAACCGCTGACCTGAGGTCGGTCTGTTCCCCATCCGCAGCGATGTTGGTCAGAGGCAACTCCGATCAACACCGTAATCAGGGCCTATGTGTAGTAACTCTAACGAAAAGTATGCTTAATTAGCTCGTATGTTTGATTGTTCAATCTGGGGAGGAGGGTTCTTCTTTCTTCTTCAAATTACTTGTATTTTAATTTGTTTAGGGATGCTGAGGTTCTTTAACTGTGAGTGTGGAAGAGCTATTAACCTTGCTCGTAAGTTCGAAGCTTAAAAACCAATAAAACGTTGGGAAAAAATATAGATAAATAAAAATAAATATTATTTTATGATAAAATATTTTAATTGCTCCTTTAATTTAAAAACTAATGTAATTACGTTTTTTAAATAATTACATTAAATTAAATTTAAATTAACTAGATATTTAATTTAAAAGTGAGTTACTAGTGCTGAAACGTTTTTTATTTTGCTCTAAGTTTAAAATAAATATTAAAAATGTATTTACATTAACATTTATCATAAAAATCTTTGTATTTTTTTTTTTTTTACTTTTTAAAATTTCTGCATGCTTTGCCATAGGGAGATCTTTGCCCTGGTGGCAGAGAACTCTACCTACTAGTAGTAATTTTACTCTATGAACTCAATTTTGAATAAATATTTAATTTAAGTATTAAATGTTTGTGTTTTACTTATTTTATATTAAAAATTATAAAATGTTATGCATAGAAATAATTTTAACTAATGCAATTTTTTTTTTAAGTTACATTATTTTTAAATAAAAAGGGTAATGCAAATATTTTATTTATATATAATTATTATTAACATTAAATTAAACCGATATATAAAGTGGAAATAAATTAATTTGTTTTACCATCCTTTGAGATGGGACAATACCTGCAGTATGCCAAAATTGCAGGTACTGCTAGGGAGATTTGGACTTAGTTTATGGAACCACCTCCTCGGATCTAGACTCTTCAGATGATTTTTAGTATGGTTATAGGCAGGCACTCAGTGTCTAGGTTGTATGAAGCCCTCGAGGCAGATAGAGTTAAGAAGGATCTGACTACTAGTTCCGCGTGGGGCAGTGACTTTGGTGAACAACTCATGGGTGGCGATTGTAAGATGACCTGTGCCTTGATAAAGGGGGTCTGCAGTAATGAAAGATTTAAACAAATTCATTTTAATTTTGTGCATCGTACCTACCCTACTACAATGAAGTTGAATAAAGTTTATTTGGGTCGATCAGCGGAGGGCCCGCAAAGCGGGCTTGGAGGGAGGCTGACTCTTATGGACCTTGCATAGTACAGTGACAAGATTTCAGCCTATGGGCTGGAGGTGGTAACTCGATTACGAGTCTTGTATGCCCCTTTTCCAGAGTTATAAAAGAGGTATATCCTTACAGTTTCTGTCTATTCCTGTAAAGTCATTTGTTTGAACATCAGGCTCTGTTTTTTGTAAAGTTGTGTGGAAAATTTATTGTGAAGAACTAGGAGTCTAATTTCTAGAGTGAGATGTGCATACTATTGGTTTATGCACAGACTGGATTGAGCCACAACTGTAAGACTTAAAATGGTGATTACCAACTGTATGGATTGATGAATGGTACTGTAAGACTGGGCTGAATGTTAACAGCAGTGAATGCTTTCTGTAGGGTTGCCCAATTTGTCCTGTTCATTTATAAAGATAGCTAAGGGGGATTTCATGTACTAGCACTCTGTTATACGCAATCAGAGCAACACAGATGAAGGGTACGAATGTGATTGTGCAAACATGACCAACCCCCGGCTTTGCACTCGATGCCTGAGGAGCAGGAATGTGAAAGGAAAGCTCTGCTTTGTAATGAGCGCTTGTCAACTTTAGCTACTGTGCCTTGCCACTGTGTTGCAGAAGTGAGCAAAATACTAAGGTTAATTTCGATACTAACAAATTAGTTTTTTCCTGCCTGCGGAGCAGAATCATAGTTGCTTTTAAGACTATATGGCCAGATGTACGACCATTTTTAGCGGTCGCAAACGGGATATCGGCCCATTTGTGACCGGTTGTCGCATGTACCAAGCCTGTTTTGCGAGTCGGTAACCTGTTACTGACTTTCAAAATAGGTTATGTGAGTCTCTATTAGAAAGAGGCGTGCCAAGGGCATCCCTTCCTAAATAGCGAGTCACAGGGGGATGTAAGATTGTTTTGCGACCGCAAATGCGATCGCAAAATAATCGCAATTACCACCAATTTCAAATTGGTGGTAAGCCAGTCGCAAACGGGCAGGGGTCCCCAGGGGACCCCTTCCCCTTTGTGATTGGCAGCGAAAATGTTTTTGAAGAGCAGGCAGTGGTCACAGACCACTGTATACTCTTAAAAAATGAAACTGAAACATTTCATTCTTCGTTTTTAAATGCATCCCGTTTTCCTCACGGAAAACGGGATGCATTTAAAAAAAAAAAAAAAAATGTTTTATTGAAAAAGCAGTCACAGACAGGGTGGTCTGCTGACCTCAGCAGGCCACCATCCCTGTGAGTGCCAGCCATTTCCAATGGGTGGCAAAACGCGACCTGCCTCATGAATATTAATGAGGCAGGTCTTTTGCTACCCATTTGGGAACGCAAACAGTGTCTCAGACACTGTTGTACATCAAATTGCGAGTTGCAAAAAATGCAAATTCCAAGTCAAAAATACTGAGGGTCATACATCTGGCCCATGATGAAGTGGCGGGCAATTTATTTGCCTTAATGATGGGTCATTGAGGTAAAATATTTTTTTTTATTCTGTGAAAATAAATGCAAAACTATCAGAAAAGGACTGAACTGCCAGAATTTTGTGCATGCTTACTGCAGATTGAAAACACCTAGGAATTCGGCCACCCCTACTCGCATCCTCCAAGTCCTGCTGATACCATCTGTAGTGCACATCGTGGTGGGATGATCCGCCCCCACAGTCTCCAGTGTGCAACAGGTAGTATTTTTTCTGGACGCCCCTGTACGCATTTTTTAAACCACACCTTTCCCCTTGTGTAAAGGGGAAAGGTGTAGTATGTGTCACGCTCGCAGCCGCACTTCACAACATGAGAACACAAATTTTCTGTCATATAGGACAGGAAGCAAAACTACGTTTTGCAATGCACACACCCTGCACTTGGAGGGAACCTAGAAAGGGACGAATAACACTTTGCCCTAGGGGTGCACATAGTATCCTCATTTAACAATGCACAAATTAATGATTTTGTCCCTTTTTACAAACCTGAACAAAGTATTCTCATGTTAGTAAGTTCTACTGTCAGCATGATTACTTGCTAGTTTCAAAGAGCTCATTAACGTTACACAATTTACATCAAAAGTCCATCCTTATATGCGCTCCTTCTTTTAAATACTGGAGAATCTGGTCTGTAATGATATCCACTTTAATGAGTTCTGGAGTGATGGTGTTCTGTATGACTGTAAGACCTGTCATCCTTAGGGCGGTCTTCCCCCAAACATTTTGCTTCTGACCTCCACGTTTTGCTCTAGCGTTTTGTTGGCCTTAGGACTTTGAGCAATTTACCTCTGCTAGTCAGTGCTAAAGTGCATGTGCTTCTTACCTAAACATGTGTGTAATTGGTGTATACATGATTGAAATATTTAGGTTACCTGTAAGTCCCTTGTAAAGCGGTATACCATATACCCAGGGCCTGTAATCCGAATGCTACTAGTGTGCCTGCAGCACGGATTGTGCCACCCACACCAGTAGCCTTTCAAACATGTCTCAGCCCTGCCACTGCAGTGCCTGTGTGAGCAGTTTACTGCCACTTCGACTTGGCATTTAAAACTACTTGCCACGCCGTAAACGCCCCTTTTATTACATATAAGTCACCCTTAAGGTAAGCACTAGGTAGCCTGAAGGGCTGGGTGCCACGTAAATAAAAGGTAGGACATGTACTCTTATGTTTTGCATGTCCTGGTGTCGTGTAGTTCCTATAAATTTAAATAGGATCTGCGCGTTTAGACAACATAAACTAAGGTATTGGTGTCCAGACTGATTCCAGACACCCCCAAAGGATATGTTAGTCTGTTAGTCCAGCTAGCTCACAGTGCCACTATGAGCCCCTCTTACCAAGGAGTGAATAGCTTCTGGCAACTATCTAACATGACAACCCTGACCCCTCAGGGATTGTGGAAACAGTACAGTACTTTTCGGTCAGTCACTCGTGCTTACTTTGTCTCAGAGAGATACACAGAATAAACGGTGGGGACGTTTTCAATAAGCATTTATTGAACTAGCGACATTCTAGTATAAAATACGTGTGCTGCAACAACCATGAGAAAGAAACAAATATATACGATTATAAGCACCAACAGAGTAACTAAAAGGTAGAATTCTACCATGGTGCTAAAACAATGAATATATGCAGGCATATAGATACATGGCAGTAATCATGAGTACTCCTACGATGCAAACCCTAACTAGATGTACCAAAGTGTACCTAGCATGTATGTAGGTGTATAGCCAAGAATCCCCTTAGGATAGAGCCAACCCCATTACCTGATGTGGGAGAGCAAAGGACCCTGTCTTGGTCTCGAGATGGACACCCCGCAAGGGATGTCCGACCACTGTGTGCTGAAGTGTCTGCGTGCAGGGACCTCAGCGGCTCACGTCAGCGTGTCAGCATGGAAGTCTTTCCTCCTCTAGCTTCTCAGCCAAGATGTAGTGCTTATATATCCAAAAGGTACCCTCAGGAGTTCTACCTAGAAGTGTACTACGGGCATGTCGGGCAAGGATGACAATAGAGGTGACCCTCATACAGAGTTATTATGCAGAAGATGGTAATCCTGCTGTGATACTGAGATTCCTCATTCATAATAAATGAGGCTAGTTTTCGGAGAAAACCACACGACATTTATGTAGCACCTAAATAGGTAAAAGGTCAGTGCCAGACCCGTTATGTAGAACAATGGTAGGACAGATGTAGGTAAAGGGTCGTGTAACTACCAAGGCCTATATTGGGGTACATTGGGGTCCATAACACTGGTATTGACAAACAGCCTACTTCTTTTTTCACTACTGTGAGGTTGTCACGAGGTGTCTGACCCTCTTCAGAAGATTAATGATATCATTGTGGAGGAGGATCATTTCCCCCTTCATGTCGTACCTTTCTTTTATTTTCAGCCGTATCACCAACTCATGGCTTCCCTTCCGGATGCCGATTCCCGGCACGGTCCCTTTCAAAGTCGGGACTTCCTGGAGAATAACCCCTCCCACCAGGATTACGTCACAGAAGCTGTTGGACCAACCACGTACATCGCATCATCAGGCGCCCGGCATAAACCCCAGAACAACGCAGGAGTCAACGCTCGGGGATAACAAGGACAAGAAGCAGAGAGAACAGAAGCAGGAAGACCGCCTCATTGAGAGAACCTGCAGAGCGGAGGAAAGAGCAGGCTCCACGGCGGCTGAAAAGGAGGCGCAAGAACCTTCATTCTCCGAGCCAAGACCTGAGACGACGCAACGCCCCGCCACAGTCGGAGGAGAAGCCGGACAGAACGAGGAGAACCAACAACCCCGCGTACACCCTAGCCACGTTCCAGGAGGAGCGTGGCTCTTCCAGGTATGGGACTGCTTGAGGGGCCTGATAGGGAGAAGGGAGGCTAAAGCAGACAAAACATAACTAGGGGAATGGAAAAGAAGGCTGGCAGTCACTCTCCTGCACGAGCCCCTTGGTGAAGGGTACGGCCTGAGCTGCACTTATCCCGTCACAACCCCTCCCCTCTAGTATAATTCACGAAGAGAAAAGAATACTCAACAGGGTCTTTATTCTCTTTGAGGCACACCAGCTGTCTGGGACGTCAGAAAGAAAGACAACGCTACTCGAACCTGAAAGAAAAGAAAAAGAGAAAAAAGAACATTATTAAAGCCCTTCCATGATTTTTCACTATGAAATAAAATACAGGTCAATATTAATCAAGCCGTCAGCATTTATTATTCCCACTAATTCCTTACAGAGGTCTACTCCTCTCATAGGTTAACATTGGGAATTCCTAAGATACACTTTTAAGCTATAATTCCTGATTAGAGAAGAGTAACTTTTTTATGTTTCATATGTTTGGAATGGTAATGATAAATCCTCCTTACTGGTGAAGTTGGATTTAACATTTCTGTTTTAGGAATGCCACTTTTAGAAAGTAGACATTTCTCTGCACTTACTGCTCTGTGTGCCTGCCAATCTGTCACCAATACCAATACTTTGTGCATTCCCTCTAGGTGTGTCTGAGTACCCATCTACATACAGCTGCATTCTGATGGCCTTGCCTGGGCAGGATGGAAGGAAGGGGCTAACACTTCACTTTAATAGGTAGTGTCCTGTCCCCACACAAGGGGCTTATTTACCCCTGTCCCCACACAGATAGCCTGGCAGACAGGGCTGGACTGAAAGGGGAACCTGTGCACTTCGGAGAGTTGCTTTGAGGTCACCCCCCACATCAAAGGCACTTTTGGGTATAAGTACTGGGTCTCTGACCCCATCAAATCAGACACTACTGGACTTGTAACTAAGCTCTGCCAGAAGAACTGCTGTGCTGCCTAAAGGACTCCACTGGACTGCTTTTCTGGAAGGACTACTTTTCTGCTTGTTGCCCTGCTGCCTGCTGCTCTCTGACCCTGTTGAAGGAGAGCTGGACTCTGCCTTCTTTCCAAGTGATCTCCAAGGGCCTGTTAGCTTGCCTTCTGTTTAAGAAGTATCATGGACATAAAAAACTTTGTCCTCGGCTGCTGGACTCTGTCATTTGTGAACCTGGCAACCCAGTTCCACCCCGGTCAGCGCTTTGCTCTCCGACCCGCAGACTGACTCATCAACGGTCAACGCTTAGCTCCTGACCTGCAATCAAGGATCGATGCCTTTTCCCCCTGATCGGTACTTTGTTTTTGTCAACAGTCATACTGCCATCGACACGGCCATGGGGACCGTTTTGATATCACAGCTGCATTCCTTATTTGGTGCGTTGCCTTTGCTGTAGCCGCTCATCTGCAGGGAGCTAAACCAATGCTGTGCTCCCCCATCAGCGGCTCGCCTGCAACCCTGAGGTGAAGGAGTCCGACCGAGGAAGATCGCTGTTGTGTGCGCCCTTTAACTCCGACCACCAAGTCTGTTTATTCCAGCATGACCGTGTCACTGTGACTGTTTTTACTGTGTGTTCTGTTTGGTGTGCACAGGGCCCGTGAGGTCCCTGACGCCGACCTGCGCTGTCGCGGGCGGATGAAATTGCTTGATTGTACTGGTCTCAAGGGACCTGTGAGAAATTTATGTCTCAGTGCCTTCTCGAGGCACTATTTTGGCCACGATACTGTGAGAAAACCAAATAATAACACTGCCTACATTAATTAATGTTGCTTTTCCCCAGTCTAATCCTACCTGATGATCGTGAGTGCGTCGTAAGTACAGTGTTTACCTTGATACTATAAAGGGGCATATCTTGTGAACCGCTGATTGGATTTTTGTCGTTCTGGTCTTGTTTTATTTGTTTTATTCAGTAAAGAGTATACTATTTTTCTATACAGGAGTGTAGGATTTTGTGGTGTTTTCACTCTGTTGCTGTATCTAAGTGTGCACAAATACTTTACACATTGCCTCTTTAGGTAAGCCTGACTGCTCTGTGCCAAGCTACCAGAGGGAGAGCACAGGTTATCTTCTAGTATGTATCTAGGTTATCCTGACTAGGATTGTGGTTCCTGCTTGCCCAGCGTGCATAATCTGACAACCAGAAACCCAATTTCTAACAATAACACATGATGATATAAGATCCATTGATGAAAAGGAGCTGCATATAAACCTTAATCTCACTGGTACAAATTGAGGTCCAAAGAATGAGGACTATTGGTAAAGTGTTGCCCTTTTGTCCCAGTCACAGAGATATGAATGGTACAGTTCAGACCATTCACTTACAATATGTGTTTATTTAAATGTACTAAAATTGTCAGACAATAGTAGTCTCGCTGGTGAAAATATGATGGTTGCAGTTCCTACATTTTGCCTAGCAAACTAAACAGAACGATTTATTTTTTCTGTCGGAGAACCTTCAATCCTCATTTATAATACAAATATCAGCCTTTTAATGTACTATGGGATCTAAATGAAAGTCCGTGACATAGCGGCCAAGCAGCCACATGTCTTACGTGACTGACACTTTAAAACCATTCTGTCTTTTAAACTAAAACTATTTTGTGATCTAACTCTATCTTTAGCTCACCATTACTGCACTACCTTCTTGTTTCCAGCTCAACATCCTTTGCATTTCACTTCCAGGATCTGTATTATTAAGAATAGGAGATGGGGGTCTCACACTGTCAGTTTATCTGGGGCTAAACTGATCTAACCTCTTTAATAAGCCGGGCATATTACTTTTATATCTGAATATAATTAACTTAATTTCCATATGGGGTCCTTTCTGAAACAGACAGTGCTTTCACGATGTCAATACCAAAACTACTCTCCTGACACTTCAACGTGCAAGATAGGCAAATACACCATGTACTCAGTGCATGGATAATAAGAAAGCAAGCATCGTCCACTCTTCTAAAGGGGCATTAGAATATTTATTTATTAACTTTAAAAAAGGGAACTAAAAAAATTATGATTTACTTTGTAAAACAACTATCGATTCATGCTGTAATTAATTCTATTCGAGTTTAGGCAAAGGTAAATATTTCCTTCTGAATTCTACCTCACTAATGCATGGTGAGAATTACTCATTCAGGATTCACTAATTGTATTCCCCTGTGGGTTTTAGTGAATACGTTTATGAACTTATAGTATTATTCCTGTAAACAGGGTTCTTTTCATCCATTTCAATACCTCCCCAACGTCATTTCTATGATAGAATTTGCAAATTATAATCTCTTGATTGCTCGGTGCCCCCTCCAGGTGCTGTGCCTTTTTTTAAATAACACTTTTTTATTAATTTAGTTGAAAGAGAAAAACAAGAAGCATTATGGTTAGTCAAATGAAAATGGATTGATAAGTCATATGCGTAGTACCATTGTTCCTCATTCGAACCCCAGTCTTTGGAGGGTAATTCAACCACATGCCCTATAATTGTATATACTTTTGCAGAGTAAACATCCCAGTGACTTGTAGCCCATACTACTTATCCTTTCCTGTATTGAGGGAGCTTTATCAGATCAGCAGTGGAGGGCGAAATCGCATTGCGCAATCAGGATTCCCATTGCCACCAGAAGAAGTATGGTGGCTCCCGGGCCTTCCCATTCATCCATCAAGCCCAGAAGAACCAGGTTGGGATCAATTATAACCATTCTGCCCACAACCTCAGTGAGAGCTGAATATACATGCGCCCATTATCGCTGTATGACCGGTATGCACACATCATATTGTAATAGGTATCAGGCTCAGCTCTACACCTGAGGCAGGAGAGGTCAATACCCTTCTTCCTATTACTTAGTCTGGTTGGGCTGTAATACACTCTGTGCAAGTACTTTAGCTGTATGAGTCTCAGTCTCATTGATATCGCAAGAACTCAGGTGGCCATTTCAGAATCAACCCAGTCTGCGTTGTCCAACGGGACAACAACTTGTGGCCATTTGTTGCGTAATGCCACAAAGGGATCAGGAGTGTTAACTGTCACGGTCACCAGGTTATCCTCAGGATCGGCTCGAAGCAAAAAGGGTCCCCCTCTCGACAGCCCCAAGTCCGGATAGAATAAATCCCCTCGGACTAGTGGGATGGTCAAGCGAGGGAAGGAAAGGGTAGGAACAGCGGGGAGGGAGACCTGAGAACAGATAAAGAGAGAGAACAGCTATTACTATACTGGATACTCTATATACTCGACCCACGGTGTTCCAGTAAACCCTACAAAAAGAGAACTCGCTTTACCTGTAAAGAAAACAAGGAGTGCCTTCTGCCGGGCGAGATGTGAGGGTGAGTACATGGCGACAGCACATTCTTAGTCTAATAAAGGAACAGGGTTAATCAACAACAGGTCATACATTGAATGGAGATATGCACCCTCTGTTGTACTGAAGACTTTCTAGAAGGAAAGGCCAATACCTTTGCATAGAATGTGCTTGGCCCCCACCGGACTATTTCAGTTCAGTACTGGACACCCCCAACAGATCTCCCCTAAAGAACGAAGACACAACACAAAAGCCAAGGTTAACGGCACACATGCATGAGTGTGGCGTTTCTGGTATAGCAATCCTAAATTCCAAGAGGTAGCCAGTATCTCCCTTCCACTCACATTGAAGAAGAGAATTCTCAAGGAGCAGGAAGTCCTCCGCATAAACCAGTGAGAGGAGGGACTTCCAGTATCACCATAATATGAAGGAGTAACAAAAAATAAGGTATAAAGCGCTCCTACTTTTGCATCAAAGTAAGAGCGTAGTGAATGTCTGAATTCTGGTGGCACACAAACAGAGTTGCTATATTTCCTCCCGCATGAGACCGTAGGGAATCACGTGTCTCTCCAACGGGAGGAACCATGGAAATGCGCTGCGAACAGCTTCCCTAGCAATAAACAACAGAACACTGTTAGATCAGTTGGTGCGTGTTTGCACCCTTACCCGACCGTACTTCTGGACACTCGGGGATCCTCAGGATAATCGGCGTCTTCGTGAAGGCGCTTTCTCCTTTTTACCGGAACTGCTGACGGCACGTCTCACAGCGTGCAGCGTCAGCGTGTGCGTGCATTTACTGGCGGATGACGGGAGTGGTAGTCTTTATCCCGTTCTTCGCCTTTTCCGTAGTCAGTGCACTCACGCTCTGTGTGCCCTGACAGTTAACTACCAGTGTGGGATATAATCTAGAAATAGACTCCACTCTACAGCTGATAATGTAATTTAAGCCTCAGTGGGATTTTATTCTGGGTGACTATATATGTTCTCCTGTTGGGCCTCTAATGCAAGCCGCAGCTAGAGGTATCTATTGAATTATGAGTAGTGCATATTAAATGTCTGTACCAGGTTGGAAAAGAGTCGGATACGGCCTCCCTTCCATATATTTTCAAGCTTGGAGATAATTATAAGGTCCCAGGGTCGGAAACCTGACAATTTTACTACATGCTTAATCCAGGTGCCACCCAACAAAGGCGTTTTGGCTGTCAAACTTTCTCCCAATTATCCATCCGAGTGCCTGTTGCCAGCAGACTAGTGTTGTCTTAATGGCAGAGGGGAGGTCTGGGTGTGTATGTTAACCATAAACTAATTAAGGTTGGCCGTTTTGTCTAAATATTCCAGCTCTCAGGCAACAGTATAGTCCTCCAGATCCGAGAATAGCCAGTCATTTATAGGTGATCCAGCAGATTTAAACATGCATTTCTGGGCCCATTGGATATTGAGGATGTACCTCCTTTAGTCACGCTTCCTTACTTTCTGGCTTGCTCCTCCAATCGATCTTTCTTCATTGCACCGAGGGGAAAGAGAATTAGTATTTCCTGACCAATCAATTAAACCAACTAGCTACACAATGAGGACCAGGAATCGTTAACCAGTTTCTTGAGAGTTTATTACAAGTTAACAATGAGATTCAAGTAAATCACTCTCAGGACTATGCTATACAGATACAACGCAGCAACAGGTAAACTAGTCTTCGTAAGAAATTGAGGCGAACTAAGATTACACAAACTAACATCGTTGCCACAATACAAAACAATAGCATAAGCGTCTGATACTCAGAACTAAATCAGTAAAAGTTTTTCTTATGTATTAGTAATCTAAATAGTCCAATCACAAATAAAGCACGAGTCCATTCAGGATTTAGAATGTAGAAAATCTGCAGAAACCAGTAGGATTAAGGTACAAAAGTACAAGTAATACCAGCAGAATCATATCGAAAGCTCCGTCCAGAGTCTTCAAGACGTCCAAGGGAAAACACGGATCCAAACCCACATTTGGGATATGGGTCTGGACTAAGGGGAAATGTCTCTAAAAGTCCATTTAAAGAGTAATGGGATTTGGGGTAATCGTTTGGGTCGGAGTTTAAGGACGTTTCTGCATGTGTTGCAGAAATGGATTCAGCACAGAAGTTCAGCAAAGAAGTCTGATCTTCTGCCCTCAGTGGTCTGAGAGATCTGCGTGTGTCATCCAGGGCAAATGATAAATTATAGTCCATAAATTCCTTCGGTAACTCCCATAAGGTACGTCTTCGGCAACAATGGACTAAAGTTCCCATACTGGCTATGGGAACATCAGTTCGGTCCCACATCCATGACAGAAAACAGCAGTCTTTTGTTTAATCACGAGTTTCCTATGTACTCGTCATTCACCATCGGTCCCAGGCAAAGTGGCTAACATTGTTACAAGAGAGTATCATTTTTAACAGTAGCAAGTGTGAGAATACCTGCAAAGAAAGCAAGTCAGCAGAAAATACTTAGCACAGCTGGTTCCCAAGAGACAAAGATTCAGGCCCTTAAAGTGAAACCCTGCTAGCTTAAGACATTTAAATCAATAATGTACAAATTATATAGGTGTGCATATTCCAACATACATTGAGCATAAGGTTCTTTAGTACTTTTAGTGCATTTGGCATTATTTAATTAATACGCATTTAATAATCGTGTTGCACAATGCTAGGTATGCCTACATACTACATTTTTGAAAGTATATACATGTAACATTAATGCATACATTGATGAAACATTATCGTTCAACCAAATTCAACATCCTACACATATAAGGATCATTTCAAGCTAAGAAGGACATTTCTAGCAACCACACAGATGAATTAGCACACAATTATGGATCAGGTGTAAAGAGGGTGCTTTTTCAGAATAAACTCCATTCTGTCAGTATTTCATTATTCACTATATCACGTGTTATAGTAGTAAGCCCTTCAGTTATAACAAATCATACGTGCGTTATTTATTATTATTTAAAAAAAAAATTTTTTTATTCGTTTCTGGTTTCATAAAAACACAACCATTATTGCACGTGTAGCAACATTCAAGACATCTCGGCCCTTTTGTATACACACATGTATGATATGCATCACAGTATAACACACCCCTACACCTCTACCACCCACTGCGCTTAACCCCATCCCCTCCATGTATTTAGAATACAATAATTTCCTGTGTGAGGGGAGGGAGTCGCTTCTATTCTTCTCCACTTGTGGCCTGTGTGAACGTGTCCAGTAGGTCCAGCCCATAGTGTCGCTTCCAGCTGCCCCAAACCCTGCCAAACTTTCCGGGGCACCCTCTACTCCTATATGTGACCTTTTCTGCTGCCATGTATTGGTCCATTCCTCTCTTCCATTCGTGTAGTGTCGGTGGGGTTTGTACGGCCCAGTGTCTTGCTATATCCCTCTTCGCGACCACTAGGCCCAAGGCACTAAATAATAACTGTGGTCTTGGGATATCTACCTCGCTCTGGATCCCCAGAAGAATATATTTCGGGTCCAAGGGAAGGGAGACCTGCAGCACCTCGTTGAGTTCCTGGATAATCTCTTCCCAGTAGGCCTGTATGTTAGGGCAACCCCATATTGTGTGGTGGAAGTCCCCCAGTTCATGTCGGCATCGCAGACAGCTCGGATTGTCAACTGGCCCAATTCTGTGCAGTTTGGCCCTGTCATAATACACCCGATGAAGGATCTTATATTGAATAAGGTGCAGACGAGCCTTGATTGCCACCTACCTGGGGTGCAGAGGAGCGGCCTCCCAGTCAATATCTTCCATTGCTCCTACCTCACCCACCCACGTTTCCAGTAGCTTGCCAAGGTTATTGGACATGTTGTTGTTCAGCGTTTTGTATGTAAGTGACACTGCCTTAAGTGTGAGTGGCTCCTGCAGTAGCCGTCCCTTTACTGGCGCGTATTCCGGCAAGTCGCACCCAGTCAGGCCCTCCGCTAGCCATGTGTGTCATAGCTGGGCATACTTAAGGAATTGGGATGTATGGAGCGTAAAGTCAGCACAGAGGGCAGAGAAAGATCTATGGGTGCCCTTATCAGTGATGTCCCCAATGTTCGAGATCCCCAGTGTGTCCCACGATCCGAATCCCTTCAGTTTACTTAATTCCTTAAGCCAATTCCCTTCCCACAGTGGTGTCACCTTAGTAATCCTGTGTTACCATCCCAATGTTCTGGGCGCCCTCTCCCATGCCTCAAGAGTGGTTTGCATAGCCGGAAGCAATCTATGTCTCCCCTTGCCTCCGTAAAGCAAGTGGAGGAATGAGCGAGGCGTTAGCCTTTCTCGTTCCAGCCTGAATGTGGGGTGATCGCCTGCTACATGTATCCATTCATTGATGGAGGTTAGATGCTCTGCCCAATAATATGCTTCAACATCTGCCAATGCCAACCCTCCAATGTATGGATTACGCTGTAATGTATGCAACGCAATCTGCGGATGTCTTCCCAGCCACAACAACGAGCTCAGTTCAGCGTCTATCTCCAAAATATTGTGCATGGGAGGGGGTGATAGGTGTTCTGTAGTGCGTATAAAAACTGGGGCAAGGTGATAATTTTAAACATTGCCGTGCTGGCCTTTATCGTGAGTGGCAGGGACCTCCATCTCTCGGCATCATCTTTGAATTTATTCAGTATTCGTTGGAAATTGTGTTCACAGCACATTCCCTTATCTGTCGTGAGAAATATACCCAAATACGTAAAGCCGTCTACTACCACTCTCAGGTCTCTCGGCGGGGGTGGGGGGCCCACTCTCATATCCGTCCGGGGCTGTACTCCATCGACTTGTGCCAATTGACCTTATACCCTGAGTGCGTCCATAGGCAACAATCGTCTGGAAGAGGGTGGGGATCGTAGTGGCAAGTTCCATTATGAACAGGAGAATGTCATCTGCATACAGGGATATTTTCTCCTCAGACGTGTCCCCCTGAGTGACCCCGAAACCCAGTATCCCTGGGTGTTGTCTGACCTGACAGGCCAATGTCTCTATGGTCAGTACGAACAGCAGTGGGGACAGGGGGCATCCCTGTCTAGTCCCACGACAGATGGGAAAGTCCCAGGAAGATCTGCCATTCTCCCGCACTGTCACCCTTGGGGAGTTGTATAGTAGTGCCACCCACCTTCTGAACTTTGGTCCTAGTCTAAACTTGATCAGGGTGGAGTCCAGGAAGGGCCAGTGTACTGCATCGAACACTTTCTCTGCGTCCAGGGACAGAAATATGTGGGGAGTGCCTCGGTCTTTGGCAGCCATTAACCAGTTATGGGTTCTACGGAGATTCCATCGGGTCACCCGTCAGGGCATGAATCCCGATTGGTCGCAGAGGACCAGCGCTGCTATAACGCGCCGAAGTCTCATGGCCAGGATAGTTGCAAGGATCTTCACCTCCATATTCAGGAGGGATATCGGGCAATAGGACTCGCACCTGTCCCTTGGCTTACCCTCCCTATGTATCGTTACTAACGTGGCCAGGCGTGGATCCAACAGGAGAACACTATCTCTATAGGCGTCCTGGAAAAGGTTAAGCAAGTGAGGGCTCAGCGGAGCCATGCACCGTTTGTAAAACTCTGCCATTTGGGCCCGGAGTCTTACCCGGGTGCAATTTAGATATTGCCGCCTTCACCTCAATTAGTGACAAGTCATCGACCAGCTACTGCTTTTCAGTCTCGTCTAGCATAGGGGTCTGGATTTCAGTCAGGCAGTCATTGATCTCAGGGACATCACAGAGGGGTTTGGCTGCATAAAATCCCTTATAGCATGTAGCAAACGCTGTCGCTATCTGCTCGTAGGTGGAGGACGTCAAGCCCTGAGAATCTATTATGGACAGGACCCATCTACTTTCCGTTTCTTTTTTGCTCAGCCCGGGTAGTAGCTTCCCAGCTTTGTTGCTGACTTCGTATAGGCAGTGAAGAGTAGCTAAGTGCTGGTCCTTAGCGGCGTCCAGCGCCAGGTCCCTATATTCCTGTCGTAGAGTGCCTACCTGCCGGTAGAGTAATGGATCAGGTCTCGCAGTGGCCTGTTCCTCTACCATCAATATCTGGCGTTCCAGTTTCTCTAGACGTTCATTGCTATTTTTCTTTTCCTATGCCAGACGGCTTTGCGCCCTATCTCTCAGCACCGCTTTGTATGCCTCCCACAGTGTGACCCCTGACCCGACCATTCCCTCGTTTTCTTGGAATAAAACCTCAATGTCTGCCCTGATGCCTCTGATAATAGCCCCCTTCTGTAGGTCCCAGGCGTTGAGCCTCCATTGTGGCTGTTTTTCCGGGCTCTGCACCCCACCTGTACCCGTAGTGGTGAGTGGTCGGACAATCCCCTAGCGAGGTAGTCTGCCCTTCCGATCTGTCCCAGTTCCCCTGCCGGAATAAAAATATAGTCTAGTCTAGAATAGACCTTATGGGCCTCAGAGAAGTATGAATATTCGTTGGCCTGCTTGGCTTGCGGATCCTGTATCCTCCAGACATCCGTCAGACCCATTGTGTCTGCAAAGAGCGCAAATGGGGTAGGAGCGGCCAAATGTCCCAGGCCCCCAGTGCGGTTTTTGACCATGTCCATTACATCATTAAAATCACCTCCTACCACATGAAGTGAGGCTGGAGCCTCTAGAAGGTCTCCTGTCACCTTTGTCAGTGTGCGTGCCTGCAGTCTAGGTGGGGCATGGACACAAATCAGGGTCAGTTCACGTCAGCCCCATTTACCCGACACCCCAATGTATGTACCATAGGGATCCGCCCGTGTGTGATACCTCAAAGGGGGGGGGGGTGTCTTTTTTATCATGATCGCTACTCTGCGGGATCTGGAGGTGTAGCCTGCGTGAGCCAGTACCCTATATGCCCACCTCCCAAGAACCCACATCTGGTACTCTGTAGATGTGTCTCCTGGAGCATCACTACATCCGGGTGTAAACGTTTGATGTGTTGTGAGACCAGCCCTCTTTTAATCCTGTCATCGAGGCTTTTCACGATCCACATCAGGCACGTGAGGGCCTGGTTGTCTATGGGGGTCGGCAAGGGTGTGATGTCTGCCATAGGTGCGTTAGTGACATGTGTGTTGCTGACCTGAGATCTCCCTTCAGACTCCAAGGCAACCGGTGCTGTAAACCTGAACTTGCAAAACAACAATCCCGTACCCCTCCCATCCAAACCCCCATCCCACCCCACAGCTCAAAACTATTGAACTACCGTGTGTAAGAGGAAAAGGAGAGGTCTGTCGCCCACCCCCCAATTGCTAAATGTTATGCTATGAGCTCAAACTCTCACAACATGTAAACAAATAGGAAGCAACAGCTTAGACCCTCCAGGAGCCTGTCACCTTCGCAATCCCTCTGTATGTGAGTCCCCAGTGGCAGGCCAAGGGCGTCCGGGACACAGCTTGTATGGCCGTCGCTTCTGTGGCCAGAGCATTGGTAGCAGTTCATTCATGTGGTTGGGTTGAGCCTGTAACGTCCTCCTGTTGTGGTGGCTGGTCTGGTTCCATAGTGTGTTCCAGTGCTAGTATTTTGGTAACCAGTGGTAGGTGAGCTTCATCCCCAAAGGACACCCCCGGAATCTCAGAGTCCGTGTGGGAATCTCTCAGGCTAGAGTCACCGGTTGCTTTTGACTTCCTCGGGACGGGGGATCCCCCGGACTCCATGGCATCCCCTCTGTTCCGCCAAGATCCCCGCAGCGCATATGGGGTTTCCTCTAGCAACGCTTCTTTGGTGATGATCAGTCCTGCGCCTCCTTCGCGGTAATTCTTTGGGTTCAGTATCTAGTCTGCCAGGTGAACATGTCCCGGCATGTACCTCCCCGGGTAAGCACAGGACCAGTCTCTCCTCCACCCAGGCCCAAGTCTCCTTGGGTGATTGGAAGAAGTGTGCTCTGCCCATAAAGATGAGTTTGAGTTTTGCCGGGTAACAGGAGCATATATTGCATTTGGTGAGTCCTAAGTTTTGCTTTCACCGAGATGAAGGTTCACCTCTGGCGCTGTACCTCATGGCTGTAGTCCAGCAAGATCATAATTTTGGAGTTTTCATGCTCGCAGGGTCATGTCTCTGTCTAGAAAATTGAGGAATCTCGCTATCATGGGCCTAGGAGGTGCGCCCAGCGGAGGTCTTGCGTCCCAGCGCCCGATGTGCCCGTTCAATCACAAAGCAAGAGGAGAATTTGTCAGGTGAGATGATACTTTCCAGCCATGAATTCAAGAAACCCGGTATGTTCGTCTTTTCAACTCCCTCCGGAAAACCCACAAAGCGCAGATTATTTCTTCGCGCCCTGTTCTCTGCATCCTCGATGCGCCAAAGGACATCCCTGCTGGTTTCCTGCAGCTCTGAGACCCCGGTCCGGAGTTCTTTTATTGCCTCCTCGACTTCTGTGACGCAGGATTCCGCTACTGTGACCCTTTCAGAGACATTTCGCAGGTCCTGGGGAAGCAGCGTTACCTCAGAGAGAACTTCCCCGATCCTGTCTTCCAGTGCTGCCCTGGACGATTGTATCGCCTGCAGCAAAGTAGCTGTGTCTGGTAGTGAGGATTGTGCAGTCTCAGGAGGGGTGACCAGCTTGGTATATCGGTCCATTTTCCCCTGCCTGGGGTGTTTAGGATCTTTGTCCTTACCATCATTTTAGGCATGTAGGGGCCCCTACGAGGACCCTCCCCGTGCTCCAGATGTGCCCCTGTTGCTCCCCAAACACCACGCCTTGGTCGTTCCAGCGAGGCGCCCGCCACGCCTCTACGTTCCCAGTGCGCTGCTCTCACCTCTCACCTTGTATAGGATTCTTCCTCTTACGCTTCTATCCGTGAGACAGCAGGGAACCCAGTATCTCCTCCATGTGGAGAGGGGCAGGCCCAGCGGGCAGACGAGTCCAGTCGAAAGAGACCGTCTCCCACCTCAGACCACCATTTCTCCCTCACACCACAGTGAGGGCCCCAAGCCAGCCCAGCTGTATGTCCTCACCCGCGCTGAGGGCCCCCAAGTCCAGGGCGGGGCAGGGCCCACCAGGCACGGGTACACAGCCCGTCGGCCGGCCGCTCAAATTTCAAGTCTCCCCGGGCAGGGGCAACCATCACATCCGCTCACCTTCCCGGCCCCCCGGCAGGGGGGACGCAGCCTCCGCGTCGGTCACGAGGTGGATGACGGGGGCGTCAGTTGCAGCCGCCACGGCCTCCGTTGCCGATGGGTGCCCTCGGTCCAGCCATGGTCTCCGCCCCGGGGCCTCAAGGCAGGCCTCTCTCGGTCATCCAGCTCGCTTTCCTCTGGGTTCCTTCTTGCAGCACCACTTGCAGGCCGCAGCCATGCGGCCCCTCTCGCCTGCGCGGCCTGGTTCTTTGCTCATCCAGATCTCAAGCCGACGCCTCCCGCTCAGGACATCAGAGGGGTGGAGAGAAAGCAGCAGACCCTCTCCCCGGGAGTCAGTCGCCCACGCAATCTTTTTGGTGTCTCGCCGGCTCTTCTACCTTCTCTGTCGCGAGTTGGTCCGCTACTCCGTCAGCACTGCAGGACCAGACAGCATCTCCCGGCGACTCTTTCTTCGCCAGTTCCTGCCCTCCGACGGTTGGTCCGCACCCCGGAGGGGGGGACCTCGTTAAGCAGGATAAGCAGGATGTAAATATAATCTTCGAACTGCAGGATTTTAGGGTGGATTGAGTGGCTCAGGCCGGAGCTCTTGCAAGGCACATCTCACTCTGCCATGTTGTTGCTACACCCTGTTGCATTGTGCATTTCCTTTTCCCCGCTCTTTCCCTTTAATTTCCTGTATTCTTTCCACCCTGGCACCTGCCACACTGTTGTTAGAATTCCAATTAGAATTGGAATCTCTGGTGGTTCTCTGTAAGTGACTCTGCTCTGAGACCTGGACTGAGCAGTACTGTGCCTTCTCCATTAAATTCCTGTTTCCTATATTTTGGACTTGCTGTTTCTTTATATTCCGGAATTTTACACTGGCGACGAGGGTCAAGGTACCAGCTACTATCGTAGGCACAGGAGCGGTACGAACTACTTGAATCTTTTCTAGCAACTGCCAACTGGATCTGCACTATTCAACGACAACTGATTCTACGACAACCTGAATGTGGATAAATTAAATTTTAATCCACCACCGAAGTTTTGAGTTTCCCAAGTGTTTCGATGGATTTTTGACGGATTTACCACAAAACAACAGTTTCAAAACTCAACCGTTTCCCACGCGAGCAACTTACATCGGCACAACTTCTCCTGCTTCCATGGAAACCTGAAGCGTCTCGTTCTTCTTCTGCCACTGCACGACGCGAGGTATTCCACGACGTACTGCATCCTTTCTTCATCTCTGGTATCACTAACCAACGTCATTGCCGTAACGCAGCGTCCCTACGTCATTACGGCGCCGCCATCTTGGAAGTGTTTTTTCTTGCACTGTGAGGTGTTCCAGTCACTGTCTGGCGCATTTCCTCAACGATCTTCACATTCATCGATGCGCTAGATTGCGCATTTGTTCATCTTCGGATATACACTATATGTGTAAGATTTTGGAACTCTTCATATCGTCGATGCGCTCGATTGCGCATTTGTTCATATTGCTTAAGGTACTTTTATCAGTGATGTTTGGGGAAAACATTTTATTGTTATTTTTTTTTTTTTTCTTAAATTTGCACATCGCGCTGATGTGCACAGCAATTGTATAAACAATTAAAAAGGAATACATATGTGTTAAACTTTATGGATTTTATGAGAGAGAATCCCTAGGTTACTTACATTTTGCATTGTTATTAGCGCCATTCAAGAAGTGGTGCTCACATTCGTGCTCAACTAGACTGTTTTAATAGGGATTTTATACATAGCACCATGCAGTTTGAACCTCCAACCAAGTTTTTACAATCAAAAGGGGATCCCCCCATCCCTTGGACGAGGTGGAAGGAAGAATTTTTAACATACATGAAGGCCATTGATGGGGATAGGATGGGTAATGAAAGGAAGAAAAACATTCTCCTTCATTGTCTTGGTTCAGAGGGGCAAGCAGTTTTTAGGACACTTCCCATGGCTCAAGGTGATCTGGGAACGTTTGATGAAGCCCTTTTACGCATGGAGACCAGGTTTAAACCTACCTCCAGTATAGCACTAAACAGGTATAAATTTTACACTAGATCACAAAGAGATTCTGAGTCATTTGATGATTTCTTAACGGGCCTCAGAACACTGGTGATTTCTTGCAATTTTGGGGCCATAACTGATGAGATGATTAGAGACCAAATTATAGTGAATGTTAAGAGTAAAAAGACACAAGAGCAACTATGGGTATTAGGGAACCCCAATTTGCATGATACCATTGCCACAGCCAAGGCATTTGAGCAATCAGAGAAATGGATGAAAACTATCGAAGATGCAAATGGAAAGGGTGATAAATGTAGCAAAAGTTGTGAAGAAGTTTGTGCTATGAACAATACCACCAAGAATTCATCAATAGGGAAGTTTGTTACCAAAGGTGTGATATGTTACAGATGCGGTAGTAACAACCATGTTGCTTCTTTTAAATTTTGCCCAGCTATAGGTAAAGAATGTAACAAGTGTGGTAGGTTGGGACATTTCGCCAATTCATGTAGAGATGACAGGAAGAGAAATTTTGATAGAAATAGGAATTTTAAGAAGGTTAGTGAAGTCTCTTACGTAAGGTACAATCAACCTTGTGAAATTCCTTGTACTAGATGCAACCACTCATCTAACGACGATTCCCAACTTGAAAAAGGGATAGTTGTCTCCTTGGTGAATGTATGTATGGTTGATGGGGAGACGTTAAGTTCTCCCAAGTGCGTTGTTAAATTTTTGAACGAGGAACTTGAACTCATGGCAGATTCTGGTTCACCCTGGTCCATTGTGACAAAGAGTTATTTCAGTGAGAAATATGGGGGTAAAAAATCCATTGGGGATTTGTGTCCTCCAGATATTGTAGCTCAAGGCTTTGATGGTTCGGCTATTGATTTTATAGGATACATTGCCTCTGAGATTGAGTTCAAAGGAAGGTCAGCTTTTATCAAGTTATACGTTGCAAAAAAAGGTGTCAATGTTTTAGGTTGGAGAGACCAATGGAGATTGGGAATAATCCTCAATCCCCGTAACAAAGAACCTGTCATGGTAATCGAGGAAGATGTAGGGGTGAGTGATATTGTAAAGGAATTTCCCAACGTTTTTTCTGAAGATTTAGGAAAACTTAAAGGTTTCACACATGCCATCAAGCTCAAACAAGGGGCATCGCCTGTGAAACAAAAATTAAGAAATGTTCCCATCAATGTCAGAGGAGAGTTAGGTGATGCTTTGAAAGAAATGTTATCTGGTGGTGTGATTGAGGAAGTAGAGTCCTCGGAATGGGTTTCACCAGTTGTTCTAGCACGCAAACCTGATAAGTCTTTGAGATTATGCATTGACCTTAGAGCTCTTAATGCCAATATTCTTATTGATTGTCATCCGTTGCCCAACATCAATGAGGTAGTAAGCATGTTGGGAGGGGCCACCATCTTCTCCACTCTTGATCTGAGGTCCGCGTACCATCAGATAGAACTGGCGAAAGAGTCACGACATATGACAGCTTTTATCACGCCCCATGGTTTGTTTCAATTCAAGAGAATGCCTTTTGGACTGGCGTCAGCTGCTTCCGTGTTTCAGAGGTCCATGTGCCATCTCTTTAAGGACATGCAATCTTACGTAAAGTGTTTCCAAGATGACATTTTAATTTTTTCCCCAGACAAGAACTCTCACACGGAGCATCTCAGAAATGTTTGTAGTACTCTCAAGGAGTATGGTCTTACACTTAAGAGGAAAAAGTGTAAATTATACCAGGATTCTGTTGAGTATCTTGGTCACACGCTGTCCAAAGAAGGTGTTGTTCCGAAAAAATCTCTTATTGATGCTATTTTGAAAGCGCCTGCCCCTGACTGTAAGGACAAACTTCTTTCTTTTTCAGGACTCTGTGAATACTACAGTAAATTCATAATGAATTTTGCCACCAAAATGGAGCCTTTGAGAGAGCTATCAAGGAAAAATGCTGAGTTTGTTTGGGGAAAAAGGCAACAGGAGGCTTTTGAGAGCATAAAAGGAGAAATGTTAGCTGCTCCCACACTTAAACCATATTGCATGAATAAGTTGTGTGTCCTCACTGTTGATGCTAGCTTGTATGGTCTAGGTTGTGTTTTGTCTCAACGGGCGGGGAAGGAAGAGTGGAATGTTGCGTTTGCCTCCCGTACCCTTAATTTAACTGAGAGGCGTTATGCTGTTATAGAAAGAGAATTGTTGGCATGTGTCTGGGGTGTGGAGCATTTTCGAAATTACATTTGGGGTGCACGGTTTGTTTTAAGAACGGATCACAAACCTTTGGTGTCCATTCTGTCTCCTGGAGGAGGTCTTAATGCCACTGCCCGCATAGCTAGGCTTATGTCACGCTTACAGGAGTATAGTTTTGTAGTAGAGTATGTACCAGGGAAAATAAATGTAACTGCAGATTGTTTATCAAGACTTCCATGCAGTTCTGATGATAAATGTGAAGATGATGAAGTGGTTGCTGACATCACCGAAATCGTATCTGGTAAATTTAGTTTCATCTCAGAAGAAATGTGGAAAAGAGCCATGAGGGAAGATGATATCTTGTGTAAAGTTATTGATTACACCAGGATAGGGTGGCCTTCTAAAAGTGAGGTTCCTGCTGAAATCTTTCCGTTCTGGAAAGTTTCAGCAGAACTTGTAGTTGAAGGAGATTTGATATTCAGACAGGGGAAGTGTATTCCTCCTTCGTCTCTTCGCAGCCACATTTTGTCTGTGAGTCATGAGAGCCATTTGGGTATGTCCTCTATGAAAAGGTTGATCAGGTCGGTTTTCTGGTGGCCTGGTTTAGATAGGTTTGTGGACAAGGTTGTGAGGGAATGTTCAGAGTGTGTCAGCAGTGAAAAGATGTGTAAGTGTGACCCTGCTCCTCTCATTCCAGTCAAATGGCCAGATTATCCTTGGCAGAAATTAGGCTTGGATATAGCTGGTCCCTTCAATTTTTGCCACAAGATTGTAGGTTTGCTTTGGTGTTAATCGATTATCATTCAAAATGGCCCGAGGTCAAACTGGTACCCCATGCTACTACTGAAAGTGTCATTATATTTCTTAAGGAAGTTTTTGCCCGTGAAGGTTTTCCCGAGGTTCTTATTTCGGACAATGGTGTGCAGTTTAAGTCCCAGGTGATGTGTGATTTTCTTAAATTTTCCAATATTAGACATGTGACTACAGCATTATATGAACCTCAGGGAATTGGCCAGGTGGAGAGATATAATAGGGTTCTTAAGCAAGACATTTTGTGGGCACGGAATTTTGGTGTCCAGTGGAAGGATAAACTGAGAGAAAAGCTGTGGTTGTACCGCATAACTCCTCACACTACGACTGAAGTTTCACCTTTCCGTTTATTGAGAGGTAGGGATCCCATTTCCAAATTGTGTCCATGGTGGTTCAGAAAAGCTACGAATGGTTGTAACTCTAGCATCAATGTTGATGATGTAGCTCAAAGAGTGGAAGTTAAGCAACTCAAAAGTAAATGTCATTATGATGTCCATATGAAAGTCAAAGAACCTTCTTTTACTGTTGGAGAATGGGTCAGGATACGAAAGCCTGGGTTTGTACATAAAGGTGAAATGAAATTTGGTAGACCAATTAAGATTGTAAAAGTCAATCGTAATAGTGTTGTCACCCAAGATGGCAAAGTATGGAATGTCAGACGTGTTACCAAATGCATTGATGTTATTTCTTAGTTTCTCCTCAGGGGAGAAATGTGTTGCATTGTGCATTTCCTTTTCCCCGCTCTTTCCCTTTAATTTCCTGTATTCTTTCCACCCTGGCACCTGCCACACTGTTGTTAGAATTCCAATTAGAATTGGAATCTCTGGTGGTTCTCTGTAAGTGACTCTGCTCTGAGACCTGGACTGAGCAGTACTGTGCCTTCTCCATTAAATTCCTGTTTCCTATATTTTGGACTTGCTGTTTCTTTATATTCCGGAATTTTACACACCCCGCACATTATTGAAACAAATCTGTCACTTTTATTAATCAAGGGTGAGGTAATTGTTAAATGAATCATAACAATGTCTATTAATAAAAAACGGGTTCTATGTTAAAACATCAGATGCCTTTCTTTTGGCATTAGTAAAAATTCTGTGGGACAAGTAAAGATTTTGTAATAAAGATTCTCTGCATCCACAGTGTCATAAGAATCATAAAGACACATAGGACTCAAGTGCAAAGGGCACATTCATTTTATGTGTCAGATCTCGTCTTTCATCAGACTTCATAATGTGTAGATCATTTTTATCAAGTTTTCTTTAACGTGTAAAGAGTGGGCAAATTTGCGCTGCACCAATCCCCCTCTGATGTCAAAGCAAGCCATCACATCAGTCTCTTATCAGATTTTCAGACTACGGTTTGGTTGTCTTCATCATTTTTCTTCTGGAATCCTCCAGAGCCTTTCATGTCATCATAGTATTTTTACTCTGCCTATCCTCTAGTTCCACGTCTGTTCTCTTTCTTTTCACTTCCTTCCTCACTCGTGCATGTCTGCACACCTTTATAATTACAAACAACACCAATGCACAAAGAGCAATTATAACTAAAGGTCTCAGGATACTGCCAATAAATCTACTTCCTAGGTTTCCAAACCATCTGCTTACTGCAGAAAATCCTTTCCCTATCTTCCCAAGCACCTGTTGCTGTCAATCCTTTCAAATCTTTCTTCAAGTCAGTAATGTTGTTAATGTATTTCTTCAGGTCTTTACTTTTGTCTGGGATATAAGTACAACATTGTTGAACCTTTAACATTCGGCAGACTCTGCCCTCTTTTGCAAGAAGGACGTCTATTCTGCAAAACCATTGATCTGATGGCAACCATTTCCGTATTTACCACAAAGAATCCTCCAGCTGTACTTGTAGATAATTTATCTACTACTGTAGAAAGCTTTCTAATCTTGTGTGTTATCACTCCTACAGTTGGAATCAATGCACCAAATATATCACCTACTATTTCACTAGCACTAGCTCTCCTCTTTATTCTTCCATGTTTGTTTGTAATTGAGTCATCACTTTGGTCTACCGGATACATTTTTGAGAAAACTACCCCTAAGTAACATGTTTCATACCAAATTCAAATTCAAGTCAAGATTTATTCGACTATTTGTGAAATAATCATAAAAGCACATTAAAAATCAGTTAAAAATAACATGTTAAAAAGAAGTACATTAACCGGGAAAACTGGGTAAACAACAGCATATAAGGACTAATAGTTATACAATTTAAAACAGATGATCACATAGAGATGGCCTTTCTACAGGAAAAAACAGACTTTAAAAACGTGAAGACAGATAAAATTACAAGTTCTTCCCCAAGAGATTGCATGACCACAAATGCAGGACGACATTGTCGCAGACCAATTGATCTAAGCACCGGGAGTATCCATCTTTTCCTCTGCACTTGATAAAATTTACAGAAAAATAAAACATGCATAGTGGTCTGTGCTGATAACTCATCACATGGACATCGATTTAACTGTCTAGACCAGTCATTTCTGACTGGGAAGCTGAGTGATCTGTGAACGATGCCCAACCTAAAGCGAGTGAGCAAAAATCTTTCGTAATCAGAAGTAACCAGTTTTAAATAGGGCTGCATCTTGGGAGTAGTCAGGGTATGTTGGTGGGCAAGGACTGTCATTTTAGTAATCTCTTGATTAAATCTAAAGTTTTCAACAAAGTGGAGACAGCTATGTTTAAAAACTTTCCTATTTACATTGATCATGGTGGTAGGGTTATCAAAATATTCCTGATGGCCTAATTTACACAAAAATCTCTAACATATTTCAGCCATCCTATATTAAGGACCCCAGCTAACCCACAACAGTCGCTAATCGTTTGGCGATTTAAAGTAGTCTTCTTTGAAGTCCATATACGGTACCAGAGAAGAATTGGTTGGATGCAAATAACATCCGCTATATGTGGTAAACCAAGTTCCATGTGACAATCAAAAGTAGAAACACTCTCCGGGACGGCCAGCAAAAATCTGAGAAATCTATTTTCAGCCGTCTGGAGAGCAGTCACGTCAGCATAACCCCAAATGCCCACCCCATAGGTCGCAATAGCAACGCATTTGGCTTTATAAATTTGAAGTAATTCTGGGGGAGGGCGTTTACCCAATTTCCTGCTGAAATTAATCAGGGCTGCCAGGGCCTTTGAAAATAACAATTTCCTTAGCTGGACGGCCTGGGACCATTTGCCAGTAAGATCGAATAAGACCCCCAGATAGGAGAAGGTGTTGGAGCATTCATGTTTCATACCATCTCTTGGGTAACCTGTAAAAGGCATTTCACCCACAAACGTAATAGACTCTAGGGAACACAGGATCTCCTCCATCTAGGTATAAACCCCAATTTCCTCAAACTTCAAATGTGTTGTCACATTGACTCGTTCTGACTATATTTGTGTTGATTGTGGACTAATAGCGATTCATAATCTCCCTTTATGTTGTCAATCTAAAGCCAATGCAGCCACGTTTTCCTCTATTCTGTGTTCACTTTCTTCCTTTGCCCTAGGTAGAACTTTCCAGTGATTTGGGGCTTAAGCTAAAAGATCTCTTCTTCTGTATTCTACGGAATTAATGGATTTATTTTCTACACTTGTCAAGGAACTGGTTAAGTTATACTGGTGTGCATAGTTAGTGTCCAGAGTCATAATTGGTCTAAAGAAATGTCTAATTATTTCAGCATTTGTAGCATCTTGCTGTCTCTTCAAGTGCTTTAGCACAGGAACTTCAGAAAGACCTAGATCTTGATTTGAATAATAATACTGGAAATGGTCTTTCCCATAAAATAGACTTGTCAGTAAGCTACAAGAGATTCCATATGTCAATGAAATGTGATGGTAGACTATTCCCTCAGCAACTGCTGCAGATAATTGCATGCATACGTAGCAATTCCTAGCATCCATATTGTCTACATACTCATATAACAATTTTGTATACACATTGAATGAGTAATCTCCTTTAGAAGCATCTACATGTAAGTCTTTTTCATCTAATGCGGGTAAACTATTACTGGTAGGGTTTGGCTTTTGGGGTATGCGTGTGGACTTAAGCTCTTCGTCATGCATATGGTGTGGCAGACTTAATATTATAAGTAAAATAACTAGCACCACTGTAGCAACAGTAAATACTCCTGCACATACACGTTTGCATCTAAGGGATTTAGCAGCAGCCTCCATGAGTTCTCTAAGAGTGGGCCGTTAGCTTTAGAAGATTACAGCTCAATTGCTTTTTGCAGTTAGATTTCACTTGCATGGCAGCAAAGCTCAGTTCAGATGTCTTTTTCTCATTGCTAAAGTGTACTCAATAAATGCACAGTTCAAATACACTTATGATCACTTCCAGAACAAGTCGAGTTAGTCTTTCTAATAGCAATTCAATTTCAAATCTCAGTTCAGCCACAAAGTTCACTTCAAGGAGGTCGGGTGGATGCAAATTGTTATAGCAAAAGGTGTGAAACACTCTCTCCCAATCATTGGCTGCCAAGTAAGTCCATTCAGGTGAGAAGTTCCTTTGGCAGGGTACCCTGGCTCTTTTGTATTTTCTCACTTCTGGCCCTTTTTCTTTGCTGTCACTTTGGCCAGATTCGCCGGCACCCTTTGGGATGGTGCGGGGCACCTGCACTTCACTCAAACAGCGTCTTCCTCTCTCCTGTCTTCTGGGCCACCAGTCTCCAGGTACAACTCACATTACTAATGCACTAGGCCCATCACCGGGGTCTAGCCCTCACATAGCCAACTCTCTTGAACTTGACCCTTCTGTACCAACAACAGTTGACTCTCTCTGACCCCTCTCAGGCCAAACAAGGGCTGTCCCAGCAGCTTGCTGATCCCCAACAGCTTGACTAACCTACTCCCTCTGTCTCAGTGTAACCACTGGCACATCAGGAACAGGTGCTGTTATATCATCAGTGGACATGGGACTCTGCGAGTATGAGTGGCATTTATCCAATGCGGGAGACCTCCACACTTCACAGCAGTAGTGGTTACCAGAATCACTTGGTGTGGCCCACACCAACGAGGCTCCAAGCATGACTTGTGCATGTGCTTCTTCACCATAACCCAGACGCCGGAACTGAGGTCATGGCACTGTGCTTGATGAGGCAGGGCAGTGGACTCTCTGACCTGGCGAGACACACAACGCACCACATCAGCCAGTCCTTAACGGTAATCAAGAATCATGTCATCGATAATGTTCACAAGCGAATTCGTAGACACTGCTGGCTGTCTCATGACCCTTCCCATGATGATTTCATGGGGCGACAATCCTGTTCACCTGTCTGGAGTCCTTCCCAAGCTCATCAACACAAGAGGCACGCATCAGGTCGAAGCACACACTGTCACCAGTCTGGATTTCAAGATTCCATTAACCTGTTCCACAATTCCGGAAGCTTCCGGACGGTAACTGCAATGTAGTCTCTGCTCAACTTGCAATGCTACACGCAAAAGCTTCAGGACCTCATTATTAAAATGAGTTCCTTAGTCTGACTCTAGAGAAGTCGAGAAGCCGAATTGCGGGATAATCTCCCTCACTAAGAGTTTGCTACAGTGAGGCTGTCATTTCTCCTACTCGGGTAAGCTTCAACCCACCATGAAAAGATGCACATAATCACTAGGACGTATCTCAATCCATTACAAACAGGCATCTCAATGAATTCCATTTGCATTCTATTGAAGGGACCTCCTTATCTCCCTATGTGACTCATGGTGACTAGTGTTTACCATCCTGCATTCTGATGTTGACACACCACACATCTGTGACAAACAAACTTTCAGCCATCAATCTGAATCTAGGATTAAACCAGGTTTGCCTAAAAAGACGCACCATGGCATCTCTCCCTACATGTGCTAGACCATGATAATGTCTTGCCCTAGTGGTAACAAACTGTCTGCTAATACTGGTCTTCCATCCGTCGAGATCTAAACCTCATATTCATCTCTTTAGACACAACCTGCTCTGATCCAACCCTCCTGTTCTGCCAATGGCACTTCCTCCTGCAATTTCTTAACTTCCTCCCATGTATCAACAGCAGACAACAACAAACTGCAATCTATGACATCTGAATTTTCATTGATGTATTCCCTATTACAGGTGCATGAATTTAGAGCATAGTAGTGTGTAGTTTCGTCTGCATATTAGTTTCCTACTGTCACATAATCAGTACCAGATCTGTGGGCGGCACATTTTACCACCGCAATTTGAGCAGGCAATTGTAAAGACTGCAAAAAGTTCCTTACACTTTCTCCATTGTGGATAGATGACCCAGAGGAAGGCATGAACCGTCTTTGTGACCACAGTTGCCCAAAGTCATGTATGATGCCAAATCTGTACTATCAGTGACAATTGTCAGTCTCAGTTGATCTGAAACACAGCATGCTCTAGTAAGAGCAACCAGTTCTGCTACTTGTGCTAAAAAGACTCCTTGAAGCCAGGAGGCTTCGACCACACCTGCAGCAGTGCACACTGCATAGGCAGCTTTAGAATTTTCATCATGGTCACGCTAACAGGAGCCATCAACAAAAAGCACATGATCTGAGTCAGGTAGCGGCACATCTTGTATGTCAGGTCTTGGCTTTGTGCACAGCTCAGTAAAATCTAGGCAGTCATGCTCAGCTTCATCACTCACACAGTCGTTCTCTGGAAGGGGCAACAGTGTGACAGGATTTAGGATTGTATACCTCTTAAGGGTGACTTTCTCGACATCCAAGATGATTTGCTCATTCCTGGTCAACCGACTATTGGTCACATGCTGAGTTCGGGTACGGATTAGCAGTATTTCAACTGAGTGGGGTACAAATACTGTCAAAGGGTGGCCCATCGCAATGATCTTGCATTGCTCCAGGCTCACACGTGTGGAAGCAATGGCTTTTAAACAACAAGGCAATGCTGCAGGTATGGGGTCAAGTGCGGCAGAAAAAAAGGCCACGGGCCTGCAAGCATTGCCATGAATTTGAGTTAGTACTGAAAGAGCTCAGCCCTCTCTCTCACTGCAAAATAAGGCAAAGCACCTATTGTAATCAGGCATTTCCAGAGCTGGGGTATGGCAGAGGCATTCTTGCAGCTCTGTGAAAGCATGCAAGCAACAATAATCCCATAGTACCGGATCAGACACATCTTTGTGTCTGATCTCAATAGGTTTGGACATCAGGGAAAAGTTGGGAATCCACTGTTGACAGTAGCCTACCATTCCCAAAAACATTCTGACTTCCTTCTGTGTTGTTGGCAGATTCATTTTCAGAATCGCTTAGATTCTTTCTTGGGATACCTTCCTTGCTCCTTTCTCAATGTCATATCCTAGATACATGATCTCCTTACAGAACTGCAGTTTGGTCGGGGACACTTAAAGTCCATTCTCAGCTAAATGGTTCAGCAAAGCAATAGTGTCACGTTTGCAAGCCTCTTGGGTATTCAACGCCATAAGCAGGTCGTCGATATATTGGACTAAAACTGAGTGGTGAGGCATCATCAATGATTCTAAATTCTTCTTGAGCAACTGATTGAAAATTAAGGGGCTCTCTGTATACCCTTGTGGGACTCTGCACCATACCCAGTCCCAGACACCACTGCCGAAACGGAAAGCAAAGAGGAACCGACTATCCTTATGCAATGATATGGAAAAGAAGGCTTGACACAAATCAAAGACAGAGAACCATTCAGCCTCACATCAAATCTGAAATAATATCACTGCTGTATTCGGTACCACAGGACAACAAGGGACCACAACGGAGTTGACACTTCACAGGTCTTGAACAATGCGGTACTTGCCATTGGGTTTCTGCAAACCCATAATGGATGAGTTACATGGGCTCCCCTTAATCTCTTTCAAAATGCCTTGCTCAATCATCTTGTCACTCACCGGTGTAATCCCAGCCATAGTCATAGGAGTCAAATTGTATTGTGGGATTCTTGGAAATTCAGCATTCGGTTTCACAGTAGTGTGAACTTGTTCAACACCTTTGATAAGTCCAATATCTTTACCTGAGAAGTCCCTTACTTCAGGTAACACCGTTTCTCTCAACTCTGGTGGTAGATCATCTTTAGTTAACAAAGGGTACATAGTGATGTCTGATCTGTGTCTAGCGAGTTTGAAAACAATGTCCTCATCATGCATGTGAAATTCAATACCTCTTGGGGTGCAATAAATGGAACAATATAGCTTGCGTAACAGGTCTTGTCAAAGTGGATTTACAGGACTTGAATCATGCACAACAAATCAGTGATGATCCTCAAGAGACCCTATTTTGACAGGTACTGCTTCTGAAACAGGACTGGTCATTTGTTTATTGGCAACTCCTACAACTTGGATTCTTTCTCCCAAAATGGGTAGGTTAGGAACCTCTGCTGTTCTCACAGTAGAGCGGGTAGCACCAGTGTTGACAAGGAATGAGACAGGATTCCCATGTACCTTGACATCCACATATGGACCACCCTGGTCTACCTCTAAGGGTGCACCAAGCATGTAATCCTCCCCCCCTCTCAGTCTGAGTCTGAGTTGAAATCATCCGTCCGAAGCATAGAATATTGCTGGGACTTATTCTGATTTGTGAAGGGATTCGTATTCGCATTGGGAGCCTTATTCACATTGTATCTCTGACCATCCGTATTTGGTTGGGGCATGGGGCTTGGGGAACTTACATCGCTTGGACTTGTTAATTCTGAACTCTCTGCCTTTGTGCCTGTTGTGGCTGGACCATGTTGTTTCTCTGTGACTGCACAAACACACCACTCTGAACCAGATTTCCATTTAACACATTTCCTGTATTAAATCGACATTCGTGCTTCCAATGCCCCAACTTGCAACAGACATGACAAGGGTTAGTTTTCTTCAACGTCGGCACATCACACCTGTTCTCAGATCAATCGGAACACCACGTCCTCTACCCTGCTGCGGAAACCCTTGCTGTTGAAAACCATTAACACCTTGCATCATAGGGACCTGATGATATCTACCCTGTACTATACCGGTATTGTCAATAAACGGCTGAGTCTGACCTCCCTATGCTACTTTCATTTGGGCAATCATTAATTTCTCCTTTAACCTTTTGTGTTTCATTTCCAATTCACCCCTGCAATATTTTGCATATCGAGGGATCTCGTCAATAGACTTACTTTGCCAACAAATCAGATGCTGCTGAATCATGGAACTAACTTCAGGTCTCAACTCATGGACACATCTGTAAACAAAATGTCCCATTTCTTTAGCTGAGATATTCTCGGTTCCACTAAACTGCTTAAATGTCTGCAATAATCTCCCATAATAAGCATGAACCTATGCTTGGGTCTTCCAGTCAATTTTGACCCAATCAACTTCTTTAGGAGAAACCTTCGCTTTCAAATGGGTAATCACTTGATGATATTTCTTCATCACTAATGGGGACAGAGCATGTGATTCAGGATGTCTCATTGGCTCTGCATCCAGCCAGTCGATGGCAACTCTACGTTCAGTCCACAAGTCACTTGAAACCACAATTTCAAATAAGGTATAAAAGTCCTTCCACAAGACCTTAGAAATCTTCACAAAACGCTCAAACTGTCTATACTATTCCACTGAATTCTCTCTCAATTTTGGGAAATCATTTGTGAAGGATGTAAGGTCAGCCCTACTCCATGGTACATATACATACCCTCCAGCAGGCACTTCTTTCATGGGAAGTATATGTACATTTTCGTCATCCTCCTCTGTTCCAGACGGAGGGATTTGTATCCTACCTTTCTTTGTCTCCTTTTTCTTTGTTCATCTACCTTGCCACTTATCCAGTTCACTCCACTTTGGTACATACGGTATCAATTCTTTAATCTGTAATTTCATTCCAGGTGGGCACATATTGGCAATATCTCTGTCACTAAAATTCAATCTGTAACTTCTCTGCAAGACTTTGGAATTTTGAATGTCAATCTCATGTTTCTGTGCCAATGCTGAAGGTCTGTCATGAGCCTAACCTGCATGTCTGGTAATGTCTTTGCATAGGAACTGAAGTTCGTCTTCCTTATAAACCTCCAACCGGATTGGGCTGAGAGTTCCAACAATCATCTCTTCCATGTCTACTTTCAGTCTAGCCACATCCATGACTCTTTCCCTTTATGGGATCTGAGCAGTAGCTCCGCAATTTGTTTCAGTATTTCCATTATGGGTTGGGGTATTTAAACCTCTGAGCCAATCATCATATTCTTGAGCAGAAAGACCTGGCTTTCTGCTGGAGTATTTAGAATTATCTCTCCACTGTAGGTACCACTGCTTAAGGCAGGTGGTGAATGCAAGAGAGACATGTCAGAAGCTGACGTTCCTGTAGGTGCATCCGCCCTAGGGGAATGATAGTTGACAGAGCACTTGAGTTAGGCGTGAAAAGGGTGACAGTCTCTGAGGAAACCTTCAAGGCCAGTCAATCCCATTCTGATTTGCAGTAGAGGTCGCATTCGGACCACCTGATGTGTTCACTTGAGTCGGAACCATAGGAGTCTGAGGGACTTATCTTATCCTAGCACCTGCCGAACTGTCGGTTACAGTGGTTGTTCCTGTAGGAACAGCCAAAGTATGTGTAGAGTTCCCTACTGATCCACACTTATTCAGTGTGACCACAGGTCCAATGGTGACTGCAACTCGTTATATGGAGGTGGATGGTTTAGCAATAATTCAGTGACAAAGTCTTCATCTAATTCGCTATCACTGTCTTCAGAATTATTCTGATTCTCTTCTGTCTCTATATGCTTTTTATTTTCTTTGCGATTACCCTTCTCTCCCCCTTCAGTTGTCAGTACAGGATATAATTGAGTTCCCTCAATTATATCAGTTTGCCATGCATTCTGTTGTGCATCCCATCTAGCATCCCCACAAGTGCATACGACTCTCTTAACTCTCTCTTCACATTTCTCCCCTTCTTTGAGATGTGCAACATGTTCCCAAGCATTAAGTGCTTCAAATTGTATAGGTCTGCAAGGCGGTTTCATTTCGTACAATGTCCTCCACAAGCTCTCAATAATTCCCACATTAAATGTTCCATAATGGGGAAATTGCAATGCACTATCTTTCTCAGTGATCTTATGCCTTAGTGCAAGTCAAAGATGTGTGGAAACCCTTAACGGGCACAGTCACATCTCCTCTTACCATATTTCGCATAGGCTTTAAAAATTTAATTTCTGTTAAATTTGTCAAAATTGTTCACAAATGATTCTCGTTAGAAACTAGGAAATTAATTTCTCCCACAATTCTCTTGTTCGGCGGTCACAACCAATACCAACGTGGCGTTCTATGATGTCTGCAACCGATTCCGGCGCAGCTTTACACCAACTGACCTATACCAGCGTGGCACTCTGTGATGTCAATGTCGCTTCTCGCAGTAGCTCACCCTCCTTTACAATTTTCTCTTAGGCGCATTTGCTAAGCAATTCGCACAACAAATGCAAGCAATTTCAACAACTAAGGGCCTGATATAGATTTTGATGGGTTACTCAGTCACAAAAATTACCGATATTCCGTACACCAAAATATAAATCCCATAGGATATTATGGGATTTATATTTCAGTGGATGGGATATCCATCACCATTGTGACAGAGTAACACGTCTGCCAAAATCTAAATCAGGCCGTAAGTCTATCTGCTCTACTAAAGTGGTAAAGAATTTTCATACACACTAGAGGCAATTCAGAAAAACATCATCCGATCTATTCTAACATTCACTTCAAGTGAAAGCTCGACCAGTGGGATCTCACTCTGATTGATCGAGCTATTCACTGTGCACTGAGATCAAATATAGCAACCTCGTCTCAGTATCACACAAAGTAAGGTCCCTATCTTAAAGATGTTGTCGATGACGTCTCACGACAAATACAACAACTAAGTAGACAACTACACTTAGGGGTCGATTCCGATTCGGGCCGGAAAAAGCACCGACCGACTCGGAGCCGGAATTAATTCCGACCGACACGTACCTGTGGCGCCCGACACGCCAAGTACGATGCAAAGCGTGCAAAATCCGACCGACACGTACTGAACCCAAGCCGAACGACCGAGCCGCACGGAAAACAGCAATCCGGCCGGAAAAACACGCGAATCGAACCGACCGACACGCACCTGGAACAAATCCAACCGAAACGTACACGCGAACTCCAAACCGCAAAGTACGATGCAAGGCGCGAAAACCACGACTGAGTCGTACGGAGGACAAGCCGTACGACCGACACGCATACAAAACTGCGAGCCGAAGTAACACAAATCACCGCGACCGACGCGTACGCAGCATAGAAAACTGCACAAACACAGCGTGAACGAAACGGAGAAGACCGCACGAGACAACTGCAGGGTCCGACTCGGTCACAAGAACGTTTCCAACATGCACAGAAAGTACTAAGGAAAAATACACAAAAAAAGGCCAAACAAGCAATTACAAAGCCAATAAATACTGGGGGGGTGGGGACAGAGAACAAAGACACACCCACAACTCCACCCATATAAAGGACACAAATCCCAACCATGATCCTTTGCAAATGCTATTCTACTGCCAGCACTCAACAGACAGCAACCACACACCCACAGCTCATCCCTCACACAAGCCACACACCATCAGCACACCAACAAATAGCTAACCTCACATACACCCAGCAAAACACACACTCACACACCTTCACCTGCACACCAACACACAAATTACTCACCATCACCACCCATCACCATGCCCCCAAAGAAGAATCACAAGTTCCTAGAGTGTGAATTGGAAGTCCTGGTAGACGAGATCCTCAGGGTAGAGCCACAGCTGTTTGGCGCACTGGTCCAACAGACACCCATCTCCCAGAAAACAAAGATGTGGGAGAGGATCATCAACAGGGTGAACGCACAATCACCATGTCTGCGCACAAAGACTGACATCCAGAACAGGTGGTATGACGTGCGCAGGAGGGTACGGGAGCTGCTGAAGAAGGACTACCTCCTGAGCCAATACACCGGCAGTGGCCCTCCTGCCAAGCCAGTATACCTCAGGCCCTGGGAGGAGAAGGTGCGGGCCATCCTTCCGCCAGTGAGCGTCTATGGACTAGAAAACATCCCAGAGCCTGGTGAGTACACAACAAATGTACACAATATTCTGCCACAATACACACACACATCACTGTCAAGGGGAGAGTCAAACCATGCACTCTTAGCAATTACACAGCAACCAGAACAGAATCATCCCAAAATGTGTATGTCAGTCAGATAAACACAACACATGCCATCTCAAAGTTACATTTAACTGTGTCATCACATGTACAAACACAACTACAACTACAGCTAGGCAGTGGCACAAATATAACTAACAAACACATCCAGACATGTAGCCACCACTACAACACCAACACACAGTGAAGACCACTGAAAGAAAGGAATTCTGTGTATGCTGGGCAAGTCAGTGTAGCCAATAGCATCATGGGAGTCGTAGTCACAGATATTGCTCACCCCCACAACTGTCCCATCAACACCACCATGAACCATGCGCACATCACAGGGAGTGGAAAAGGACTCACAAGATGGCTGACACTGGCTACTGCTGTGGGGAGCACAAGGCCCTGCTGGCAACTGTGCAACAACCAACAGCAGGACACCACTGACTGACATCCTGAGAGACAACTTGCACTCCCTGCAATGGAAGCACGTTCCATGGTGGGATATCTGGCTGGGTGGGAAGGAGGACTCGCAGCACTGACCATAGTCACAAGCACCTCCCCTCACACACCCCCTCAACACAAACTCCACAGAACCCACCTGGGAGAATGCAATGCCTCACATCCTAACTCAAGATCCCACAAAGAACCACCACCCTGGGTTATGTTGTGTGAAGCACAGGGACACTCTTGGGACTTTTAGCCAAACAACTGCCAGGACAACACTCCCAGCCATCCTGTCAGCACAGGCAGCCCACCCCACAGGGAAGCAGAGTCAAAAGGAAGGAAGCATGGGCATGCTGGGAAGGGGGTGGAGGCAATAGCATGATGGGAGTAGTAGGCACAGATATTGCTCAGCCTCACAACTGGCCCATCAACACCACTGACAACCATGCTCACATCACAGGGAGTGGAAAAGGACTCACAAGATGGCTGACACTGGCTACTGCTGTGGGGAGCACAAGGCCCTGCTGGCAACTGTGCAACAACCAACAGCAGGACACCACTGACTGACATCCTGAAAGACAACTTTTACTCCCTGCAATGCAAGCACGTTCCATGGTGGGATATCTGGCTGGGTGGGAAGGAGGACTCGCAGCACTGACCATAGTCACAAGCACCTCCCCTCACACACCCCCTCAACACAAACTCCACATAACCCACCTGGGAGAATGCAATGCCTCACATCCTAACTCAAGATCCCACAAAGAACCACCACCCTGGGTAATGCTGTGTGAAGCACAGGGACACACCTGGGACTTGTAGCCAAACAAACGCAAGGACAACACTGTCAGCCTTCCTGTCAGCACAGGCACACTACCCCACAGGGAAGCAGAGTCCAAAGGAAGGAAGTACGGGCATGCTGGGAAGGGGGTGTAGGCAATAGCATGATGGGAGTTGGAGTCACAGATACTGCTCACCCTCACAAGTGGCCCATCAACACCACTCTGAACCATGCTCACATCACAGGGAGTGGATAAGGACTCACAAGATGGCTGACACTGGCTACTGCTGTGGGGAGCACAAGGCCCTGCTGGCAACTGTGCAACAACCAACAGCAGGACACCACTGACTGACATCCTGAAAGACAACTTCCACTCCCTGCAATGCAAGCACGTTCCATGGTGGGATATCTGGCTGGGTGGGAAGGAGGACTTGCAGCACTGACCATAGTCACAAGCACCTCCCCTCACACACCCCTCAACACAAACTCCACATAACCCACCTGGGAGAATGCAATGCTTCACATCCTAACTCAAGATCCCACAAAGAACCACCACCCTGGGTTATGTTGTGTGAAGCACAGGGACACTCTTGGGACTTTTAGCCAAACAACTGCCAGGACAACACTCCCAGCCATCCTGTCAGCACAGGCAGCCCACCCCACAGGGAAGCAGAGTCAAAAGGAAGGAAGGATGGGCATGCTGGGAAGGGGGTGGAGGCAATAGCATGATGGGAGTCGTAGTCACAGCTCAACATCCCCCACCACATGGCCCAGCAAGCTCACACTCACGCATGCACATCCCACAGAGAGTGGAAAGGCCCATCAAAGATGTCTGACACTGTTGCTGTGTCGTGGGGAGCACAAGGGCATGCTGGGAACTGCACACCAACCAACAGCAGGACACCAATGACTGACATCCTGAAAGACAACTTCCACTCCCTGCAATGCAAGCACGTTCCATGGTGGGATATCTGGCTGGGTGGGAAGGAGGACTTGCAGCACTGACCATAGTCACAAGCACCTCCCCTCACACACCCCCTCAACACAAACTCCACATAACCCACCTGGGAGAATGCAATGCCTCACATCCTAACTCAAGATCCCACAAAGAACCTCCACCCTGGGTTATGTTGTGTGAAGCACAGGGACACACTTGGGACTTTTAGCCAAACAACTGCCAGGACAACACTCCCAGCCATCCTGTCAGCACAGGCAGCCCACCCCACAGGGAAGCAGAGTCAAAAGGAAGGAAGGATGGGCATGCTGGGAAGGGGGTGGAGGCAATAGCATGATGGGAGTCGTAGTCACAGCTCAACATCCCCCACCACATGGCCCAGCAAGCTCACACTCACGCATGCACATCCCACAGAGAGTGGAAAGGCCCATCAAAGATGTCTGACACTGTTGCTGTGTCGTGGGGAGCACAAGGGCATGCTGGGAACTGCACACCAACCAACAGCAGGACACCACTGTCAGCCATCTTGCCTTTGCTCTCACACCCACACACACTGAACTCCCCACAAAAGCAAGTAAGTATGGGAATGCTGGGAAGTGGGGTGGAGGCAATAGCATGATGGGAGTCATAGTCACAGACATAGCTCACCCCCACAACTGTCCCATCAACACCACCCTGAACCATGCTCACATCACAGGGAGTGGAAAACAACTGACAAGATGGCTGACACTGGCAACTGCTGTGGGGAGCACAAGGCCCCGCTGGCAACTGTGCAACAACCAACAGCAGGACACCACTGACTGACATCCTGAAAGACAACTTCCACTCCCTGCAATGCAAGCACGTTCCATGGTGGGATATCTGGCTGGGTGGGAAGGAGGACTTGCAGCACTGACCATAGTCACAAGCACCTCCCCTCACACACCCCCTCAACACAAACTCCACATAACCCACCTGGGAGAATGCAATGCCTCACATCCTAACTCAAGATCCCACAAAGAACCACCACCCTGGGTTATGTTGTGTGAAGCACAGGGACACTCTTGGGACTTTTAGCCAAACAACTGCCAGGACAACACTCCCAGCCATCCTGTCAGCACAGGCAGCCCACCCCACAGGGAAGCAGAGTCAAAAGGAAGGAAGGATGGAAGGATGGGCATGCTGGGAAGGGGGGTGGAGGCAATAGCATGATGGGAGTAGTAGGCACAGATATTGCTCAGCCTCACAACTGGCCCATCAACACCACCCACAACCATGCTCACATCACAGGGAGTGGAAAAGGACTCACAAGATGGCTGACACTGGCTACTGCTGTGGGGAGCACAAGGCCCTGCTGGCAACTGTGCAACAACCAACAGCAGGACACCACTGACTGACATCCTGAAAGACAACTTTCACTCCCTGCAATGCAAGCACAGTCCATGGTGGGATAACTGACTGGCTGGGTGGGAAGGAGGGCCGGCTGTCAACTAAATACAACCAATGCAGACCATGTTCACACCCCAACAAATGCATAGACATGCCCAAATAATGCAGGACAATGTGCTACACCAATATCAACCCCTGACTGTGACAACTTAGGACAATGCAATGTACAGGCCCGCACCCAGAGGCACAGTCACAACTGTCAGGTGTGTCAACCATTGATGCCTGCAGAAACATAACATACATTGTGTGTGTCTCCCAAAAACAGGTGATGATGGGGACACAGCAGCAGACGCTGAGGAGTCCCAGTCCCAGGCTCAAGAGGATACGGAGCTCACTGGTGTCGAACAGCCTCTGCCCTCCTCGGATGAAGAAGACCAACCTGGCACCTCCGGTGCAAGTCAACATGCAGCACCAGCAGGACCACCAGCTGCAGCACCAGCAGGACCACCAGCTGCAACCCTGCACCCACCCCTCCAACGACTGTCACCACAAATACCATCCCTGCCGACATGGACAGAACAAGGAGCACCACCAGCACAGGGACCCTGGACCAACGTGGGGCCATGGACACCACCACCACCACCAACCCCCAAGGGGGACCAGGGTCATCTGTGCGTGCCACTGCACGCACTGCACATGTCGGCAGGGGTGGTGGGAGGGGTGGGAGACAGAGGTCGCTGCTTGCAGAGGTGTCTGGTGTGCATGATGACCCACAACTGGCACGCATAGCTGATGCGTACCAGTCCAGCACCGGAGATCTCAGCCAGGTAGTGGGGCTCCTCAGAGACATGAAACAGCAGCAGGCTGCCCATCATGCCCGCTTGGACTCACACATGTCCCGCGTGGAGTCCAAGTGGGACACACTGCAAGAGATGACGGCGGTGCATAGGGACATATTACAATGCCTCCGCCAGATGAACAGCAACCAGTCTACACCTCCCTGTGTGCCAACAACATCTGGTGCTGAACAAACTGCAACTGCCACAGGGAGGGAGGGAGGATGACTCTGACGGAGAGTCCCCTCCACCGCAGCAGCCTGTACTTGAGGGGCCCCCCCAAAGAAGAGGGGTCGTCCGAGGAGGGGCAAGTGAGAGGCCGATGGCCAAGTGCAACCCCCAGGAAGCCTGAACCTGTTCTGGATGTTCACCTTTGTGCACAAACTGTTCACCCTGTTGACGGCAACACAACTCCCACACATGACATGGGGAGTACAAGTTGGACCAATGTCTCAGACAACTGTGGCCCCGATACTGGGGATTTTGTCTACCAGGACTTTCAATTCATCTAGGAACTTCTGATTGCAATATAAATGTACAGCACTAACCATCCTATGCACTATTCACACAAATGTATCACAATAAACACACTAATACACCATACTTGCCTATGTTGTGATTCCAACGTGGGTGCTGTCATGGGGATGATGAACTGCAAAATTACACTGTGTATGCGAACTGCAACAGCAAGTACAACACAGGCATGTGAGTAATGGCAACGTGACACATATGAGGGAGACACACCACCAGGGCTACACAACACATACACACCTAGGCCATCTGACTCATTGCCTACACTGATGTTGCCAGGAAAGACGGTGCAATGCACAGACACCACACCTATTCCCAGTTGTAGTCAAGTAGCCCACAGGTGCAGTAAGCAAATGGCAGTCAAATGTGTGACCACAGACAACGCACATCACAAAGTGAAGCACAGGTTTATTACACAGTTGCAACATGTCGTAACCACTACAGATGCAAGGTAATCCCACCTGGCAGCGGGCACACAGTCAACAACTGTAGAAGGAAGGAAGTCCATGGGTGTGGCGCACATCACCTGTAGGGACACAACAGCTACCACCCTGGAAGTACAATCACGTCGTCGGTGGACACAGTTGACCAAACGAATCTGAAAGTACCCTGTGAAGGACAGAAATGACACACAGTCAAAAGCAATGGAGAACAGGACAGAACAGCAAAACTCATGCACAATACATGTTACAAGATACCCACCCAGAACCAAGTTAGCATGTCAACACTGTTGGGGAGTACAGACCACCTGTAAGCACACATCGCTACACACATCCAGTCAAGTAGCCCATGGACACACTCCAACAGCACCAGAGCACCACCTACACATATCATGCCAACTCACATCATTGACATGACACCTCAGGATACTCACATTCAGCTAAAGAAGTTGGTGATGAGCTGTGTGCGGACATCACCATCATCATCATCATCACTGGCATCGTGGTCCAGGCCAGGATCCTCCACAGGTGGCGGATGTTGGCCATTGTCATCCTGGATGAGAGGCAACTCCTTCCGCACTGCCAGGTTGTGGAGCATGCAGCAGACGATGATAATCTTGCACACCTTCGCTGGGGCATATGGGAGGGACCCTCCTGTCTTGTCGTGGCAGCGGATGCGGCTCTTCAGGAGACCAAATGTCCGCTCAATCACTCTCCTGGTCCGACCATGTGCCTCATTGTAGCGCATCTGGGCTGGTGTCACAGGGTTCCTGAAGGGTGTCAGCAACCACGGCATGTTGGGGTATCCCGAGTCACCTACGGACAGACAAGTGCACATTAGCTGACTTGGAAAAGTGGGCGGAATACTACAGATCAGATCACACACAATGGCACAAAGTCAGTACACACCGACAAGCCAGGCACGCTGGTTCTGCATCTGTGCCATCATCCTGGGGATGCGACTACTCCTCATCACAAAGGCATCGTGTGCTGAACCAGGGAAACGGGCACACACGTGTGAGATGGTCATATCTGCAAGACACACCACCAGTGCATTGACCGAGTGGTAGTGCTTGCGGTTATGGTAGGCCTGCTCCTGGGCCTGTGGTGGTACCAAAGCCACATGTGTCCCATCAATGGAGCCAATGACATGCGGCATCCTCCCCAGGGCATAGAAGTCACTCTTCACGTCAGTGAGTCGTTGCAGTCTAGGGAAATAGATGTACCGGTTCAGGTATAGCAACATTGCCTCCAAAACATCGCGGAGCACACGGCTGAACATGGTCTGTGACATCCCACCAGCAGTCGCCACAGTATGTTGGAAGGTACAGGTGGTAAAGAAGTGTAGGGCTGCCATCACCTTCACCTTGGGGGTCAGCGCTGTAGGATACGGCCGGCCAGGCTGCAAATGTGGGGCCAACTGCACTGCCAAATCCTCAATCAGCTGCCTGGTGAAGCGGTACCGTCGGATGCTGTCCCGTTCCACCATCGTTGCCAGGTCTGGGAATGGTCTATGGACAGCAGGAGCCTTGCAGTGCAGAGGAGAAGAAAGCAAGATTGTCAGTCACCCCACATATGCGGCATTGAACACACTCAATATCACATCATACATCATTATGAGGCACAACTACATGAAGTGTGCAGTTCCGTAAGGACATGTATGGTACATACATGGCCAACATCTGTCATCACGGTTCAACAAGTGGCATCAATAAGTCCCAGGTTGGCCCATTGGATATCATGAGGCCGTGTCACAGTTCCCATCTCCTGCTGCCATGTCACAATCACCCCCACAGTGACATGTGAGGACAGATGTTCCCCAGGCATCACAGCTCAACGACAGGTACATTCCCAGGGACCCTGTATTGCCACATGGACACTGGCATTACATGGAGTATCAGGTATACACCACAGCAAAACAACCATGACCCCCACAGGTAGTGGTTCCACTTGCCTCTGCAGGACAGACATGGACGTCTGTGACACACACACGCACAACATCAAAGTCCATGCACACACAACGTGGATGTGGAGACTGTCTCCCATTGTGCACATGAAATCAGAGACATTGTAAACACTACATGCACACAGACTGTGGAGGACCATCACTATTGTGCCACTGGGACACCCTGGCTCAAACATACCGTCCCACATGGGACTCACGGGGTATGTGACATGACATATACATACACCACCGTGAAATGTGACCATGGCACATGCACAGATATGAACAGTTGCACATCACAGTGGTCATGTACACGTAACACCCAGGATCCTGTCCCCATGAACACGTGCACAGCCTGGGGGTGGCTGCCCTCAGGTGACACCCACAGGACAACATGTACACCAACATACACACAATAGGAAATGCAGCCTTACATGCCTTATGATACAGTTTGGACAGGCTGTGGTGTTGTAGGTGTGCCCCTCACTCCCTGGGAGCTATCTGTGGCTGGCATATGTTCATCTGAGACAGGCATGGTGACATATGCCAGTCACTTGTACAGGGATGTGTTGAACAGCAATGGACCGATCGGTGTGCCCGGCCGGCCCATTGCATTCAATGTGTGCGGGTACGCGTTGTACCCGTGTACGCGTTGTACCGCAATGGACCGATCGGTGTGCCCGGCCGGCCCATTGCACTCAATGTGTGCGGGTACGCGTTGTACCCCTGTACGCGTTGTACCGCAATGGACCGATCGGTGCGCCCGGCCGGCCCATTGCATTCAATGTGTGCGGGTACGCGTTGTACCCCTGTACGCGTTGTACCGCAATGGACCGATCGGTGTGCCCGGCCGGCCCATTGCATTCAATGTGTGCGGGTACGCGTTGTACCCCTGTACGCGTTGAACAGCAATGGACCGATCAGTGCGCACCCATTGTCAATGGCCTAGCCTGGCAACGGACGCGTTTTCGAAATTCGAACGAGTCGGTTGCTGGAAATTCAGTTGGTAACCCACAACAATGTTGCAAAATCATGTATGTCATGAAGTTGAAGATTTGAAGGATGCTGTGGGCGTGTATTGGTGCTGCTATTCCATGGATTGGCCAGATTCAGAAGATGCAAACGACTTGGACCTATCACTTTGGACACATGGGACAGTATCTGCCTCTGCAGCACATATATATTGCTGGCTGTTCCCCTGAGAGCTCACTTGCCTGCACTACATGCTCCAGGACGACATCTGCTACTGCACTGCTGCTGTCTTTGCCCCCTCTGGACCCTGCAATGGCACGTACTGTGGAGAGAGCCCCAGCCTTCAGCCTTGAGGAGAACCAGGCCCTGCTGGACAGCCTACTTCCACAGTACAGCAAGCTGTATGGGACACCAGGGGAGCAGGTGAGTGTTCTGTGCACTGCCTTTCTGAATGTGCATTTTGTCTGACTAGCAAGGCTGAAAGTCTGCACGCCACTGGCTAGCAGGCTCACTGAGTAGTTGTCACCCCCCATAGTGTGTAGTGACATGCACTGGACAGGTATGGTGCAGTGACAGTGCATTTGAACAAGGTTTTACTTCCCATGCAATGATACCATGTAGTGACTTCTGGCAAACTGTCCATGGGCAGCGTTGCACTGCCTGTGTACATCATGTGCCCCTGTGATTGAGACATGTATATACAACTGTGTCATGCACGGATATGTTGCATGTGTAGTAATGGCCTTTTCACTTTGTCATCCTCACAGGTTAATGCCCATCGGAAGCAGGAGTTCTGGAAGGACATCGTCCGGGCTGTCCGGTCCGTGGGGGTCTACAAGCACCGGATCCGCAACTGCCAGAAGAGGTGGCAGGACCTTCGGGGCTGGACCCGGAGGATTGCACGGGTCCAGCTGAAGCTGTCGCCTCCTCGCAGGAGGGGCGGAACACGGACCCTGACCCCCCACATGCTCCAGATCCTGGCGGTCGTGTTTACAGACCTGGATGGGCAGCTGAAGGCCAGAGAGCAGCAAGGAGGGGGTGAGTCAAAGACTGCACTGTGAACTCTGTATTACATGCTATGTGCCCTCCTCTGGCCTGGTTAAACTGCCATAGTACAGCAGTCATGTTGTCCAGGAGCCATGTCCCTCTATTGTGCACTGCCCACTCCTCATCTGATACCCAGGTGTGGCCCTTACATTCAGGGAATTGTGTCACTTGGGACTGTGTCCTTGCAGTTTGCTTCACTCAAGGTGGGGGACAGCATCTGTTTCCCTAACTCTGTTGTGGGCATCATGGGTGGGTCCATTGTTCACACAATGCCTGTGTTCGGACATGTAATCTGCGTGTTGCTTTGATATGCGGTCCACTTGCTGAGCTGAGCCACCACATGTGCCTGGGGTATCTGGCACACACCCATGCAGCGGGTGGGAACAATGTTTGGGCCCCAGGAGTGTGCAGATTACGTGTGTCACACATACATAGCCAGCTATCCACTGTCCAGGGCTCATCCCTCATTCATGTGGGGCAGGACAGTCATGCCTACTCCAGCCCATCCAATACACCTGTACTCCCACTCCCGGGTATCAGCTGACACGTTGTGCGCAGTGATTTGACCCCTCAGGTGTCTGCCTCTGTGTCAGTGTGCTGTGGATTTGTTGCCAGGACTGCTGGGGTGTTTCTCGGTAGGGGCTCAGCATGCCACTGGAGATGTGACCATAGGAGACGATACTTGTGTGTCACATAGGTGTTTGATCAGCTGCCCGTGCAGACTGGGGTATGCGAATGTGAAGTTCAGGCAGCTGTTTCCCATTCACAGCAGATTGTGAGGGGCTCAGGTTCAGAGGGTAGTGTCACAGGTCTCCCATATGTCCAATCGGTATGACCTGGACAGATGAGGGTTAAGATGATGTGTTGTGTGGGAGATGTACATGTGCACTTGTGCAGCTCCAGGACTTGCATTCCCCATGACCTACTATTGTGACACAGTGCAGAGTGTTGTTGTCTGGCTGCCAAGTCATACATCACTGAGACAGTGATGTATGACTTAGCAGTCATGCCTCCGCCATGGCATGTGTCTACTTATTGGTGATCCTGCAGGGGAGTGACATGTGCTACATGCACACCATTGTGGCGATGGCTATCAGAACATGGGTGCATCATGGTGTCTGTCGCTGGTATGCATCACATGCATTTCCTATTTGACTCTGGGCATCCCTTTCATCCGGAAACCTGTACTGACTCAGTGGCAAGAGTTGTGATGTGTGCATGTCCACATGCTACACCGTGTCCTCTGCACTGTCCAACTACTGTGTAGGTGGTGCATGTGTCCACACTGGGGTGTTGCTATCCAACAGACACCAAACAGATGGGTGCAAGGCCATGTGGGATGTGAGTGCCATGGTTGTCATCAGACTGACAATTGGCTTTTCCTGTTCAGTTAGGGCACTTTTAGCAATGTTCAACTAATGATGCCAGGGCTTGCTCTGTAATATGCTGTGCTCACAGTGGTGTGTGCATTTGGTGCAGGTGACTGATGTCTGTCTGTTTCCCCATTGTTTGCAGATACATCCACGGCCACGGAAGGGGACAGCTCCACGGACCAGGAGGAGCCGGAGAGCCAGACTGGGTCAGCAGCCGAGGAGTGGTCGGAGGGACCCAGTGGCACGGAGAGCGAGGGGAGCCACACCGAGGAGTCCTCAGCAGCATCCACCTCAGCTGAGGACCACAGCGGCTCGGAGGATGACTCCCTTATGGAGGCGGGTGTCAGCAGCCACCACACCCCAGCTAGTGTTGCTGTCCCCGCCACCACCAGCACCACCACCGCCCTCCCATCGGCTCCCATTCCCCAGGTCCGTGGAGGCTCCCATGTTCGGGAGCGTGTCTCCTTTGGGCTAGGCACCGCACCCCCTGCCCCTGTGTCCCCTGCTGCCCTGAGTGAGGAGTCTGTGTACCTCCTTCGCCAGCTCCATGTAGGGCAGACAGCCATGCTGAGTGTCCTCCATGCGCACACCGCTCTGTTGACTCAGCTGGTGTCGTTCATGGAGGGCATCTCATCGGGCATGTCTGACCTACAGAGGGGCAATAGGTCCATGGACTCCTCCCTGACGGCAGCAGTGTCCCTCCTCAGACAGTCCCTCACCCCTCCTGCCTCTGCTCCATCCACACTCCCCAGCACCTTACCCGTCCCAAGCACACACACACCGGCACAGGCACACACCAGCACACACACGTCCAGCACACAGACACACACGCCACAAACAAAACGCACACGCACGCACAGTCAGGGGACTGAAACCAGACTCACAGGGGATGGGGCCCTGGAACACACACACGCATCCACGAGCACTGCGCAGTCCTCAGTTGCCTCTCCCTCCAAAGCACCCTCCCTTGCCTCACCTGCAACCCCAAAGACCCAGCGGCTCTTCCTCAGTGACCTCGGCCTCTTCCCCTCCGATCCAGCTGATACAGCATTCAGGGGGAAGAGGAAGCCCACCCACACGGAGCAGAGTGCCCCTCGCCCCCGGACACCCTCCCCCAGGTGCAGACAGACTGAGGCCCCCACCCGCAAGTCCCCCGGAGTCGTAAGAGCAAGACCCCGCCGCCGCCCTGCAGCTCAGGCACCAGGTCTCCTTCCTCCATCCCTCAGGCCCCCACTCCACAGGTGCCCCCACCACACCCTGCCCCAGGTTCCCCCACCCCCAGATATACCATCCCCAAGAGGATCCGGCCTTCTCCCCCTGCCACTTGCTCTCCCGGCACCACACCCCCGCTGCGCTTGTCTGTGCCACTGATGTGGTGAGGGTGTCCTCCCCCTCTGTCCAGCCCACCTTGCCTGTTCCCCATTCTCCTCCCCTGGTGGTAGGCACTGCAGTGGAGTCCACTACCACCCTGTCTGACTTGGGCACTGCAGTAGCGGACCTGTTCACTCCATCTGCAGGGTCCACTGCAGTCGTGCCGGCACCCACAACATCTGAGTCATGCCCCCCAGTTGTGCCGGCACACACCATGTCAGACACCTCCACTGCAGTTGTCAGTGGCTCTCCAGCACCCACCACCCCTTCCCTGCCTCCTCCTGGTGAGCCCTGATCCTGTCCCTGCGGTGCCTGGCCTGCCCCCGCGGTTGCCCCTCCTAGTGGATTGTCCCTGGTTTTGTGCAGTGCAGGCATGCGTAGGGTGACATCTGCCACTGTCACCCTGTATTGACTTACTTGATGGACTGGCCATTGGCCTTTGTTGGAGCATTACTGTTCTCTGAGTTTTTGGACACACATATGCTGAATAAAACAACTTTCTGTTCTCTAGTGCTTATGCTTCTGATGTACATGTTGTTGATGATGCTAACCATGCCCTTGCTGCAGTGATGGTGATATTTGGTCTCATGATAATGAAGTGTTACTGTGCAGGAACACATGTGGTCCAGGGGAATGTGTCCTATCCTGTGGTGTATCCATGTCATCCATAGCAGCATCTGAGGGTGTCATGTGTTCAGTATTTGGCAATGGGATTTCCTACTTACATTAGCAATTTCACATCTGTGGCTTCCACCCCTGCACATCTGTTGTGCCTGCCATTGTTCAATTCGTCTACTTCCCTGACCGTGTGGCCATCTCCACTGGACATGCAGGTTTGGGCATCAATGGGGAAGGACTCATCTGTGTTGTCAGTGCAACATTGCTATACAAGTGTGTTGGATCTGTGCTGATGATTTCGTTGGCACTCCCATGACCAGACTGATGTGACGGGAGCCTTCATTTGGTGCTAATTGTTGATTGTGTGACCAAGTGCTCAGCTGACATGATGGGGCCCTACTGAGGCAACATATGGCACAGCTTTCCTCACACAGGAGTGGAGTCCCCTCATGGCAGTGTGTACTCCTGTGACATTGCCTGCGCCCAAGGTGTGTGTTGTATGAGCATGTCTGTGTGTTCACTTCCGTTTTGCTGTGCATGCTGTGATCCCTAGTGTTGTACCTGTTTGTGATGCTTGCTGAGTTGACCTATGTTCCCCCAAAGTCTTCTCCCTGGGTTCTCTGTGATGTGGGTGCATGGCACATTACTGGTCATCAGGGTGTCACCCATAGGTGTGTTTGCTGTCAGGGCTGAGTTTGTGTGCAGACGCAGATGGGTCACAGTCAGGTTTCCCCTTGGCACTTGTTGTTTGCACCTGTCATGTGATTTCCAGTTTGTGTTATCTTTCAGTGATTGTGACACGTTGTTTGTGTGACTGCTGGCACTCCTCAGGGTCCGGGCTGCAATGTTGGTTGTTGTCTATGTGTGGTCTTTGTGGGTGACCTTGGCTTCTTCATTGGTGTGTGACTGTGGCTGGGATCCCATTGGTTGGTGTGGTATTGCCGTCATGTCCATGTACAGCGTAGTGTGCAGTGTGTCAGACATTCAGGAGTCTTGTTGAGTGGCCATGTGTGATGTGTTTCTGCACCTTGGTTCCCACCCACCACCCTGGGATTGTCATGGGTGCATGTGCAATGTCACCAGTGCATGTGTGCTTCACTGCTGCACATTGTTGGAGGTCGAGGTGTGTGGTGTTGAGTGTGTGCAGATGAGAGTTGTTGCCCGGCTAGACCCCTGCCTCCATGTTGGCCTTGGCTTACTGGCCGTGCTGATTGATTTGTGCTTGTGTAGGTGTGATGGTAGTTTGTTGCTCAGGACACATGACTGTGGTTCACAGTGTGAACGACATTTAGCTTTGTCATCACAGTGGGATTGTAATGCAGCCCAGGGTCACCACATTGTGGGGGCCCTGGGGGTAGTGCTGTGGTGTGTCTGTGTCTTGCTGTGTCAGTTGCTGTTCCTACGTGCCTGTGTGACGTGTGATTTGTGCTCCCTCTCATCTGACAATGCCTGATTGCCCACATAGGGGATTTGGATCCATGAGTTACCTTTGTGTGGCACTGTATGCACATCTGTATAATTGGTATTCAGGCCTCCTCATGTGTTGTGTGGTTGCCTGGGGACACTGGAACCCCCCCCTCACCTGTTGTGTTTGATGTGTAGTGTGGGTCTGCCTGTTTGTGTTTGTGCATCTGCACCACTGCATTGGCATATCTTAGGTGTGCCATTGGCTGTATGTTGTTTGGTGGGTTTCCCCTGCTGTCCCTGGGACTCCTAGGTCATCAGTCAGCACAATGATCATGGTTTGTGTGTCCCATTGCTGCCATGGTATGGTATCTGTTCACCTCACATCTACAGTCTCCACAGGGTATCTGCATTTGTGTGCCCATTGGTGCAAATATGTGGGTCTGCATTCTGATGGTCACTTCTGTCATTGTGTCATTGATGAATGTTGACTGTGTCAGCCCCCATGGGTGTTGTTTGTCTGCACATGGCCAAAGGTATGTCTTATTTGCACTGCAGTATTTGCCTCCCCCAATCTATGTTGCAATGGGACACATGCACTACTTTGCCACTGATGTGTTTTATGTTCTGTGACCAGGAATCATCCATGCAGTTTGGCAGTTGCAGCTTTTTCTTTGTCAACACTTACATTTTGGTCACTGTGATGATGGGGGTTTGGACCCCATTGCCACAATGTTCAAAATGTGCTTCAGCTATGGACCCCACACTTACCTTTTGGTCACTGTGATGATGGGGGTTTGGACCCCATTGCCACAATGTTCAAAATGTGCTTCAGCTATGGACCCCACACTTACATTTTGGTCACTGTGATGATGGGGGTTTGGACCCCATTGCCACAATGTTCAAAATGTGCTTCAGCTATGGACCCCACACTTACATTTTGGTCACTGTGATGATGGGGGTTTGGACCCCATTGCCACAATGTTCAAAATGTGCTTCAGCTATGGACCCCACACTTACCTTTTGGTCACTGTGATGATGGGGGTTTGGACCCCATTGCCACAATGGTCATGGCCTGCTTGCATTGTGGGGGCCACACACATATATGTGTGGCACATGTGATAGGGGGTCACATTGTATGTTCAAAGTCATGTTCAGTGTTGTAGGCATTTGACACAGTCTACACACGCTTGTCATGGTGTTGGGGGGATGTCTTTTTCTTGCATTCCCTAGGTTGTGGTGTGCTGGTTGTGTCATGCATTGTCCATCCTATGAGTGGGGGTGGTGTTGGTGGTAGGCATCCAGCCCCCCATGGGTAGAGGTGGTAGTAGTGACAGGCATCCAGCCCCCCTGGGTAAGGGTGGTAGTGGTGGTAGGCATCCAGCCCCCTGGGTAGCGGTGGTAGTAGTGGTAGGCATCCAGCCCCCCCTGGGTAAGGGTGATAGTAGTGGTAGGCATCCAGCCCCCCCTGGGTAAGGGTGGAAGTGGTGGTGGGCATCTGGCACCCCCCTGGGTAAGGGTGGTAGTAGTGGTAGGCATCCAGCCCCCCCTGGGTAAGGGTGGTAGTAGTAGTGGGCATTTGGCACCCCCATGGCTAAGGGTGGTAGTAGTGGTAGGCATCCAGCCCCCCTGGCTTAGGGTGATAGTAGTGGTAGGCATCCAGCCCCCCTGGGTAAGGGTGGTAGTGGTGGTGGGCATCTGGCACCCCCTGGCTAAGGGTGGTAGTAGTGGTAGGCATCCAGCCCCCTGGGTGAGGGTGGTAGTTGTGGTAGGCATCCAGCCCCCCTGGGTAAGGGTGGTAGTAGTGGTGGGCATCTGGCACCCCCCTGGCTAAGGGTGGTAGTAGTGGTAGGCATCCAGCCCCCCCTGGGTAAGGGTGGTAGTAGTGGTGGGCATCTGGCACCCCCATGGTGGTAGTAGTGGTAGGCATCCAGCCCCCCTGGCTTAGGGTGATAGTAGTGGTAGGCATCCAGCCCCCCCTGGGTAAGGGTGGGAGTGGTGGTGGGCATCTGTCACCCCCATGGCTAAGGGTGGTAGTAGTGGTAGGCATCCAGCCCCCCCTGGGTAAGGGTGGTAGTGGTGGTGGGCATCTGGCACCCCCCTGGCTAAGGGTGGTAGTAGTGGTAGGCATCCAGCCCCCCCTGGGTAAGGGTGGTAGTAGTGGTTGGCATCCAGCCCCCCCTGGGTAGGGGTGGTAGTGGTGGTGCGCATCCAGGCCCCTGTGTGCATATGTGGCATTGGTGATGGGCATCCCGCCCCTATGGTGCTGCTGTTGCTGGTGTAAGTAAATTCTGCATCCCTCTGTGTGTGTGTGATGTGTCGTGTACGTGTTGTATGTTTTTGTGGTTGGTGTCTGACTTACCTTCTGCGCCGTACGCGTCCGTGCCTGTTCCGGTAGTAAATGTAGAATATTGGTAGGATCGGGACGAAGGGATTCATGGTTGGTTCGTGTCGTTCGCCTTTCTCGTTGCTTCGCGTCGTCCTCGTCGCTGGCGTGTTCGCCTCGTAGCCGTGGATCGTGTTGTGGCGCGAATCGGAGCTTATGTGCGCCTCTCCCGGAAGCTTTGACGTGCCGGACGTAGCGACGGGTTCGACGCGTACGGAAAGCGCATCGTACTTGTTCGGCCGGACGGGGCTGCATTTTCCCTTCCGTGCAACTCGATTCTGCGTTTCCGGATTCGCCTCGGTCGGAGAACAGGACCTGGATTGGGTGAGTACGACTCGGCCGGATTCTGTGCTGTTGTGCGCATCGTACTTACTCGTTCGGAATGATGTACGGATCGGTCGGGAAACAGGCATTCGCATGGCTTTTTTCCCGACCGAATGGTATTGGGTGCGCCTCCGACCGAGATCGGAATCGGCCCCTTAGTGTTTTCTACACTGAGACCACCACGTATGTATCTATATCTCTATATATCCTGGGATCTTAGGCCATGGCGGACCCCATAACCAGTTCAACTTTTCTGCCTTCCGTGGCACATTCAAACATCAACTTAATCAACTCCGCCTGACATCACACAGCCATTACAAAACACTCAACCCTAATAACACTCACACTCCTCTGCTGCTACAAGTCGTCTCTGCATCGGCAATATTCCATCACTTCTCCGACTGAACCATGGGCTTTGGGCTCTGGACTGGGCTGGGGCAGTGTCTAGATCGGACACCCTTACTCACTCGTGTAAGTGGATGAAACCATCCGACCTGCTACCAGATTTGAACCAGCAGATTTAAACATGCGTTTCTGGGCCCATTGGATATTGAGGATGTACCTCCTTTACTAGATCATTTACTCACACTTAACTTACTTTCTGGCTTGGTCCTCTGATAGCTCTTTCTTCATCGCACCGAGGGGAAAGAGAGTTAATATTTCCTGTCCGATCAATTAAACCAACTGGCTACACAATGAGGACCAGGAATCGTTAGCCAGTTTCTTGAGAGTTCATTACAAGTTAACAATAAGATTCAGGTAAATCCCTCTCAGGACTATGCTATATAGAAACAATACGGCAACAGGTAACCTAGTCTTCGGAAGAAATTGAGGCAAACTAGGATTAGACAAACTAACAACTCAGTTGCCACAATACAAAATAATAGCATAAGCATCTGATACTCAGAACTAAATTGGTGAGAGTTTTTACTATACATTAATTGTCTAAATAGTCCAATTACAAATAAAGCATGAGTCCATTCATGATTTAGAATGTAGCAAATCTGCAGAAAACAATAGGAATAAGGCACAAAAGTGCAAGTAATACCAGCAAAATCATATTGGAAGCTCGGTCAAGAGTTTTCTAAAAGTCCAAGGGAAAACACAGATCCAAACCCACATTTGGGATAAGGGACTGGACCAAGGGGATATGGCTCTAAAAGTCCATTTAAAGAGTAATGGGATTTGTGAAAATAGTTTGGTTCGGAGTTCAAGGATTAGTTCTGAAAAGGATTCAGCACAGAAGTCTGATCTTCTGCCCTCAGTGGTCTGAGAGAGTTGTGCGTGTCGTCCAGGGCAGATGATAAATTATACACCATAAAGTCCATTGGTAACTCCCATAAGGTACGTCTTTGGCAACATGGACTAAAGTCCCAAATTGGCCCTGGGAACAAAAGTTCAGTCCCACACCCATGACAGAATACAACAGTCCTTTGTTTCCCATGTACTTGTCATTCACCATTCAGTCCCAGGCAAAGTGGCTAACATTGTTACAAGAGAGTATCATTTTTAACAGTAGCAAGTGTGAGAATAACTGCAAAGAAAGCAAGTCAGCAGAAAATACTTAGCACAGCTGGTTCCCAAGAGACAAAGATTCAGGCCCTTAAAGTGAAACCCTGCTAGCTTAAGACATTTAAATCAATAATGTACAAATTATATAGGTGTGCATATTCAAACATACATTGAGCACAAGGTTATTTAGTACTTGTAGGCCATTCAGCATTATTTAATTAATACGCATTTAAGAATCGTGTTGCACAATGCTAAGCATGCCTACATACTACACCTTTGAAAGTATATACGTGTAACATTAATGCATACATTTATGAAACATTGTGGTTTAACCTAATTCAACATCCTACATATATAAGGATCATTTAAAGCTAAGAACGACATTTCTAGCATCTACACAGATGAATTAGCACACAATTATGGGACAGGTGTAAAGAGGGTGCTTTTCAGAATAAACTCCATTCTGTCAGTATTTCATTATTCAATATATCATGTGTTATAATAGTAAGCCCTTTAGTTATAATCATTTGTGTGTCTTTTGCTTTCTCGCCCTTAGTGCGCCGGGTATGCCCAAACGTGGGTCCCGGGCTCACTGTGCGACTGGATTCAAGCTAGCCTGGCTGATGAGGGGTGATGCCTGAAACCCATCCCAGGATGCTTGTTTCTGGTCCAGGGAGCACCTGACTTGGCAATTTGGGCTGGACTGTTCCCATGAGAGGCAGGGTCAAGACTGATTTGCATATGGCTGGGTATAAACTGGGGTGGCATGGTGAGCAAAGGAACGATGGATTTAACCCAGATCTCTTGACTGGGGGTGAATGTTTGATTTGTTCCGCATTCTGTCCATCATTTATGTGTCTTTTGCTTTAGTTATAAAAAAAAGATACATACTTTATTAATACAAACTTGTCACGTTTTATTAATTGCCATCAGGTGACTGTTAAATGAATCATAACAATTTCTATGACTAAAAACAGGTTGTGTGTTCAAACATCAGATGCCTTTCTTTTGGCACTAGTAAACATTCTATGGGACAAGTATAGATTCTGTAATAAAGATTCTCTGGATCCGCAGTGTCGGGTGTAACTTATATGAGAATCATAAAGACTCCAGCAAAGTGCACGTTCATTTTAGGTGTCAGATCTCGTCTTTCATCAGACTTCTTAACGTGTAGATCATTTTAATCAAGTTTTCTGTGACGTGTAAAGAGTGGGCAACTTTGAACTGCACCATAGGGGTAATTTGGCTCGCCCTATTAATATAATTTAACATCTACTAGCTCCGTACCCCCATCATGTGGGGACAGTAAAAAAATGTAAAATGCAAATCAGGGCTATTTATCAGCCCACAGAAATCTTAACATTGCTGATTGCAGTGTTCATAAAAAGGGCAGTGGTATCCCATAAGTTTTGAAGAGTGTATAATAAACGTGGGAGTGAGATCATCTTCAACAATGCCTCCCTCCCCACCACCTTAAGAAATAATGAGCTCCAGGTCTCCATATTGGGAGAGTAGAGGTTTTATGTTAAGGTCCAGGCCGCTGTCTTTCAATTGCCACATGTATACCCAGATATATTCAAAATGACGTACTGGCCAATGTAAGTCAATTAACTCCCTGATACCTGTGTCGTTGCCAGACACAGATACATAAATGAACTTGGTCTAATTAAAGGTCAGACCAGAGGGCTCCCCACAGGCTTATAGTATCTACATTAGTCTGGGTATGGATTTTTGGGGGTAACTTAAATAAATTAAAATGTCATCAGCATATAATGATGACATTTTAATATAATGATATATTGTCCTTTTGTGATATTGCCCACTGGAATCCTCATAAATTGTGCATCTCGTCAAATCCACTCTGCCAAAGGTTTTGATTCTTACCCATGTTTCTGTGTATCGTCTTGCAACACACCTGCAAAAAGTGGGGCCAAAGTTCATCTGTTCTAGAATGAGAAGCATAAAAGGCCAATGCATGGAATCAAAGTTATCTCACAATCAATGGACACTAGGACCTGGTGGGGCATGGCCAAGATGGCGGCTGCATCGGACACTTCCTAAAAGAGCTCAGTACCCAGCCCAATTATTATCCTGCAAACCGGCATTACAGACCTGCCACCGAACCAACCCCGACTAGCCCGTACTCCCGTACATACCTGCGGGGCCAGAGTCGAGCACTGACTGCAGGGTCAGCCTCGCGGAGCGAAGTAGTAGAGCAGTGGTGGAGTGGGGCCTTCGTCGCGCTCGACTGCTGCTGGGTTCGGGCGCGGCCTGGCAGCCTGAGGAGAGGATGATCACACTAGAGAGGTGGCCCCACAATCAAGGGGAACAGGGCACTACTCAACAGTAGAGGAAAAATCTTTTCCCTTTGAGAACTGAAGTTTTTATATACAATCATTCACCACAGGATTGCATTCCACTACACTGGTATAGATATACTTATTCGAGCCACCAACTAAAAACCAATATACCACCAAATTAGAGATATAACATCACCAATTTTAATAAAAAGATGTTCTTATAGTATCATAAAAATCAATTCATACACATTGTTTGAAAACAAGACACATAAAGATAGAACAATTCATCTATAACATATACAATAAAAACCTATATGCTCAATAAGTACATTTAAAAGAGACAATTGAAGTAATACAAAAGACCACGAGTCCCAACAGGGACACCCTATTGCACAGTTGTTAAAGGGCGGTTGCATAATCAGATCCGACTTTGAGCATCAGGTTAGTATCGTAGTAAATATATAAAACTTCAGCCCCGTGTAGGTTGATTGAGGGTGGTATACTTAGTTTGGATGGCCAGCCATTGCTGCACTGCCCTGGGGTGGGGAGTTTACAGTTGTGGGTTGTTTACACCTTTTTGCTTTCCCTTATTATTTTCGAATTTTTTTGCTTGCACAGGGACTGCACAGCAGGATGTGGGAGGGGTGGGCAGGAGGGCCCTAGGGACGGCAGAATGTGTGGCTCTCAGAGTTTCCCTATGGTTGATCACAAACAAGCTCTGACATTTATGTCATGGAATATTAGGGGGATGAGATCTGCCGCAAAACGGCATAATGTCCACAGGTATCTCAGTCGGAGGGAAGTGCAGGTAGCCATGTTGCAGGAGACCCACCTGACTGGAGCCGAAATTGATCGGCTGCAACGTAGATGGAGGGCCAGCTTTATGCCACCTCCTATTCGGCTCATGCCAAGGGGTCTTAATATTGATTAGGGCGGGGTCCCCTTCGGACTCACTCGCCCCATCATAGACAAAGACGGTAGATATGTTTTTGTGGAAGGCAGGTTGTCGTGGAAAGAGATCACACTAGGGTGCTTTTACGCCCGAACCAAGAACAGGTCTCCTTCTTCCACTCACATGACCGACCTACCACTTGATAGCTTACTGCTGGGAGGAGATTTTAGCTGTGTGAGAGATGTAATGTTGGACCGCTTGACCCAACCACTGACGGGGACAAGGGGCGAGCAAGCTGGCAGAGGGACTGCAGGATTGGGTGGGACGCTGGGGGATGGTGGATGTCTGGAGGACACAGCATGGTGAGGAACGTGCCTTCTCCTACTTCTCTCACATTCATAACCTACACACTCGGATAGACCGCTTTGTATGTAACCCAACATATAATTTACTCTGAATACTTAGGGCGGACCTTGTCTGATCACAACCCCTCTCCTCTTGAGATTTCAACTGTTAAGGGAGCGTCCGCCTGTTACCATATAGCGGCTTAACCCAGCCTCTTTAGAAGACACGTGTTACCATGATTCCCTAGCGGAGGTGATCTCAGATTACTTTATTCGGAATCAGGGCTCTGCACCTTCAAACATAGTGGAATGGGAGGCTTTCAAGGTTTTGGTACGAGGTCATTGCATTGGGCAGATGGTCAGTACCCAAAGGAAACTGTGTAGGGAACTACAGACTCTGGAGGATAAACTGCACTCTTTGGAAAATGAACTTGGTGTCCAGCCCGCGATACTAGATGAGATCCAAGAGACAAGGAAACAATATAATATCACACTGGAAAGGGTCCCTAGTCATGATAACAAACAGTGCATTAACAGGGCGCATGTTGAAGGGAGAGCTGGCCGACTGTTGGCTTGGCTCATTGGATCAGACTCTAGGGGGACGCCTATTACACACATCCAACAGAGAGATGGTCGGTCTTTGTTCTCACCCACGGCGATCAACAAGGAGTTCTGTACTTATTACAAGGGACTATATGCTACCCCTGAGCCCATCACAGCAGAGGCTAGGTCAACATTCTTAGAGACCATACCACTGAACACATTATCTGCCGAACATCGCAAAGACTTGGAGGGACCTATAATGATACAGGAGATACAAGTAACTATTAAAGAAATGGTGAAAGGCAAAACGCCAGGTCCCAACAGCCTTCCAACCAAATTTTATGGCCCCTATGCTGGGACCCTAGCCCCACAGTTGGAAAATCTGTATGCGGCCTCATGGCGGCTCGGTACACTTCCCGAATCCACTAATGATGCTGTGGTTATTCTCCTCCCCAAAACCAAGACACAAGGAGCCTGGGTCACCCAATTCCACCCCCTCTCTATGTTGAACATAGACTTTAAGATCCTCAGTAAGGTGCTAGCTTCACGGCTGCTCCCACACCTGCAGGCTCTGAATCACGAAGACCAAAGCAGCTTTATCCCTTCTCGCAACACTTCTCAGAACCTTAGACGGCTATACCATGTGATGCTCCAGCCAGAGGCCCTTGCAAGCCCAGCAGCAGTGCTGATGTCAGTGGACCTTGAAAAAGCATTTGACACAGTGTGGGTGGACTTCCTACTAGATGGGATGTCAAGGATGGGCGTGGGTGACAACTGGAATGGGTGGGTCAAATTGCTATACACCGCACCAATGGCCTGAATCAGAATTAGTGCCATACTCTCCCCACAATATTGGGTGTGTAGAGGCACAAGGCAGGGTTGACCACTATCACCGTTGCTGTTTGCCCTGGCCATTGAACTCCTCGCAGAGCTCTTTTGACAGGAGGGCCGAGGTTCAGGCGTAACAGTTGAGGGGAAAGAACATATCATTTCCCTGTACATAGATGATATACTTCTCTATCTCAGAGATGGGGCCCAGGGCATCCCCAGAGCCTTGGAACTCCTACAGGATTTTGAGGTGGTGTCCGGGCTATGGGTCAATAAATCCAAGACGTACATATTCACTATTCCTCCGGAAGCGGAGCAACTGCCAGGCCTTCCTTCCGACCTGATATGGTCACCTATCACCTTTCGGTACCTAGGAGTCCATACTTTTCATAAGTTGGAGGATCTCCGAGAGGCCAACCTGGGCAAAGCCCTCCACTCATTAAGATCCTGTGTCACTTTCTGGTGCTCGCTTAAACTGCCCATCATGGCCAGGATATCACTCACTAAGATGGTCATGCTCCCGAGACTCCTATATTTTTTCTCAAACTTTCTGGTAGGAGTGCCAGTCGCATGGTTTAAACAATTAAATACTTTGCTGCGTGACCTGATATGGGACGGTGGTCGTCACAGAGTGTCCCTGAGGGTCTTTTAGCGCCCACCGGAGGAGGGAGGTTTGGGAGTCCTGGATTTTGAATTATATTTTTGGGCTTCACAGCTCCAGTGGATTTCATGGTGGCTTGCTGGGTCTGACCGAAGCGAGCTGGGACTGGTGGGTTCTTCTGCACTTACGAAGACTCTATTAGCTAAACTGCCTTGCCCCTCGGTGGTTACCCGGCACCCAGGACTACTATTATCTGCAGCATTAAAATGTTGGCGGAGATGTGTTTTGAGGACTGCGGGGACACCATTGAATGAACCGACACTGCCCCTGGTGGGGCTACCTCACGCAGAACCCCTCTCCTGTTTCACTGCGGGGCAGATATCAGCCTGGACAGATGTTGGGCTGGTTACGGTTGGAAATTGTTATCAGATGGACATCCTACTACCCCTAGAGGACTTGGTGACGCAATATAACCTGCCACCTGGCCAATTCCTTATGCATGAAGCACTAAAGCAAGCGTTCCGAGACCTGTGGGCTAGAGAGCAGGAGGAACCCATGGCCCACACGGCACTTCAGTTGTTGGTCTCTATGGGGCCGGGATGGCACCGGGTGACCTGGTTTTACCAGTTGCTACTGACTATGGCCCACAGCCCCTTAACTGTGCTACGGGATAGATGGGAAAAGATCTTACAACGTGAAATGACGGACCCAGAGTGGCAGAAAATACTAGCCTCCCCCAAAAAAGTCTCCAGGAATACCAGGTTGAAAAACCTCCATTTCAACTATATACACATGACATATATGACACCACACAAACTACAGGTGGTATATGGAGGCAACCCTCGCCCCTGCCCCAGGTGTGGTCGCCGGGACGTAGATTTTGCTCACATGGTGTGGTACTGCCCCAGCTGCGTCCCTACTGGGAGGCAGTGTATACTGCTCAGAGGGACACACTTGGTAGATCTCCCCCTTGTTCCCTTGAAGCGTGTGTGCTGGGACTGGTCCCAAGACCAAACTCACAAAAAGTTGGTACAAGGTTTATAGACCTGGCCTTGGTGTTAGCCATAGCCAAGAGAAGAGTAGCCATGACATGGAAATCGGCGGTGGGTTCCAGAGTTCAGACCTGGAGGATGGATGTCACCCAATGGGCGAGGGCAGAGGAGCGGGCATTGGTTAGAGAAGAGGTCAAGGGGATACGCATTCGCCCCATAGCAGACTTATGGATGGAAGTATTAGTGACATGGTAACGCCCGGAGCAAGACCATGAGAGTGATCTGGAAGGGAGCGTCAACTCGCTAGTGGAGGAGGGGGTGGGTACACTTGGGGACCAGAGAGATGAGACGACACCTGGGGGACATTCCTAGAACGCTGACTTTAATGTACTGCCCAGAGGCAACAGAGGAGGCTGGGTCCTCCCCATCCCATGAGTAGGACGAAAAGACTAGCCATGGTCGCAGAGAACATTTATTATAGTACTAGACAGATACCATCAAGAGACAACTACCGGGTCCCTCTCCCACATGCCTCCCCCCGGATAGTTATAACTCGCTCCTTACTATTACTGCAGATCGGCAATACTAGGCTGACTGGGTCCTCTTGATGTGCAAGATTACCCTGATTGCTTATGTTTTTTCCCTTTATTCTTTATATTTTTTTACTACCTTTATAAATAAGTGGCAAGTCAATTTCCTTCAAACGCTACACCACTAAATTATTGTAAAGATGTCATGCCCCCTTCGGAAAAGCAAGGGGATATTATATGTGAACAGCAATGATGTGATATGACAGACCTAGAATGTTGCATGTCGAAAGATAGAATATGAAAAGACCTACTATTACACGGCATGCTACTGTAACCTGTTAAAATGTAAAATTCCAATAAACAGAACTTTTTTTAAAAATGGACACTCGGACCTGCCAAGCATCGGAATCTAGTGAGTGTGCCAAGTCATTATTTAGCCTTCTAATGCAGTGTCTCGTGCTATGTTTGGCTAAAAACCCATTTTGATCGTACTTTATTAGACTACGGATCACCATCAATAATCTATTGGCCATAACCCTGACAAGTATCTGAGCCTCTAGGTTGATTAAAGATATAGGCCGATATGAGCCACATTCGTCTGGGTGGCTTTCTAGGTTTTAATATCATGGATATGATTAACCTCGCAAGTCCAGCTGCAACTTCCCAAGCCTATGAACTCCCTCATACATATTCAGGAGCTGGGGGGTAGATGTGATGCATATCATCTGAAGACCTCCAGCTCGAACACGTTGGGGTCCGGTGCTTTCCCATTTGGAAGCCATGCAAGGGCCTCTACTATCTCTTCTGCATTCAAGAGCTTGTTGAGCTTATGGCAGTCTGAATCAGGAAGTTGATGTATTATCAAGTCTTGTACAATGGGATTGTAACACTCAGCAGCAGGTTGGGCCTTGTTTGCTTATAGGGATTCATAATAGTGTGCAAATTCTTGAGCAATCTACTGAGGGTCCGTCAGGTGCTCTCTGGTGACATCGAGTAGACTGGGGATAAATGTGAGACCTAAATCTCTGTTGGCCAGCAAGTGCAAGGCATTTTCTGCCTTATAACCAGGGCTTTAAGTGGGCCAGGTCTGTACGGGTCTGAGCACCGGCAGTTATTTCAGGGGGCCTCGAAACGGGTCTCTATCGGGCTCTATTTTCGGGCCTCACAGAGGTAGTCCGTTTTCTTTTTTTTTTCTTGCACCAAACTTATTTTGCTCTAGCTGGAATTGCCAGGCTAGATCCTGAGGCCGCTGACCTTTGTGCAGGTGCGCAACGCCCATTGGGATCAAAGGGCTTCAGTCCCCCCCCCCCACACCCCCTCGTGTGTGGCAGCCCTGCTGAGACAGCTTCCCGGGCACACACAGAGCCGCACCCGAGTTCTTCACAGGTCTTTAAATGACCATTCGCTTGTAAATGAGGCTTTATTGTTTTTTCACTCCTTCTAGATCCCCTGCATCTCCACTCTAACAATTGCTGGAAGCCCCCCCCGAATTTTATTCTTAGCCCCCCCCCCCGAAATTTGGCTCTAGTTGCGCCCCTGCCTTTGTGCACGCTGTAGATCCGTTCATGCAGATTTTTATCATATGATGCGGGACTGTGGGGAAGTACCACAGTTTAGGACAGAAAGTCATGAATCATTACATTTACTGTCATCGGGGAGCAGGCGAGAATGTCTACGGATGCTCTTGCTGTTCAATCGCATGAATGCATCATCACCGCTGCGAGTAACAAACGCCTATTAAATACCGTACTTATGTTAATGGCTGCGAACTGTCGCAGGGTGAACCTGCTGCAATATTGATGATAAATTGCGCATTCCAGAGTGCCTGGCATCATAACTCGATCAAAGGCTATTTTATCATCAGTGCAACTTGAGAAGCGCACTGGAGCACACCTGCGGGAAAAACACATATAACTGAAATGCAGAATAGGCGTTTCTGCTGACAGAGAAGGACTGAGAAACAGGCGTAGTACAAAGAGGCCATCTTAAGAAGCGGCATCTTGCAGTTACTGGCGCACTGTGTATCCTACTTGGGATATCCTCATGCGCAAATGGTCATGTACCCTAGAATTTAGGGGATGCCGAGGATTCGGTCAGAAGGAGGGGTGGTGGCCTTCGTAGTCACACATTCCTCAGAAGAGCCGCCACGTCGAAGCACCTACTCCTTCTGCTCCTTGCCAGTTGGTTCCTGCTCTCTTCATTTGGAGCATAACAGCGCAGCAAGTTGTCTTGCTGCATTGTGCCAAACCTTAGTAAATTTTGCTCTAGCTTTTAATAATATTCACTCACTGAAATAAAGAAAATATTTCTGCCTGGGATGTATACTAGAAACTAGGAAAGTCTTCAGTCAGTGATAAACACAAAACATCATTCTAAGAGCTCACATGAATGCAGGTTTCTGGTGCAAACCTGGAATCCTGACCGGGGCTGGACAAGCCATTTGAAGCACCTGGAAATATTCTGGTGGCGCAAGGTATGAATGTTTGCTGCTGGCCACAGTCACTTTTACTCCAGTCTGCCAGCAGCGCTGCACGGGCTACCACTAGTGCATGTAAAAACCACCCCCACACAGGCCTTGTGGGGTGGTTGCAACGGGGCAGTGTGGCCATCCCAATTAATTTACTATGTGTCTAGAAGTACTGCAAAAGCAGCAGAGCAGTGTGCGGCTGTACCTAGAGCTGCATAAATGCATACCCATGCCCCCACTGCACAGGTCAGTTTTAAAAGCATGGTGTGTGATGCATATGTGAAATGGGGAAATACAAGGCTCCTATGCACTTCTACCCACCCATAGCATTGAATGCGTGTATCTGTCATCGCATCACATGTGGGACAGGAGATGTGAGTTGATTTTCACCCCTTTGTAGAGCCCCTGCAGCTCCACTCTGCCTATTCCTTGAAGAATTACCCCCCGAAATGTTTTCTTACCCCCCCTCGAAATTTGGCTCTACTTGCACCTCTGGGGAGGGTGTATGGCGTTATCCATACATATCTTTATTTAGACCACGCCCCTACTTGGATAGGCCACACCCCTTTAAAAGGTTTGCCCCGCCCCTTTTAGAGCACCCCCAGTTTTTTTTCCCCACTTAAAGCCCTGCTTATAACCTACGTCATAAATGCGATACTCTACTTAAGCACTGTCTAAAGCCACAGAGTCATGTAATTTCTGTCAAAGTTTAAACTGTAAAATTTGAAGGGACCCCTGTATCTGGTCGTTGGGTATGTCTAATAGTTCCTTCTCCAACTCCCTGATTTTAGTTTCTTAAGCAAAAATCTATAGTATCCTGCCTTTCTTAGCTTGGGTTTGATAGGAAATGGCCTGCCCCTTGAGGACTGTTTAAACGCCTCCCAAAGTATGGGGGAGGTGCGGTGTAACTGAACCCGTTTTTAGTTCAAAGTAGTCCACAATGTGTTGCCTAAGGTGTTCAGCAAAGTCTTGGTTTCGGAGCTACCATGCACATAATCTTCATAGCTCATTCCGTAATCTAGCAGGTATTCTCAATTTAATCTGTATTGGGGCATGGTCGGTCAAGCCCTAGAGAAGTACTTGATCCTCTGCAAGGCATCCTATGGGCCTAGAGGGTAGGAAAATGTAATCCATTCTAGATGAGGACTTATCTATGAGCGAGTGATGTGTAAACTCAGCGGCTTTGGTGTGCATCGTGTGACATACATCAGATGGAGTTAGTGACTGTGGGATCAATATTTGGGCCTATGACCGAGTTGAAGTCACCACCTACGACCATTCTCACCAGCCGGGATTGAAGCAGCTGCCATGTGAACATGTCCAAAGCGTTGCCAACCAGGGTTGGTGGTGCATATTTACCATATTTGGCAAACACCAATCTTGTTTCCCACAACATCCCCTCTACTATGAGGTCATCGTGAATCACCTTTATGACATGCAACAGAAATTGTTTATGTAGAAGCACTGCAGTGCCTTAAGAATTATTTTTGGTTACAGAGTGATACATCCTGGAGCAACAATTATGCACCAAGAGGGGGGCATTTAGTGCCTAATTAGTGTGTTTCTTTTAGAAATATCATCCATTTTTAAGAAGGGTAATCGTGCCACTCTCCCTTTTGGATTCGATTGTGAAGGTCATGGCGAGGGTTGTGCTTAAGCGTTTGACTTCGTGGATGGGTGAAAATCATATCCTTTCAAGGGTGCAGTATGGATTCCGTGAAGGCCTGGGTACGATGGAGCAATGTCTTAAGCTCCCTCTATTGGTTAGCAAATACACGATTGCTAAGCACGGCTCCATCTACCAGGCATTCATGGATCTCTCCTGCGCTTTCCACTGTGTGGTGAGATCTAGGCTCTGGGATATTTTGTTGGGTCTGTGGGTGGATCACAGTATTGTCACCTTTTTGCATGGCCTCCATTGTGACCTGGAAGCTTTTGTAAGATATGGCTTCAACGGCAAATGCAGCTACGCTTTCAGCATTTCTCAGGGTGTTCTCTTCTTATTGTATATAAACAGTCTTACAGCCGCACTGACTAATCAGGGCAGGGACATGCCCAGGGTTAAGAACATAATGGTCCCTCTCCTACTGTACGCCGATGATGCTGTGTAAATGACAAGAAATTCTAATGGCCTAAAGATTCTGTTAGACACCTTTCTGATTTTATGTCCAAAATAAATCTTGAAACTAACTCCTCCAAGACCTTTGTCATAGCTTGCGTCCCTTCACATCTCAAGTCTGGCCCTACAGGGTAAACCTATTTCCAGAACGCATGAGTTCCCTTACCTAAGTGTCACATTTGACTCAAGAGGTAGTTGGGCTCCGTGCTTATCCAAGCGGATATTGAGGTTTTCCAGTTTTGTAGGGTGTTTATTTAATTTGGCTTCCTCCATCAACAGCAAACTAATTGGCCTTTGTTAGAAATTTACAATAGACAGTGCATCCGTTATGATGTATGGGTATGGGGCCACAAGGATTTAAGATCATTGAACTGAAGGAGAACAGGGTGTGCAGATGACTTTTGGGCCTGCCTGCAAGCTCTCCAACTTTTCCTATTCACGCTGGGTTTGCCTACGTGGAGGACTCTATTAATTTGGCCCCATTGTTATTATGGTGCCCACAGGTGGCTCTTACTAGGGATATCATTGAAGACTGCCTGCCCTGAGATCATGGGCATCGAATTCCCTGGCTCTCATTTATTTGATTTGTGGCCAACAAATTGGGCAGACACTCACTTTTCTCAAACCCCTAAAATCTAACCCTTAAGGACAAAGCTTGGCTCAAAGAAAACTTCGTTGCCCTCAGGAGGGAGGGGAGGCCTTAGCCAAGGGTATCAACTGCAAGCATCTCAGTATTTGCATGACCGCAGGTGCTGAACCCTATTTGGACATGGTTACCAACAGTTGGGACAGTTCCCTCCTCACCAAATTTAGATTTGGTATTATACGTTGTTATTTGTGTTTTCCCTTGGGGCAGTACGATCAGTTGTCAATTTTGATCTGTCCTTGTGATGAATCCTCCACCCAAAATTCATTGCAACTTACCTTATTCTGTAAATTGTATGTTGCATTCACTACGTGCTCCTTAATTCCTATTTTGAGAAGCTTTGTGACCTGTAGACCCGCCCTGCTATTCCTTCAGCAACGTAGCTCACCCCTTGCCTGCTCCTGCGTAAGTTCCTTTTAAAAATCTGCCCTATGTCACAGGAAAAAATTGCTGTTTTTAGAAGTTAACTGGAGCATCTTTAAATATTGTTCACACAGGGATTTAAAGCTTTGCCGACTGCACTAAACATTATAGAGGCTGTTAATGTCACTAATGTCATGTCCTAACTGCATGAGGATTTTAGAAAATGTTTATGAGTGCTTTTAACGTGTATTGTCTAAGTTTTAATTTTGTGATTTTCTGACTGTTTAAGACAGATTCATACGTTTTTTTCTGTGATATATTAAATGTGGTATTTATTGTAAGTTTTAAATTGTGTGCTTTGATGGCTTCTTTTTAAAACCGAATAAAGCTGGTTGATTGATTGATATTAACCATGGAGAATATCTCTTGAGGTACTGGAAGATGGCTTCCCTCTTAACGTTATTATTTAGGTCACTAACATTCTAGGATATTAGGCTAATTGTATCGTGTGTGGTTATCACGGGGATTTAAGTAATGACATTTGACCCAAAAGGCTGCCTACATGATGCCATGAACATAGAGAAATTAAACTTAAAAACCTTACTAGGACTGTATCCCTAATCTCCCCTGTACCTGAACTGAAGTAGCTGTCGCCCCATGCATAGCCTTTTATTTAACATTCAGTACAGTTTAATGTTAAGGCTTCAGCACTTTTCTTCTACAAAAGATATCCAGGTCAAATGTGTATCATTATCTGTCACATGTTGGGGATTCTACAGATACTTGTATTTGTGATTCACCCTGGAGATCCCGAGAAAATAGCCAAAATGTGCCCAAAAGTTTTTTTTTTTTTAAATGGGGGAAAGGTGCTGTGTAAGAAAGTATTTTCTTTCCTGAAAATGGCATGAGCAACAAGGTCTCCTATGCTAAGATCACCATCTTCCAAGCTTTCATAAAAACATGAAGTTTCAGTACAGTTCAGTTTTTAAGTGGTAGTCAATATTTCTTTGTAGTTTCGACCTACTTGCAGTTTGTGGGGGAAGAGGACTAAAACCTCTAACACTATGGCACTAACATGTTCTTTTGTTTCTTCTTGAGGTTATGCAATCCTTAGGAACGAGATGAGATCCCAGAAGCAAAGTCAACTAACCTCTGACTCCGTCCCAATCCAGACAGAAGAGTCGACTCATGTCAGTACTGAGGGGAAAGGTGAAGAAGAGACAACGTCCTCTGCTAGTCTGGTCCTTCTGAGCGCAGGTACTTCACACTGGTGCACTCACCGGTTGCTATGGAATGTGTCTGTGTGTATCTAACAAATGAAAAAGATGTGGCTAAGCAGCTGGTACTTCTGATACAAAGTCTAAAAATAAAGTCCTGTTTACCTCCCCTGAATTCAGCTTAGCAAGGACTTCCCTCTTTCCCTCTTAAAGCTTTGGTGTCTAGGAAAACAGGAGATACGTACCCTGATCACTAGGAAAACAAAAAATACCCCCACTGAATAACTCTGGGAAAATGTAGTAACATAGGTACTTACCTCATAGGAACCCTCCAATTACCTATTTAACCACATAGGGAGGACCTTATACCACACAAAGGATCCTAGGAATTATATCATCATTCCTTTAATACTTCCAAAAGAACATTAATATGGTAAATTGCATCAGAGAATTTGTGAAAAGCCTTCAAATGTCCAAAAATAGACATTAGAACAACAGTCTTGTGAAAAGGTACTTTTCTATATCTCAGTGTCTTTCTATTTTTCAGGAACTTCAAGAACCTACAGAAGAGATGAAACTAAAGAACAGATATCCATTAGGGTAAATCCTGCTCCAGATCATATTTATACATTGCACCTTACCAATTAGTAGCAACAGTTCTCTGTTGGTAAGTGCTTTACCTTTTCTTTTGCAGGTCCCCATTGTCCTTCTGTGGAGTGGTGAAGCAGGAAAAGAAATGAACAAGCACCAGGACCCCCCCAAGAGGCAAGAGACAAGCAGGAACCAGGGAGGCAAGCAGGTATCCAGGTCCCCAGGACGGGCTGAACAGCATGGTGGTAGGCAAGAAACAAGATTTTAAAAGACAGGTGCCAGCATGGTAAGTATTTAGGTACGTTTTTACAATAGCAGGCAAAATGCTGACCTCTGGACATGGGTTTTATCCCAACCGCACCCCAACAGCGAGACCATGAGCATGCAGACTTCCTGAATGGGTGTGGCCTCCGACGCACAGGACGAGATCGCAAAAGACTAGACAGCGTCATGAGCGACTGCACCCATTTCCTGCTCACGGCTGGAGGGGCTGTGACAAAGCCTTTATATGACACCAGAAAGATATATGTGTATATATATATATATGTTCTTTTATTACAAAGTGGCGGTAGCCACTCTTTAGTTGTAGTTAGGTTCCCAGAGATAGGAATTCCTCTGATTTTTAATCAGAAATAACTTTGTACTTGTTTGACGAAACCATGAAACTTTGCAGTCCTATAGCTTTTTCTACATTGGGGGATGATGCAAAGTTTTGTGGTGATTGGTCAAAGGGGTGCAAACAAAAAAGGGGGGTTCCAAAACGCGTTTTATTCCAAATGCATTTTCCGTACATTTTTGCATTGGACGTAGTGCCAAAATTGACAGTTGGATTTTCATGAAATTTGACAGGATTATAAATTATGGTGTGCAGATGATTCTTTTTGATAGTAGAGGTAAGTAGGGGAAGTATCTTTTAAGTTAAAATGCATTTTAACTTAGTGATATCTGTGGCCGCTGTAGTTTCATGAACTTTTGCGAAAGTACCGCGGTACATACCGATGACAAGGTGGAAAACATGTTGAACTCATCCTAACAATCTCTCTGAATAGAATTAGCATGGCCAATCCAATGTTCCCTGTTTTAATAGCGATGTGATAATTGATGCACTTAAGCGATACTTTGCACTACCTGAACAATGTCCGTTTGAATAGGGACGGTATTATTGATGCACTTTAGGGATACTTTGCACTGTTTGAACAATATCGGATATCTATGCTTTTATGGATCTTGACTGTTCACTGTTTTAGTAGCGATGTGATTATTGATGCACTTAGCGATATTTTGTACTACTGGAACAATAACAGTTTTAATAGGGACGTTAATATTGATGCACTTTAATGATACTTTGTCCTACTTGTACAATGTTAGATATCAATGCTTTTATGTATCTTGATTGACCAGAATGAACGTAGTACTTTTAACACCCATTTTTGCACAATCATAGGTTCTGTTCTTGGACATGAAATTCCTATTGAATTTTAACCAATGCACCACAGAGTGGTTTATGTTTTATGTACATTGTAATGATTTTTTATTAATCAGACAATTAATAAACTTACTTACTTACTCCCACCTTTCTCTAAGTTGTTGAATTGTGTCCAGGGAGTGGTTTTGGATTTTTTATATACGAGTGATATGCCTTTTTTGAACATGGTTTCTCCCAGCAACCACTTCTCCAGTGGCAAGGATTTCTCCAAGACTGTGCCCTTTGTTATACCCCTCAACTGCTGTGCCACCACGGGGCATCAGTGCAGAGCAGATTATTGGGCAGATGGTGGGGGATGTTTAGTTTTACTCACCTGAGCCTCTTGTCTTGCTTTACATTCCGAAATAAAAGAAATTCAGCACTCCCAAGATGAGGCACTCAGTAAAGCAGGAAGAAACACTTGGAAAGGAGACTCAGCACTCACAAAGCTGAGGCACATCAAAAGGCAGTTACAAAATAAAGCGTGGGGTTTTATTAATGCAGCACTCTCTAACACAAAGACTTTCCCAGATGTCAAATGAATCAGGTAAAACAAAATGCAAATGTACATGTATAAATATATGTGCACAAGCAAATAATAATAAAAAAACTCACGTAATCAAATGCATGAGATAAAACACAAGCAGATAATAATGGACGTCCAATGCAAGAAACAAGCACTGTCAAATGCCAAGAATAAGCACTGTCAAATAAAAAACACAAATATAAAGAGCATGTATACACAACATGAAACATCACAGAGCAATGAACATTATAGCTTATACATCACCTTTGAGAATACATCATTCTGGTCAGCTTGACTGGGAAGCCCTTTTCAGTCATCCAGAAGTCTCAATCGGACAGCAAACATTTCCCTGTGACGGTGCATCCACGGCACAAGTGAGCTTCTGTTTGCTTTCCAAAACTTCGTGGGGCAGATTTACAAGGCCCTTGCGCCACTTTTGCGTCACTTTTCCCATGTTAAAAATGACGCAAAAGTGGCGCAAGGGGCTTGTAAATCTGCCCCCCTGTCTTTAATACCTTTTACTAACACGGAGAGAGATTTCTAGAAACTCCCCCTCCCTTCATCTATTGCAAAACCAAGGCTGACCGTACTGGTCTGTTTCGAGGTCAGGACGGAAGCTGGCCAACCCTCCGTGTTTTGACTCAGAGACAGAGAAGTACATTCCTCTCTCTTGCTTTCAAACGCACATCCCAAACGTTCTGTTCCAAGCAAGGCTGTTTTGCTCTGTACTGAGAAAAAAGAAAAACATGCCTCTCTGAAGCTGCAAGAAGGACCAAAATGAAATCATGTGAGAGCACAAAATTATGTTGTACATTAAAAATTGAGTCAGTTATAACACATAGAGTCAAAGGTCACCACAATCTCACAATGTAAAAATACATATAGCACTACACCTCTTCAATAAGCGACCATTTTCTTCGGCATTTGCCATGCACTCCTCCCATTTTCATACTCATCTCCTACTCTCTTATGTAATCATATTAATTTCTCAGTATCTTTCTTCCATTTTTCAAGCTTTTCTCTCACTCGAATTGCTACTCGCCTTACCCCTATTCTTTCCTCTTATCATTCCTAACTACTTTTTCTGTCACGCTTCTCACCCCTTCTTTGTATGCTTCTCATTAGTGTCATTTCTCAGTATTTCTCCCTTCCCTTGTCTTCACTTTCTTTGTGTTTCATCCCTCCATTTCTACCTTGCGCCTACTCTTCTGCTTCTAATTCGCCTACAATTGGGGCCAGCCTTAATGTTCTTATCTGGGAAACTCAGGTTCATTTCCCCTTCATCACAAATTGGCGACAAAGATGGGATCACAGCACATTGTACGGAGCCAGCTTCGAACCCAGTGGAGAAGTTAAACTACTTATTGAGAGAAGGAAAGTCATTTTCATGTTTTGAAGAGAGGCAGCCGTGGTGCTTAAATTGTACGCAGCAAAGGTGCAGTGCGGTGTGTATTCTACTACTATCAGCGGCTTGGCACTGAGACACGCTTGCAGCAGTTATAATTTTTTATTTCCTTTTGTTGCGCTCGGTACGCGCACTGCCTTTTGTCATCGGCCCACTGCTTCGCCGAAGGAGCATTGCCTCAGCTCGAGCTTTGGTAACCATCCGTACACTGACAAACAACCCCCGCACTGCAGGAGCAGCGCGTGAGGGCGATGCGAGTATTGCCTTGCTCGAGTCTTTGTTAACTGGCTGAACATTGAAAAAAGCCCCGCATGGCAGGAATAGTCCATGCAGCATATGCGAGCATGGTCATAGCTCGATCCCCGTCTACATTCCAAGATCGGCAGTTGTGCGATCTCTAGAAAGCACGCAGAATTTAAAAAAAAAAGAATTCTAAAGGGAAAATAACGCGACTCTATCATTCCTCAATTAAAATTACGTTTGTTCCAAGCGCTTACTTTCTTCTGGTTCCACAGCGTGGCGGGGATTGATTCTCCGCGCCCGCTAGAGAACCCAGTTCAGCACAAATTCTATGATTTGTGACAGAGAAGTGCATCACGGACGAACTCATTTATTGGACTCTTGTTACAAAAGAAGGTACTGATTTCTCGATACAAGCTGCTTCGTCATGGGGTGATCCCAGAGGAAGACACAATGTTATTGGCTGTCTGTGGTCATTGGTGCTCTCTGCCATATTTTCTTTTTTATGCTCTGCTCATGGGATCCTGCATCAGGACATTTGCTAAAATACCTGGTTGTTCTTTTGTTGCTGTTTCAAGTACTTTTTCATTATACAGTCAATTCATCCGAATTTGAAATTTTATGTATATTGTTATTTCTAAGTGCATTTTACTTTCAACATGCAAACTGCAAACCTACCAATATCCTTTCTACTTGAACCAGACACGCCCAGACTTAAAGTGAATCAATGGTTAAAAACCTTTGAGAGTTATTTACTAGCCATTGACGGCGTGGAGTTTCCTGCGATTAGAAAGAAGGCCATACTGTACAAATGCTTAGGATCTGAAGGCCAAAGAATTTTTGATCATCAACCTCAATAGTGGCCACCGCCCTCAACAGAATTGAATGTTTATACAGAGGCTAAAAAAAGACTGGAAAACCATTTTAGAAACGATTTAAGCATCATAGTGGAAAGACATAGATTTTTCACACGTAAGCAATAGAAGGTCAAATTTGTTTGCAGAGCTGAGTTTGTTGGTCTCAACATACGAGTTTGAGGGTCCTCTAGATAAGTATCTGAGGGACGAGATAGTGGTCAATTATTTTGATAATCAGATACAAGAGAGAATTTTGTGCTGCAGGAATCCATCTCTAGAAGAAACTTTAGAGATTGCAAGAGGAATTCAGGGATCTGTAATGGCCTTCAGAGAATTGGGAATGGACGAACAACATGTCTCTGAAGCAGTGGGTGTGGTGTGACCTGTGCCTAAACCTATGTATAACACTGAAATGAAAAGCCAGGGCAAAGTCACGAATAGCAATGTCAATACATATTTCAGGTGTGGGTCCAAAAGTCAGATTGTTAGTTTCAAAAGTTGTCCAGCCTTGGGTAAAACTTGTCTCAAATGCAAGAAATCTGGGCACTTTGCTAGAGTGTGCCATAATACACAGAAAGTAGTATTTGTGGGGGAATATGCTAATTCTCTCCAGCACAACACCAATTCAGATAGTACGGTAGTATTGTCAGTAAAAATGGTAGACACTTGGGAGGGTAGTTAGTAGAAAGGGGATCCCAAGTGTGAGGTATTCATTGGGAAGGTACCATTGGTAGTGAAGGTGGACTCAGGTTCTCCCATCACTATCATTTCAGACAAGTTATTTGAGCAAGAATGGGCACAAATAACCTTGGATAGTCCAGACATTCACACAGTTGCATTTGGTGGCCAGTGGATTGACATGGTGAGGTATTTCAAGGAAAGTGTTAAGTTCCAAGACAAAGAGATTCACACTAAATTGTATGTGGCAAAGAAGGGTTACAAAATTCTAGGATGGCGAGATCAAGGCTTGTTTGGGATAACGTTAAGACCAGGCACTAAGTATCCCATTTCTTTGGAAGTTTCTATCGTCACGGTGAGGGAAACTGAATTACAAGAGTTGTCCCTTAATGAAGCTTGAAAAAACATAAGGCATTGTTTCTAGAGAAGTTAGGACTGATAAAAGGGTTTGAGCATCGCATTATTCTCAAGCCGGGCACGTTGCCTGTAATGCACAAAGTACGGAGCATACCCTTAAGTATAAGGGGAAGGGTGGAGGAGCATATGAAGAAACTATGTGCAGACAAAGTTATAGAGCTCACAGATTCTTCACAATGGTTATCTCCAATTATAGAAGCTTTGAAAAAATCAGGCGACTTGAGACTTTGTGTGAACTTTTGGACGTTAAGCAGGAACATTTTAGTTGAGTGTTCCCCTCCTCAAAATACATGACATGTTAGCTCAGTGTGATAGAGCTAAAATGATCTCTACCCAAGACTTAAGGGCAGCTTATCACCAGGTAGAAATATTGCAGGATTCCTGTTTGCTCACAGCTTTCAACACTCCTTTTGGGGCATTTAGATTTCTGTGAATGCCGTTTGGGCTGGCCTCAGCCGCATTGGTGTTTCAAAAACTTATGTACAAAATACTGAGAGGACTGGATGGAGTTTTAGCCTATCAGGATCTCGTTATTCACAGACTGGGTCCAGTCTCATCTTAAGTTAATAGATACGGTGTTGGGAGTATTCCATAGCTATGGCTTCACGCTGAAACAAGAGAAATGCAAGTTGTCAAGGCCCGAGATCCTCAGGGACAGTAACCACCCAGAGGCCCACATTCCGGCAGCTCCGACTCTGATGACATAAGAACAGAGTCACAGGTTGGCCCGACAGGGGGAAGGAAAATTAGGGTAGGTGCACCAGGGAAGGAAATCTGAAAGACAAAAAGGCAGCCAACTAGAATGCAGGTGTATTGTCAGACTCAAACCAGACTCTTATCACAGTGTACAAGGCACATTGATCGCATGTGGTTCCATGGTTAAAGCATATCATGTTATCTGCTGATTTCAAGGAATATCAAAAACAATGCTTGAGTTAACACCTTTAACTATATATCATATTATATCATAAGATATGCATTCATTTTTTAGACATGAATTTCTTTGAGGTTGCATCATGACTTTCCATAGCAAACTGAAACACACTGTGATATTTTACAATGAACTGATATATGCCCAAATAAAACACAGTGACCATTAAACATAAGTAAACAAAAGTCAACCACCCCTTATCAGCGCTGATAAGCATTCACTTGTACTGAGAACGTATGAGGCACATAATCCCCTCCATGAACATTGCTTTCTGACTGTTTAGCTCAACGCGCGGTGCGTGGCACACTGTCCGTATCGCTAAACTGCAAATGACAGAAGGAGCGCTGAATGGTAACTAACAGGGAAACCTGTAACCAGTTAGCAAGCCTTATCAACACACGTAGGTAGCGCTGTCCAAGAGTAAGTGGGTAGCAATAGCAACGTGTTACTGTAGAGTTGGAAGTTGCTCCCCTGGACAGAGGATAGGACACGTGGATGGTGTCAACACTTTATTCTCTCTTCAAAGGGAGAGCCGTCCGTTCCTAGTTCGTGCCGCGATCACTGTCGCCGTCCGCGTCACGTCACTCCCACAAAACCTTGCGGTGAGTCACGTGACGGCGGAAGGCTGGACCGCGACACTACACATCTTCCCCCTTAACAACAATGAAAACATGAACAGTAACCGGAGAGCCAGTGGGCGGGAGGGGGGTAGGAAGGAAGAGGGAGAGAGAGTTCACAAGTGGAAATCACTGAACCGTTTCGGAAGCTTCACTGTTCGGCCTTTGCGGGTGTGCGTGACGGGTACTTGGATCCCCTGCGCCCTTCCTCCACTGGATCCGGCCGTCCTCGTACTCTCCTCGTGGCCTCTTTCTTGAGAATCAGAAGTCTCTTGCGAGGTACCAGCACTGTCTGTGTCCTGGCTTGGTGGACACGGTGTTTGCCGCTTGGCTGCCAGTCCATCAGCAGTTGCCGAGGTACAGGTCTCACTCCTATTAGCAATACCGATGTCTTCTCTCTATGGTTCTGTGGTCGGTGCTTCATCCTCGTTGGCGCTGTTGGTCTCTCCTTCAAGATCGCTGGTGTGTGTGTTGTAACTGTCCACTCCCCAATCAAGGATTTTGTTGCACTTGGCCATTCTGGATTGTGACCACACCTTGCCGTCGCTCAACAAGGCAGAGCGTGTGTACAGGTCTACCACTCGTAGGGGCTCACTGAATTTGCTGTCTCCCTTTTTTCCTGGGTGGCCCCGTTTGACTCTGACCCAGTCACCCTCTGCCAGCGTGACTTCACGTACGCTGTGCCTCTTGTCGTACTTGGCCTTATAGATGCGCTGGGCTTTCGCAATGTTACTCCGGACGACTGCCGGAGACCACTTGCTCTGGAGTCACATGTTCATCCAGGCTGTATTGTCTCTGGTGAAAGGTTCTCTGCCTCTTAGGATTTTAAACAGGCTGTAGCCAGTGAGGGTGGGCGTGATGCGATACGCCCACACTGTGTTCCTGACTTCGGTCTCCCAATTTTTCCCGGCACTAATGGCCGCCTGGATGGAGCCCATGATCACACGGTTAAAGCGTTCTACCTGGCCATTGCCGGCTGGGTGGTAGACGGGGGGGTGTTTGGTTTGGATACCATTTCGGGTGGTAAAGGCTGTCCATTTTGCCGATGTAAACTGGGGTCCGTTGTCACTGGTGATTGTCTTGGGAATGCCTTCCCTCAGGAAGGTATTAGTGAGGAAGGAGATGACAGTGTCGGAGTCCACTGAGTCACAGATTTCGACCTCAGGCCACTTCGAGTATCGGTCCACTAATACGATGAGGTGCTTGGGCGTGCCCCAGGAATCCAGGAAGGGGCCCACGATGTCAACGGATAACTCCTCCCAGGGGTTGTTGAACTCCCCCATGGGGGTCTCATCGTGGTGAGTGTTTTGTCAACTCTGGCACAATACTCGCAGGCTCTCACAAATCTCTCCACTTGGTTGTCCATGGCTGGCCACCAGTACAGTAGTTTCATTCTCCTTTTCGCTTTTACGATGCCCAGGTGGCCTTCGTGTGTAATGTGGAGTATGCGATCCACCAACCCATTTGGGGGCACAACTCGGTCGCCTCGCAGCAGGAATATGGTGTCGTCGCTGATGGAGAGTTCGTCTCGGACCTCCCAGTACTTCCCTTGTGTGCTTCTTTTCTGGCCAGCCTTGAGTAACGTACAGTTTGACCTGTGAGAGTTCTGCGTCCTGTGCATAGGCTGCTACCCAGTCCTGGGCACTGATGGTGTGTTCGTGATCCGTCATGAATGCAACGCTGTACTCGTCCCAGTCAGACTGTGGGACTGCCCCTTCCATGGCCGCCGCCCTGCTGAGGAAGTCCGCTACCTTGTTCTTTGGACCCGGGATGTATTCGACATCGTATACAAAGTCCAAGAGACGCAGTGTCATTTTCGCGATGCGTGGGGTGGCCGTCACGTTGCCGCTGGATGTGAGGACTTTGATCAGGGGTTTGTGGTCCGTTCGAAGCGTGAATCTTGACCCCCACAGGTATTGTTGAAATTTTTCCATCGCCCAGACGGACGCTAGCATCTCCTTTTCAATCACGCTAAACTTCTGTTCACTGGGGGTGGGGGAACGCGAGGCAAAAGCCACAGTGGTTTCTGTGCCACCCGCTGCTCTCTGGGAGAGGACTGCCCCCAACACTTTGTCACTGGCGCCCATGGTCAGGATGCTGGGCGCGGAGCCGTCAAATCCGTGCAAGGGAATCGCCCCGCAAATATCTCTTTTGATGGATGTGAATTCTGCGTTAGATCCTTCAGTCCAGGAAAAGGTATTCTTTTCTTTCACTAGTTGACGTAGGCTGTGCGTTTTGGTGGCGAAGTTCCGGACGAATTTACTGTAAAATTCCGCCAGTCCCAGAAACGAGCGGACATCGTGTTTGTTCTTTGGGGTGGGAGCGGACATGATGGCTTCCACGTTGGCTGTTTTTGGGGAGATGCCCTTGTCACTGATCTCGTGTCCCAGATAGGTCACCTTGCGTAAACCAAACTTGCACTTCTCGAGCTCCGCCGTGAGGCCGTTGGCTGCCAGCTTGCGCAGTATGGTGTGCAGAATGTTGTCGTGCTCAGCCTTGGTCTTCCCCATGACGAGGATGTCGTCTTGGAAGTATAGGACTCCGTGGACGTCTTTGAATAGTGTGTGCATGAGCTTTTGGAAGACGGCCGCAGCGGATGCTAGGCCGAAAGGCAGACGCCGGAATCTATAGCAGCCGAAGGGTGTGATGAATGAGGTGAGCTTCCTGCACGACGGATGGAGCGACACTTGGTGGTACGTGGCTTTGAGGTCAATGGTGGAGAACCATTTTACTCCTTTGGTCTGGGCCAGCATTTCGTTTATTTTGGGCAACGGGAACTTGTCAACGATGATGTTTTTATTCAGCTCTCGGAGGTCTATGCAAAGACGTATTTTCCTGCTCTGTTTCCGTGCCACTACTAAGGGCGCTAGCCATTCGGCGCATTCTATTGGTTCAATGATGTCATTGTCCTCCAACCATTTCAGTTCCAGTTGTACTGCCTCTCTGCAGTTGAATGGGATATTCCTGACTTTGTGGGAGACTGGCACAGCTCCTTCCTTGAGCATGATCTTGTGGGTGAACTTCGACAACTTCCCGATGTGGTCTCTGAAAACCTCTGGGAACTCCGTTTTCAACGAGGCTGGCGTGGATGGGTCGTTCATCATGAGCACTTGTGTGTCACCGCCTGGGTTAAGTTGTATGCCAAGAGCCCCTTGGTCCGCCCACCCAAGGACGGATGGTCCTTTCTGTGCGACATACAATTTTCCTGTCGTGTGCCTGCCTTTGAATTCGAACAGGAGCCGTCGGAACCATACCATGGGGATTTTCTCTCCTGTATAGGTGACGGGGTGGACGTCCGTGGGATGAAGGTGGTCCCCCACCACATGGGCAAAGTCCTTGTCCCATAGGTGTTTTTGGATGATCGTGTATGGAGAACCGGAGTCTGCCACCATGGTAATCTGTACGCCCCCGATTAGTAACAGGCAGGACGGCTTTTTCGTGGTGATGCCGCTGATGCCCAGGGTTTGGTCGTCGATGCAGAGGATGCACTCTTGGTCGGTTTGGTCTGCCCAGTCTTGATCGTCGGAGTCATATTGAACATACTTGACTGCTGCACTTCTGGGCCTCCGTCTGCAGACTTTGCCGAAGTGTCCAGTGACGCCGCAGAAGGAGCATTTGACATGGAATGCCGGGCACTTCCTGTTGTTTGCCATGTGGGATTGACTACCGCATCTGTAGCAGGTTCCTCGTTTGTCCGAACTGGTGCGGCTGGGCCCCGTGGGTTTGGGCGTAGATTGTCTGTTGACGGTTGAGCCAGAACTGGCCGTGGGTTTTGTGTTCGGGATCTTCTGGTCTGTTACCTTGCAAACTGTGGGTTGTTGTTCAGTTTCTTTCTTGGCGGCGAGGGCGCACCGCTTGGACAACTCTGCTCTCTTGACTATTGTGATGATCTCAGGGAGGGACGCTTCGCCACTGACCCACAGCTTCTCTTGGACGCTTGTGTGTGTGGTGTGCATTATGATTTGGTCCCGTATGAGGTCATCGTGCAGGGTCCCAAACTTGCAGTTTATGGCGAGCTTCTTGAGGGCTGCCACGTAGTCCTCAACAGTTTCCGACTCGGTCTGTTTGCGAAGGAAAAAGTTGTACCGGTCGATGGCTGTGCAAATGACTGGCTGATAATGGTTGTCTAAGTCTTCCAAGGCATGTTGGAAGACGTCGTCGTAGGCCGCGGCTCTAGGTTTCTTCACCATGTTGTCGTAGACGCGCAGGCCTTCTGGTCCTAAGTTATGTAGTAGGATTTTCTTCCGGCGCTTACTGGAGAACGCCTCCTCACCTTCGTCTTCGAGCGCCGATAGGTAGTTCAGGAAATACCCTTTCCAGTCGGCCCATTTCATGGCTGGTTCCCCTGGTTTCGGTAGGAAGGGGACTGGATTAGTCAAGGAGAAGGTTTGTGCGCACATGATGCGGGAGGTGAGGGAGGCGGTGCTCCTTGATGAGGATGGAGGTCGCTAGGTGTGCACCAGGGTGCGACACGCTGAAGCTTGCTGCCTTGTAGTGGGCACTGCAGGGCTATGAACGGGGTGCCCTCGTACTGGCCGGCCTGCTGCGGTGTTTTCGCTGCCCGCAGTGTGGCTGTGGAACGCGCAGACTGGCGCGTGGACGTGCCCCTGGAGCCGTGAAGATCCTCCGTGGTGCACACGAGCGCGGGGAAAATCGTGCTGACCTCGTAGCCCCCTCGAGCCTGCTGGTGTAGTGGGTGCAGAAGGAGGGGGGGTGGCGTAAGACGCGCGCTGAAGTGAGCGCCGAAGGCCTCACGCGGTGAGGGCTGGTTGCTGCCGCCTCAATATGTGCTGTAATGGATGCGGTGGACTGGTCACGCCCGCCGCATAAACTTTGCCGGCTCTCCCTTCCGTAGCGGCGGCTGGAACGGCCGCGTGGGTCTGCCGCCTCGTCGCCAACTGTAGAGTTGGAAGTTGCCCCCCTGGACAGAGGACAGGACACGTGGATGGTGTCAACACTTTATTCTCTCTTCAAAGGGAGAGCCGTCCGTTCCTAGTTCGCGCCGCGATCACTGTCGCCGTCAGCGTCACATCACTCCCACAAAACCTTGCGGTGAGTCACGTGACGGCGGAAGGCTGGACCGCGACACTACAGTTACCAGACAGTAGGTCACCAAACTCACTCCGCACTAGACGCTTTCTGAGCCAAGTGCACTCGTCAGTGTACTCCGAAGTGCCAGACCTTCCAGCCACTCAAAAACACCACGGGGCAGGTCGCAGAATGCTTCCCAAACAGAAACGCCAGGTCAGATTTAGGATACCAGAACAGTAGATGCTCGCCTTGGGCTTCGGGCATCTGTATATACTGTCAGGTCCCGCTTGCAGCGAGGACGACATCTCGCAAGATTAACACTTCCTGGTCCTTGTATCATGCAGCGGCCATCTTGGAATGGATCCCTTTCGATTCACGATCATACGTTCATGCCAGCAGTTCCACCACTGACAGCCACCTCGAACATGGCTTTTGCCACTCTTTGTCCTGAGCTGCATATGACAGCGTGGAATGGGCACAAGAACCACAAGTCCTGACGCATGTTCTTGGTTGACAAGGTACAATACTTGGGGCATAACTTGTCAGTGGCAGGGATTTCACCTAAGGAAGACCTATTAAAAGCCATCAGGGATTGTCCATCTCTTACTGACAAATATCATCTAAGGTGTTTTTAGGTGTATGTCAGTATTATTCCAGATTCGTGCAAGAATTTTGTGTTACAAACAGAATCTCTTAGAAAATTATTCAGGTCAGGAGTAAAATTTGTAAAGGAACAGGAACAATTAGACACGTTCAGTCAATTGAAGGACATGATTATCTTGTGGCCTGCTCTTCAAACATACAGAGACGATGTTCCTGCAGTGGTCACTGTTGATACGAGTAGTATGGGCCTGGGGGCAGTGTTAAGTCAGAAGGTGGGAGGGAAGGAGAACACGATTGCTTTTGCCTCCAGGAGGTTGACGTCTGCTGAGAAGAACTACAGCCTGATTGAAAGGGAGGCACTGGCATGTCTCTGGTCGACACAGCATTTTGCAATCTATTTGTAGGGAAAAGAATTTGTGATGGTCACAGATCACATGCATTTGGAGTCATTGTTAAATGACAAGAGCTTGGGGAATGCCAGTCCCAGCTTGGTCAGATGGTTATCCAAAATGTATGAGTACAATTTGAAGGTCAAACACGTACCTGGAGGGAAAAACTGCACGGCAAATTTCTTGTCTAGGTGTCCTACGGATGCAGATAATGTGAACTGAAAAGAAGAACTGGTGGTGGGTTTGGTGGATGGTGTAACAGTCACAGACAAAGTTATTTCAGCAGAAGATTGGAAGTCAAGTTGTATTAAAGATGAGGATTTGAAAAGACTCTCGGACATAATCACCCAGGGGTGTCACAGAGAAGGTTTGTTACATAATGAATTAAAGGGGTTCAACAAAGTGTGAGAGGAATTAAGTGCAGAAGAAGAATTAGTCATGAGGGGCAAATTGGTCATTCCCCCAGGAAAGCTGAGAAGCAGACTTATTGGATTGGCACTTCAGGGACATACTAGTGTAGCAGGGACAAGGAAGAGAATTATACTGTACTATTTGTGGCCAGGCATGTATGTGGATGTGGAGATGTTTCTTACTAGATGTTCGGAGTGTTCCCTAACAAACAAATTGTTGCGCACTCTCATCATTCCCATGTGTCCTGTTGAATATCTTAACGCAGCATGGGAAAAATTGGGAGTGGACTTTATTGGACCCATCAATATTTTAGGTGAAAATTTGAAATTTGCCTTGGTTGTGGTGGATTACCAATCCAAATGGGTTGCTTATAAATTTTTAACGGAGCCTAATACAAAAATTGTTTTTAAAAAAGTTGTTTCCCTGTGAGGGTGTCCCCTCAGTGTTGGTCATGGACAATGGGGCACAGTTTAAATCCAGGCAAATGCAAGATTTCTTGATGTCTCAGGGTATTAAACATTTCACCCCAGCCGTGTATTGTACCCAAGCTAATGGAATGGTGGAGAGGATTGACTGCATGTTAAAAGACACCATTCAGTTGGCACTTTCCTCTGGATTGGATGTGGAGACACTGTCAGAGAGGATTTGGAGTTATCACAATAGTCTGCACTCCACCACGGGAGTCCCACTGTTTGAGCTGTTGAGGGGGAGAGGGTCCATCAATAGGTTGTCTCCCCAGTGGGTAGTTGAATGGATGCAGTCTGCTGGGGATGCTTGGTGTAATTTGGATGATGTAAAGACTAAGGTAGCAGAACAACAAGTTAAGAGTAAGGTCAGATATGATCATTTTAAGAACATTACAGAAATGGAGTTTTAGGTGGGGGATCAAGTAAGAGTTAAGAAACCGCTGGATGCTAAGAAGGAAATATCAATGTATTTCCACAAAACTACTGCAGTTGAAGTTTCCAAACATTTGGTCAAGGTTGAGGATGACAGGTAGCGGAGTAAAAGGAATGTTGCCAAGATGAGGAGCGAAGATATGAGATCTGAAAAAAAGGCCGACTGCACTAGTGGTTGGAATTACGTTGTCGCCACCATCAGGGATTCCTACTACCACAGCAAATGAGTCAGGACACCCCTTTTAACACGAGTTTTAAACGCAGCAGTGGAAACAGTGATGCCGGCATCCTGGTCCACTGCGACAATTGTCCCTATTTTTAAAAAGGGCAATAGGGATAGTCCTCACTATTACCGCCCCATCTCCCTCATCGATGTATCCGCGAAGATTCTGGGGAGGGTGGTTTTAAACCGATTGATGGATTGGGCAGAGGAACAGCACATTATAACAGATGTCCAATTTGGATGTAGACCAGGGAAATCCACTACAGACCAATGCTTAAATTTATATCTGATTAGTGCTAAATATACGTTGGCCAAATCGGGGACGATGTATTTAGGATTTATGGATCTCTCAGCGGCCTTTGACCGAGTTAATCGGGGGAAATTATGGCTCATTATGAGCAGGCTAGGGGTAGATCCGGGGCTAATTTCCATTCTAAAGTCTCTGCATCAAAATACCACGGCAGTGGTTAGGTATAGCCAGGAAGGGGATACAACGGACCCGTTTAAATGTACTAGTAGGGTCAGACAGGGGTGCATACTTGCACCCTTTCTGTTCACCCTATACATTAAAGGTCTTGATTCGGCTCTGAGGGATATACAAGCAGATAGCCCCAAGATAGGCACACGCTCGGTCCCTGTCTTGCTTTACGCAGACGACGCGGTACTTCTTGCTCGCACCCCAAAGGGCCTGCAGCGCCTAATTGACGGATTTGTGTCTTTTATGGGGAAGTTGGACATGGCTCCAAATTTAACGAAATCATACATACTGGAAGTTGGCAAGAAGCCACCCAAACTTTATTCTTATAAAATTGGGGCACATTGTCTAAGCAGAGTTCAGTCCTTTTCATATTTAGGCATACTATTCGATGGCCATCTAAATTTTAAACACCAGTTAGAGGAAAAATGTTTTGCACTGGTTAGGTCAACAGGATCAATATCGCAGTTTGCACATAGGCTGGGACGGTGGACACCGGAGTTGGTTTTAAAACTATACAGCTCAATGTGCTGTGCTAAAGTGTTGTATGGCAGTGAAGTTTGGGGCTTCATTGACACTAACAAGTTGCAAGTTGAGGAGAATAAGTATTTGAGGCGACTGTTGAAAGTCCCTCAAAGCACCCCAGCGTATATCATCCACGAAGAACTGGGAGTCCGCCATGTTGTCGATTTGGTGGGAGTTAAACCCCTCCTCTGCTGGGTAAAGATCTGGGCAAATGAGGAGGCTGCATTATGTAGGATGATTATCCAAGACTGTCTCGCGCTTGACCAGGGGCTAAAAATTCCGTGGTTACGTTATGTTAAGGAGTCTCTGGATAGTCTGGGGTGCGCAGATTTATTCACTAATCCATCTAACATTGGCACTCAGGACAAGGCACTTGTCAAGGAGCGGTTCCTTAAACACGCCATGAGGCTACGTGAGGGCAGAGACATTACTAAACCAGTTGTGAGAGAGTATGTAGTTGTTAAGTCCATTGATGGCATCGAACCATATCTATCTCTGGTGAGTGGGGCTCATGATAGATTTCTAATAACTCGCTTTAGGCTAAACCTCCTGCACCATCTATTGGCTACCCCAGCAGGGTATACCGCATCCACAGAACTGAAGGGACCCTTTGGCTGCGACAATAGGTCTCCACAGGATACCCTTCATTTCGTATTACTCTGCCCGTTTTATGCATACCCTAGACGACAATTTTTAAAGGGTGTTTTAAAGAGAGCCAAATTTAGACAGGCACGTGTGGCCTTGGTCTTTTTAAAATTGGCATCTGATGCTTTTACGCTTTTTTGCATTACAAATTTTTTAAGGTCTGCTTTTAGATTAAGGGCTACAAGGGGCGGTTGAAGCTTACTGCACTCTTGTCCTCCATACTAGGAATTTGTAAAGAAGATATTAAATTCACAAAGATCAAGTGTTATAGGTTTGAACCGTGCTGTAAATCAGCTATAGTTTTTAAAGGATTGGAAATATGAGGCATGATGAATTGATCCAGCGCAATATTAGCCAATAACATTCATACACCATATACTCACTTGGGCCCATACAGTCACACTACACTAATACTTACGCTGGGTGTCAGATGTACTCTTTTATCAAAGTCCCTGCTACCAATTACTTTCTGATTGAAGAGTAATAACTTACCAATGGATCCTTTGCTAATTGGGAAGTTTAAAATGAGTGACGTTCATTATAGTACATAATCCTGAAATAATCACTGAGTCAGGAAGTTTTAAAATGTTTATCTAAAGTTTTAGCAGAGTGAAAATACAGAAAACACGGTACTTTATTGAAATACCCAAGAAAAAGCATAGAAATTATTTTGCTAATAAATGACGGTGTTTAAGGAAGAGGAGAAGATAGAGACAGCAGCGCAACTAAAGGTTGCAGTATAATTACCTAAATGCGAGAACCAAGCCCCTTGGCCAATGAGTTGGAAAAGATAGGACCCAGGAAGGATGAAGAGCAAAGACTTCTTCCAGGATCAGGACAAGACCGGTGACCTCTCTACAACGACGCCTGCGCCGTTCCCCTCTCTGATACTCGACTTCTCTCGATTCTCCCGTTCTTCCTTCTAATGGACTCCGCCGCCCCCTCCTCAGGACCTCTTCCGGACAGGAATTCAGTCAGCAACCGATCAGCTGGGCAGTCTGGAGTTGAGAGCGCTCTGGCAGTATGGACGCCTCTTCTTCGTGAACGCATCCTCTGACTAATTAACTAATGCTATATTCTATTATACCCTTCTACGCCCATGTACCTCCCCTTAATGTTGCTAACGTTATGGGACCACTACTTCTGATTGGACAGGGACAGGGGGTGGATTCTCGCACCATATCAATTTTGGCCTAAATTGTGAAGCCTATTGTTTTTAGCTTCCCGCCCCTTCAAATTAATACATTCACTTTATTTCCCACCCGTCTCACGACAAATGTTATACATTTTACAGGAGAAAAGTAACAATTTGTCCGCCGGAAACATTGAGTACATCATCTTCGGCCAATAGGTCGTGGCCTTGGGAGACGTCCAAGTTGACTTCACTTGGCAGGCATACAGGACACATGCGCAGAACCCTCTGTCTCTCGAGTTTCAAGACACCAACCCAGGCCCAAGTTTACGAATTACTAAAAGTGCAAGAAGAAAATATTAAAATCACAAATAAAATGTTTCACTGTATGCCCACTTTCCCTACTCTATTCCCATTTAATCATAATACTATCCTGCATTAGTAGCGTTAAGAAAACGACAATTTAATAAAGACATGAGAGCAAGCTTAAGCATGTGAAAACATTTAGCGGCCATTTTAATGCACACTGCGCAGAAGCAGAAGTTTCCCACCAAGCAAAGAAAGACGTCACACCATGTGATCAGGTTGCGACATGCGCAATGAAGTTCCCGCGCTTTAGCGGCCATCTTGGTTTATAGACAAGCGTTATTCATTAGTAAAACACATAGGCAAGCGTCTATCCCTTCTGTGTTTGTGAATGCAAAGATTAGTATTGACAGTACAAATTTAATAAATTAATACTATGAGGATTGCATACAAGCAAGTTTCATTTTTGAAACCTTGCTCCATCAATCCCCTCTCTGATGGCGTTTCTGAGCCAACAAAATACTACCCTCAATCAGATGCCAACTTCTAGCAAATCGTTTCATTCTCATTTTTACTTTTTCTATTCTTACAGTCTCCTTTTAATTTCTTGTATAAATCACTTCTCCATTCTTCTAGTTCGATTTCATCTAGTTTTCTCTTCTTTCCTTTTCCTGTCACTTTATATGTTCCATTCTTTCTACAGCATTTGCACCATATTGTTATTGTCAATATTATTATTGCTATCCCTGCTAGGGGTACTAATATTTGACCTATAAGTCCTTTCCCTATATTAGCAAACCAGGTTCCAATTGACGCAATACTATTTGTCAATCTTTCCCATACACTATCAACTTCCAGTGGTTTAAGTTCTTTCTCAAGTTTAGTTATGTTCTGAATATACGTTCCAATTTCTGCACTCTTATCAGGAATATAAGTGCAACAATGTTTCGTCTTCAATAATTTACAGACTCCTCCCTCTTTTGCCAATAGAATGTCAAGAGCAAGTCGATTTTGCATCACCATAGATCTAATCGCAACCATCTCCGTATTAATCATTAGAAAACCTCCAGCAGTATCCGTTGATAAACGATCAACCACTGTAGACAATTTGCATATTTTCCTTGAGTTCAGAATTATTCCCACTGAAGGTATTAATGCACCAAATATATCACCTACAATTTCTGAAAAACTAGCTCTTTTACTACGTATTAATTCACTATTGTTTTCATTGCTTCCAGTGTTTCTTTTTACGTGGTATATCTTTGGAAAAACTATTCCAAAATAACAACTTCCATACCATCTTGCAGGAAGCCTAAAGTAAGCCTTATTCCCACATACATAATATATTCCAGGAAAAACTGAATCTGTTCCTCCTTTGAGTCCCCAACCTCCAATAATTAAAAAATTGTGTTAACATTCACTGGTACCGATGAAAACATTGTTATAATCAGTCTTTAACCTATGAAGACAAATTTTCCCTTTCTTTACGAAATCCAGAGCCATTGCAGCTTGAGCTTTACTAGGTGTATAACTCCCTTCCTTCTCCGCCCAAGGTGGCAACTGAGCCTTATGCTCTGAAGCTTTCTTTTGAAAATCATGTCTTCTATCTTCTACTAAATTCAAAAATATCTTTTCTTCTTCTAGTAAAGAACATGTTAGATTGTGTCTATGTGCATGTGTTATGTCTATCGATTTCATTGTTAAGAAAAACTCTCCCATAAACTGTGCGTCTTGACTAGTAAGCACTGGGTTCATACTCTTGCGAATCGGAACCTCTGAAAATATCACATCTAAGTTTGAATAATAATACTGTAGCCTACCTGTTCTATAAAATAAACTTGTTAATACACTACATGAGATGCCATATGTCAGTGGTAAATGATGGTATGTTAATCCTTCTGCTACTGATTCCGGTAATTTCATACAGACATAACAATTACTAACTTCCATTGTGTCTACATACTGAAACAATAACTTTGTGAAAACATTTAAACTAGTGTCGTTATCAGCTATTTCATGATGAATTTCTGCCTCATCTTCTGCCATTAATTCTACTCTATTGCCCTTCATGTTTGCTGTCCTCCCTTTAGTTTCATTATTAATCTTCTTATCTATTATCATAAGGTAAGGAATTGCTACAATCAGGACTAACCATACTATAAGCACCAATACTAGACTACATATGCAGATTGCACAGCATCTCCTACAACAATTTCGTTTTGGTCTCCCAGTAACTCTATCATCAGGCATTTTTCGACAAGGAAGATTTCTCTTCTTATCTCTTCTTCTTTTCTTTAGATGATTCTTTTGTTTAGTCAGGGTGGTCTTGTTTCTTCTTCGTATGTTAGTTCTGCACTTGTTCCTTCGCCACCACTGTCACTTGACTCTGAGCTTTCAAAATCTTCAAGAATGATATAAGTCCAGTCAGGACCCTTGAATTTGTTATTCACAAGTCTCAGTCTTTTACTTTTTCTTTTTCCTGACTTTTTCTCTTGTTCAGTTTGACTTGTCACTTCAGGTACTTGTTCTGGATCTTCACTTCTGGTTGTTATGTGGTATTTTACTCTTTTAATGACACTTGGCCAATGATCTCCTTTTCTTGTTTTCTTTGTTGGCACTGTTTCTCTGTTTACGTCTTCAAAGATCTCGTTATTTTCACTGCTCAATACTGTTTTGTTTTCTTTGATTACTGCCTCTTTTGTTTGTTCTTTTTCAGGTCTGATTGGTTTCTTTTCAGTAGCTCCACAATGACTTTCAAGATGTTGGCTTTGTTCCTTTTTTAATTCTTTATATTCATTTGTATTTACCCCTTTTTCTTTAGTGAATTCTTCTTGATCTAACTGCTTCTGATCAGGGCTTATTGCACTGTGAACTTCTGCAGCCTGACCTGATTCTTCTAAACCTGTCTTTCCCTCTTCAAAGTTTATTAAATCTTCACTGTTTTTAGTCCAATTTTCTTTCCCTATCTGATTTAGTTCAGGATCTTTTACTGTCTTGTCTTCTTGATCCCGAACTGTTTCTTCTTCACCTATCTGATCTTCTTCAATTTCCTCCAATTTTGTTTGATTTCTCGTTCTGTAATATACTTCAGGAACTTCTACCACTGGTATCCAATCCTGACTTGTGCTCGGTTGTTCTCCGTCAGCTTCTTTCGAACCTCTAGCCTGAGATTCCTCAGCTGGGCAACCTTCAGCTTCTTCAGTGATTGGCGTTGTCTTTAGATTCTCTTCTTCAGGTTCTGGTACTCTCTTTGTGTGGCTTACGTGAATCCAATTAGGAAATCTTGCACACTTCACTGCTGTATTGGTGGTCAATATAACTTGACAAGGTCTGCTCCACCTGGGTGATAGACACGTTTCTCTGGTGTGATTCTTCACTACCACCCAATCACCAGGATTCAGATCATGTTCTAGTTCAGGCTGCCTGGAAACTGCGTCTTCTCCAACCTGATGAGAGACAGAACGCACTAGGTCAGCCAATCCTTTGCAATAATCCAAAACCATATCATCAGATATATTCACCAGTTTGTTTGTGGGAACATGTGTTTGTCTCATTGCTCTTCCCATCATTATTTCATGAGGGCTTAATCCTGTCGTTCTGTCAGGTATGCTTCTGATTCCCATCAAGACAAGTGGCAATGCGTCTGGCCACTCTAATGATGTTGATGCACACATTTTTCCCAATCTTGACTTTATAGTGCCATTCAATTCTTCAACCACTCCAGAAGCCTCTGGGCGATATGCACAGTGCAATTTCTGTTTTATTTGAAATGCTTCACAGATTATCTGGATCACTTCGCTATTAAAGTGTTTTCCTCTATCTGATTCCAAAGATACTGGGAAACCAAACCTAGGTATGAGCTCACGTAACAACAGTTTTGCAACTGTAATACTGTCATTTCTCCTAGTAGGGTAAACCTCCACCCACTTTGAAAACAGACACACTATAACTAGTACGTATTTCAGCCCTCTACATGGTGGTAACTGTATGAAGTCGAACTGGAGTCTTATAAATGGGCCCTCTGCCTTTCCAATTTTTCCAAACCCAATTATCGTTTTCCTGCCTGGATTATGCATTTGGCAAGTTAGACATCTCTGGCAAAGACTCTCTGCAACAGCCCTGAATTTGGGATTGTACCAATTTTGTCTGAACAGCCTAATCATTGCATCTCTCCCTATGTGTGTGTCTCCAATGTGCATTCTGGCCATTTGTGAGAGTAAACAGTCTGGCATGACTGGTCTGCCATCTGCACTGATCCATACTTCATCTTCTCCTCTTTGGGAGCAACCCACTTTGATCCACACATTTTTCTCACTTTCATCAACCTCATCTTGCAATTTCTTCACTTCATTCCAAGTTTCAGGTGGCATATACAGCATAAGTTGGCAGCTGATTCCCATTCTTTCCACCCTCTTATTGACTGACGTTCTGATTTTGGCACAATGTTGAGCCACCAAGTCTGCATATCTGTTGCCGACTACCACCCAGTCATCTCCTGACTGATGTGCGGCACATTTCACCACAGCCAATTCTTTTGGTGATTGTATTGCTTCTAGCAATTCCCTTACAAATTGTCCATTTTTAATGGGGGATCCTGAAGAAGTCATGAAATCCCTCTGCATCCACAGTTGGCCAAAATCATGCACAACCCCGTAACCATATTGACTATCTGTAAATATGGTCAATCTCTGATTCCTCCCAATTTTGCAAGCTTTTATCAAAGCAATCAATTCAGCTACTTGTGCAGATTTGACTCCTGGTAAATAGGATGCTTCAACTATTCCAGTTAATTCGCATACCGCATAAGCAGCAGTTAGTTTACCATCTTCATGTCTTTGACATGAACCATCGACAAATAGCTCCCTGTCTGGCTTTTTAAGAGGCTGTTCCTCTATGTCTGGGCGTGGTTTTGTACATAATTCTGTAATTTGTACACAATCATGTTCATCTTCTTCGTCATCTTTATTTGTTTCATGATATGGGTCCGGCAATAAAGTTGCTGGATTTATTATTGTACACCTTACCATGGTCACATTTTCAGCACCCATTATTATCCTTTCATATTTAGTCAGCCGACTAGGAGTAAGATGCTGAGTTCGGGTTCTTGTCAATAGAATCACAACTGCATGTGGAACATACACTTTTACAGGATGTCCCATCACAATTGACTCGCTTTGTTCAATGCTCAAACAAGTCGCTGCCACTACTTTTAAGCATCCTGGCAACGCGGCTGCTACTGGGTCCAATGTAGCAGAAAAGTACGCTATAGGACGTCTGTCTAGTCCATGTCTCTGAGTTAGGACAGAAAGTGCACAATTTTCTCTCTCTTGACAGAATAATGCGAATTCTCTTTTATAATCAGGCATGCCTAAGGCAGGTGCTGAACAAAGTGCGTTTCTCAATTTTACAAAGGCTTCTACACTTTCATCCTCCCACTCAACAGGGTCCTTTGCTTTCTTTTTCGTCATGTTAATTAAGGGCTTAGCTAACATGGAAAAATTTGGTATCCATTGTCGACAGTAGCCTACTATTCCTAGGAACATCCGCACTTGTCTTTGGGTTACAGGCATTTGCATTCTCTTTATTAATTCTACTCTTTCAGAGGTTATTCTTCTTTTTCCCCTCTCAATTTGATGTCCCAGATATTTAACTGCTGTCCTGCAAAACTGTAACTTTTCAGGTGAGACTTTATGCCCTTCCTCAGCCAAAAGATTCAATAATGCTATGGAATCAACAACACAGTTTTCTCTGGTGGTCGACGCTACTAATAAGTCGTCGATATATTGAACTAAAACTGAGCTTCCTGGCATCACTAGTTTTTCCAGGCACTTTTTCAGTATCTGGTTGAAGATGGAAGGACTTTCTGTGTACCCCTGAGGAACACGATTCCACACATATACTTTATTCTCAAATTTGAATGAGAAAAGATACTGGCTGTCTGGATGCAATGGTATTGAAAAGAATGCTTGACACAAATCAATTACTGTGAACCATCCTGCATTCCAAGGGATCTGGTATAGAATTACTGCAGGATTTGGTACTATGGGACAACAAGGTTCCACAATCTTGTTTATTTTACGCAGGTCCTGAACAATCCTATATTTTCCACTAGGTTTCTTTAGTCCCATGATTGGTGAATTACATGGGCTACTCATTACTTCTTTTAGAATGTTTTGTTTTACCATTCGATTGATTTCTTCAATGACTCCTGCTTTTACTTCTGCACTCATTTTGTATTGTTTAGTATTTGGGAAAATCGCACCTTCTTTTACAGTAATTTGAACTGGATCTATTTTTGCCATAAGTCCTGCTTCTTTTCCGGTGAAATCCCATACTATTTGGTTTACTGTACCTTTTAATTCTTCTGGCAACTCATCTTTTGTTATCAACGAAAACATTTCATCTATTTCTGTACCTTGTTTTGCAACCATAATTTTATATACATGGTCCTCATCTGGTGTCTGAACTGCCACACCATCTGGCGTGCAGAAAATTGTACAGTTCATTTTGCACAATAAATCTCTACCTAATAAATTCACTGGGCTAGAATCGCACACTACAAATTGGTGCATGTCTCTGAAGTTTCCTATTTTGACTTCCATTGGTTCTGTAAGAGGTGTTCTAATTCTTTGATTAGCTACTCCTACTACTTGGATATCTTCACCAGAGAGAGGAAGGTCTGGGATGTCTGCTGATCTCACAGTAGACCTGGTAGCACCAGTGTCCAAAAGGAAAGTAATATCATTACCTTTCACATTTCCTTCAACATATGGACCAGACTGATCTACCTGTAAGGATGCGTCATGTATGCACTCCTTCTTCCCCTCTCCTAGGCACCGTCATGAGTCGTATTTACAGTAATTGTCCTGCGAAAGAAATTGTGATGTCATATAATCATTCTTACCACTCCCTCCTGGGTATCCAATGTCTGTACCATGTTTTGCTCTGCTTATATTACCCTGAACAGGTGGAGGTGGTAATTGATTTTGGGGATTTACACCCTGCTGTGAATCATTCTGCATCTGTGGATTTAAGTTTTGATTTGGGCCATTATTATTCCGAATCTTTTTAGATTCATCCTTCCAATGCCCCAATTTTCCGCATCCATGACAAGGAAACTTCTTTTAGCTTCTTCTCTACTCATTCTTCCTCTAAATTTTCCACCATTTCCCGTATCACCACTCGTTCCAAGATCTTTTCCTGGATTTTCACTCGGATTTTCCAAATCAATTCCCTGCTTCTCTGTCATTTTCACCTGAGCCCACATCACTTTTTCCTGCAATTTCTTGTGTCTATCCTCAATATCGTCTCCACAATATTTTGCATACTTCAGAATCTCATCTATGGGCTTTCCCTGCCAACATAGCATATGCTGTTTAATCATCTGGCAAATCTCTGGCTTCAGACCGTAAACAAATCGATACACAAACTGACTCATGTTCTTGTCTCCAATGTCCTCAAATCCACTATACTGTTTAAACACCTGCAATAAACGCTCATAATAGGAATGTACTGTTTCACTGGCTTCTTGGGTTGTTCGATCTATTTTCACCCAATCTGTTTCTTTCGGGGGTATTTTCCCTTTCAGGTATGTTATCACCTGCTGATACTTTTTCATCATATCATTTGACGGGGCACCTGTTTTCGGATCTCTGGGATATTCATCACTAGGCCAATCGACTGTGATCTTACAATTTGTCCATAAATCGGCCGGTACCACTATGTCAAACAAACCATCCAAATCCTTCAACAATACCTTTGACACCTTCACAAACCTTTCAACCTGTTTGTACCATTCAATTGGTTTTTCTCTCAGTTTTGGAAAATCATTCGTAAATGATAAAATATCCTGTCTGCTCCATGGGACATGTACATATCCTCCTCCCGCAACTTCTCGCATTGGATACATCTGGTCTGCTTTTCCTGCTTCCTTCATCACATATTCTGATGCTGTTCTACTTGTTCGTGCTTCTTCTTTTTTCTTGGCCCACCTAGATCTCCATTTATCTAGATCTCCCCATTTTTGTAAAACTAACATTAATTCTCTTATTTGCAGTCTTCTTCCAGATGCATTCATATTTTCTAAATCTTTGTCTGAAAATTCTCCTCTATAGGGTTTCTGTAATACCTTTGATCTCCCTATTTCTATGCCCATCTGTAGTGCTAAATTGGACTATTTTTCATGGAATATCTTTACATTTCTAGTGATACTCCTGCACAAGAATAATAATTCTTCTTCATCATAGGTATTCAAGCGTTCTACTCCTACATTTCCTGCTATTATTTCTTCTAATTCAACTTTTAATTTATGGATATCCAGTACTTTTGGAGGTGTGCACCGTTTAACTGACCCTTGTACCCATCTTTCTAGATCTTCAGGTGTTACTATGGTAGCACTTTTTGTTCCTGATGCAGTTACTAAACTTACATCTTTTGAACCTCCAAGTACATCTTTTCTGGGAGTACTATTTTCAGAACCTCGAATAGGTAAATCCATGAGTGATATTGTGGATTCACAGTCACTAAATTGATCCTCAATTATAACTGGAGCTTCAGGTTTGGGGTTACTCACAGGAGTAGGTGTAAGTATCGGTTGAGGACAATTTCCCTGAGTACCATATAATGGAACTACTGGACCAATTGTTACAGATATGGTCAATGAATCAGGATGTACTTTTATCTGAGTTATTTTCTGTATTAATTCTGCTCTAGTCTTTTCTAAAGCTTCCTTTTCTTTGTCTTGAAGTATTCTAGTCGGGGTGAATTCATGCATTACCTTTGGTACCATTGGAGTTTGTGGTGGTGCACTAGGAGGGCATCCACTTGTCCCTTCCTGATATGGTGGGGGATTTCTTTAAATTTCTTCCATAAATTCGTCTTCTGAATCCTCATTTCTCATTAAATGTTTTGTCTTTTCTGTACATTTGCCTCCTGATTTTTCTCCTTCTGTGAATAATGGATACAGTCCCTCTGTAATCATTGCCCTTCTCCATTGTTTCATCTGACCCTCTCTTGACTCACGTAAATATCTGGGGTAAAATCCTGGGTAACTCCTATTACTTCTAAATCTATCCCGCTCAAATGCCTCGGTTTCCCATTCTTCTAGAGCTTCATACTGGGTTAACCTAGGTCTGGGTTCTAAATCATTCATTCTCAATCTCAAGTTTTGAAGAATTCTTCCATTGAAGGTACCATTCTGGGGAAATGCTAATACTCCATCATTTTTGGTGTATTCTATCCAATTCTCCATCCATACACAAGTATGATAACCTCTCTCCATCATCATAAATGATGCTGGCGTTTTAGCTGGTGGAATAATAATTCCTTCTCTAGTTTTGATTGGTTTGTGCTTTTTAAAATAATTCTTAATCTTTTGCAAAAATGACATTTTTCTCCTTTCTCCGTACATTCTATCTAATCTTCTGTGTACAAAATTATATTCTGCAAACCCTAGGAATCTCCTATCCGGACGAGTTCCTGTTAAAGTCGGATCACGTTTTAACATGCAATCCTTATCCACTAAGAATTTTGCTTCTATAATTTCGACCAATCAAATGTCTGCTATCTTTTATTTCCGAGCTAATCCTTGCGCGGCCTTTTGGTGACGTTTCTCTGTCAACCCCTCCTTTACAATCTGCTCTTTTCCCAGCGCGGCACCTGTGACGTCAGTACTACTCCTGACTACTGACCCCTCCTTTACAAAGGTTTTCTCCACACCCGCTGTTTCAACCTACCACAGCGCGGCGTTTTGTGACGTCAGCTCCCTTGCCGGCAACTGACCCTCCCTTTACAAAAATTTACGCAAACTTATTTTCTCTATAAATCTTAATTAAATTTCAGTAACAACATAAAACATTCGCTATCGTGCCAGTTTCCACTAATTTTGAAAAGGATAGTTTCTTCCACACTTTAGTAAAACCTTTCCGTTTACTAAACATATACTACGAGTAAAACACTTCTGTCTACTCTTCACACAAGCTCCAGAAGGACCTGTTACTTCTCCAATGTTACCCTTACTAGGTGATATAACATCAAATTTTTATCAGCGTACCCTTTTTGCTATTACTCACACGCATAGAGTCCCTAACGAGTACTTGAAGTCCTGCTTAACTTCTCAGTACTATTTCTGCCTGACAGATAACCTCACTGCAGTATGGCTTCCACTTGCCACCCACTATTCTTTTTACCTACCCCGGGGTATTCTGGACAACATATAACAAAAACTCAAAAATTTAAGCGGATGTTAGTTCATAAAAAATACAAATAAAATTCTCATTACCCAATTAACAAAGAGTAACAAAAACCGTCCTCTGCTTACCAGAAAACTGATCCAGCGCAATATTAGCCAATAACATTCATACACCATATACTCACTTGGGCCCATACATTCACACTACACTAATACTTACGCTGGGTGTCAGATGTACTCTTTTATCAAAGTCCCTGCTACCAATTACTTTCTGATTGAAGAGTAATAACTTACCAATGGATCCTTTGCTAATTGGGAAGTTTAAAATGAGTGACGTTCATTATAGTACATAATCCTGAAATAATCACTGAGTCAGGAAGTTTTAAAATGTTTATCTAAAGTTTTAGCAGAGTGAAAATACAGAAAACACGGTACTTGATTGAAATACCCAAGAAAAAGCATAGAAATGATTTTGCTAATAAATGACGGTGTTTAAGGAAGAGGAGAAGATAGAGACAGCAGCGCAACTAAAGGTTGCAGTATAATTACCTAAATGCGAGAACCAAGCCCCTTGGCCAAGGAGTTGGAAAAGATAGGACCCAGGAAGGATGAAGAGCAAAGACTTCTTCCAGGATCAGGACAAGACCGGTGACCTCTCTACAACGACGCCTGCGCCGTTCCCCTCTCTGATACTCGACTTCTCTCGATTCTCCCGTTCTTCCTTCTAATGGACTCCGCCGCCCCCTCCTCAGGACCTCTTCCGGACAGGAATTCAGTCAGCAACCGATCAGCTGGGCAGTCTGGAGTTGAGAGCGCTCTGGCAGTATGGACGCCTGTTCTTCGTGAACGCATGCTCTGACTAATTAACTAATGCTATATTCTATTATACCCTTCTACGCCCATGTACCTCCCCTTAATGTTGCTAACTGTTAGAATTGGGGGTCTCTAGTTGGCACAGGTAGGTACTTGTGACAAATAGGGACCCTCGCCTCTAGTCAGGGCAGGGGGGGTACACTCCTAAAATAACCCCTGCTCACCCCCTTGGTAGCTTGGCACGAGCAGACAGGCTTATCTCAGAGGCAGTGTGTTAAGCATTTGTGAACACATACAGTAATCCAGTGACAACACTACAGATGGACACCACACAAGTTTTATATCAAAAATAAGTATTCTTTATATAGATTTAACACAAGACCATAAACGACAAAAATCCACAATACTGTACTTAAAATGGTAGGTTTAGCTTAGTTCTCTTAAGTTCTTAAAATGCGACACTTTGAGTCAATGTACCTTACGATGCGTCACGTTTCTACAACGAAAGTGTTGCAGAGATGGAGATGCGACAAAGTTCTGGTGCAAAGAAATAAAGACATCAAGTTCTTCCTGATGCGGCACGCTTCTCCGATGTTGCAAGAAGTCTCGACTCGATGCGTCAGCTGCAGCGGCGACACCCTTGTTCCGTGATGCGACGACAGCGGCTTTGGCGGCGACCCTCTTCTCCGACGTTGCGAGACGCTTCCGCTCGATGCGACAACTGCAGCGGCGACACCCTTGTTTCGTGATGCGACGGCAGCAGCTCCGACGGCGGCACGCTTCTCCGTGGATGCGAGGTGCTTCTCTCGATGCGGTGCAATGCGACAGCTACAGCGGCGACATCTACGATGCGACGGCAGCGGCTGCGATGGCGACACGCTTCTTCCTCGATGCGAGACTCTTCTCTTGATGCAGTGCAATGCGACAGCTACAGCGGCGACATCTACAATGCGACGGCAGCGGCTGCGACGGCGACACGCTTCTTCGGTGTTGCGGGACGTTTCTCGAGATGCGGTGCAATGCGACAGCTACAGCGGCGTCATCTCCGTGATGCGACGGCAGCGGCTGCGACGGCGACACGCTTCTCCCTCTTGAGTCGCGCTTCCAGCTCCTTGCGACACGCAGTCCCTTCAGAAGGCCCAAAACAGCAGCAGGCACTTCCAAAGGATTCTTGGGGAGCTGGTGGTTGAAGTCTGTTGTCCCTGAGACTTCAGCAGGAGGCAAGCTCTTTTCTCAAGCCCTTGGAGATACTTTACAAGTTGAATAAAAGTGCACACAAAGTCCTTTCTCCTTCCTTTGGCAGTCAGGCAACCACTGCAGGCAGATCCCTCTAGCTTAGGGATAGTCTTCTCCTCAGTTTCTTCTTGGTTCCGCTCCTCAGCAAAGGTTTCTTCTTGTTTCCCAAAGTGATCTAATTTCCTAGGGGTCTGGGTCCCCTTTTTATACACAGTTTCTCTTTGTTCTCTGAAGGCAGAGAGGCCTCTGCCTAGTCCAAAACCAGTTCTGGTCAGTCCTGGAGCACTTTGTTTTTCTGACTCCTTCTTTCCTTTCAGAATGTGGGGCAGAGTGCTCAGCCGCCCGGCAGGAGGTGGAGCCAGCATTGTGGAAGGCAGGCACAGCCCTATTCAGACCCAGGTGCAACTCCTCCCTCCACTCTGGATCCAGATCTTTCTATTCAGCCCTGTGATGACTCACCCTGTCTCCTGTAGCCGCCCCCAGCCCCTGTCACTCAATCTCCAGACAAGGAATACACAACCTAGCAGAGGCAGGCTTGGAAGTTTAGGCAAGAAAATACCCACTTTCTAAAAGTGGTATTTTCAAACACAGAATGTTAAAACCAACTTCACTAAAAGATGTATTTTATCATTCTGAGTTCAGGCATACTAAATTCGTTTTTCTACCATGTTCCTGGGTCAGTTCTGACTATAAGGTGTAATAGTCAGTCTGCCCATTCTGGCCTATGGGGAGCAGGTAGCCTTGCAATAGTGAAAAACGAAAATGGCTGTAATTCACTATTAGGACATGCCACACACACCAGGGCATGTCCTACCTTGTACTTACAATGCACCCTGCCCTAGGGCCTACTTTAGGGGTGACCAACATGCAGTAAAGGGAAGGTTTAGGGACTGGTAAGTGGGTGTACTCACCAAGTCGACATGGCAGCCCTAGCCTGCACACAGGCTCTGCAATGGCAGGCCTGAGACACATTTTACAAGCCGCTTCTGTGGGTGGCACAACCAGTGCTGCAAGCCCACCAGCGGCATTGGATTTACAAGCCCTGGGCACACTGAGTGCACTGTACTAGGGACTGACAAGTAAACCAATCATCCAATCATGGAGTCACTAATCCAGAACACAATTTACAATGGGGAGAGCATATGCACTTTAGCACTGATCAGCAGTGGTAAAGTGCCCAGAGTCATAAAACAGCCAACAACAGGTCAGAAAAAAATATAGGAGGAAGGCAAAAAGTTTAGGGATGACCCTGCAAAAAGGGCCAAGTCCAACACAGCCCCCTTCCAGCGAAAAATGCAGGGGAGACCAATCACTACCCTGATGGGCTTCCCTGCTTTGGGCGATAGAACCTGGACCCTGGCCCACAACAGCAGGGGCATACTCCAGTTCTACGCCAATCTGAACCTATTGGAATCCCTCTGTCCATACTCTCAGGGTCCACCAAGCTAATCCATGGGGAACCCTTCTCCTCACCTGTGGACACCATCTGTGCAGCACCTAACCTTAACTTGCTCACAGGTGTGTCCCAACAGACAGAAAGCAAGCCACAGTGGCCACTGACAGTGGTCAGGGATGAGACCCAGGCCTTATGCCTCTCAGGGCTCTCAAACCTCTGTGGCGTCAGAGAGCTGGGGGCAGTAGCCCCAGGTGCTTGGCACCCTTTGTCCATTCTCCCTCCTGTCAGGTCAGGTATGACATCCTGACACTGATCTACCAGCCCCGGGCCTGTACCCGGCGGCTGGACTGGAGACTGGGGTGGGCTTTCCCACACCCGGTCCTCCTCCTTGGGGCTCTGTACCCTCCCACCTGGAGCGGTACTCCCTTCCAGAATTGTCAGGGCACCTGTGGCCGGTGTCCTGCACAATTCGCCCACCAGTTCAGGGGTTCTATCCTGCAACTGGGCGTCCAGGTCAGGGGGGACACCCTGAACCTGGTCCTCCACTCTAGGGTCTAAACCCTCCAGTTGAACCGGGGTCAGATGCGAGGACTCCCTCCATCTGCACCCCCTTCCAGAGTACTGCCCCCTCCCATCTTGAGCGGTACCCCCTTCCAGAATGTCAGGGCACCTGTGGCAGGTGTCCTGCACAATTCGCCCACCAGTTCAGGGGTTCTAGCCTGCAACTGGGATCCCAGCATAGGGTCTGTACCCTTAGACTGGGCAGAGGCCAGGGGTGAGGCTGTCCTCTCCCCGCCCCCCTTACTGGGGTCCTGCACTCTCCCACCTGGAGCGGTGCCCCAGAAGACAAACTGGTAGGGGCACTGTTAGCAGCTGCCCCTTCCTCCAGGTCAGGGGGGACACCCTGAACCTGGCCCTCCAACCCAGGGTCTGTACCCTTAGGCTGGACCTGTGCCTGGCAACCCAGGACTTCCGGGAGGGTACACCAACCCCCCCCAAGGGAAACACACTCCTCTAGAGTTGTGTAATAATCTGCCTGGCGCACCAGGACTTCCTGGGGAGCACGCATGCCCCCCAGAGGGTAACACATCTCTCATGTGTTGTGTGACAGTCCGCCTGGCGCAGATCTCCCGACCCCTGTCCATCTGACAGCGCGGGAAGATCCCCCAGGACAGAAGTGGTGTTACCATGGTCATTCACTGGTGACTCAGCCCTTCTGGCTGGTCCCTGACCCACTGGTTCTTCCACTGGGGACTCTCTCCCCTCTCACCCCTCACTCTGGACTTCTGCACCCTCCCAACTGGAGCGGCACTGCCAGACACCAGAAACACTGGAGCTCCATTTACAGACGCTCCAGGTTCTCTAGACACTAGGAGATCCTCTTCAACAGGCGGCCCATCAGGACCGCCTAGGCTCCCTACCTGGTGTTCCCTTAAAGAACCATCCAGGCTCTGAGACTGGGTTTCGGGCACCTTGGGACACGCAGCCCCACACTCACTCCTTCTCCTCTGAGACAGGACGTGAGCCCCTACACCCCTCCCATTACCACGGGACCTAGCTGGGCTACACTGAACCTCTCCCACCACTCTGGGTTGGAAGACACCTGAGCCACTCCTCTTAGGGTCACTCCCCAATGCCTCTCCAGACCCTCTGGAATCCACCAAAAGGTCTGCCTCCATTGTGAGCTCCCTGGGGTCAGAGAACTCACTCTCCAACAGGTGTTGGCATAGCTCTGGAAAACAGGGACTTACAATATGCTCTCCCACAATTGGATCACACAGCCCCCCACAGGGGTTAACCAAACTATCCTTCACCTCACCATCCAGTGCCTTGCACACGTACTCCACACCACTCTCCTGAGATTGGCAAGACAGTATCTGACTGTCTCTGTCACTCAACCCACACTCTTCTGGGCGGTATTCACACTCACATACCAGGACTTCAACTGTGGGGGAACCACTCTCCCTGCACCTCCCATCTAGAGTCAGTAGAGTGTCCCTCCTGCTACTAGGACCATGAATCCCTGCGTCAGTTTCCCTATTCCTCTCAGGGACACTGCGCACTACTGGAGCTACCTCATGTCCTTGAACCTCCTGGTGTATGTTAACCCCCCTCCAAGTCAGGCGCCACCTCCCTGGGTGTGTGTACTACTCCCTCAGCACTAGAAAATTCAATATTGCTGCCACCATCTGAGCTGGACTCCCCCTCCAACTCAGCAAAGCTCATGTCCTGAGCTGCCCAAATTTCTTCTTCTTGGGCTAAGGCCCTCTGAGCATCCTCAAGCTCTCTCAGCTCTTCGTCAAACTCTCTCAGCCTCTGCTCATGAGCCAGAAGCCAGCTATCTTTTCCTGTTTCTCCCTCACTTATAGGGAATTCCTCCTTCTCAGACTCAACTGGTAGTGTTGCCTTCCAGCTGGGTAATTCATACTGAAATAGGGATGCCTCTAGATCCTCCCTGGACCTTCTCTTCACAGGCAGCCCCCTTTCCTTGCAAAACACACGTAGTTCCTTCATTGTGTAGACAAACATGTGCCAGAAGTCGAGTTCCATTTTGCAACAACTAACCAGAGTCATAGTATCAATAATACCTCCAGGAGGACACCATAAAACAGTATGTGGTTGCGTTTGGTCTGCACTCACTAGTAGTGTTCACCAGTCACTGTACATGAATCACAAATGCAAGTCCAGAATCCTCACCGCTGACCACCAATGTTAGAATTGGGGGTCTCTAGTTGGCACAGGTAGGTGCTTGTGACAAATAGGGACCCTCGCCTCTAGTCAGGGTAGGGGGGTACACTCCTAAAATAACCCCTGCTCACCCCCTTGGTAGCTTGGCACGAGCAGACAGGCTTATCTCAGAGGCAGTGTGTTAAGCATTTGTGAACACATACAGTAATCCAGTGACAACACTACAGATGGACACCACACAAGTTTTATATAAAAAATAAGTATTCTTTATATAGATTTAACACAAGACCATAAACGACAAAAATCCACAATACTGTACTTAAAATGGTAGGTTTAGCTTAGTTCTCTTAAGTTCTTAAAATGCGACACTTTGAGTCAATGTACCTTACGAATCGTCACGTTTCTACAACGAAAGTGTTGCAGAGATGGAGATGCGACAAAGTTCTGGTGCAAAGAAATAAAGACGTCAAGTTCTTACTGATGCGGCACGCTTCTCCGATGTTGCGAGAAGTCTCGACTCGATGCGTCAGCTGCAGCGGCGACACCCTTGTTCCGTGATGCGACGACAGCGGCTTTGGCGGCGACCCTCTTCTCCAACGTTGCGAGACGCTTCCGCTCGATGCGACAACTGCAGCGGCGACACCCTTGTTTCGTGATGCGACGGCAGCAGCTCCGACGGCGGCACGCTTCTCCGTGGATGCGAGGCGCTTCTCTCGATGCGGTGCAATGCGACAGCTACAGCGGCGACATCTACGAAGCGACGGCAGCGGCTGCGACGCGCTTCTTCCTCGATGCGAGACTCTTCTCTTGATGCGGTGCAATGCGACAGCTACAGCGGCGACATCTACGATGCGACGGCAGCGGTTGCGACGGCGACACGCTTCTTCGGTGTTGCAGGACGTTTCTCGAGATGCGGTGCAATGCGACAGCTACAGCGGTGTCATCTCCGTGATGCGACGGCAGCGGCTGCGTCGGCGACACGCTTCTCCCTCTTGAGTCGCGCTTCCAGCTCCTTGCGACACGCAGTCCCTTCAGAAGGCCCAAAACAGCAGCAGGCACTTCCAAAGGATTCTTGGGGAGCTGGTGGTTGAAGTCTGCTGTCCCCGAGACTTCAGCAGGAGGCAAGCTCTTTTCTCAAGCCCTTGGAGATCCTTTACAAGTTGAATAAAGTGCACACAAAGTCCTTTCTTCTTCTTTTGGCAGTCAGGCAACCACTGCAGGCAGATCCCTCTAGCGCCTAGTCCAAAACCAGTTCTGGTCAGTCCTGGAGCACTTTATTTTTCTGACTCCTTCTTTCCTTTCAGAATGTGGGGCAGAGTGCTCAGCCGCCCGGCAGGAGGTGGAGCCAGCATTGTGGAAGGCAGGCACAGCCCTATTCAGACCCAGGTGCAACTCCTCTCTCCACTCTGGATGCAGATCTTTCTATTCAGCCCTGTGCTGACTCACCCTGTCTCCTGTAGCCACCCCCAGCCCCTGTCACTCACTCTCCAGACAAGGAATACACAACCTAGCAGAGGCAGGCTTGGAAGTTTAGGCAAGAAAATACCCACTTTCTAAAAGTGGTATTTTCAAACACAGAATGTTAAAACCAACTTCACTAAAAGATGTATTTTATCATTCTGAGTTCAGGCATACTAAATTCGTTTTTCTACCATGTTCCCTGGGTCAGTTCTGACTATAAGGTGTAATAGTCAGTCTGCCCATTCTGGCCTATGGGGAGCAGGTAGCCTTGCAATAGTGAAAAACGAAAATGGCTGTAATTCACTATTAGGACATGCCACACACACCAGGGCATGTCCTACCTTGTACTTACAATGCACCCTGCCCTAGGGCCTACTTTAGGGGTGACCAACATGCAGTAAAGGGAAGGTTTAGGGACTGGTAAGTGGGTGTACTCACCAAGTCGACATGGCAGCCCTAGCCTGCACACAGGCTCTGCAATGGCAGGCCTGAGACACATTTTACAAGCCGCTTCTGTGGGTGGCACAACCAGTGCTGCAAGTCCACCAGCGGCATTGGATTTACAAGCCCTGGGCACACTGAGTGCACTGTACTAGGGACTGACAAGTAAACCAATCATCCAATCATGGAGTCACTAATCCAGAACACAATTTACAATGGGGAGAGCATATGCACTTTAGCACTGATCAGCAGTGGTAAAGTGCCCAGAGTCATAAAACAGCCAACAACAGGTCAGAAAAAAATATAGGAGGAAGGCAAAAAGTTTAGAGATGACCCTGCAAAAAGGGCCAAGTCCAACACTAACATTATGGGACCACTACTTCTGATTGGACAGGGACAGGGGGTGGATTCTCGCACCATATCAATTTTGGCCTAAATTGTGAAGCCTATTGTTTTTAGCTTCCCACCCGTCTCACGACAAATGTTATACATTTTACAGGAGAAAAGTAACAATTTGTCCGGCGGAAACATTGAGTACATCATCTTCGGCCAATAGGTCGTGGCCTTGGGAGACGTCCAAGTTGACTTCACTTGGCAGGCATACAGGACACATGCGCAGAACCCTCTGTCTCTCGAGTTTCAAGACACCAACCCAGGCCCAAGTTTACGAATTACTAAAAGTGCAAGAAGAAAATATTAAAATCACAAATAAAATGTTTCACTGTATGCCCACTTTCCCTACTCTATTCCCATTTAATCATAATACTATCCTGCATTAGTAGCGTTAAGAAAACGACAATTTAATAATGACATGAGAACAAGCTTAAGCATGTGAAAACATTTAGCGGCCATTTTAATGCACACTGCGCAGAAGCAGAAGTTTCCCACCAAGCAAAGAAAGACGTCACACCATGTGATCAGGTTGCGACATGCGCAATGAAGTTCCCGCGCTTTAGCGGCCATCTTGGTTTATAGAAAAGCGTTATTCATTAGTAAAACACATAGGCAAGCGTCTATCCCTTCTGTGTTTGTGAATGCAAAGATTAGTATTGACAGTACAAATTTAATAAATTAATACTATGAGGAGGATTGCATACAAGCAAGTTTCATTTTTGAAACCTTGCTCCATCAAATTATATACCAATGGGCTGAACTGGTAGAGATGCAGAGTTTTGTATGGCGTATTTTGCACAATGTCTGGATTTTATGTATTTTATATATTGTATCTTTTATGGTATTTTTGTAAATGCCGAATAAAGAGTCAGGACAGGGCTACTGGGGCCATGATTCAGAGTACTTCTTGCGAGTCTCTAAGGAGTGGGGTCAATGCTTTCAGGTCCAGGTCTCCCAGTATTAAATCCAGGAGAGTGAGTGTTAAGCCGAAGTATTTGGAGGATTATGTGGTAGGGTGATCTTTATTTTATTTTCCCACTGTTGACCAGATTAGACTTTGTTGCTTGCTTTTGATCATCCTTTTTGTGTACTTTGTCAAAGTAAAATGTTACATTGTTATATGAATTTTGTTATGCAGTTATGTTCTTTAGTTGCAGTGCAGTGTTTCACTTTCTCAGGCATCTTTGTTCAGATTGTTATTTCATTTTATTATATGCATTTTGTTCTGCATTTTCTGATTTAGCAATGTGGTATCAAGGTATTATTTTGTACAGTTTGTGTCATTTTATTCTATACACTATGTCCTGCATTTTCTGCTTTAGCACTGTGGTATTAATGTTTATCTATTTTTGAGTTATAAGGAGAGAGGTGTGTTATGTGTGGAATGGTGGGTGATAGAATGTGTGGGTGGAATGCTGACTGGTTGCTTGGTGTGGGGGGTTTACAGCCCAGGCAGTTGGAGATGTATAGTGGATAAGAAGGCAGAGAGGGAGCGTTGGTGTGCTGTACTGACTCAACCCTACTTTGTGTAATCCCCCTTCATCACAAATATTTTAATCTTTAGGTATGCCAATAATGCACCGGTGCTGTGTACTGTAGAAATGCCTCTTTGTCCTACTCTTCCCGATACGACCTGCTGGCATACATTGTAAGATTAGGAAAGCACAAAGATGTAAATCAGGGGGACTTATTTTCCACATCAACTTGCATTGAAATTGTGGCAGTTTCAGGCTGTATAAACCTAATTTAAAGCCATTTTGGTTTGTAAATCGGGAGAGACCACCCTGCATCGGTCTGTTGGCATGAATGTGTTATGTTCAAGTTCCCTTAATTCACTTTCAAACTCCTGCGTTCTCTAATTTCGCCACCAGAGGGAGCCGAAAACCTCACCTGCCGTTCGCCACACCCTTGCACAGACATGGCCGTTTCCAGGCATCTCCAGGAAGTATCTCGCCCCTCCCCCTTCCTGTGCCCAAATGGTACAGCCCGATCACAGCCGCACAACGCAGAAGCTGTTGAAGTTTTCTGGAGTTGAGATCAAAGCCTGTTGCTCCCATACCTTTCGTCCTATCAGGGGCTCCCTAGATCATGCTAACAAGCTCATGAATATTGTGAAGAGCCGGCCTGCCAGACACTGACTTAGGAAACTACAGCGTGAGTTGGGTCACCGGCGGTGTCGCGTACTGTGACAGTTTGACGGAGGAGGGGGCTCACGCTCTGTCCTTTGATTGGCTAGCTGAGCGCGCGCCCGCTGTTGCCCCTGCTGCCTCGAGCTCGTCCCGATCAGCGGATTGGTCAGCGGGGTGCGAGCTCGCTCTTGCCCCCGTACCTGGGGTGCGTGCCGGTTCTTTCAGTGGATTGGTCTACTGGGCTCGCGTTACTCGTTCCTACACCTGAGATCACGCGCCCGGTTCTGGACTAGGGCGGTGGCGCTGGTTCCCTTTCATTACCTACAACCCGTTGTTTGGGCTCATTGCGAATATTGGGGAACGCTTCGCTGACCGGTTTCCCGCCCTGTAGGCGGAACCAACGGAGACTGACATAGCCGGGGCCATGGAGCCCCCGAATGGTGGAGGGGAGCGAGGAGGTGGCTCCGGACCTCCGGGTCCAGCACGGACCGTCAAGGAGAAGAAGAAACCACGGAACCCAGAGGAGGGCGACGGCAAGTCCAAGAAATTTGTGAGTCTGCGCGCGTGCATGTGACCAGGGGAGGGGCAGCTTTAGAACTCTGAGTCAGCGGCTGACCCTCTTATAGGGAGTGCCTGTGTGATGTTGCAGGAGTCAACCCCAGATTTGCCATGAGGGGTCATAAAAATCCACTTTTAGGTGCCAGAACTCTCCTCTCTAAACACTACCAGTCTGACAACCATCATTCCCCCTTCTTCTCTGCACGGTACTGTCGGAGACCGCGGAGTTGTCATTAAGAAACGCTGATACTGACAGTTTTTCTACTTGTCTGTGACAGACCCCCCACCGATCTGACAGAGACGGCACTAGTATCATATCGGCCTCCAGTAGTGTTAGTCTTGCCCTCACTTGCTGTCCAAGCAGTCCCCGCTCTTCCAGTGTATGCACTCTGGGCACACAGTGCTGCTGTCATTGTGTCACCTGCCGGAAGGACTTTTGTGGCATGTGGCGCAAACCCTTTGTAATCTGACAGCCACTGCTTCCTGTCTGTGGGACATAAACACTGACACTCATATCTTGCACACTAACACTGTTGGGATCCCATCTGAAATACCACCTTCCTTACCCTAGCACTTCAAGGAAGTGTTCGCCATTATTAGTATACAAAGATATTGACTTTTAATTAAAAAATACTTTTGGAAAGTGGAGTGTTGGGCACAGCGATCCAAACTATGCCGCAAGTCTTTTTCTGCTCTTCTCTGTAAACGGATCCTGAGAGACGAATTAATCTGCACATACACCATTCATACTTATACCTACCGGCGTGATGTTTCTGGAGCAAATCAAGTAAAAATCCAATTCTCTCTCATTCAGATGGTTAACCGGGACTCTCTAATAATGGGGAAGGGACATGGCCACAGTACTAACCGCTCCACGTGCTGCATGAGTTTACCGCCTGCAGTGTGTAAAGTACATCAAACTGTATTTCATTTCAGTATTCCCCGATGTTTAAGTAATTGAAATAAATAGGGGTTTGGTCACTATCGCGTCCGTTTAGCTTCAGGTGCGATCTGTGAGACGGAATGCTAGGGTCACTGACGCTCCCAAATACCTTTTTTAAATTAACTTTATTTTTGTTTTAAATATACTACATAAGCAGATAAGAGCACTAGTCCACAGTAATACATTTATCAAATTATTACTGTAACCCATTAAATTATTCAGAAATATACAAATTTCAGCTGTAAATTCACTGACATCAATATTCATCATTACTTTAAAGAGATTATCGTTATTTTTAGTCTTGTTACCGCCCCTTTTGAAAAGGTATTGAACGGTGCTGGCTGATAATTGATAACATATATAACACACGAAAAATACATGCAACATAGTTTGTTTGACCAGTACAGCAGTAAAGGTATATCAGATTTGCTGCTTAATGCCATTCCATGCCACCATGCTTTGATGCTTATTCATATGGTCTAATCGAGTATTCAGATACGATAGCCTTCTTTCTCAAGGAAGAGGAGCATATATAAATATTTTGTGATTTCAGATGAGCTGCATTGTGACGTACATAGTGATTATTACCATTTTCCGGTTATTGCCGCCTTATCAGCCATAGTGTTTTAAAAAAATAAATAACATCTTCTACTCTTGGTTAGCTGAGACCTTGGGGTTTATATTTACATCATCTCACTGACCGAGACAAACGCATACTTATGATATTGAGCTTGATAACATAATTCAGCGTTTACTTTTCCCAGCATTGTGTTTTCCGGGTTGTAGGAGCTGAGAACAATCAGCAGAAGTAATTGAATTAGAGCTGGGCCCATGTTGAAACTAGTTTAAATTTCAATCATATTAACTGTACTTGAAGAAGATGAAAATACCTGTTTAACTTTTTTCCTCAATAGTATTCATAGAAGGCCTCCTGTATGGCGATCAAACTGATGCTCAATATTTTAAGGGTTGAACCTTTGATTTATGATCTTGTACTAGGGAGTGTGAGGAATATCCCCGTTACTGACAGTCACATTTCTTTAAACTGCAAGCATTGCAAAAACACTTTGCATTACTTTGATCTTGTTCGTTTTTCCGTCTTGTATGCTGATCTATCCAAATACCGAGAACCCTGTATTATTTTACCTTCTTCAATCTACTTTGCCCAACATTCCATGTGTAACGAATAGGCTTTTTGCCAAACATCTACATTTCTTTTACGTTTTTATTCATCACTAGTAAATTGCTTATAACGCGCAGTGATTAACAATAAGTGCCACAAACAAGGTGATGCTTGACTTAATACTACAGCCACGGAAATGGCGTGACACCCTCTTAGCGTGCTTTGGGAAATTTCTCCCACGCCTTGGTTAATGTCAACAGTTGCACCTACTGCCCCTACAAAAAAATGGGCAATTCCAAGAATTGGACGAGGTAGGCTCACTCACATAATGTGACATGCTTCATCATTTCCCACCTCGTCCCACCCTGGTAAGGTGATACTACCAGGGTGGACTCGCCCTCAGAAGGGGCTGACCTGAGTGAGTTCTTAGAAATTACTTATTTTCTCTGGATAAAATACTAGAATCGAGTTCAGTACTTAAAAAAAACCTTAGCATATACCACAAAGTATCCTTTATTCAGGTGGTATCCTAGGCTTGAGTAAAAAGTGCTGTGAAGGTATTCTTGGAGGATGTACATGGTTTCTATTACTCTTCTGTCCCACTAAGATGTCTTGCCAACATGTTTCTGCCCTTTCACTGGAGCCAGAAGGTCCCGGGCATTCCTCAGGGCTGAATCTATGTACCCTGCACTTATTTACTAATAGTGAAGGATATCATTAAACACATATAGAGAGGACCTCCCTCTCTTTGAAAATTCACCAGGAATTACTATCTAGTTAAGGGAGAGAGAAAAACAAACAAAACAATGGTAGTAAGAAGACGAAGACCAAAGCCCACAATGGTGGAATACTCATCATGGTTACATTATATGGAGTTGCACAGTGACAATCCTGCATATTAAAAAATTACTTTTAAACTTTAACAAACGTGACTCAGTGACACAAAACCATTAATTCACAACACACATGCACAAGTGGAAAAAACACATGTAACATAGGGATGCTTACGTAATCCCAGTGTAGATTCTATACCTAGTACTCATTTCATTTTATTCTTTATTTCGGTTCAAAATAAAACCATAAAAGACACATCAACAATATACACATTCAATTATAGAATACAGGTGGCAGTTCCGAATATAAATGGTAGCGCATCTGCATGGTAGGGGCTAAATATCTGAATCAGTAATGCATTTTCCGTACCAAAAAATACTATTAAAATATTTAAATATGTTAAAACCTAGACATACATTTTTTTCTAAGAATTAATTCATTATGTACATAAATCCTTACTTATTGTCCTAGTCTAAATATGTGCATGATTGTATAAAATTTCAATGTTATTTCCACATGGCATACCAACTCGAATATTTTTCTATACAAAAGTAAATTCATAATTTCATTTTTAGTGTTTAGGCCATAAAGTGCATGTGCATAATTACAGTCTTAATCCAACTTTAGCTCTTATAAGACTCACATTAAATGAAACCTACTGACACTAAAAACTATTTTTTGAGATGTCTGTTTTCAGTATTCTTCCTGCCTCTAATGTTCAGATTACGGCAAATGGGTTTAATCCATTTATTCCTCGGTTTGCCGTATGCTGGGCAGAAGAATAGTACATGTAGATCATTCTCCTTTGGTGCGTTTTGACATAGTTCGCAAGATTGGTTACTATTTCTATCACAGTTTGCTGCCCAATTTGATGTGTTAGCATTAATGTATAACACACCATACCTAAACTTCATATACAAGGCTTTAGCTAATGGTGGATGTATCTCGTCCAAAAAAGGTTCAAAACTAGCTATTTCCTTGAAGAGAAAAAACTTGGTTGTTAATGTACCATTGCTTGTACAATGTAACACATTATTTTGAATATGGGTCCAAAAAGTGAATTTTAACAATTTTTCACTAGACATAGTCAACTGCATCGGAGCTTCCCAAAAATGCTTCAAGCCCAATTTCTCGAACCAATAGAAAACATGTTTAATCCACGGGGTACCCCTACTCTTGTCAATTTCTAAAATCTCCTGTAGACCCTCCTTATAACTGGTCAATTCAGGAGTTGACCAAAGGCGTACCCAGAATAATAGGGGTCTTAATATTGCATGGTGATCTGTTCGTTTGACGTTTAAGTCCATAAAGATTGGAATTAGGGGTGTTCTCACTGGCAAACCCAATACCCTTCTAATAAATTTATTTTCTCCCAGTTCAAAACTCCTTTTGCAATGGGGTCCCCAAATTTCAGCGCCATACAAAGAAGCTGATTGTACTTTATGTTTGAAAACCTCCAGAGCAGGAGTCAACGCCTTCGATATACTACTCCCATGCATCTTTATTATTGGCAACGAGTTTTGAAGTTGGATAATCTTACTTTTTTCTAACTGTTGCTTCCAGGACAACTTTGTATCCAAAGTTATACCTAAATAGTTAAAATAATGTACATACTCTAATTTTTGGCCACTAACTGCTAAATTCCTTTTAAAAGACTTGTGTGGATTTATTGCCATGTACTTTGTTTTGCCGGAATTTATTTCAAGGCCCTTTTTTTTTGCAGTAAATGTAAAAAGAATTCAATAAAGATTGTAGACCTTTAGGGGTTTGCAATATCAGTATGGTGTCGTCAGCAAATAAGAGAGCTGGCATCAAATCCCCACCCAGCTTGGGCGAGTCGTGTGTACACTCCAATAAATAACTCAGAATATCATTAACGTAGATTGAGAATAGGGTGGGTGCCAGTACACACCCCTGACGTACACCCCTTCTTACCGGAATTGCCTCAGTTAATTCACCCCTCGGGCCCCATCTTACTTTTGCAAAATTGTTTTCGTGCAATCTTATTATTTGCGTGAGTAATTCAACAGGGACGCCTTGATGTTTCAATGATTCCCAAAGTAAGTTCCGAGGTACAAGGTCAAAAGCGGCCTTTAGGTCTACAAAAGCAATATACAAATGGCCCTTTTTATATTTATATATTTCCAGCATAAACATAAAAATCTAAAAACCTGATCGATTGTGCTTGTTTTTATTCTAAACCCCGCCTGGAATTTTGAGATCACATTATTCTCATCTAGCCAATCGTTCAATCTCATTAAAATATGCCTAGAGTAAATTTTTTGTAAAATATCAATTAAACTAATTGGTCGGTAATTTGCAGGATCATTACGGTTACCTTTTTAAAAATTGTAACAATTTCCGCCCCTTTCCATGTTTCAGGTATTGGTGAGCCTGCAGCAATTGCATTACATAAATGGTTAATATAAGGGCCCCAAACACTACTGTCGTGCTTTAATAAATCTCCCGGTATTTTATCGGGGCCAGGGGCTTTCCCTGGTTTAACTGAATTTATTGCCAGTAATGTTTCCTCCAGGCTAAAATGGAGATTATTAATAGTAAGGTTAGGCACCACTAGTGCGGTACAAGGTGTCTCTGCCACTTGGGCATCTGCATAAAGTCTAGAGAAGTGGTCCTCCCAAGTTTTTGCGTCAAGGAAAAGGTCCTTATCCTCCCCACCTGTCTTTCTGCCTTTTGCTATTAAGCGCCAGAAGCCTACTTGATCTTTAAGTTTGGCCGCTTCAATTAGATGTGTCCAAGTATTATCATCCCACAGTTTTTTTGCATGTGCAAGGGTTTTCTTATATTTAATTCTTTTCTCCCTTATAACTGTTACATTGTTCTCTTTTATTGACAGTGTAAGGTCAGCCTTTATCTCACGACACTCCCTATTATACCATGGGTTTGTTCCTATTTTTACACCTGTTCCACTGTGTTCCCCTGGTAATCTACTCAATACTGGTGCCAGTGCATCCTGCAAAGCTTGATGTGCATCCATTATTGAGAGTTCCACTCCTGGTGAATCTAGGTGAAGTTGGACAGTGTCGGCAAATATGTTATAAATCTGTGTCATGGATTCAGCATTTCCTAATATGTACGGCCATTTTATAGCACGGCGGTTGTTGCTAACTATATTAGCATCAATAAAAATATTAGTCTCTTCGTTATCCAAAATTTTACCAAGGAAGAGATCAGGTAACAATGACAAGTGCAGGGGACGATGATCGCTATCGAGTCTATCATCTATTTTCAGATATGATACATTAGGCCAAAACTCGACGGATACCAATATATAATCGATACTACTCCTATAACTGCCTCTACAGAAGGTTGGAGTGTTTGGTTTATCCGATGGTAATCGGCCATTACAAGCTCTAAGCCCTTGCCCTGTTAGTTTCATAATCTGTGCGACTGCTGTAGTACAGGACACTGTCGGACTACTTTCTAGAGCAGGAATGTTATTCATTGTATCTTCGTCTTCGAAAAGATTGTCGAACCCCACCACCGGTTCAAACTTACAATTAAAATCGCCCCCAATGATTACCATTGCATCAGCCTCTATTAGATTAAAAAATGAATCAAGTTAATTTATTATTAAGGATTCCTTCGTAGTTGGGCTTGGCCTATTATAGATATTGATTAAATATATTAATTTATTATCCTGTGTTTTATTTTTTACACCAACCAAATCCTCAGATGGTATACACAGTGCAGTTGATTCTATTTTGAGGGTTATTCTAATCCATATGACGAGTCCCCCTGAAGGCCTACCTCTCATTGATGGATTAGCGTTTACACTAAAAGTCTTAAACCCTACCCTATGGGGAGTTTCTAGAGCCCAAGTCTCTTGTAAGAGAAGAATATCACTTTGCTCTGTATATTCCACCCATTCCGTGTCTCTAAGGTTCCTATTTAGTCCTGCTATATTCCAAGATGTAAATCGTATAGCTTTCTGAATATTTACTCCTGAGTTTGTTATATTTGGCCTGTGAGAACTGTTCACTGTGTCAGAAGAAGCGTTTATGGGCATGAATAATGACCATTACTGCTCCTCCGTCCCAATAGTTGTATGTGCCTTACATGCCCTATGTGAGGCTATCTCCCCCTGGGTCTCTTCTAGATGATGTATGTTTCGGTGGCCCATTTGTTCCATACTGCTATTTGTCTCATTATTTACCGGAAAGAGTATTTCACCAACTGTGGAAGTTGGTTGTCAGTCCACACCATCCAAAGCGGATAGTGCCTGGAACCTATTCGGAAATAATATTGGAGCATAGTCATCGTTTGATGGGCCGGGATGTGGTTTGTAAAAATACCCCAATGGGAGAGCACAAATACTAGTACTCAAGGGCTACTTGCCGCATGGTCTGTTCAGGGTGGGCGCCTCCTTTAGTCAAACTCTAGTGGGTGTGATCCCATGTAAGCACAGAACAGGAAAGGGGAGAAATAGCAATATAGAAAACTGAGAATTTGTCACCCTAGACCTGTTAACATTTATCAAGTTCTAAGATAATGATACTGTGTCCAGTTTAAATTTATTGGCACTTCTCTCTTATTCTATCTACATCATCTTACTTACTATGTCAAGGTAGAGCGCCCGCATAGGTCCTACCGTGCCCCACCGAACAGCCGACTGGTGCAGACAAGGTTGTATCATAATCATTTTCTATGTAAAGGTAAATGGGTTCCCCAGCCTGGCCAATCCATTCATAGTGTTGGATAGCACTTGTGTTGTGCCTAATGATTATCACCTGCTCAGGACTGGTGTGTCTGTAATTACCAGAGTCAGGGAGGAGTTACCCCTCCTATCGGGCGTGTTAGTGTCAATAATTGCCCTCATAATAGTAAGCATGTGATATTAGAAATTAGGATCACGTATGATATGCATGGACGGGTATCCCAATGGGGGGCCACAGGCAGGACGGTGCTCTTGTTTGGCCCAGGAGGGGCTTGTAATCCCTAACTCGGCATTCAGCCTAGAGCGTGACCGCGTATGTTGTGTGCAGCATGCTTTCTATGGAAGCCAATGGGAAGCTGCCATTGGTATCAAGGGACCTGGGAAAAGCAGTCTGTCCCAGAGCTTGCCTGCGTTTGTTGCGCACAGTACGCTATCTGTAGGAACCAATGGGAGGCTACCATTGGTATCGGGAGACCGGGGTAATGTAGTGTATTTCCCAGGAGTATCGGTAATACAGGAAAGAGATGCAGGACAAGGCAATCCTGTGTTGTACAACATGAGTTGAAAGGGCCCCAGTCCCTTATTATTAAAAAAGGCTAAGTTACTGATGTGGGGAGGTGATTGCACCCATCAGAAGGAGCATAAACATGATGGCGTGTTTTTTCTCTCCTGTATAAGAAAGACAGTGCCAAAGGTTCTGTCAAATCATAACGCAGAGGGGTCCCAGCTAGAGGCCCATCAATTATAACAATCAGCATTTAAGAAGGGGAGAGCAAAAAAAGGACTATCGCAAAAGGGTAAAAGTGGACTCCAACCTCTGGGGGACCATAAGTCTCGTTTAGTTGTCCAGGACTCCCCATGGGATTTCTTCATTAAGCCCACGGATGTCAGTGTGGAGGCAAAACACCCAGCGCTGTTCACACTTTAGCAGTGCTTTATTCATGCCGATATGACTCTGTTCCAGTTTCCCAATCGCATACCATTCAATGTCGTCTGCGTTATGTTGGTGATCAATGTAGTGTCTGGTCGGTTTTGTATTGTCTCTCTTATCATGCTCCTATGTTCCGTTATGCGGACACGTGTCTTCCTAGTAGTCACCCAATGCACGTGAGTTTGCAGGGACATTTTAGAACGTATACAACATGACTAGAATTACAATTTGTCAAGTGTTACAAAGTCCAAAGGGTGGCCAGGCCCATGTTGACCGACTTAAACTTCTTGGTAAACCGACAAACCCCATCTCCCCCGCAGGGTTAGTGGCCTGTCGGTGTAGGGGTACCCCATAGTGTTCTTTGCACCTCTGCTGTTTTGTTTGGGGGGCGTGTGTGTACCGAGGCATCTTGTAAATTCTGGCTCTTGAAGGAGAAGATAGGGTGTGCCATTTCAGTTTCCCAGAGTTTAGGAGACTTCAATGTCTCTTAACCAGTTTTGAGACAAGAGTAAAAGTTGTTAAGCAGATAGGTCTTGGCTCCCGTGGTTTTTTATAGGTGCCCAAAAGAGCCTCCCTGTTGTTTGTGGATCTTTTTGTAGCCCTGGTAATAGTTCTCACAGGGTAATTCGCGTAGTTTTTCGCTGAATAACATTGCATGCTCTCTGTATTTCCCAGTCTCTCTGCAGTTGCGTCTGAGTCTTAGGAATTGACCTTTGGGGAGGCCTTCCCTCAGTGCTCTGGGGTGAAAACTTTCAAATCATAAAAAACAGTTTTTATCCATGGGTTTATAAAAAAAACTCCGTTTTAAGGATACCCCTTCCATGGTATATCCGTAGGTCCAAGAATGGCATTTCCACATCACTCATATTCATTGTGAATCTCAGGAAAGGGTCCAAACCGTTGACTCATTCTGAAAGCTGGATAGCTTCCTCCCTGGTGCTTCTTCAGATCACAAGGATTTCTATATATCTTTTTCACAACCTCATTTGTCCGAGGTATGGATTCTCATCGCAATAGATGTATTCAGTTTCGAAGTTGTGTACATAATAGACATGCCAAACTGGGAGCACAGGTACTCCCCTTGGAAGTACCATGTGTCTGTAGGAAGAAATCCCCTTCATACTCAGACATTCCTCGTGAGGACCATGTGTGCACAGTTAAGGATGAACTCTGCAGGTGCCGTTGTATTCAGGAGTCAATCTATCACCCCCAGCGTGGACTTCTGTGGAATATTTGTGTACAATGATTCCACATCTAGGTTTAATAGCAGTTCTTTGTCCGACTCAAAGGTCATATCTTTTACTTTGAGTATGCCCTTGGTGTCCTTCAAGTAGGATGGCATCTCAGCTACTAGAGGTTTCAAAAAGAAATCATAGAATTTTGACAATAGTTCTAGGGCTGACCCTATCCCTGAGACGATCGGGCGTCCAGGATGGGGGAGGGGGGAGGTGGTTTGTTCTTATGCACTTTAGGCAAAATGTAGAAATGGGGGATGTTGGGTTCTTTCCCAATAAGAAAAGATGCATCCTTTTCAGTCACCCGGCCATTGTCAAGGGCATCTTTAATCATAAAGGCAATTTCCTCCATGATATCGGGGGTGGGATCTTTTCTCCATTTTTTATAATGTAGGGTGTTCCCTAATAATCTCAGGCATTCAGCATGGTACATCTCTTTAGGCATTATGAATATCCCACCTCCTTTGTCCGCTGGTTTTATAATCATGTGGTGTCCTCTTCTCAATTCCCTCAGGGCTTCTTTCTATGCCCTGCTGAAATTCTGAAATGTATCCTGTTTGACCTGCTAAAGGAGTATAGACCTATATTGATCGCCTGCTCAAAGTCTGGCACTTCTGGTGGTTGCTGTTGAATGGTGGGTGGGAAAGATTTTTTTTATGTAGGCCGGTATTGGTTTCCACCAGACTCTCATCTCCTATCGCCATTCGAGTGGAGAGAAAAACGTGTAGTCTAATTTTCCATCAAATTTGAGTTGGAGAGGATCATCTCTAGGAGTATGTATGAACTCCAACCCCCTATTTAGTACCTGCTTTTGTGTCTCAGTTAGTATTTTGCGGGTTAGGTTACTGATGCAGTCTGTTAACCTCTGCTGGTCCCTGGTTGGGGTTTTCTGGTGTTTGTTGGCATGTAACAGAGAGCTGTGTTTTAAGTGCATTCTCTGGCGTTCCTATTTGGATTACCAGGGGGGCATCAGATAGTCTTTTAGCTGTTTTGATAATCAGACCTGGCACATTTCCAGGCTATCAAGGACCAATCTTTTCTCAATTCTTTGTCCTCTAGATAGATCCTAGGTTCATTGGTAACAATAAGACCTGTTGGGGCAGTATTACCTCTCAGATACTCCGTCATTACTGCTCTATGAAGCATGGTTTTAACTTGGGTTTTCTTAAGGTCAGATAGTGAATCCCAGTCATTCATTTGTGTCACCATTTGTGCCAGAGTTGTGTCCCCCATTATAGAGAGTGCTGCTAAAATTGAAAGGACATCTTCATTATCGAACTTATGGCCTTCCATTTTTATTATCCCGTTGCTGGGGGTTATTAAACAATTTTACTGGCTTTTTTGCCAATACTATGGATTAGCGCTCTCTCAGCCAACCGCTGTGCGAAATATTGTATAACACCAAAGAGAGAGAAAATAGGCAATATTGGGCTCACGCCTGCTTCTCACAGAACACTACAACCACAGAAATAGCGTGACACCCTCTTAGTGTGCCTGGGGAAATTCCCCCCACGCCCTGATTAACGTCAACCGTCCTACCTACTGCTATTTCCTCCTCCCCAATAAATGAGCAATTCCAAGAATTGGATGAGTTAGGCTCACTCACGTAATGTGACATGCTTCATTATTTGCCCCCTTGTCCCACCATGTTGAGGTGATACTGCCAGGGCGGACTTGACCTCAGGGGGGCTGACCTGAAGGAGTTCTTAGAAATTACTTCTTTTTCTCTGGATAAAATACTAGGATCCTGTTCAGTAGTTAAAAAAAACATTAGGATATACCACAAAGTATCCTTTATTCAGGTGATATCCTAGGCTCGAGTAAAAAGTACAGTGAAAGTAATCTTAGAGGCCGTACAATGTTTAATTTTAACATGATGGGTATTCCATCATTGTGGGTTTCGGTCTTCGTCTTCCTACTGCCATTGCTTTTTTTCCTGTTTTTTTCTCTTTTAATTAGATAGTAATTCCTGGTGTCTCTTCAAAGAGAGGTAGGTCCTCTCTCTATATTTTTAATGATGCCCTTCACTATTAGTAAATAAGTGCAGGGATACATAGATTCGGCCCTGAGGAATGCCGAGACCTTCTGGCTCCAGTGAAAGGGCAGAAACATGTTGGCAAGACATCTTAGTGGAACGGAAGGGTCATAGAAGCCATGTACGTCCTCTAAGAATACCTTCACTGTACTTTTTACTCAAGCCTAGGATACCACCCGAATAAAGGATACTTTGTGGTGTATCGTAAGGCTTTTTTAACTACTGAACTTGATCTTAGTATTTTATCCAGAGAAAATAAGTAACTTCTAAGAACTCCCTCAGGTCCGCCTCCTGGTAGTATCACCTCACCAGGTTAGGATTAGGTGGCAAATGATGAAACATGTCACATTACGTGAGTGAGCCTACCTCGTCCAATTCTTGGTATTGCCCATTTTTTTGGAGGGGAGGTAGCAGTAGGTGTAACGGTTGATGGCAATCAAGGCATGGGGGAAATTTCCCCAAGCACGCTAAGTGGGTGTCACGCCATTTCTGTGGTTGTAGTGTTCTGTGAGAAGCAGGCGTGAACTCGATATTGCCTCTTTTCTCTCTGGTGTTGTATGATGCTTGACTTAATCTCAGCCTCTAGCTATCACTCAGGGCCACGTTCCACACCTTAACATTTCACCCACTTCTCTAGGCTGGGGCCTGCCAGATGCAAATCGGCCATGAGCCTGCTCAATTCCAGCAGTCCAGCTAGACTAACAGGCTAGGTCGTTTTTAGACTGCATACGCAAGCAAACCCTGACTGACTCCCACCTAGTTGGGTCTGGTCAGTAAGTTATAGTTTAAATCCTGTGCCCTAGTGAGCACAGTATCCTTATCTGGGCATACTCGTTTATGGACTACATTGTAATCCAGAGTAATTGCCAGTCGCTGAGATTAATTCAGGCAATCCACCTATCACCTTCATTTTGTTATTTATTTTTCCTCCTACATGATTACGTTAAAGGGACATTGCAGGCTGAATGGGGGTTTATCAAAAGCTGTTATCAGTATAAATTATAGTACAGATTACATCCTCACTTTGGTGGAAATAAATGACCTGGTTTTAGCCCATCTTTTATTTTGATGAATGCAATGAACTGTGAAAGTGCAGGTGTACACCTCTTGTTAACCCTTCAGTATCCGTACTGTCACACACCTATTTTCAGGCCACTCTTTGAATATTTGTACAGCTAATAGTAGTTCCTGAAACAGAAGTCAATAAATAGAGAACATTTACCACTGAGAAGTGACAGTACTTTTTCAACAAAAGTATTGATCCCCTGCTGTTAGTGCCGGTACTCTCCCTTTCAAACTAAAGATGAGCTGGGACAAGGTCCCAGATTGTAGCTTCCCATTTAAAACGGTATCTAGTAGCTCACATGTGCTTGGTGCGGTCATCTGTAGGAGATGGAAGTCACTGGGAGACTAGGTGACTTAGGGCCTGATATAGATCGTGGTGGACGGGTTACTCTGTCACAATGGTGACGGATATCCCGTCTGCTGAAATATAAATTCCATTATAACCTATGGGATTTATATTTAGGCGGACCCTTGTGACGGAGTATTCTGTCTCCCAAGATCTAAATCAGGCCCTTAGACTGAGTGGCTTCCCTGCAGAGACTGACCATAGAGGTGCCCACTGCTCAGTTCGTCTGCTACTCATTTGAAAGGCTATTAAAGTTGCTGAGCGCAGCAGTCGGTGCTTGTCTCTGCAGTTTCACATTCTTGATCTCATCATTCCTCCTATATTTTGTCTACCTTTTATTCTCTACCATGAAGCAGAACCCCTGCATAATTTGTGGATACCCAGTTTTTCTCAGTAGAAACAGTTTCTTGCCATGATTACTTAAATCAGTAGTCTTGTGAAGGTCTACTTCTTGACCTCTTATGTAGTTTTCCTCCTTGCCACTCAATAGGTAGAATATGGTCACCCAAGACTTTATTTTGTATTAGGAGGAGTTCACCCAGAACTCTTCCATCTGTGTCTCTCTTTGTAATTGGCCATGCCTCCCTCTAGGTGTTTTTTGCATAGAATTTCCACCCCTGTCTACTTGGAATGAGCAGATGCCCATAATTGTAGCAGATATATTTTATGGTTTATTCTGATTTGGTCTCTATACAGCAGTTGTTTCCTGTAGGAAAGTCATATCAGGGTCATCAGTCCCTATGTATCTGCAGGACGTGTGTCAGTTATTAGGGAGTTTAGACCCTTCACGTTGGGAGAGATTTACTTGAATGCCCCTGACTAAATTGTCCAGTGTCTACTGGTTTTCACCTACTTTCCTTTCCTGCTCCATCACAATCCCACGTTCACTATATGCCTTTCTTTTCTATCATCCAATTTTCTAGACACTTAAAGCAAGTTGCTATATTTAGAGCGGTGGCAGTGTTTTGTGGTCACCACTGCATCCAGAAGGCTCATCATTTGTTCCACTCATCCCTTCTGCATTCCTGGTCTCTGTTAACTTCCCCTTTGCCACTGTGATGTTATGTAAATATAGAATACATCGTTATATGAATTGCCAACACTCAACATGGAAAATGCAGTGCGTTGTTTCTTCCTAAGTTTGTAAACAAGTATAGTTTTAAACCAGTATAGCATGCACCATTCTGTGATACCTAGGTGTTACAACCATATCATGCATGGGAAGCAGGCTATCTAGTTTCAAAGTATACTTCTATGTATATCTAAAGCATTCACCCTTCTTTGTAGCTCCAGAGTTCTACTTCTGTGTTGCAGAAAAGATAGCAACGTTACCTATGTAAATAATCAAACATTTACCACCCTGAGAGCTGCGTTTTTTTTCTCTATAAAGTCCCGGGAGCAGACCAAGGAATATATTCATGTAGTTCATACAACGAAAGGTACACACTATTGTGAGAACTATATGCTTCTACTCTCAAAATGCTTAGGTGCAATGGCATATTATCTTGCAGTAGGTCCAAGGAGAATAATATTTGTGAAAAAAATCGTATATCATTTGAGCCTGGGGAGATCAGTGCAGAAACTTGCAACCACAATGTAAAGTGGATCAAAAAGTACTACGCCCTCAGACACTAAGGACTCTCTGCCAAGGAGAAGGGCCCTTTCGCTAAATGCCCTTTTTGTACTGTTTGATTGCCATTTCCCCAGGAGGATAGGGGCACCCCAACACATGGCTGCAACAGAGAGGACATGCGTGATGGATTTTTCTGTAGGAATGAGATACCAGTCTTTTGGGACTCCCTCCGTGCAACGTTTTTGGGAACAAGCAATGAAATTATTTTTTAATTTTATGGTGCAATGTTTTTTTAATTAAATTTTGTGTGGAGAATGCTAGATCACCCATGGCTGTTGGTGTGCTGCAAAAGGCATTTCTTAATGGTCATAATAGTATGAACGGTTCTAATGCATTAATGCCATTAGGATACCATAAACGGATAAAAGGATTGAAATGTGAGCAATTTAGCTCTGTATGTTTGTGACCTTTATGGCACAGTTGTGCAGGGTCAACTACTGTATGACAGACAATTCTGGGATAAAGAAAAAGATGGACCGAAGTATACAGTTTACAAGTAAAGATTGAGGTACATATCATATGACAACTGTAGTTTAGCCATATGCAAGATCTAGTGATACATGCTTAATGGTCCAGTGAAAGTCGTTAACTTTACATGACATGGTACTTCTTCCGAGCCTTTTTTGGGGTGAGGATGTTCTTGTCTAGGATACTACTCCACTCACAAAGGGTATGCAGTTGGTCAAGGTGATAAAGAGGTAGGAGGAAGGGGATCGTCCTTGTCGGAACTAGAGCCCTCACACACCCAGCAAGCTAGGTGTCATGCTTCATCATTTGGACTTGCTCCTCGTCGGGTCGGCGCTGCAATACCCGAGGGGCACCCTTAAAGGGGCTCTTTGGCGGAGATCTTTTGTTCCTTGCCGTTTGGTGCTGTGGGTGTGAGGGGTCTAGATGGTGTAGATGTGGTGAAAGTGAGTGATATTAAAAAAGTTGGGTAGTCCAAATAAACTTTTATTCAGGCTGGCTAACCACCGTCTTAAAAACTATTGGAGTGGCCGCTCTCTGACATTATGGTCCAGTGGAGCTAGGCTCAACTCTCATGGTCGACATGTTTCATGCACATTGGTCTGGTGTGATCCGTGGCATTTCATCAGAACCTAGTGTGTGCACTATCTACATGTGGTGGTTGGTAAAACAGTTCCTACCTACCAAGCATCATAAATGCGAGCACAGTGTCCCGCCAATTAAAATGGTGACCTAACTGTAGGGAGAGTGTCACTCCATTCGGTGTTCGGCTCTAGACACCAGTATCGCGGTGTCCTATCCTCGTTGGGATGTATGCTGATACACCTACCCCGTCTCGCCGGCAACCGGAAACTTGTCTAGGATACATCTGTTGGCATAGTACGTATTGCGGTGAAAGAGGTTGTGCTGTGCGGGACCCCTGAGATGGGAATTGTGGTTTGGCAAGGTTTATGGATGCATGTTTTTGTGTAATCATGTTTAATTTGAGTTGAATGACCGAGATTTGATCAAGTTGATTTGGGCGATTTCTGGAAGACCAATCTACAGTTGGGTGGTGTTTTATAATTAAGAAATCTGATTCGAGAGTTTCAAAGGATGCTGCCTCGAAATTGTGTGCACACGTCGGAGAGTCCTGGCAAGAACATGAAGCCTCGAGAGACTCCACAGAGGGAGTTGTGACATCAGTTCATACCTGTGTAAGATGGTATTGGAGTAATGATGGGACTCAGCAGAGTAATTGGAAGAAGCCCTAAAACTAGGTGTTGAGATCAATTAACCAATGAGTATGGTTTGATCCATGGTGTTCAAGGCCACTGACCAGTTTGTTGCAATTATAAGGGTCATTCTTTTGAGTCAATTAATCATGCTGTGTTTTCAGTGATTGTGACCATGACTGTTTCCATTGCAGGGCCAGGGAGAAACTTTGATTGAAAGTGGTCTAGAACACAGTTACTATCCAGGGAATTTTATAGTTGGTTAATGATCAGGATTTCAGTAATTTTGGAAGTGAGGGCAGCATTTGGGTGGTACTAGGGATAGTGTAGTAGCTCGTGCTATGCTTGTGCTATGTTTTCTTAGGAATGTTCGTCGGTGCAGAACCTCACTGTGTGAGTGTTCTGTACTGAGCGGCTGGGCGTGACAGTTGGTGGTTGTCGATGCCGCGACTGCTTTGCCCGTGATGGTTCAGCTGTTCTGATTAAACTACAAAAGCAATTACCAGTACCTGTTCCCTGGCGTCTTCCTTCGTTACGACAGAGTTCTTTTGGTTACGAATGCTGGACATCAACACGGACCTGCGTGCCTGCCTCAAGAGTTTCTTCACAAAGGACGTCGTCTTCTGGTTGATGATCGGCGAGTGGAGTTTATTGGCTCAAGCGAGAGGCTTCTACAGTGTGTATCGGCAATATCGGACATCCGAGGCAAGGGGCAAATCGGTATTTTCGTGCTGAGGAGGAGCAGTGAAACGCATTGAACGACTTGCGTTTCACCAACGTTGAGGACGTATAGACGTCGGCGGCGTGATGACACAATTACAGTGAGCGTAAGGGATTCCGGGTGGAACGCAAAGGAAGTTCTTTGTTGCCAAGGCACCCAGAGACGCAATTACGGTGAGCGTAAGGGATTCCGGGTGGAACGCAAAGGAAGTCTTCTTTGTTACCAAGGCACTCGGAGACGTGTTCTGTCTCTATTGTGACGTTACAAAGCCTGCATTCTGGTTTTGCTTTGTTCGGCTTGGGAGTTCGTCACAAAGGTTTTAGCACAGCACAGCTACGTTATCAAAGTCCTCCTTCTTCTACTACAGCTAAGCTGTAAATTGGTGGTTGTTCTTGGCTTGATGGACAAAGTGTATATATTTTTTTTGTTTTTGTTGTTCATCCAAACTCATTATATATGGTGTGTGATACTGAAGCCTCATTGACAATTGAAGAGTAGTAGCTAATTTAAAGAAGGAGCCAATATTTTGGGTGACATATTTTTATAAAAAATTTGCATTGCACTCTAGGCTGCCAAAGTTTCTACTATTCTTTGTTTTTGTGAGTGTGATATTAACCACTTAGTTTTTTACACATTGCTTTACAATATGCAAGCTGTAGCACCACCACCACCATTTTTTGAAACTCTAGGAGATCCTCCCATCGAATGGAAACAATGGTGTGATGGGTTTGAGACATATCTTGGTGCAATTGGTGCCATCAGATTCAGATGTGAGAGAAGGAAGTATCTTCTTCTTCGTTCCTTAGGTTTTGAGGGAAGGGAAATTTTGAAACATCTTCCTCCACCTGTTGTTGGTGAAGAGACCCTCGATGAGTACCAAGATACTGTTAAAAGACTTCAAACCAGGTTTGATGTCCAGCCTAGTCTGGTGGTTTTGCGACACACATTTTTCTTGCGAGTCCAAAACAGCAGCGAGGATGTTGACACTTACATAACCGCTTTGAGAAGATTGGTCTCTGAGTGCCAATTTGAGAATTTTGCAGACCAGTTAGTACGTGATCAGTTTATTTGTCACTGCACGGACAAAATGATCAAACAGAAACTTCTCTCAATGGGTAATCCGACGTTGAAAGAAACTATCAAAATGGCGAAAAGTATTGAGACTTATCCATTAGAATTAGAGCCGAAAAATAATGAAGCCGTTTCTGCTGTCAAAGTTAAAGATTCAAAAGAAACTAAACAAGTTGAGAAGTCACGATTCAGTTCTGGTGAAAAACAGAATTCTTTCTTTAGCCAACAAAATATATGTTTTAGATGTGGATACAGGGCTCATTTTAAAGGTAGCAAATGTCCAGCAAGATTTGTCACTTGCAGGATTTGTAACAAACCAGGGCACTTTGCAAAAGTTTGTCAAGCTGGTAGAGGTAGACAATCCTCGTCTGTAAAATGTGTCTTGGATGAAAATGTGTATGGAGAGGGTGATGTCACTAAGGATCTAAGAGACATGATTTCGGTTGTACAAGACGAAGTGGTCATGGTGGGAAATCCGGTAACTCTGCGTTGATCCCTATGTGGGAGTCAAGGTTGGAGATAAAGTCCTGAGACTTTTAGTAGACTCGGGTGCCCGCATTTCAATGTTTACTCAGGAACTGTTTGACAAAACTTGGCCCTCTAGATCTCTGTTGCCTCCTGATCGTAAAGCTATTTCATATGAAGGAAGGGAAATGAATTTGTCCGGTTACATTGAGGATATCATGGAGTTTAAAGGGAGGAAAATTTCAGGGAAAGTATATGTTGCACACAAGGGATTAAACATTCTCGGCTGGTTTCACCAGGGCCTTTTCGGAATGGTGCTTAGACCTGGGACCAGTGAACAAGTTGTTGTTAGTGACAAATTAGATCTCGAAGAAATTATCAACAAATTTCCTCATGTCTTCTCCGGTGAATTAGGGAAAGTTAGTGGCTACCAACATAAGATCATTGTGAAAGATGGTGCGAGACCTATTAAACACAAATTAAGGAATGTTCCTTTTAGTATTCGGCAAGATTTGGAGAATGAGCTAAATTCTTTGTGTGCAAAGGGGATTATTGAACCGGTTAACTCTTCTTTGTGGCTATCTCCTTTAGTAGTTGCCCGTAAACAGAATGGGGAATTGAGGGTATGTGTTGATCTCCGTTGTCTTAACAAGGAGATTTGGGTGGATTCCCATCCTCTTCCGAACATTAATGAACTCCTAGCAGGTCTGAAGAATGCCAAATTTTTTTCAAAACTAGACTTGGCATCTGCTTACCACCAGGTCGAGTTGGCTCCTGAATCAAGACATCTGACTGCTTTTGTCTCACCATTTGGTACTGTCGGATGCCTTTTGGCCTTGCGTCAGCAGTGTCTGTTTTTCAGCGCTTAATGTATGACATGCTCAAGGGGATTGATGGATTATCTGTTTTCCAAGATGATGTTTTAGTTTTTGCACCTGATAGGGCTACCCATGATGTAATTCTTCAGGAAGTGTTGTCTAGATTTCAGTGTAATGGGGTGGTGTTACGCAGGGACAAGTGTGTTTTTCTCACAGAAGAAGTTGACTACTTGGGGCTCTTGATCACGGGACAGGGCATCCTTCCCAAGTCTAGTTTGGTAGATTCCATTGTCAGGTCAAAAGCACCATCTGATAAGGCTACTCTCAAGTCCTTTTTAGGGCTTTGTGAATTCTATTCCCGTTTTATTCAAGATTTTGCTGCCAAGTTGAGGCCCCTTTCGAAAATGCTTATGAAAGGGTTTCCGTTTGAGTGGACTGCTGATTGTCAGTGTGTGTTTGAGTGGGTCAAGGAACAACTTATCTCACCCAAAGTGTTGAAACATTATGACCCAGATCTTCCCTGCACTGTGACTGTGGATGCGAGCAATGTAGGTGTGGGGGCTGTTTTGAGTCAAACAAAAGATGATGAGGTCAGAACAATTGGATTTGCTTCTAGGGTTCTTTCTCCTGCTGAAAAGAAGTATTCTGTCATCGAGAAGGAGTTGTTGGCTTGTTGGTGGGCGGTGATGAAATTTCGCTATTTCATTTGGGGAGGAAGGCTTCGTCTCCAGACTGACCACAAGCCCTTAGTTTTTATCTTGAGTGGGAAAAATGTCAGAGGTTTCACTCCTCGCATAGCTAGGTTGTCTTCTAAATTGCTCCAGTTTGATTTTTCACCTGTGTACATTCCTGGTAATAAGAATGGTTGTGCTGACTATCTTTCTCGTTCTTCTGACATTGTGGAGAATGAGTTTGTTATTGGTGAAGAGGACAAGGAAGAATTCATTGTTGCTGCTGTTGATATCCCTCAGTTGTGTGCCATTACAGAGAGTGAGTGGTGTGGTGCCCTTAGTAAAGATGCGTCTTTGTTGACCGTCATGAGGTATGTGGAAACGGGTTGGCCCAAGGAAAGGAACCTGGGTTTTGAATTGAAAACGTATGTACAGGTTGCGGATGATTTGTCTATTGAGGACGGTCTGTTGCTTAGGACTGATAAATTGGTTCCTCCCGTTTGTTTGAGATCTGGTATCATTGTACGTGCTCATGAAGGACATTTGGGAGCCACCATGACAAAAAGAAGGGTGAGGCTCTCATTTTGGTGGCCCTCCATGGACAGGGAGGTGGATGAAATGGTCACATCTTGTGTTGTTTGTGCTAGCTGTGACAAAACTGCTAAGTTGCGCACTCCTCCTCTCTCTCCCATAGAGTTGCCGTCTGCACCATGGGTGAAATTGGGGCTTGATATTGTTGGTCCCTTTCATGCGCTTGATGCCTCTTCAAGGTTTGCTTTAGTCATGATGGACTATTGCTCTAAGTGGGCGGAAGTCAGATTTGTAAGAGAGGTGACATCTAAGGTTGTTGTTGAATTTTTAAAAGATGTTTTTTTGAAGGAAGGTTTTCCGGAGTTTCTTGTGACTGAGAATGGGACTCAGTTTGTTGCTAGTGAGGTGGAGGATTTTTTTCTTTCTAGTGGGATTAAACATCTCAAGAGTTCACTTTATCACCCTCAGACCAATGGTCTTGTGGAACGTATGAACAGGGTGTTGGGGGAGTGTAGACAGTGGGCTTTGTCCAATAAGTGTGTGGTTGCCAACTCGGTAAAAAGTATTCTTTGGTTCTATCGCACCACTCCTCATTCTTCTACTGGTGTGTCTCCTTTTGAGTTGTAGCGTGGACGAAGAGCTACCACTTCTTTCTCTCCCAGTTGGATGAATAGATGGGTTAAAGGTGGACAGTGGTCTGATGAATGTGTTAGGAAACGGGTGAGTCTTACTCAAGAAAAGCAAAAAAATACTATGATTCTAGGAAGAATGTCAAGGTGTTTGAGTTAGTGGTTGGTGATCTTGTTCGAGTGAAGAAGCCTGTTCATGTGAGGAAGGGAGGTTCTAAGTTTGGCCCTTCTATTGAAGTAGTAGAAGTCATGAGCGACTCTGTGAAGCTTGCGAATGGGCAGTGGTGGAATAAGTGTTTCTTAGTGAAATCTGGTGTGATTGATGAGCCATCTTGTGATAGTAGTGTGGGTGGTTTCTCACATGACAGTCAGACTGTTTTGAAACGCAGTTCCAGGATTAGAAGGGTTCCTGCACGTTATAGAGTCTGATGATTTATTTCTGTGTTTTTTTGCCCTACAGGAATTGTTATATTTTAGCATTTTGTCGTGTATTTCTTTGCACATTTTGGTGTTTTCCATGTTCTTGTGATACGTTGTATATTAATACCTTCTTTTTGTTTTTACAGGTATTGTTTCCTTATTAGTTATTTCTTCTTCTTTTCTCTTCTTCCTTCTTATTCTTTCTGGTTCTTCTTCTTTCTTTTCTTTTGCATTTTTTGGGAAAGACCCATGTAGTAGCTCGTGCTATGCTCGTGCTATGTTTTCTTAGGAATGTTCGTCGGTGCAGAACCTCACTGTGTGAGTGTTCTGTACAGAGCGTTTGGGCGTGACAGTTGGTGGTTGTCGATGCCGCGACTGCTTTGCCCGTGATGGTTCATCTGTTCTGATTAAACTACAAAAGCACTTACCAGTACCTGTTCCCTGGCATCTTCCTTCGTTACGACAGATGGCTATCTCAGTCTGGAGATTCAAGCAATTTTTAAGGGAGCAGAGTTTAAGAGAAACTCAGATACCAGAGGGAGGTTGGCACTGGGTTCAGAATGTGATTGATCTCCGTCATGAAGTGGGGTGTGCAGCAGTCTGTTGATTAGCTACAGAGGTTTCAGCTTTGTGATGGTGTTATGACCATCCTCAGAGGTGACGTGTGTGATGGAGAAGAAAGGAGATTGGCGTGCATGTAAGATCAGTCATGCTGTACTGGATGCTTTGTGGGAATGCAGGAGGTTTACCCCTTGTCATGGCCAGAGCACTTGATAGCTCCTTTCTTTTTTTACTTATGACTTTATAATTTTCCTTCACCAGTATGCAAAGGGGGAAGTTTAGAACACAGCTTTTTGTGCTATTTTATGAGGAGCTCTTGTCGGAATGCTTCATTTCTTCAGTGTCCCCCCCCCTCTTTTGTTTCAACTTTCGTCATCCAATATTTCTTCTTAGTTTTTCTCCCCACGGATTGCCATTACGTATTTGTCTACTGTTTTCTTTATATTAAAAGCTGCTTCTTCCACTACATGTTATTTTAATTGGACCATCTTTCTTAACGGCACGCTATGATTTTGAGAAGACCTTTCTGCCCTGTGCTCAAGTATATTTTTTGTCTCATGCTTGATTAATTACATTCTATTTTAATATTTGTATTCCTTCCTTCCGCTTGAATGGGATGTTCTAAATCTCTTCAATGACACTCTTCTTTAGCCAGGGACAACATACCACGGCAATGTAAGTCATTTTCTTTTGTGTTCTCATTCAAGTTTTCTCCAAGGCTACTACCCTAGTTTCCAACGTTTTTATGTGACTATAACCTCACCCTGTAGATTTTATGCACTATTCTTGATATTTTCTATTCTTCATTTGCAATATTCCACAAGCTTCTTTTCTGCGCTTAATGTTTTGATAACTTTCTTGTAAAATTGCCTTTGCTAATTATGATCTTTTGACAGAATTTGTTTGATAACCTACCATATTATCCTCCCGGCTTGTAATAGCTTGAATTCTTGTCCGTAGTTTCCAATTAACATTCCTTTAGAGAATTTTCATACTGTCCGTGGTGTATTGAAAGCCTATTAAGGCATTCCATCATTTTATTCCCAGGGATAACGGCTTCCATTCTCACTGTTGTATTTGTTGGAATAGTTTTTTTAACGCCAACCTTACTTCAGTGGCAGATTGAGCTTTGAAACTTGTGGGCCCTGCCTTTTTGTTGATCTTAAAGTCCAACGCCCAGTTCTTGTTTCTCAGGAATGTTAATTTTGTTAAACTGTTTCTTATTTTTTTTGTGTGCACCCCCCTTGTTTCTTGAAATAGAAATTCCTATTTGTTTACTTAACCAGATCATATATTTGTGGTTGTAGTGCGCGGAATACCACCATATGGCTGCTTCTAGTGTATGGTAGGCCTCACTCAACCGTAGGAGATCTCTAACTGAAGGACAATATATATTTTTCCCTTTGGCTTAAAGTATTTCTTTCCTACAGTATATGCACCTCTGTGGTTTGGTAGAGCATCCATTTATTAATGATCTGTTCCGTTTATGGCAACGCGCGGGTCATGTGACATTTGTTTCACCCCTATGTTGGTTAAAGTAAATCTGTGCTGTCCCGCTTTTCCATCTTGGAGGGTAAAATTAGGTGGAATTGTTTGGATTGGATATAAATTGCTAAGCTTTGTACTTTAGACCCATTCAGCCCCTTCACTTATGGCAATGTTTTAGAGTTACCGTTGTCAAATGTTTTTAAAGTTCAAGTTCACTTTTCTTAATTTTCTTTTAAATGGTCTTTGGTTTATTTTCACTGCACTGTGAAACCATTGTCTTTGCCACAGCGCTTAAACCCTACAACTGCACATTTACAAATGCACAACTGCAACACTTCAACTGTGGCAACCCTGCAACTGGTTATCTATAGAAATGCATAACTACAGCGCTGCTGCTATTACATACGTCTAGAAACAGGAAACTACAATACTGCACATCTGCAGACAAATTTCTACAGTTGCACATCTAAATAATCTCCATTCTTACTGATAACAGGTGAGTTCCTGATACACAGTAGTTATGTGGTGCCAGGCACAGTCGCGCCAACACCTTCGCCAATTGAAAGGGCTCTTACCTCTGCTTCACTGCTCATAGAAAATAGCACTGATTCTTGAAGTGGTCATGTCACGCATGGACTATTGTAATGGACTCTTCATGGGTCTCCCCATCACCTCCCTTAAACGCCAGTGAGTACATAATGATGCTTCCAGAGTGCTGCACAATCAAAAATGCCATTATCGTGTCACGCCCTGCTCTTCGATCTCTCTTCTTTTGGCTCCCGCTCTGCAGAAAAGGACAAAGTGCAAGACGCTCTGTCTTGTCCATAAGTCATTAAATTACAGTGGCCCAAATCCTATCTCCAGCCCCTTTACCTTATTAACCTACCCTGAGTCTCAGGCCTACTGACAAACGATTGCCAACACCACACCAATTTAGATATGAAACATTTAACCGCTGGACCCTTGAACACCTAGGCACCTTCCTCTGAAACTCCTTACCCATCTCCCTCAGATTGGAATTGGATTACTCCAAATTCAGATTCTACTCAGACCCACCATTTCACCATGGTATTAGAATAACTTCACCCTCCCTGTGACTGTAAACATAACCTATTCTCAAGCCCATTGGGTCAGATGCCCAAGTTCGGTCTACCCTAACACTTGGTCTAGGCTATCTTCCTTATGGCTTTATCATCCTTGAAATTTTTAGTGAGCATAACGTTGACTTGCTTTGATCATGCCTTTTCTGCTCTGAGCCTTCCAGGTTTGATCATTGTGCCACTTCATAGGTGCTGGAAGACTTCCTAATTACCGGTTATTGTGTAATAAAAACTGTAAATAAACACTTGATAAAATCCAAAGCTATTACGTGTGCCCAAGCCTTTACTGGGTGGTTGCAAAGGTTCCCCTGGGCTTGTTCTGCAGTTGATTACACTTGTTGTGTGGTGTTGTATTATTTATGCCTAATCCGTGTGATTTGATTTAGACGGCTTAATGTTGCTTTTGTTAAGTTTGTTTTAATAAATGAAGCTTTACTAAATGTATTTTTCATTAAAAAATATTTCTCTGTAAATGAAACATTGCAGTATGTTCTGAGTGGTCCGTCTGAACATTAGTATGCTGGTGATGCTGTGAGATTTATTCAATTATTTTTTTGTACACGTCGCATGTGAACTCCAACTTCCACGCCTCTTTGAATCCCAGTACTCTGCACATTGTATACATATTTCTCTTTTAGCTGAACAACATTTTTGGAAAAATTGATTTGCTGGATTTGTGTATACTGACATTTTTTAAATGTGTAGGCAAAAGGTATGTTTTTCTTTGCTTTACTTAACTTGGCTGCCAAGCTAAAGATCAGAAAGTTGCCCTATGTTAAGGATTCCATTTACTGTTGTCGGAACTCACACTTAGGTTGGTGGTTTACATCAAATTTGCAGTTTTGAAAAGAATAGAAAACTGTGAGAAACCAAGTATGAGAACTGGCAGTTCATAATCTGTTGAAGAAAAAATGTACGCTCTGTTGACAGAAAGGGGGGTAGAGGCGAAGGATCGATTTATGTGCTTTAATGGCTAAAACGCACACCTTTCTGAAGTAACTTTTTTTAAAGCTTTTTGCGAGGTTTTAAAACATCAAAAATCACAAGCAGACTGAGATGTTGGTTGTGTGTGTGTGTGTGTGTGTGTGTGTGTGTGTGTGTGTGTGTATATATATATATATATATATATCAATTCCAAATGTTACACGGTTCAATAATATACCTCAGCTTATCAAAAACACGGATCAAACACATGTACATAGCCAGTGTTATGTAGCACAACCAGCTGATGACTTCATATTCCCAGGGGTCATGTCTTTTGTAGGTGATGTCTCATCAGTTCTCTGTAGCCTCTACTGTTCTAGCCAGTTAGGGGAGATCTCAATTTGTATAAAGTGTGTCAGGCAAAATCTATTTTAGCTGAAGTGGTTTCTGCTTCAGAAGTCATCTTCTCTTGTTTTGGAAGATAGTTTGAGTGGGCCCCATATCTTTAAGTCTAGCTCTGCCCATAGTCCGTATCGCCCAGTTTGTACACCTGACTGTATAAGTTTATTGGGCTTCAGCATTCTGCAGGCCAGGTTGATTCTAAGAGTTCCACTTTTTACTGGATCTCCTTTAATTGATAGGTATGGAGCTGTGCTCTCTGGGCCTAACCAGTATTTTGCAAAGTGCAGCTATGCTGCATAGGGATATCTTTTGAGATTGCTTAACGCAAAGCCTCTTATGTTGTTTGTTAGTGTCTTCTATCGAATCTGAGCCTTCTCCCTACCCATACTAGTCTAATCTGTAGTGTGCGCAGCTTAGCAAAGAAGTGTTTTCTTAACCCTTTCGCTGCTAGGCCCCCCCCCCCGTGCGAAGATTGTTTTGGGCTATTTGGAGTAGTTCACGCTTAGGCCACTAACTTTTTGACCACATAATGTATCCACGCCAAATTTGCGTCCTTTTCTTCCAAAATCACAGGGATTCTAAAGGTACCCAGGGTTTGTGGATTCCCCTGGAGGGGACCCAGAAATTAGCCAAAATACAGCTAAATTTTGTTTTTATTTGTAAGAATGGGAAAAAGGGCTACAGATGAAAGAGTCTGGTTTTTTCCCTGCAAATGGTATCAACAAAGGGGTTGTGGTGCTGAAATCACCATCTTCCCAGCTTTCAGAGACAAGCAGACTTATGTCAGAAAATCAAAATATTTTACACAGTTTTGGAATTTTTCTGGGTCATAGCCTATTTTTGCTATTTTTTGTGCTTTCAACCTCCTTCCAGTTAATGGTAAAAATGGGTATGAAAGCAATGATGGATCCTGGAAAGCTATACATTTCTGAAAAGTAGACAACATTTTGAATTCAGCAAGGGGTCATTTGTGTAGATCCTTCAAGGTTTTCGTATAGAAACTAACAGTTGAAAATAGAAACAAGCATTGGCATAGCCAATAGGTCTCGCCTTTGGGACCTTATAAGTGTTTAGCCATGCAACAGTTGGTGTTGTTGCACCAAGGATATTGTGCTGCATAACTAAATACTTATAAGGCCCCAAAGGCGAGACCTATTGGCTATGCCAATGCTTGTTATATAAAGCTGTGAAAAAAAAAACTTAGAATAGTTTCAGGGAAAGCAAAAGTGCTCATCTACTCAGACTTTACAGTCAGGACAGACCTGACCAAAAGCCTCCAAGCCATTGGTGCACACAAGAGCAGCTGAGACTGAAAAACCTGTTCTCACAGCAGAGGTGGTACTGGCACAGACTAAACTAATGTGATTAATTCTTTTAGAAAATCCACTCAAACGTCAAAGTGCCGGTCTGCAAAGCTCTACGCACAGCTCCCCAACAAGCAACAGCAAACGTTTCAGGTGCTATCATGAGTGTTGTACTAGTGCTTTTACAGACCAGACAAAATCATTAGCTGGTCTACAAGCAGTTTACCAATTGGAGTTTTGGCTGTCTGAGCACTCAATCTGGCTGTGGCACCATGGTCAGCAGAACTACCAATCTGAGTACATGAACACTGCAGTGATTCTCCCTGTGGCACTACAATTTATAAGGCACTCGTGAACCCATCAGTAACCAGTCTATGGAAGGTTCCACATATCGTGCTGAGAATGGCAGGCCAAGGATGCTCTCGTTTTCTAAAATTAATATAAAATATAAATACCCTTCTATCAAATAAATATAAACTAATTTCACCATCTATCAATCATCAAAACCATCCGGCATTACACCAGAACACCCAAATCATGTTCATAAAACCTTAGCATCTCAATCTCAGTTCCAACGTAGGCAGCATCACCTCTTTACCGAGAATATTTGTTTCCAAGTATTTCAAACTAAATTCACACCGATATACATATTCCGAGCTACTAACACCAGCTTTTACTCAGATTCCATCCTAGCCCTAATACTAATCTTTTAAATGAAACCACTTGAAATCTTAGAGGAATCAGGGAGTTTGCTTTATGAATACGCTTAGACACCATAATTTACAAGAAAATCGTCAACATTGATGACCTGGTCGCTCTCCTACTCAGAAGTCCACAAGTAGACAGCGCTACTACCGTCTACTGAGCAGACAGTAGCAATGACTTATCAGTTCAACCATACGTCCACTGGCATTCCTCACTGATTCACTCCATTCAACTGCACACCTCGTTTCAGGCATCAAGAAGTTTGGCTTCAATCCCTATCCAAAGTGCCCTTCAAAGTTTAGACACGATCATATGTGACTGCTTAATAGGTAAAATCCTCACATTTAAACAACCTTATTCACGCCACATGCCACCCTTCACAGTATTCCAGCCCAGTACCATTTAACAGCTGCCACAACACCACCAACCCTCGCTAATGACCATCCTGCACAGTGCAGAATACCCAGTGGCGTGCGTGTCAAGGCACCTCCCCCAAACACTTCACCGTCGCTGAAATGAAGGGTCGGGGGCACCAAGACTGTCAAAGATCATTAAAGGGTCAGAAAAACCAAGCAACACTCTGAAGAACATACGGTACAAAAGAAAAAAACAGGAAGGCAAGCACCTTACAGACAGTAAAAGTCATGGTGACTATCAGGAGGCGCAAGTAGAACATTCAAAGCTCTCGAATGCAGAAACACTAATCACATTTCACAGAAGAGGCAGTGCAAGCCCTGTAATAACCGTAACCTGGGATGTCAAAATACATCTCTTAAACAGCTGGAGACACTTTTTGCGAACGGTCACCCCACCAACTGCAACAGCCAATGAGAGCTTGAAGGGTAAAAATCTGTGTCCTCTCTGGGAAAAGGAGAACAGTCCGACTGTGTGAGGGGTGCAATTAGCACACAAGTCTGCAAAAATAGGAGAAACAGCTCCTATAACACCGTAAAAGGGAGAAAACCCCGTCTGTGGCAGAAAACAAAATGCCCCAAACACTTATAAGGTCCCAAAGGCGAGACCTCTTGGCTATGCCAATGCTTGTTGTTTTGAGAATCTGGTCACCCTAACACATAGCAATCAGAAATCTTGACAGTTATGATGGGCAGAAAAGTGGGGGGGGCTGCAAAGACATGCACTCAATGGCGTGCTGCAACTAGAAGAAGAAAAAAAACCTCCTTAAGTGCCAGAAGTCTAAGGACACTGTTTCCGAACAGTCTCACTGCGACACGGACCAATGCTGACGCTGCCGGTTGCTAAGGTGATGGCGGGAACGAGGCTACAGTTGTGCTAGCGCAAATGGCGGCTTCCGATCCTGCGCTCCCCCCAGGGCTGGCAGTCACAGTGAGCGGCACCGGACAGCGTCACGTGCAGAAGTACTGTCCCTTCGAATGATAACAGGCTTGCTGAAAAGATCAGTACGGGTGCACATAACGCACACCTGCACTGCTGAGAATGTTGGGGTCGATTCATTAAAGGTATAGCAGCACAATTGAGAAGTCCTGTTACTGCCCTATGAAAAGATTTCAAGCCCTGCAGAGGGGTGCCAAACGGACTTACCTGTAACGTCATTTGCTGTGCCTCTGCCCTGACCCCACACCCTGCTGTCTATTAAAGCGACGGTGTTTCAAAGGCAAATCACGCCTTTTGTTTCAAAGAACAGAAAGTGAAACGTGCAGAAGAAGAAACAAGCGCGGCCGAGAATGCAGGCTGCAGCGTCCCGCGAGTGGTGCGCGCGCACACACACAGCGTTTCCCTTGCGGGAGGGAGCAGGAACCATCTGTTAATTACAAACCGATGGTTTCAAAGCTCGCTCCCGCAAGGGAATCGCCAAACGTGCACGCGTTGCCATTGAAAGCAATGCAATACGTGCACGTTTTTGGCCCAAAAAGTGAACCGATTACTAAAGGTCTCCTCTATGGCGAGACCTAAAAATTGAAAATGAGTTAAAAAATCAGCCATTTCTACCAACGTTTTCACCTGTAACTTCTACTAAGTATGACAGATGTTTGAAAGCAATATACCGTTACATCCGCTGGACCCTTCTGGTTGTGGGGATATATAGGACTTGTAGGTTCACCAAGAACCTGAGGAACCCAGAGCCAATAACTGAGCAGCGTCTTGCAATGGTTTTTTATTGTGTACCGGGTATATAGCAATTCATTTGGGAAAATATAAACAGGGAAAAATCGGTATGAAAGTCACCTATGTATTTCTGAAATGGGAACAAAATATAGAGTTTAGAAACAGTAGCTATTTGCACATCTCCGAAATTGTGGGTACCCATACCAGCATGTGAATTATAGGTCATTTTTCAAAGTAACTTGTTTTTTACACATTGTCTTGCATTTGGAAGGCAGAAATGCATTGAAAGTCAAAAGGTAATTACAGTTGCTCCACAATTTTGTTTTCCCCTAAGTCTCCCGATAAAAATGATACCTCACTTGTGTGGGTAGGTGTAGTGCCCGCGACAGGAAACGGCCCAGAACGCAACGTGGACACACCACATTTTCACAGTGAAAACTGACCCTTTTTTTGCAAAGTGCCAAGCTGTTGATTTTGAACCCTAGCTCTGCCGGCACCTAGGGAAACCTAGCAAACCTATACATTTTTAAAAACTAGACACCCAGGGGAATCCAGCAAGGTATGGCTTGTGTGGGTCTCCCAACGTTTTCCTACCCAGAATCCCCTGCAAACCTCAAATTTAGCTCAAAAAATCACTTTTTTCTCAAATTTCTGTGTGGGAAAGTTCTGGAATCTGCGTGGATCCACAAATTTCCTACCACCCAGCGTTCCCCCAGGTCTCCCGATAAAAATGGTACCTCACTCGCGTGGGTGGGTCAAGTACCCGCGACAGGCAAGGGCCCAAAACGTATTGAGGAGACTTCAAAATGACCTATCACAAAACAACCTGGTTTTCCAAGGGGTGTCACCTGAGTTTTTGGCCCCGGGCTTGGCGGCCATCTTGGGAAACCTACCAAACTCACACATTTCTGAAAACTAGACACCTGGGGGAGTCCAGCGAGGTATGGCTTGCGTGGACCCCCCAACGTTTTCCTACCCAGAATCACCTGCAAAACTCAAATTTAGCTGAAAAAAATCAAATTTTTCTCAATTTCGTTTCCTGTCGCTGTCACTAGGCCTGCCCACACAAGTGAGGTACCATTTTTCTCGGAAGACTTTGGGGAATGTGCAGTGGGTGGAATTTTGTGGATCCACGCAGATCCCAGAGCTTTCCATTACAGAAATGTGAGGAAATGTGTTTTTTTTAAACTAAGTTTGAGGTTTGCAAGGGATTCTGGGTAAGGCACACAAGTCACCCCATCCTGGATTCCCCTTGGTGTCTAGTTTTCAAAAATGTACAGGTTTGCTAGGTTTCCCTATGTGCTGGCTGCGCAAGGACCCAAAATCCACAGGTAGGCACATTGCTAAAAACAAAGCCGTGCCTAGTAGGCTTTCTGCCGCCCTGGGGGGGAAATCGGTGGTGGGGGGGGGGGTTTGCCCCGATATAGGCAGAAAGACTGTGGCTATTAGTTTGGGGGGTGGGGGCATTGGTATGCCCATTATGGGCAGCCCCCACCCCCACGCATAAAAAAGCCAACGTAATCGCTGGCGCCTAGTGTGCTCTCTGACGCCCCCTGGGGGCCAGATCAGGGGCTACTGCCCCAATCTGTCTCCTGGGGGGGGGGGCAGAAAGACTGTGGCATTTTTGGGGCATGGTGGGGGCATTGGCATGCCCATTCTGGGCAGGCTACACCCCTGAATTAAAAAAAAAAATAATTCCCTGATGCCTATTGGTCTTTCTGCCCCCCCCCCCCCGAGGCAGATAAGGGGCTTTTGCCCCCATCTTACTCCGTGGGGGGGGGGGCAGAAAGACTGTGGCAATTTTTATATATATATATATATATATATATATAAAAAAAAAAATCCTTGGTGCCTTGTGGGCTTTCTGCCCCCCACCCCCCATCTGCCTCCTAGGGGGGGGGGGGTGCAGAAAGACTGGCATTTTTGGCGGGGCATTGGCATGCCCATTTTGGGCAGCCCCAACCCCGAACTTTGAAAAAATAAATCCCTGGTGCCTAGTGGGCTTTCTGCCCCCCCCCCCAGAGGGGGCAGATAAGGGGCTATTGCCCCATCTTCCTCCCGGGGGGGGGGCAGAAAGACTCTACCATTTTTTTTTGGGTGGGGGCATTGGCATGCCCATTCTGGGCAGCCCCCCACCCCTATGTATATATAACATAAAAAAATCCCTGGGGCCTAGTGGACTTTCTGCCCCCCCCCCGGGGGGCAGATCAGGGGCTATCAGCCCTCTTGGGGCGATCCCCAAGCAGGGATCCACTAGGGAAGGGTACCATTGGAAAGGGGAGATTCTCCCCTTTCCAACGATGCCTCTCCCATGTATTTCGGTGCTCGGGGGGCTGAGATAACCCCACAAGCACCGAAACTGTGAAACTGAAACTAAGTTTCAGTTTCGTTTTCATTGTAATGACGACAGCACGCCATGCGCGCGATCGTCATTACAATGAAAACACACACTATGCTTTGGGAGGTTGGGGAAGCTCTTCCCCACTTCCCAAAGCAACAAAAAATGGGAAATACCTCTGCTGTTTACAGCGGAGGGATTTTTTTAATGTGTGCTCATGACGAAATGGTTCTGTCATGAGCACACTGTCTCTTATGCTCATGACGGAACCATTCCGCCATGAGCATAGAAGGGGTTAAGGGTATTGGTATATTAACAAATAGATATAGAAACTTGGAGTACCAGCATCTTGATTAGGGCAGTTCTGCCCGCATCGAGAGGTGCATTTGTTCTATCCACCTCTCCTCTTGCACCACCAATTTATGCATTTCAAGGCCATAGTTCTCTCTGAGAACCAGATTCCTGTCTCTGTTTATAAAAACTCCCAGATATTTACCAGTCTTCTTGCCAGCAAATGTACATTGAAGCACAGGCCTAGCGAAGCATTCCATAAGCGGGAAAGTCTCGGACTTTTTCCAGTTAATGTGGACTCAAGAAAAGCTGGCAGTTGAATTATCTCCCTCATAAAATTCACAAGGTTCTCTCTTGGTTTTTAACAGACCAGGATATCATCCACATATAGCGATAATAGCCTCTTTGTTGGCAAAGTAATACCTCTAAATCAGTCTAGCTGAGGCAGCAGGCCCTTGCTAAAGCAAGGGCAGTACTAAGTATACATGTACCGTAGCTTTTAGGAAATGGGCTGGGAGAATAATCAGTCATATGTGCTCTAACACTGGGGTCTGAAAAGAGCAGTTTATTCAGGTTTGAAGAATAGTATCCATGTCCATCCTGCATACCACCACCATTGGAAAAAGCCATTCTAATGAATCAAAAGCTTCCTCTGTGTCTAGAAACACCAAGAGAGCTTGAGTCTCCGGGTCTATTTGATGCATCCTGACAAAGATTGTCCGGCGTTTTTTTTTTTTTTCTCTTTTTTTTTTTCTTCAGAGTTTTATATAGCGCTAACTTGACCCGAAGGTATCTGAGCGCTTTACATGAGCACCAGTTGCGTTACACAAGGACACATTCATTCTTTTTGGGCACGGGGAGATTAAGTGATATGCCCAGAATCACAGGATGTTGAGCGTCCCTGCCGAGACTCAAACCCGGTTCCCCAGCTTCGAGGTCGACCGCTCTAGCCATAAGGCCACATCCTCTCCCCTCCTCTCCGATTGTTAGAAGTGGCCTTCCCTGGGAATATAGTCCGATTGGTCTGGAATAATTAATTTCTCCATTAGTGGATTTAGACTGTTGGACACTATTTGTGCGCAAATTTTATTGTCCATGTGTAATAAATGTTAAATGTTCAATAAAGACCGTGGCCTACAGGAGTGACTATCTTTATCGGTTTTGCTCTGTTTTTCTGTGGTCCTAATTGGGGCTTCACTTGTGGAAGGTGATAGCTCACCCGTTCTCAAAGATTCTTGATATAGTCCAAGGAGGCGCAGTACCAGTATATTTTTACATTCTGTATAAAATTCTGCTGTCAGCCCATATGTGCTGGTGCCTTACTACCTGCTCAATCCATTAATTGTGTTCTTAATTTCAGTCTCCGTTATTGGTTTCATTAAATAGTCATGAATATGGCCCATCCAACCTAGGGTGATTCTCTTCAGATAGCCCTCTGGTTGTGCTGCATCCATGTTTAGTTCGGAAGTGTATAGTTCTTTATAATACCTAATGAAACTTGAGTAATATTGCCCGATAACTCTTATTTCCTCCATGGCCAGGCACTGGGATTGGACTGTAGCTGGTTATTTAGCTTTCTTCAGCATCCATGAGAGAGGCCTTTCTCATTCCCCATATCTACGTTCTTGCGCATCCTTACCTAAATATCTACTCTTACTCTGCATTGTTTCCCTGAATATCAAATCTGTTTTGTTTTATCTCTGAGTATTTTAGGTCTGTGTTCTACTTCCTATTTATGCCCTAGCACTGCTAGGGTTTTTCTAGCTCATTGAGTTTGGATAGATTGGAGAATTCCAGCTTGCTTAGCCAGGGAGATATGGCTTGCATACACATTAAAGATTTCCCAAACCATTGAGAAGCTTAGGACTAACCCAAGGTTTATTTAGAAGAATGAAAAATTTCCTAGCTAACGTAACAGAAAGTTTCAATTCTATTAAGGACTCGGAGGCAAGGATTATGCCTTCTTTCTTCACTTTTTTCAAATAGCAGCTCATTAAAAGATAACAAAAAACTACATTTCCCATGAACCCTTGGGAATAGGTAGTTTAGAAAAAACATAGTAACAGCCAATCATGGCATAGCAACAATGTCCAATCAGGAGGCTCATGGCCCCAACATAGTCCTCTCTCACTGGCCGTTCGCCCTCTTTCTTCGCGCGAAGCCAGCCGTCTGATCACCTTCATGCATCCTGTTTGTTTGCATCAGAACCTACAAAGACAGAGGAATATTACCATCTGAGCCCAAACTACAAAGTCTGCAAACTAAGCAGCAAACGTAGTTAGTGCACAATAGAACAAACTTGTCCCACCAAACCCCTTATAGACAAGCAAGATTACTTGCTCAAATACAGGGAGGGATGTCCTTCCTTGGACCCTAGGGTGGAATAATCCTCTCCTCCAAGTCCTTAATAGAATTGAAACTTTCCGTTACATTAGCTAGGAAATTTTTCATTCTATGTCAGGACTGGAGGCAATGATTTTGCTGGTTCAAAGATTGCTCACAAAGAGGTGAGCCATGTCCAGCACCGGCTTGAAATAGAAACTTTTAAAGCGTTGAGGATATCCTCTAAACTGGCACCCAAGCCAAATGCTTTAGAGGCCATTGCCCCTCGTGCCGAATGGGCTCCAAAGTGATGGAGGCTAATGCCTGCTTCTTGCATCACCCATCTAGCAATGGTAGGTGACGAGACGGTCCTAAAAGGCTTCCGGAGTGCAATGAGTAGTTGACGTTCCCCTGGGGGACGAACCTCTTCTGTCATCTCTTCATATGCCTTGAGGCATCTAACCACACACAGTTTCGGAGAGTCTGGAAATTCTGGGTAAGAAATAACCCTAGTATGACACTTCGCTCTTCTGAGAAGAGTGAACGTCACTCCATTAGGAGTAAACATCCTACTTGTTATGTCTGAAGCTCTGACGTCGGAGACACGCCTGCATGAGATGAGGCAAAGGAGCATAGCCATCTTAGCCGATAACTCTTTCCTGGATAGAAAACGGTTCGGTTGCCAGGACAGAAACAAGTTAAGCATTTGGTTCACGTCCCAAAGAGCGGAGTAGCGAGGCTCTGGAGGTAAAGAGAGCCGAATACCGTGTAACTACCTGCACACCATCGGGTGTTCGCCCACAGATGTGTCATTAATCGGCATATGCCCGGAAGATACGGCTGACCGAAAGGTGTTTATCGACCTGTACTCCATGCCATTGGAAGCCAGCTGTGCCAAGAAATTCACGACATGCACTACGTCTGCGACCAGGGGATCAAAACCCCGTCGCAAACACCAACGGGACCATCTGACCCAAGCGGATCTGTACCTCTTGACAGTGCTGTCCGCCCAAGCCTTGGACATGAAGGTTTCAGCCTCCTGCGAAAGGCCTGGGACCTCCCATCGTCCCCTGAAATCTGCCACGCCATGAGCCACAGCGAGTTCGCCTGCTCTAGAGTATGCGGAGCTTTGTCGGGACTCAAGAGGAGGGTTGGAAAGTGGGGGAGTAGGATTGGAGAATCCTAGGAAAGTTCCAGAAGAACTGGAAACCAGACTTGCGACCTCCAAAAGGGGGTGATTATGACTAAATCCGCTGTCTGTCGCCGGACCTGAGAAGTCGTTCTTGTGATCATCGCGAAGAGAGGAAAGGCGTACCCCTTCTCTGAGCTCCAGTCCTGGAGGAAGGCATCCGTGGCCACTGCCAGGGGATCCGGCCTCCAGCTGAAGAAGCGAGGAAGTTGGTGGTCGAATCTCGAGGCGAACAAGTCCATCGAGAAGGGGCCCCAGCGGTCGTTCAACATCGCAAATATGTTCGGATCGAGCTTCCAGAGACTGGAATCCCGCCAGAAGTTCTAAACCATTGATATGCAACTTCTGTTTGTCGGGAGACCACAATCGTCCTGTAGAGAGATCCCCGCACCTTGCGCCCCAGCCGGACCTGCTGGCGTCTGACTCTATAACTAGATCCGGCGCTGAACCGAAAATTGCACGGCCGTTTCAGGCCTCCATGTGGTCCAGCCACCATTGGATCTCCTCACCAGCCTCGCTGGACAGGGAGACCATATGTGAGTAAGGATACCCCTTGCGGAGGAAATATGCCTTCAGGCGCTGTAGGGCCCGATAGTGGAGCGGGCCCGGGAAGATGGCTTGAATCGATGCCGAAAGGAGGCCCACCACCCGAGAAAATTGGTGGAGAGACACCTGCTGTCTGGTAAGGACACGTCTTGGCTCGTGCCGAATCTTTGCCAGTTTCCTGGAGGGAAGGCTTAGAGTGGAGGAGGTGGAGTCTATTACGAACCCCAAAAACGTTACGGACTGAGAGGGCTGTAACAGTTATTTTGTCTCGTTGACTACAAAGCCTAAGCTTTGAAGCAGATCCACCGCCATCTGAAGATGGGCTGACAGCTGGTGAGGGCAAGAACCCATTAGAAGGAGATAGTCTAGATACACAATCATCCGTATGCCTTGAGCTCTCAGGAACTCCACCACCGGTTTGAGAACCTTGGAGAAGCACCAAGGGGCTGAGGACAGGCCGAATGGAAGAGCAGTGAATTCGTAAGTTTGATGATGCCAGATAAACTGGAGGAACCGTCTGTGAAGAGGAAAAATTGGGATTACCAGATAGGCATCTTTGAGATCTAGGCGCACCATCCAATCCAGAGGACCTAAGACATCTCTGAGGAGGTGAATACCCTCCATCTTGAAGTGGAGGTAAACCAGCCACTCATTGAATTCGCTTAGATTTATAACTGGCCTCCGGCCTCCGTCGGTCTTGTCGACCAAGAATATGTTGCTGATAAACCCCTTGGGGTGTGGTGAGGAAGGGGAGATGGCGCCCTTGTTGAGGAGGGATGTAACTTCCTCGTCTACCAGGGCGACTTCTTGGAGTGAAAACTGAATGGGACGGGGCCTGGACCGCTGGACAGGTTCGCCAAGATAATCTATGTGGAACCCCTGCACCTTCTGCAGGACCCACACATCTCGCGTGATGGAAATCCAAGCCTGGAAAAAATTTGCCAGCCACCCCCCTATTTTTAGTTGGGAAGAAGGGAGAACACTCACCGGGACTTGAGGTAGCCGCTGCTCCTCGGAAACCTCTGCCCTTGCCAAGACGTCCTCTCGTGGGGTAGAAATTCCCGAACCGGGACTGATCTTGATATTGTCTGGAGCCTTGACCCCTTTGGGAATTCTGGTGGGGCTGGCGACCGGTTGAGCGGCCCCTACCTCGATCGGCTCCGTGAAAAACATGAGGGAACACCCTTTTTATGGTTGTCTGGGCCTTGTCCAGTGACCTAAAAGTGTTGACAAATTTGCCAAGATCTTTAACAAAAGGCTCTCCGAAGAGGCCTCCTTGGGCAACGGCGCCCGCCTCAGAGTCCGCCAGGTCCCCCAATTTTGGGCCGACTTTAATAAGAAGGGAGCGGTGGGGCTCGGTGGACAGGGCGCAATTAGCGTTGCCCAAAACATTCTGGGCTCACGCTGACAAAGTATCTGGGGAAATTATGGAGCCGGATTCTTTGGCCTCCTCGGCCGTATCCAAGATCTTTGTAATGGGGCCTAACGCATCCAGGAGCTTGTCCTGGCATGCCCGCCATGACCTGTCAATACCCTTCTTAGGGTCCCTAATGAACTTCTGTAAGAAGGTGGCCATGCGAGGGTCAATTTCCGGGGTAAGTGCTTCCTTCCCCTCGAGGGAAGGGCAGGGGCACTCTGCCTGGAGGCAATTACGGGCCTCCTTTTCCAGTGGCCTACGAATGCGACCCGCCACATAACTAGCGACCTTGTCGGCCGGGCCCATTCGGAGGATTGTGGGTGTACAATATCGTCAGGGTCCAACATGTCTGACGTGTTCTGGGTGGACTGGGAAGGACGGGACGGAAGCCAAGGTCTGGAAGGGCCTGGTTCATCATCTGCGTCTCCTGCCGCGTTTAAATCCGTGTTAGGCTCAACTGGCGGTGGAGTAGGGGATTTCCCTGTAGGTTGGGCAGGTTGACTGTCAAGAAAGGCTTGTTTAAGTCTGGCAAATGCATCCAGGTCCACCCCCGAGTCGCGGGACCGTTTGGGTGGTGGCGGGCCTTGTTCCCCTTGTTGTGGTACCTCTGGGGTCGAAAGGGGGAACAGGTGTGGTGGATTGGGGATTCAGCCTCTCAAAAGGCTTGCGCAATCTGGCGGGAGAGCCTCTCTTCTAACCGAGTCATGGCTTCCGCCACTGCGCGATAAATTGAGGTGTCAACTGCCTCATAAAACTCATCACCCCAACGGAGGTCAGCCAGAGGGTCCTCCATGTCCTGGTAGTCCTCTTGGTACTCCATGGCTTATCAGGTGACTATAGGGTCAGGGACCAATTAGGAGTGTCTGGGTAACAGTACACCGGGCCTTGAGGTAGGCCCTATATTTTAAGGGCTGGGTATCAGCCTGACCTTAGGTGCGAGCGTCTCGCAATTTAGATGGGGTTCTAGCCCCTTGGGGGACACACGCTGATGAACTAGTTTTAAAATGGAGAAATTAATTATCCCGGTCACAAGGGAGCCGGTCCGGCCAGTGTCCCACACAGGCCTTTAGGCCTCAATGCAGACCCGAATTCAGGGCGTAAACAAATGCCAAGTACAGACTCTGCTCCCAATTCCACTGGGCAGCAGAGCATTAATGAAATACAACAAGTGATCGTATGCTCTTTCTTTTTCAAAGCCGCCCGATCGGGTACAGACCCAGACGGGCGTCTCGCCTCAGACTGGCTGCTCGAGGAATGCGCGCGATGACAGAATTCCCAAGGAATGAGAGGAATTCAAACATCGCGCTGCATTCCGCGTCGCCTCCCACGCCCCCTGGCGGTGGGAGGTCGACGCTTCGAGCGAATTGCCAGCAACCGCCGCGTAGGAGCGAGAAACGCTCCCGCGGTGAGAGAAATACCACAGATCTTGTAATCGAGTCGATTTCAGAAGGGGACTTAAAGCCCCGCCCTATTGGCTGGCGTCATCGTTTATGCTAAACGCTGGCTTCCGATTCAAAATGAGGCTTCTTTGTTACCGCCCTGTCTCCTTCTCAGACGGCCCATCCGGACTGGATCTTTTACTTGCGGAGTTACACGGTGTCCTTTAATTACTGGGTAAGCACTTTTTTTTACCATTCGTGTAATGGCTGTTTAACATTGCGGCAGCTTCAACACTAATAATGGCTGCCATGTTATTGTTTTGTAACTTACCATGGAGTTTATTGCTCTGTGTTTTTCCGATTGCCTGGCCCGATAGCATAGCACCTGAGCTAGGGAGACGGAGAGGTAGGGTTTTTAGAATGTGCGTTTTTTTTTTTTTTGGTATAATCTGCAGCCGTCTCCTAATTTCGTATTTTTGTACATGTCTGTTTATTATTTATTTCTATTTTAAAAAGGGAAATAGAAGGATATGTCAAGGGATATAGATGGCTTCCTTTCTGTAGTTCTAGGTAAAAAGCGGCAAAAACGCAGTGTTAGGTGCCTCACACGGAGACTTCATCATTGCTTGCTGCTCAAGTACGCTCGCGCCGGAGCTCAAGTATGCTCGCGCACCTGTTTCACCCAGCAGAGTAAATCCTCCGCCTTCAGCTGGTAGGAAAGTCTATATTCCGCCGCCTTTGTAGCCGTGTATCGCTTTCCGCTTACACATGCCGACTTTGTTCCGCGGGAATTAATCTTGAAATGCGACACCGTGCACGCGAGGTGTTCACAGACCGCTCCGCCGTGCCAAGCGCGGGGTGGGGGCGCGCTGTCCCTCCACCCCACCCCCATGTTAGTCAGAGCTTATCGAGTGGGGCTGCGGTGGTGGCCTGGACGCCGTCCACTGACTCCTGGTGGTCTGCTGAGCTGTGCGCGGCTTCGCTTTGACAGGTGAGACAAAGGTTCTCCAGTGCCCCGGCCTCTGGATGAATATAGCTGTGGTCAGGGAGCACGAATCTTGCCAAAACTATATGGGTAAGGCCACACACCGCCTTTTAAAATGGTTATTGTAGGCTTATTTTTAGGCGGAACATGTCTTAATGCTTTAATGGTTTTAATATAACAAGGCAGCGTCAGGAAAAATTATTAGGCGTCTAATCAGAAAGGAAGTGTTATATTAATGAGTCCTATGAGTTAGCCTGAAAAAATACTTGGAAAGGCGTGCGATTTTCCCTTTTCAGCTTGAGAGCAGGGTCGCTGTATTTCATTGGGACATCAGCGCAGCTTGACAGGCTAATGGCGAAAGTTTAATGTGGAATTAAAATAGTAAGTCATCGCTGTAACTTTCTAGGGTTTGCTTGATAGAGACATGTGTGATAATTGGTCGCTTGTCCTATGTTGCATGTCGATTGTCTGTTTGCACGTGTGATTCAATTTAGATTTTTTACACGTATCTTTTTTTTCAGAAGACACTGGATTGGCTCAAAATTCAACATCATCTGTTACCACTTGTGCTGTGATTTTAGGATTTTGTCAGTTGAGGGCAGAGGGTATAAAAGCCTAAAAATTAATCTTTCACCAAATGGTGCGCACTATGCAAATTTATATGACAAAATATGTATTAAGTATATCGTTGTTTCACGAGTGTTTGAAACCTCGGTTTGAGCAAGCGGAACAGGGTCTTCCATGTTTAAAACATTTTGGATACAGGGGATTTGTGTGTACACGACCCCCTTTGTTACCTTTGCACACGGCATGTATGTCTTCGATGTGAACCCAATTCACAGAGGACAGAGGGAGAAATTCACTCTTGTAGGATTGCTCCATTGTTTGGCGCACAATTGTGACTTTGCAAGTAGTCATAACAGATCCCTGCGGAACTCCTGGAAATTTACGCCACCTGTAGATTTCCAGGAGTATTTGCGTGCTGAAAATGTCTGTCTGCCAAGCCAAATTTCCACCATGTGGAAATTTTTCCATACAGAAATGTGCTTTTCCCCATTTAGCTCTTTTTTTCCTTCTCCATCCTTGTACATCATATTTTTCCCTTTCGCCTACACTTCCTTCAAACGTTGAGGTGTTTCCTCCCCATTGCTCTCCGTACATGCACCTACTCCTGCCATTGGCAGGAGTATAATAGCAAGAGTTTTCAGAGTGGAAAACTGTCTGTGTGGGTCATGTAGGGATTTATAGGTATTTACCTGCTTTTGCCTCTTGGCTGTCCTAGGAATACCAAAGACTTTCCCCTAACCCTTAATATTTGATGCAGGGAATTCCCACCATGCTGTTGGGATTTCCATGGTGTCAATTTCTATAGATGGTAGGTTTTCCTGATCACAAACCAGGATAAGCCGAGTCATTTAACTCTAATATAAACTTAATGAGCCGGTTTATAGTCAAACCTACAGTGATCTCCACTCAAAATCATAAGAAGTGTTGTTAGTATAATAAAGTTTTAATAACCTAATAGAAAAAAGAAAAACACGAGTTAAATTTTTTTTAACAGATATAAGAGCATCAGTGAGGAAAACTTGCATGGTGCTAAAAAAACGTGGCACAAATCTTAATAAATGTCATACAAGTGTGACACACACAAGTATATTAATTATGACTAGGGCTCCTGGTTTTATGGTATTTATTTTTTTGCCATTTCCGTCTGTATTTATCCATATTTATTTTGGGTATTGTGGAAAAATTAAGCTGACATTAGTATATTTCCACATTTATTTAACCAATAAATATGCACTCGTACTTGAATGTCTGCCAGGTTTCAGTGCTGTGAACACCCGCAGAAGATAAATCAGTGCACTTAAATAAAAATATGCAATGCAATAGGTCTCGCATTTACGCAAGTTTAAGCTATTGGCATTGTAAATGACACTGCCTTTTATTTATGTTTTAAAAACAAAAATAAAAGGCATTGTTATTTGCAATGTCAATAGCTCAAACTCGCATAAATGCGAGACCTATTGCATTGCAAATGCTTATTGCTCTTTGCACACATCCAGCAGTCAGTTTGAATTTAACATTTGTTGTACTATTTGTACTGCATTCGGTTGGTCTCTCCTGCAGGGATTAGACCTATCCATTGAGGGCTGTATTGCTAAACTAAAAGCTCATCCCCATATGATACTGCATAAAGTTTGTTGTTGGTACATGTTCACAATATTTTCAGAAAAATCTGGGAAATCTGTATTGCCAGCCTAATGTACTAATTAAGGTCTGTATATCTATATATGAATCTGTTTGAAATAGTCTGACTTGCTTATCAGTAGTGTGACTCGTCTAGGATAAGAGCGATACGAAGCAAAATACCTATACTGCCCACCTTTGTCTGACCAATTGTGCAGCCAGCTTGGGTCTAAGTGTGTATGTTGTAGGAGAGCGATTTTCCAATTTATGCCTTTCCAGGTAGGCCATTACCAGTCATTCCATTTTTGGGTTATTTAATCCTCTGCTTTTTCATGTCATAAAATTCATTGTTTACGTTGTGCATGCTTTAGATTTATATTGCAAGCAGGTATGTTGTCGTTTCAGGTACTAATTTGTTTACCCCTTTGGAATCATTCCACCCACCCTACACGCTGACTACCCCAGCTCTGTGTATATTCCCCCATCCCATTTCCAATGAGTAGTTAGACAAGCATTTGCAATGCAATAGGTCTCGCATTCACGCGAGTTTGAGCTATTGGCATTGTAAATCACAATGCCTTTTATTTCTGTTTTGGGTTTTAAAACATAAATTAAAGGCATTGTCATTTACAATACTAATAGCTTAAACTCTCGCAAATGCGAGACCTATTGCATTGCAATAAAGGGCCTTCTCATCAGCCTTAACTGTAATGTGCCAGTCATCAAGAATTTCGAGACAAAGGCAAACACGCTTTAAGTCAACTCCAGACTTGTTTGTTACCAATGCGAATGATCAAAGTGTGAGCATAGGAGTAATAGAAGACGCGGAGACAGCTCCTAGTGTGTTGCGGCGGCAGAAGTAGCGGGTGGAAAGAACATGACTGCGCATAAATGTGGTGGAAGGGGTGAGGGGCCATTCCTAAAGAGACTGAGGAGCGTGGCCGACACCAAAGGTTTCTATAAAATAAAGTACACAACAAAGTACATAGCTGATGCACAAATCCCATGGTGCACGAGTTCCCACTTCACTGGCATGTTTAATGTGCATCCCAGCCACGCCCCTTTATCTTGTGACATCTGTGCCATTTTGCACACGTTTGTTGTGACATTAGCGTCGTTCTGCAACTGTTTGGGTCAGCGCCTTGTAACATCTGCACCCAGCAACTGCCTCTTGTGAAATCATTTCCAATGAGCATCTGTCCCTTGTGGTATTGGTTTCACTTTCCACCTGCCCGTGTCTACCTCGTGTGACGTCAGTGCTGCTTCTCTCCTGTGGATTGTGAATGAGCTCAGTTCGCCCTACATCATTCTGCACCTACGTATGGTGACATAAGAGCCACTCTCCACCAGTCTCTTGTGACATTAATGCGACCCTGCACGTGTTTGCATCTGACTCTTGTGATATCAGAGGCACCCTCCAATCTTCCGGATTAGTATGTCGTGAGACCAGTGATACTTTGCACACATCTCTTGTGACAATAGTGTCAATCAGTACGAGTTTACATCCATCTCTTATGATACCAGTGACACGCTTCAATTTTCACACATCTCTTGTGAAAATAGTGTCAATCTGTACTAGTTTGCACTTGTCTCTTGTGACACCAATGACACGCTGCAACTGTCTGCATTAGCATCTTGTGAGATCGGTGACACGTTGCACACATCTCTTGTGAAAATAGTGTCAATCTGCACGTGTTTGCAGCTGACTTCTGTGACACCAATGACACTCTGCAACTGTTTACATTAGCATCATGTGAGAATTGCACCGCACAAAACGATAATATATTGCGGTTTTCATCTCAAACTAGAGTGTGATGACTTGCACTCGGGGTGGCTCTCATGAAAGAGGGCTGGACTTTAACTGGAAATCCCCTTGCAGACACAACACGCTGCTCGGCAGGTATGTCTACTGCACTACACGATTCTTGGGACGAAATACGTTTTCTGTTTAATGGCACACCCTTGCTGCTCACACCCGTTCTTTTCAAATGGGACCCAAGATGTGCTAAGAAAGGGGAGAAAAACAAACAATAAGACGCACTCCAGGCCTTTGGCAAGCTGCGCATACCCGCCCAGCTACCAAAGTTACTAATTGAAGGGAAAAAAAGTTAAAGCGTGCCACGAGCCATAAATATGAAGAACAAGCACTGGTTTGCGGTGGTGGGACACGACGGAAGCCTCTCAGAGAAGGGGTGCTCGAGCGTGAGGCAAGGACACAACGCACGCATGACGAGCAACAGACGGGTGGGCGGGGCCTAAGGGAGACAGGGCGTGCACCAACCCCACTTCCAAAGAAGCCCGACAGAAAACCAACGACAATAGATCTCGCAAGCGAGCAGCGCATGCGCTGCAACACAGGCGAGACCTAAAAAATAAGCATGGTCAGTTTCTGTGTTTTTATTTAACGCTGACCTCTATGGAGAAACTAATATGCTGGCTCTCAAGCTGCCTCCAGTTGTTCCCCCAACCTAGTCCAGGTGTCATGCAGGGGTTGATGGTGCAGAGCTCTGCCCCCTTGGACTCCTGCAAGAGGGCAGCAAAGATTTGTTTGTCCGCCACAGTTGGCGACTCGGTGCACCAAGTGTTTTTGACAGCTGTAATGAATCTAGCAGCTTTAGAATTATTTAAATTATATTGTAGTGTTGTAATTGCATTTATATGGCGCTTACTACTGAGGCGTTGAAGAGCTTGCTTTCACACCTTGAGTAGCCCATAAGGGGCTCCTAAAATATGCGCACATGCATTGATCTGTTCCTGAGACATATGGTGCATAGTGTACATGAGACCCTTGTATCTAGTGTCTGTCCTACCCTATGAAAGAGGTTTTAGGGTAGGAGAGGCACATAAAGGTGATAGCCAGCTAGGCTGTTGAGGCAGGAGTAATAGCAAGCATGCCCCAGGCTCCACTAACTTGAGGTTTATTTTAAAAACAAATACCCCAGCAGTAGGCACCCACATAGAATTCTGACACCTCCGCCGCCCCTGTGAATAAATATACCTGATCCGACGTCAGTATTAAATAAGGAGAGCAGTGGATTTCCAAGACTCGCATTTGCCATTTCCTTGTAAAAACTGATGAGCACAATGGCTCTGCATCCAAAGTCCGTCTTGCCGTCAAACGTAGGGAATAGGCAGAGTGGGGGCCCAGGGGGTACTGGACCCAGAAAACAAACTGCCTCTGTAACCAGTTTACAACAGTATGTAAATATGCACATGGTCTTTAAAGACCTGTGAAAAACTCGGGCGTGCCGGAGATAAGACTCCAGACACTGCCCAGCCGAGCCCCCAGCAGCTCCAGCAGCCCCGCTGAGACACAGACGGCGGGGGCTGAAGCCCTTTCAGCCTAATAGGCGTTGCGCGCCTGGAAGCAACAATAAAAGGTGAAGTGGTAGGGTGGAGTGCGCCCCCCCCGGGGAGCGCGCCCCACAGTTTGAAGACCTATGGTGTAGAGGGTGTCCCAGGAAGTGGTCGCAAATATGGGGACGGTGGAACGAGTATAGGGGAGGAATCTGTGAACCCCCACGGATGAGGCATAATCAGGACCTTATACAGCATGAATAAAGATGGTCAAATAGGTTACTAATGAAGAAATTGTATATGGTTTGCGACTGGCTGTTCCGATGTAACTGTACTCCTGGATGATTGTGACTGTAAATTGATTGTAAAGGGTCATCAATAAAAAGAATAAAAAAAAAATACTTAAAGAAAGAAAAACGTAATCACGCGTCACCAACATTCTCTGTAACTTAAGCCCACCCTTGGCTGGTTTAGGTGAATCCTGCAGGAATGACACTGAGGAAGTGCTGCCGTGGGAGGGGGCGGGGGTTTCTGAAATGCTACCCCCACCAAGCAGGCCAATAGAGTTAACCTGAATGTCAACAAGTCAGCGCTAAGAGCCATCACTGAGTAGAGGCGCAGGCACAACAAGCCCCGTCGGAGGCAGCAGCAGAGTCCATAAACATTAATAATTTTAAAAAACAGGGAAAGGGACAGCAGGATAGTTCTATTTAAGTACAGTGCTGAAAAGCAAGCGGAGCCCACATCTTAGGCAAAAACAGCAAGATGGATGTGGTTGTGAGCTCTGCACTCTTACGGGGCCAAAGCTGTGCCAGCCAAAATAGTTTATCAAGGTTGGCACAGTTCGGCCCTCTTAATATGCGCTTGAAACCACTTACACATGCTGTGCGCACATCAAATGTTTCCTTTACATGATCCATGACATCATGGCGCACTGTTTGTTCACGATGACGAGCATTAATTAATGTTGTCAGCACCGCGCGCTGCTATTGGCAGAGCTTCTGAACTTCATATGAAGCTGGTCAGAACTGGAAAGTCATGTCAGCTGTGCCTAAATGCACTCGTGCCCGGTGTGTGTCCAAGTGGCCACACTCCCGCCCCCCCCCCCCACACACAGAGGCTGCGCCCGGAAATGACGTCACCTCGCCGTAGTCGACCAGCCGCAGCTGGAGCCTCGCCCTTACAGTCCATAAACACCGCATTTCTACTAAGGTGTCAGATACTGTTATAAGAAAATGGATCATCAAGACGGCTAGAAGGCGGGAGCAGTCGAGGGGTAGCTGTGCCATGTGTAGCAAATAGTACTACATCAAATGTATACACATAAAAACGGAAGGCAGTGGTACAGAGGAAAAACGACTCAGTCGTTTGCCGAATTTTACAATTATCTTAGATAGATGAGATCCGTTCACACAAACCTAAATCGCAAAGTTTCATAATGACCGCATTATACACTTTTGAAAATTCCATAATGCCCAATTAGCACATTTCTCAGTTTTCACAAAGCGTCTTCTAGTACTTTTTGCTATTTAGCAGAATGCATGATGTTTCATGGCTCTGTCTAGCTGGGTCTTGGCTCGCTAGCTGATGTCATGAACAACAACTTAGGTGTTATGCCAATGGGTGGTAATGAAGGTAAACAGGAAGTTACACCTTGAATGTTTTATGTAATTCGCCTGTCTTAGTGGTACCCTCTTAGCAGTATCACTGCATATTATCAATCTTCTTTACACAGAAACCCAGATAAGGAGATGCATTTTTTTTATTGACTCCGACCTACCGGATTTTGCTGATTCCATCGGAGGCTTAAGCAGGACGCCTGGGGTTCCCCTTGAGAGACCACAATCCACCACTTCCATAATCCTTGAGCATGTGTCTTTCAGCTACAGCACACCCCTTGAGAACAAGCGTTATAGCAGCCATAGAAACAAGAGCGGAGCGGGGGAAGAGAGGAGCGGGGGCGAGCGAGCGCGGCAGCCTGCTGAGCTGACCACACGCTCGTGCACCATGGCCTTTTGCTTGCGGTTACCCGCACGGCCGCCATGTGTTTTCAATTATCGCGCCCGTGTCTGGGCACGATAATTGGAAACAGATGGCGGCCGTGCGGGTAACCGCAAGGAAAAGGCCATGACGCACGAGTGTCTGGTCAGCTTTTTAAAGCCCCTACATAAAGTCTTCGCCAGAGCAGTGCTTGCGCGCTACTCTAGGCTCGACCTAAAAAATGCATATGATAAACACCAGGGGGAAGTCCAGCAGCATCCACTCCTTCCTCCTTGCAGCAAAAGGCTTGCTTACCACAAGTGCTGTGTGAAACTAACATTGAGCATAAAGGCTAAAGGGCACATACGCAGCCTGTTTATCTTAAATGAAAATGACAGCACACTAAGGGCCCTATTACGAGTCTGGCGGTCCGAGGACCGCCAGACTCATGGTGGTGCGGCAGTGGAGGTTCAGCCACCGCGTCACCGGTGGTTCGACTGCCCCATTACGAGTTTGGCAGTCTGACCACCCTGGGACCGCTGCCGCCAATCCCTGGAGGAAGCGTGGTGGTCAGAGGCTGAGTATGCTTGGCGGGAAATGGTAGTGAAATGGTCTGTTTTCTCCATCTATAGCTTTAAGCGTTGATCTCATTTCAAGCAGTAGTGCCTAAACTTTTTGTCACCATCCATTGTAGATGTCACTGCACTGTGACCTGAGGCAGTTTCACATTGGTTTTTAGTGACTATCTTTTGTTCAGAGGCTTACTTACCCTGATTTGGTAGTCTGCTTTTCCCTTCTGCTTATGTGGCTGCTTTTGATTGCTCAGTTTCAGATTAATGGGAATATTTTGTAGTGATGTGCACACTCGTGAGTGCCAGGCAGCTATAATTTCGAATATGGCAAAATTTCTCTCTAGGTGCTATTGCTGTACTGATGCTAAATCGCTGCAGCTTATTCATCCTGACTTTAATATCTGTTCTCTTTACAGCACCTCTCTATTTAGTGCAGCAGATGTTGAGCACTTGTGCGGATTTAATTTACATTCAATGGAGCATTTATGTAACAAGTGTGAACCCTATAGCAATGTGTGTGGTTCGTTATGGATTGAATTGTTCTTTAATGGTGGTCCATTTGGGTTATCTGAAGAGGGGAGCCGCTTATTCTGCTTATTGCAGGCAGGGATTGGGATACTATGCAGTTTGTGTGCCCTCGAATATCTAATAAGTGCTTGCTTATTGGTGGTTAGTATCAGTAGGCTGTATTCTCAGTCACCATGGGCTGTGCTACTATAGAATCAGTTAACTTGCTTTTTTATGGTCAGTGGTGTCTCTTGTCTCCCTTCACCGGTGCGCCCCTGGGTACACACTCTGCCATGCGGGCGGCTCACTTCGCCAAGCCCAAGATGAGGGCCTAGTCACTCTCTCTTGTGTCACAATGGCCCCCCTCTTCCTTCCAGGATTGAATTGATGTTTGTCCGCTTCAGCCCTCAACCTGCTGAACTCCAAGGTGAGGTTCCTGCACTATTGGCCAGGTATACTCCCTGGTGCACACGTAGCCCAGCTGCCACTTAGCGTTTGTTTCTCTGCAGTTGTGCTTACATTTTTATATTTGAATGCTGCATCACCCATCACTCGTCTTGCTTCATTGCAGCAAGCAGAGGATCGCACACTTTAGTGGTTGGATACTAATGGATTTTCGGGGCTGGAGCCCCAGCTTAGGCAGCTTTTTTTGACTGATGTTGATCTTGTTTCCCTCTTTCTAGAGTAATGCTGGTATAAGGGGATTGTTCCAGAATTTTCCTGGCCTTGCTATCTTATGTAGTTTTGTTTGGGCTTTTTAAAATTATTTGTGCATTCGTCTTGTATAGTCAAGCACTACAAAAGATCAAGGAAAAATAAATACCCATAATGCATTTCTGCTTGACAGAATTGTGTTGTGACTTAGAAAAATATTGGAGAACACCTATGTGTCTGGAGTCTGTGTTATGCCTTGACCAATAAAACAATTATTGGAGAGCACCTGTATGTCTGGGGTCTAATGTGTTATTACTAGACGTATAAAACAATTAAGATTATATCATTTTGTCAGGTAATGAAGCTCAAAAGGTAAAATGATGGGAAAGTTCCTGTAACTCATTTAAGATATCAGTGTTCGGTCGTTCTCCTCTTAGCCAGTCTGCACTGACCCACGTTTATTAGTGCAACAGTTCCTTCGAAAATGCACAGATATGTCCGGTCTAACACCCAGTTATGGACTTTAAATATCCTGTGAATTATTGTGTGTATTTTACTTTTTTCATTCATGCATAATATATAAGATTGAGATTTGAGGGGGAAAAAAAGAGGCGAGAATAGTTTCCTAAGGCGAAACCATAGGTACCTAACTTGACCCCTCTGTTTTGATAGTCTAGCTGAAAACATATCAGTGGGCTCTCATCAATATAAACTTTACTCTGTTTTGTTTTGTTTTATAGTGTTTTGCAAAAGTAGGCTACTCTGAAGGAAAATACATGAGAGAGATGTAGAGCTATGAGAGATCTAGGCCATTTAACTTGATTAAATCTTTCAGGTGATATCTTGAACGGTTAAATTTAATCGGGAAATGTATGTACAAAAATATTTGGAACTAGAGGTGAGCTTAGTGTCACAGAATTTGAACAGCGTGGTAAAAACGGAATGAAATTATATAGCCACATCTGACAAAAAACTCCCAAAGAGAAAACGATGTTCAAAAAGGGCTGAAATTGAAACATACATTGACTGTGAAAAAGTGGAGGATCTCTTTCCCTGTTGCTAACCCTGTTTGCTAATACTTTTAAAGTATCAGAATCAAAGAAAATAAGTGTTGGCAAAGCCAATAGGTGTGGCGATGGCAAGCCTGCAATGCTTACGTTTTTTTTTTTTATTGCTTACATATGCGAAAGGCATTAGAAGTTAAAGTAATCAAACGTTTCCAGCTGGATTGTATCGAGGTTCTTTTGGGACAGAATGAAAAAATTAATAGTTTTGGGAAGTACTGATGGAACATATTGATTCGACTTGTTGGGCAGAGTGGGAGTGGACAAAAGGAGGATAACTAGAGCCATTAACCATCTGTGGAGACCACTACCCATCCAGAGTAGATCCTGCCCACATGTACACAATATTTTACAGAGAGGAACTGTTGTAAGCAGCATCATCCACTCTTCTGCATTTGAAGCTACAGGCCTATCACTTAGAGGGAAATGGTAGCTTTGGCCCGATCGCCTCCTCGATCTCACCTGTTTGTTAGCTTTAAGGATAGGCTAGAGATTAGCTGGATGAAGAAACCAGATGCAGAGTGTGGTGCGATATTTACCTTGCCACCATGCACCACTCTGTTCATACCCCACTCTGTTCATACCCCACAACCTAGGCTTAACAGGCCGGCATTGGACAACTCCGGTTGGTCTGATTTACGTATTGTTGGTTCTCTTTCCTAAGATCATCTGCAAAGCACTAAAACATGTTTTTTACCAAAGGTGTGCTTGCCTAAATGCACTTCCGAATTTGGCCTCTCTTTCTGTGAATGATTGCAGTGTGTTTTGGGGAAAGGGCTCATTGTGGCGTGATGCTGTTTGGACTGTCTGGTGTTGTCTTAGGTAGGTTTTGATATCGAGTTATATGGTGTTATGATATGGTGTGATAGGAAGATTTTTCTGTTTGTGGGGTGGTGTAGGTTAGTGATGACGATGCGCTGTTAAGTGTTTTTGACAGTGGGGTTAGGCGATGTATCATTTGGCATATTATTGTCAGTTGTCTCTGACCAGTATGTGTTTCGATGCGCTACTTCTTGGAATGTGTAGGCCAACATAATGAAGATGCGTCATGGCCTTTAAATTGTGATGATGTTGTTTAACCTCTCTTGAAGTCACTGTTATTTCATGTCAATTGAAGTGTGCTTCCCCTTGTTTTATGGGCGCGACCTTTCCAAATGTCTTGGTTAATTCACATGTTTCTGAAAATCAAGCTTTTTTTTAAATTATTAATTCATGTAATGCAAAAGCTTCCCTTCTTTTATACTGACATGCCCCTTAATGTAAGGGTGATGTTACTTACATCAGAGAGGCTGTGAAGTGTACATTGTGTTACGCAAATACTATATGTCCTGCATGTGTTTTGGGTTTGAAGTGTAGCACTGCAAGGATGTAGTCAGAAACGTAAGAAGGCTATTCATTTCTATTTTTTGAAGTCACTATATTTGTGATGGCAGAAACAAACCACATGAAGACTTTTGACTAAATGGCGCACAACACTCATCGAACGGGTTACATTGCCTTCCTTAACCCCCGAAGAATTCTAGGAATATTTATGTTGAGCATGGGACATCAGTGTTTTCATTCCACTGATGAAAAGATGTCGCTTATTTATATTTCATTGATCTGTATCCAGTTGCCTAGTTTTCCCCCTTGGTTCGTTCTGTCCTTTTGTCTTGAAACAAATATTGTTTTCACTGGAAGCATGCGAGAACAAGCCTCGTCCTACACAGATTAAGTTGAATTGTTTCCATCAGCTCCCGTGGGTCAGTAATCGGGTAAAGAGCACAATATTCCCTCAGTTTTTAATAGCCATGGTGCAAATCGCAGTTGTCCCGATTATTATAATAGATTATTTGTAAAACATTAGCATACCTGCCAACTTGAACAAAAATCTCACCATGTGAGGAGGGGGCGAGGCTTTGTGCCGAGAAGTACCTACAAGGCACTTTTGCCCCCACCCTGCCGCCAAGCCCCCTATTCCAAAAACAAACCAGCTTACTGAAGCTGATGTCGAGGTCCTGGGGTGTTTTCACATCCCTTAAGGGACATCAGCAGTTCAAAGCCTCGGAAAACGAGCTGGAAATCCACTATTTACATTGGGTTTCAGCTTGTTTTCCCTGCCACCGGGTGAAAGTTTCTCCTGGCCGTGTGATGGGAGCCGTTATCATGTGTCACACGGTGGCACCGTGTGAGTTGGCAGGTCTGCATTAGTAGCAGAACAACTGTTAAACTTTCACCCATGACACTTCAACTACAGTCTGATCGAGAAGGGGCAGAAAAAAAATCTTAATTTAGCCAACAGATTCCCATGATGTCGAGTTATAATTAAAAGAATGGATGGAAGACTGTTTAAAGTGTTTTTTTGTTTTTGTTTTACTATTCATGCAGTTCGTTTTTCCAATTGAGTTAACATTAGGTATCTGTTTGGAATAGAAATGTCTAGAGACCTTCAGCTTTTAATACCGTTTCTACACACCCAGCCCTTCCAAGTGCCACGCATTGGCATGTGTGGTTCCCCCATGTGGGCGATGGGCCTCCGCCCCCTTTATTTTCTTCTCTAAAATAGCGTTTTCTTTAATGACAAAATAATTTATAATCCACTGTTCCAAAATAAAGTATTTTCAGAGAAGTACTTAAAATATCTAACCCTCAGTGCAATGCTCATTTTTTAACAGACTTCTGCACCTGCGCTGATACAGTGAGGTCAGAAAAACTTGAATCAATCACCATTTGCCGGCTGACAAGCTCACAGCCCTGTGGGGTCATCAGCTCGGCAAAATAATTGTCTCCGATGCTAAGCTCCACCCCCTGACGACGTAGGTGGAAAGTTAGCCCTGGCGTTTCTGGCCAAAGCTCGGCAGTGCCAGGAGATCCACATCAGCCAAGCCACCCCACCCTTTCATTACTCGTCACAGAGTGGGGTGTGGTCCCGGTGTAATTTCCAAACACCGGGACACTTTCAGCAGCGCCTGCACGTTGTCTGCTTTCCATCTGCAACAAGCAACAACATGCAGGCGGGGACGGGGCTTTCTTATTTAAGACTCCTGCTTGGCCCATAACAGAGGCCGAATTTGAGGGGTCATCAAGCCTCCTTTTGTTCGAGTCTCTTGGCTGGGAGCAGTCGGAAGCCTCACACCTGATGCAAATGAAGCGGATGGGAAACAAAGGCTCACACCTTGTTAGCACTTCACACATACTTAAGAGAGGCAGCTTTTCACTTTGTTCAGTCCCTGTTTAGGAGATATGCATGCACTGCAAGAATGTCAGATGTGTTGTTCTTTCCCAGTATTTACACAATGCAAATTGCATTTATGTAGAGCTTACTACACCTGAGGAGGCGTTGAAATAATTTAAGTACCACTATTTTTTCTTGTATAGCCCTACTCATCCCAATGCAAGGTGTCGGAGTGCTTTACATCAACACGTGCATATTACATGTACAATAAATTATATGTTTGTAAATGAATGTACAGGATGTGTGTGTTACATAAAACTAGGGGATTGCAAGGTGTATAAGTCGCATATCTTCCATAGCTCACTGTGCTATTATCCTCGCAATGTGCTCAAACGTATACATGATAGACCTCCTAAACATATATGTGAGGGCTTTAGATCTGATGTCACTTCTTGTGATGCCACTTCCTGTAAAGTTGTGGCTTGTGATGCCACTTTCTATGATGTCAATTCCTCTGATGCAATGTGTGATGGCGTGCGCCGTGATGTCGTGTGCGTGATGTCGCGCGCCGTGATGTCACTTGCATACTGCCTAACTAGGTTAGTCCCCCCCAATTCTTTTTTTAGGACTTGTGTCCTGCTAGTATTCCTTTCCACAGTCAAGCGAGCGCAGAGAGGGAGAAAACGTAAAAGGGAACTACAGATATTTATTTTGCCTACTGCTCCAGGAATGCTCAGTTTTTCCAAGCGGACCTAATCATTATCTTTCCGTGTCTATTGGAAGTGCTAACAGGACTTTTGGCACAGTTCTGTCAGCAATGCCTGGCGTGACTTTTCAGATTTGGGCCCATATAGGTGCACATTTCATTAGGTGCAACGAGTGTCTGCATCCCAGCCACTGTTTTCTCTTCTTCAAGTTCAAGGTGCTGTACGCCTGGCATTTATCCCTGTCAAAATGGGTTTCGATGATTAACTAGCATTGGCAAAGCAAATAGGGCTCACCTATGTGAGATTTGTCAATCTTTTTTAAGCCATGTTTTACTGCTGCACGGCTGCTGTGCAGCATGGCTGAAAGTAAAAAAAAATCTTTTTAATTAAAAAAGCTTTCGGCCATGCTGCTATATAACAAGACAAAACAAATTGACAAAGCCACAAAATCTCACATAGGCAAGAGCCATTGGCTTTGCCAATGCTTGTTATCAGTTGAGGCTATAGCTTTATCTTATGTCCGAGGCTGGTTATTACGCTAGTTCTTTGTGTCGTACTTTCATATGATTAGCAGTGTTATTCACAATCTTTATTTACGGCATAGGTTGCTGCTATTTATACTCGTGATGGTGTAGTTCACAGTGTTCATACACATTCAACTTTGCAGAGTGACAGTTTAATGAATTCAGTGATACCCTCCATATGTGATTTATTGGCCTCACTTTGTTTCATAATTAAAGTTTTTTTTTATGACCTGCTGTTTAATTTTGACAGCACTTATTCAAATATGGCTTTGATTGAGAGATAATCCTGAGCATAAATGTAAAGTTGATGCGTTGTAGCGGTGCAATGCGTTTAATTCCGCCGCCTCATTCAGAATATTGCCGTAGATTTTGCTTACTGGCACACAATATTGATTACTTTTATCACCGCGGTGTCCCTTTTAGAAATAATTGAGTTATACTAGTTCCTGGCTCGATTTTAGTTTTGAAGCATTTGAGCAACCAGAACAGATTTCCTCCGCCTCAGTTTAAATGATTGTCGTGGACACCGCTTTCCCTTTTCTTATCTCTTCCGCATGCCATGTAGTTGATTTATACTTCTTCCACTGTATCAGAGGCTAGTCGGGACGCTGGTCCTTTGTATAGTACTTGATTAGCAATCGCCTTATAAATCTGTATTTACGGCATAGGTTGCTGCTGATTATACTCGTGGTGGTGTGGCTAACAGTATTTATAAATATTAAACTTTGTAAAACTTAATGAATTTCAGTAATGCTCTCCATCTGTGACTTATTGATCTTTGTTTCATAATTGAAGTTTGTTTGATTAAAATGGTGTTTATTTGGCAGCAATTATCCAAATACGGCTTTGATTACGATAATCATGAGCATAAATGTAATCGCCAGATCTTGTTTGATACATGCACTGCAAGTCGCTCCAGCGCAATAGAAGTTGTTTTCAGTGAACTGATAAGTTTATACATTGTAGCGGTTTAGGGCATTTGATTCCGCTGCCTCCAGTCAGAAGATTGCCATAGATTGTGCTTGCTGGCTCACAATATTGATTACATTTCTCGTTATGGTTGTCACATTTGAAGTAGATAACTTGTAAAAGTTCCTGACCCGAGTATTTAAAAAAAACAAAAAAAAAAACATTAATACTGCAATTAGAATAAACGTTGGCATACACAGGGCGGCTTCGGCATAACTGGCTCCAATTACATGGATGCAGTTTTGCTCACCTCGGAAAGCGCTCCTGTGTGGACTGGATGCTCCGATTCCATTCTCTCGCGCTTGACCTGCTGAGAAGTGTCAGTTTGTTCCAGTTTGAACTGCCGGGCGCTGCAGGAGTACATCTCTTGATACAATGTGTTCCAAGGAGCAGCATGCTCAACAGCTGGTGCATGGGGGGGGGGGGGGTGATCAGACTGGTGCTCCAAATTTTTAAGCATATTCTACACTCCAGGAATTACAATTAAAGGTTTTTTTTGCACAAGACAATCACACCGACACATTTTGACAGAAATGGAGCTCGAAGTGAGTGAAAACATGAGTGCTCGTGTGAAGTGCTCATAAAGAAATAAAAAAGTAGTCCCTAAAATGGGAGCAGTGGATGGATAGTAGTAATTGGTCCATGCTCTCACGGAGGGCTAAACACAGGAAGAGGCATGACGCATGCATGTCATTGACAAATGGGGAGAAAGAATGAGAGAGACAGTGGAGCCAACAAATGGGAAGCCTATGGATGGGTTGAAGCCCACAGCAACCGATGCAGCCTAGGTCTCACAGCTGAACAGAAGCTAGGAAAGAATAGTGGTAATGCACTCTTTTACATTATAAAACCTCAGTTGCTCAATGCAATTACTAAAGATGTTTTTGTGTGTGACCATAGAGCACTATAATTGAGTTCTGGTGCAGGGGGAGTAGTGACTTCTGTATTAAAGTGCTACAATGCCCCAGCTTGTAACTGAAAGCACTACGAAAAAGCATGCCATTGTTATAAAATTGTATTACACACAACATAAGAGGTTGCATTATATCTTGGAGGCTGTTAGTTAGTGACAGTCAATTTCAGGGGTTTTACAGCAGTTGCACTATATGTTTAGAGCTTCTCATTGCTCAGACGTGTGTAATCTCTGATATTTCTCTCTTTCCTGCACTTCTTTGCTTGCTTTTCCTTGCGAGAAAGTGTCACACATTTGGCAGTTGAGTGTCACTCACAAGTGCACTGAAACCTTTGAAAGGTCACACATAAGCAATCTGAAAACTTGCCAGCTATACACACCTTGTCTTGCTTGAATAAAAAGCCTGGAAAAACTCCAGATAAACAAGCATCCTCAATTGTGCTTTTTGCAGTTATTTTACTAATGCCACAGATTTACATTTTCTTGTTTATTTAGCTTGATTTTTACAGCCTTGTAAGGTGCACTATAAAACATTTTGTAGACCTTCCACCAACTGTTGAGAAATTTTCTCCTTGTGACCAAACTCATTAAAAATTCTTAAATAGACATTAAATCATCCTAAGTGGCTAGTAACCTCAGGGTCTGATAGCAGGGTTCCCTCTCTTTCACATGGGACTCTGTTAACAAAGTCTTAACAGTGAAGTACTAATTCAGTTATGTATCATGCTTCCCTGGGCTTGTATTGTCCTTTTTCAGATTTGACTGGTCAGTATTCAGCTGTTGACGTCTTGCAACATTACCCCTGGAAAGCAGTATTTTAAAACGCCAGCAGCATTTTTAGCGAGGTCTTCATCGAGACTGTGGTAGTTTTTGGTACTAAATGCCTTTTTATGCTAAAGTACTTACTGGTACATAGTTACAATTTAAGTAAAAATATTCACATTTTCATTTTGAAGTCTTTCTTTCTTTTTTGCATAGCATTCTGGTAGAACTTGTTGAGTTGTTGGCTTTGTTCATTGAAGATGGTCTTGCTTTAAGCTTATCTTCAGAGGAAAACAAAAATGTGTTATAAATGTTTGGAATGTAATCATTTTGTTTTGTAAACACATGCTGATCAAAATAGAGATGCTTGCTGGTTCCCATGCTGATTTTTAGGTCTCGCCTAGGTAGCGCATGCGCTGTCTATAGAGACATGCTGTATCTACTATATAGGCATTCAGCACGTACAGCGCTTATGTTTTATGTGCTTTTCTAAATTCCTTAGTTTTAATAGGTGAATAGGTTAAATTTGTCCCTCCTTTTGCTGTTTTGGTCACGCCCTGGAGACTGCCCCTGGTACATGGATTAAGTAACGATGGTCCATATATGTTAGTCCCGCACTACTTTTTCTTTTGCCTCGGCTTGTACTGTTCATTTCATGCTTATGTTCCCTGCTCATAGCTCCAATCGCCACCCTGCTTTTTTTTATTATTCACTCGTCTGTATTGACTTTAGCCCCTTCCCTCTCCTCATGTTGTCCAAGTTGTAAATTCCCTGCACCCCTCCCGTGCCTCAGGCAAGCAGAACAACAGAGGCGACATTGTGGCGCACACTTACTGCCGCTCCCCTCGTCCATGTTGTTACTGTGAAGACCCTCCGTGCCTCAGGCAAGCCGAACAAAGGAGGTGACATCATGGCGTGCACTACCTGCTTCCGTGGTGAATGTTAACAGGAGCCATTGAGCCCTATCTGTTGTTTTTTTTTCACTTTCTATTTATTGTAGTTTTTCTTTTTTAATGGATAACCGTTAAAACCAGGGCGGAGTCACCGCTCTGAAGATACAGACCGTATAGTCGTAAGTTGTCAAGGTGACGTCCGACTGCAACTCCTCCAGCTGGGGGAAGTGCTGTGAGCGGTGAAATTGTCCATTTCTGCTGCTCTATCGCGCTAAATTAAAAGGAGAGAGTGTTGCCGATCCTTTGCTTCAAAAAGCTCATCAGAGGGCTGTGTTGCGACAGTCCTAAGAGGTTTACTGGCACAACGCTCCTATAGACTACAGTTTAGGCACTATAACTGCACCTACATACAAAGGCACAGCCCCTGGCGAGAGTATCCAGCTTGGGGAGCAGCACAAACCAATACCTCTCCACCCTGCCACCCCGCCGACACCAGCACCGGGGACACCCTAAAATGCCTCCTCCTCAACGTACGCTCCGTACACAAACGCGCCATGGAAATCTGGAACCTACTCGACTCTCTCTCGCCCGATATCGCCTTCTTCACCGAGACCTGGACCAACGCATCCTCCGCCCCAGACATCAGCACCGCCATCCCAGACGGATACAAGATCCAGAGGAAAGACCGCCCCAACCACCCAGGAGGGGGCCTCGCCATCGCCCACAAGAGCACCCTCCGCCTCAGCACCTCCAGCGAAACCTTCCCCTCCGCCGAACACCTGCACTTCCAGATCCAGACCACCCCCAAAGCCACACTCCGAGGAACCCTCATCTACAGACCCCCTGGTCCCCAAACACCCTTCGCCACCACCATCACCGACTTCATCGCACCCCACGCCATCGCCTCAGCAAACTACATACTCATTGGAGACCTGAACTTCCACCTCGACAACCCCAGCGACCCCAACTCCACTATCCTTCGTGACAACCTCACCAGCATCGGACTTAAACAACTTGTCAACACACCGACCCACAGAGCAGGGCACACCCTCGACCCCATCTTCGCAGCAGGAAACAGCGTCCAATTCAGCCACACAACGCAGCCTCCATGGACCGTCCACCACTGCGTACACTTCGCCATCAACAAACCCAAGGCACCCAAACCAGCCCCACGCCCACCTCAAAGGAACTGGAGCAAGGTTACCGATGAGCAACTTAACTCCACCCTCACCCGAGACAACCACACCTGGGCACCCGACACAAACAACGCAGCCAGAGAACTCCACACCTGGATCTTCAACTGCGCAGACGAGCTCGCCCCGCTACGCAACCCCGACAGACAACCCCTCAGGAAAGCCGCCTGGTTCACCACCGCTCTCCAAGAAGCCAGACGCACCTGCAGACGCCTGGAGAAGAACTGGAGAAACACCAAGACAACCGAAAACCACACCACCTACAAGGACGCCATGACGGACTACCACAACCAGATCAGAGCCACCAAGAGGAACTTCATCCACAACAAAATCCTGGCCAACTCCACCAACTCCAAGGAACTTTTCAGTGTTGTAGGAAGGTGGAATCTGACTATATGGTTGCCCCCACTTTTTTCCTGGTGTTTTGCTGGTTTATGACTTAGTTGGACTGGGACCCTGCTATTCAGGGCCCCAGTCTATCTGCTCTCTCTAAACGACATGGAGTGCACTCTAGGTGCACTAGTGATTGGATACTGTGGTGCCTTATGAGTCCCTAGTATATGGTACCTTGGGTACCAAGGGCATAGGTACTTCACAGGCCTACCAGGGGCTGCAGCATGTATTATGCCACCCCTGGGAAGCAGACTAAATCTGACACCACAGGCCTGCTACTGCAGCCTGGGTGAGGTGGTGCTAGCACTCCTCACTGAGATATAGGTTTCCTATATCTCTCCTGCACACACATATAAACCTATCAGTCACCCCTAAGGCAGGCCCTATCAATCCTGAGGGCAGGGTGCTTGGCTTCTATGTGAGGGGGTGCCTCTGCCTGAGCAGGGCCCCTCTGCAGCTCTCAGAGTCTATTCTCTGGTGCTGTTTGTGGATGCGGTTAAACCATATACTCTTAAGTGCATTATATCCTCGCGGTAAAATGCTAACTTTGGAATGGCTGCATCAAAACATGTCGTGTTTGGTGTCAAACATCTTGGAATACTACCCCCCGCCAATCCTGGCGGCGGGGGTAGCATTCCACCCTTCTAGAGGGATAAGACATGTACCTGCTGTGGAAACGCGGTAGAATCCTGAAGAGCCCTGGCATCACAAAATGGATGCCACCAGTCACAGACACTGGGCTGCCCTCCTGCTGATGACCGAAACTCACAGTGGAGGAAGCCCAACATTAGGCATCCTGTCACAGGGAGGTGTAACCACCTCCCAGACAGGGTTTAGTGTATTGGGGCTGGGTGGGTGCACTCTTAGAGTGCTTTGAAGTCCTGCACTGGGGGAGCAGAAGGCTCCTCTGTGCATATGCCAGTTCAAACCGGCTCAGGGGCTACCTGCCCCTGCTCTGGCGCGAAACTGGACAAAGGGAAGTGGGTGTAGCCACCCCTCCCTTGACCCTCCCATAGGTGGGGTCATAGAGCTAGTCCATCCCCTCTTTTTAGTATAAGAGGGGGAACCCTTGAACTTGCTAGTTAGATAACCCCTGGACGACGCTCTACAGAAGAATCCTGGCCCTTCGACGTTCCACTACCTTTGGAAGACAGAAGAATCTCCCTTGGAGTCAAGGAGTGACTCCCCTGCTTGGCAGGCACCAAAACGACAACGACGGTCGCAAACTACGCCGCTCCCGCCGGAGTCCGAAGTCCCTGCAGCTCAAGAAGTGGATTTCCTGACTTCTCCAAGGCCATCGTGAGTCCCCAGCGAAGCTGAGGCAAGTGGACCCCACGAGTGACGAGGAACCGCGACCCCTGGGTACCGTGCACTATTGTCGAGTGCAACCCTTTCACAACGTTCTACAAACTTGTGCTTTGGACCACGGGTGGTCCCGACCTCCAGCAGGAATCCCTCCGAAGATCAGAGGCCTACACCGTCCCGAGTGACCGTGGGCCCCTGTTGAGTGATTCCGCCCGAGGTGTCTTTGCGATCCCTTGCCAGCCGGCTCGTGGGTCCCCAGAAGACTTCTTAAAGAAACCAAAGGGCTCCCTGGTTGCTCCAGGCCTGCCCTGACTTACCCTCGCTGGGTGAGTCCCTCAGACCTTGCTGGTCTGTGCCATCGACTTTTCTTCATCTCCCCGAGACTTGGTGTTGCCAAGGCTTGTTGGCTCCAATCGAGTTGCCGACACCGCAGTAAGCTGCAGACTTCGTGGGACACACAGAATCCAGCTCCTGGTCGTCGTCGACGCCTCCTGGACCTCGTGGCTGAAGAGTCAAGGCACCCGCAACCGACCTGAATCAACCGACGACGGTGGGCATCCATCTTCCTTGCCAAGTGACTTTGAACACTGTCCCTTCTGCTTTCAGGTCATCCTTCTTCAGAATCCAGGCTTGGATTCCAGCGGACACTTCTTCAGCTCCCGCAAGCAGCAAGTCTTCTTTGTTCGCCATTGAAAACGACGCCGCGACCCGACACCAAAGGACACCTATGCACCCGGCTTCCCTGGGTGAGGTAACTCCAGCACTACGGTGCTCCTGTGGGTGTGGGCCCTAGAACTACTTACCCTGTAAGTGACTTGCTTGTAGGTTCTCCCGAAGTATCCTAGAACTCTTAATTTCCAACCGCGACTTGCCCCATTGAAGTCAACGGCGATCCGCGCCTGTGTATCCACACTGCACGCGTCCCCCGTGGGTCCTTTACTTACCTGCCTTGGGTGGTTTCGTGAGGCCCCAGCACTTCTGAAGGCCCTAGGCCTTGTCTCCCTGCAAGTCGTTGTTGCTAAGTCCCTTTTTAGTATATGGTCTGGTACGCCCCTAGGGCCCCAGCCATATTTTCTGCTTTAACTTATTGTGAAACGTTGATTTGTGCATATGTTTATCTTCTAATCTCATAAAGAGATTAGTAGAGAGTTATTTAGAAATAAATACATATATATTTGATATATATACCTGTGTGGTGTCTTTTCATTTGGTGATTCAAGAGATTATATGGTAAAACAAGCTGCTTTACATTCCTTCAAGACTTAGCCTGAAGGCTGCTCTCCACAGCTACCACTAGGATAGCTTTCTTTAAAAGGTTGTCTTAAACCTATCTACCATAAGAGTCGATTTGCCCTGGTGCAAGGTGTCCACTTTAATTAGTGAACAGCATATACCAGGCCAACTTCTCACAAGTGTCCTTCAGGAATTCACCAACCCACGCAGCGAAGCCACAGACATCACCCCATCCCAAGACCTCTGCGACAAGCTTGGAACCTATTTCCACCTCAAGATCAAAAACCTCTACGACAACTTCATCGACCATCCACCAAGCGCCACAGACGCCCCCCCCCCCCCAGAAACACCAGCCAGCCCACCATCTCCAACTGGACACTGATCACGGCCAAAGACACTGCCTCGACCATGAAAAGCATCCACTCGGGGGGGGGCCACCGCCCCCTGCCCCCCTCACATCTACCACAGAGCAGCGGCCGCCATCGCACCTGAACTACAACGCACCATCAACACCACCTTCAAAACAGGCGCCTTCACAGACGACTGGAGGCGCGCAGAAGTCAGACCCCTGCTCAAGAAGCCCACAGCTGACCCCACCGACCTCAAGAACTATCGGCCCATCTCGCTCCTCCCCTTCGCAGCCAAAGTTGCAAAGAAAACCGTCAACAGGAAACTGACACGATTCATTGAAGAGAACGCCGTCCTCGACCCGTCCCAATCCGGATTCCGAAGCAACCACAGCACAGAGACCGCCCTACTCGCCGCCACAGACGACATCCGCACCCTCCTGGACAAGGCCACTCCGCAGCCCTCATCCTACTCGACCTATCAGCGGCCTTCGACACCGTCTCCCACCGCACACTAGTCGCCAGACTACACGACGCAGGCATACAAGGAACCGCCCTGGACTGGATCCGATCATTCCTCACCGGAAGAAGCCAAAGGATCAGACTCCCACCCTTCCACTCCGACCCCACGAAAATAACCTGCGGAGTCCCACAGGGTTCATCACTGAGCCCCACCCTCTTCAACATCTACATGGCCCCCCTTGCAGCCAGCGTCCGACAACATGGCCTCAACATCGTATCCTACACCGACGACACCCAGCTCATCCTCTCCCTCACCAAAGACCCCACCACTGCCAAACTCAACTTCCAGAAAGGAATGCAAGACGTCGCAGTCTGGTTGACCAACAGCTGCCTGAAGCTCAACGCTGAGAAGACAGAAGTCCTCCTCCTCGGTACCACCCCTTCTGCATGGGACAGCACCTGGTGGCCGACCGCCCTCGGAAGCCCACCTAACCCCTCAGACCATGCCAAGAACCTCAGCATCGTACTAGACTCATCACTCACCATGAGCCGACAGGTCAACGCCGTCACCTCCAGCTGCTTCAACACCGTCACCTCCAGCTGCTTCAACACCCTCCGCATCCTCTGCAAGACCTTCAAGTGGATCCCCCCTGAGTCAAGGAAGACAGTCACCCACGCACTCGTCACCAACAGACTGGACTATGGAAACGCACTCTACGCCGGCATCAACAAGTCCCTACTCCGCAAACTCCAGACAATACAGAACACCGCCGCCAGACTCGTCCTCTGCATCCTCCGACACGAACACATCAGCCAACACCTGCAAAGTCTCCACTGGCTCCCCGTGGAGAAAAGAGTCACTTTCAAAATCCTCACTCACGCCTACAAATGCCTACACAACAACGGACCCAAATACCTCAACGACAGAATCAACTTCCACGTACCCAAAAGAAACCTCCGATCTTCCAACCTCGCACTGGCCGAAACCCCGCGCATCCACAGAGCCAGAGCAGGCGGAAGATCCTTCTCTCACATTGCAGCCAAGACCTGGAACGAGCTACCGGCAGACATCAGACGTGCCCCCTCCCTGAACACCTTCAGGAAGACCCTCAAGACCTGGCTCTTCGGCTAAACAGATCTGCGGACCACCCCCTCAGCGCCTTGAGACCCTCACGGGTGAGTAGCTCGCTTACAATTCCCTGATTGATTGACCTCTCATGTTGTCCACTCCTAAGGAATTTTGAGGGACGTGTGAGACATTGGAATAGAACTCGTAAGTACTAATTCGGCGGAAACACAGTGCAGCCGCATTGGACAGAAAGGTCTCTGAGATAACAAGCTTAGAATAACCCCTTTGGTGCTGAGGACGGAAGGGTTCCATCCTCCGCCACGGTGGTCTGTGTTTTTTATCCGGTCTTGGTGGCCATCTAGGGAAACCTACCAAACCCAGACAGTTCTGAAAACTAGACACCTGGAGGAGTCCAAGGAGGTGTGGCTTGCGTGGGTCCCCAATGTTTTCTTACCCAGAATCCTCTGCAAACCTCAAATGTAGCTAAAAAAAAAATCAAATTTTTACCACATTTCTGTGTGGGATCACTGTACTGACTCACATTTCCTACCACCCAGCATTCCTATCGGACTCCATAGTAAAATGAAACCTCGCTTGTGTGGGTGGGCCAAGTGCCTGTGACAGGGAAGGGCCAAAAATTGTGTAGAGATTGAGGATATCACAGCGAGCTGATGTGCACAAATCTTTTTTCATACGTTTTTGGGCCGACTCTGCTTTGCAAAAAGGTGAATGGTGGAATGCTTGAATTAATCTCAGCCTCTGGTACTTACTTGGGGCTACAATTTGGTAATCATTTTACCCACTATGCCACTCTAGACAGATCAGCCTTGGCGTAGAGCTGCCAGAAGACAAAGAGGGCATACATGGATTGTGCAAAGAGGAAGGGTAGAAAAGGCAAGAGAAAGAATAGGCAAGATAGCTCAGTGTTAATTATGGCTCCTTACTGATATCTGGTGCAATATACAAGTCAGCAGTCTAAATCCCAGCGATCCAGACTCCAAATTGCGTCTTTCCAATGTCAGCAAATTAATTTTAGTGACGTTAAGCAACAGTTTCATCTGTTAATTATATTGCTTAGTAACGTCAGAATTGCTCTATGAAATGCTACACTAAAAACAAGTTGTTAGCAAGGGGAGGATGAGATGAGGGGATTCTGGGATAGGACAAAGGTAGGGATGACCTAGAAAACCTGAAGTATGGGGAAGAGGAGTAACAAGGGTTGGGGCAGAAATAACAGACTTCGCAGAGAAATAAAGCTGGCAAGACAAAAAAGTGCAAATTTTGGAGTTCAAGGAATAGAACCAGGGCACGAGAGAAGGCTATCTTGGGACAGAAGGAGAGCAGGTGACTAATCTTGGATCCAAAGGAAGAGACTACATTTGTTGATTGTGGCCCATGAATGTAGAGCAGAAGTGTGAGATGCTACCAACTGGCAAGATGGTTCAGTGGGCTAAGGCTTGCAGCTTATGTGGTGTGATCTACTGGTCACAATAAAATCCAAGCACAGCAGACTTCACCTTCCATCCTTCCGGGATAAGTACACAGAGTAGCATTGCATTGATAAAGTGTTTCATGTTTGTGAACTAAGAAAGCAAGGATCAAGCTGAGGGCCACAGAACAGCTGTATGTTATGGAAAAATCTCTTTGACAGGGAAGTTTAATGTTAAGTGTATTGGTAGAAATACCACAGTTCATGGAGGGAACAAAGCTGGCAAGAGAAATATGAAACTTAGATGGAGTGCACTGAAAAGAACATTAAGGAAATCCCAGGATTGAGTGAGAGTAGGTAAATATGCCAGGCACAAAGAAGAGACCATCTCTGTACCTGATGGCCTGTAGATGTGGAGTAGTAGAGGCCGAATCAACCATATTTCTTACTAGGTTAAGGCTCAATACTGACGTGCTATGATCTGCTGGTTATGAGCTGAAATTCTGCCTAGTCAAACTCCACCTTCCATCCTTCTGAGGTTGGTAAATGGAGTCTAATTGAAGTGTGCAATATCTGTGCTATATTGAAAGTAGAACTTGAGAAATGTAAGGTTGAAGTGTATGGAAAAGTATGGTGCAGTGGTTCATGTCCATTGAAGCAGAGAATAAAAGGGTAGAGGAAGAGAGTCGTGAATGCTTGGGCACATGGCAGTATAGATGAGACAGAAATAGGCAGGTTTAGAAACGCAGAAACATGGTAAAGAAAACTGCCCAAGTATTAGTTGAAGCAAGGGTTACATGAAGTAGTATACCACTTCAAGGAGAGGGAGGGCATGGTGGGGGGGGGGTGTAGAATGGGATTAAGGCGCTACAAGGGAAGTGAGCAGTGAGAGGAAAGAAATAGTGGAGGTTAGAAGGGACTGGGGCCAATGAAAGAGGATATGAAGCAAATGACCCTCCCGCTCGTAATATAGCTGCAAAATCAGTTTTCAGATAGTAGTCCGTTTAATGCGCCTTGTCCGCTTTAAGTATGACAATCATAATAAGCAGATCATATGCAGCCCCTTCAAGTGGATTGAAGCGGCACACAGTGATAAGACAAGTGGCCGACCGTTCCAGAGGTCAGTCTCCCCTTGCCAGTGCAGGTTGTGGGAGAATCAGAGTGCCCTACTCTTGTTGTGTTCTAGGTTCTTTTAAAGGGGCTGCTGGGAGTAGTGGCATTATAGGAGATTGCATAATATTGGTCTCTGTGTCTCTAGTAAAATTCAAATTTTCTGCCCACCAAGCTGTGGAAAATCTGCACTTTCCATCGTAAGAGTCCTTAAAGAGTGTAAATGATTTAATTACAATTGAATAAATCATTAAAGATCTTTGAAAACTATTACATGAAGGACACGTATAAGCAACTTACACCTCTGTGTGTTGCATTTTTTAAAGTGAAATACTTATTTTGGATTTTAAAAGCATGGTTATTTTAAAAGAAGGATAGGGAGAAGCAATTGAAATGATCCTCAGGACTCTCTTTTTTGTGTTTACATGCACTACAAAGTGATCTAGCTTCAACAGAAAAACGCCTAGAACGCTACAAGATTCCAAAGAACATAAGACCAGAACCCCAAACTATCTTCCTTCTTTTTGCTGACTGAAAACATCTGCTGACCACTCCAATAGAATTGGATACCAAAGTGAGGTAACCAATACCACAGTCTCCTTCTACTATCAAACCATCAAAGTCACCCAAGCGATCATCAAAAATGGATGGGAACGTATACAGGTGTAACCTCCTCCAATCCTGATGAAATGCATCTACTCTTGCCAACTCCGAATCCGGATGCCAACTGAAGAATCTCCCCACTTGAGTATTCAATCTGGGGGCGTTTCGGTGTGGATTTGTTTGCGAACAAACACTCTCCAACTTCAAGAAAACTGCCCTGTCCAATCTCCAGTCGCTGGAATCTCTGAAATTCCTCGAACTAATACGCCTCTACATTGCTCAACCCTAGTAAATGCCCTTCCTGTACTGACACATTCTTCCTCCGACATTACTCCCTAAAGACTTTCACCAAATCTGCCAGAACTTTAGATGGACTCCCTAGCTTGTTCACATACCTTTACTGCCGAAACATTGTCTATTCTCAGAAGAAGTGAACATTTTATGTTGTCCCTCGTGAAATCATGTTCCAGGAAAAATAGCCTGAATCATTGAAGACAGAAGACCATCCATATGTACCAACATACTCTGGGATATTTGATTCAAACCTAAAATCATCTGAATCGCTTTCCTGATCCTCTCCAATTTGTCCCTGGGACGTTGCTACAACCCTCCTACAATATCTACCATAAATCCCAAAAACTGAGTTTCCCGACTTGGTTCTAAACTTGACTTCTGCCTGTTCACCACAAACTCTCAAATTACACCGCCAATTCTGTATAATGTTGTTCTCTCCTCTCTCTATCCTTTCTCTCCTCTCTCTATCCTCTCTCTTGATTGGATGAAGCACCTTCTTAAATAGCTACAGAGCCGACTAAAGACCAAATGTAAGGCAAACAAACTTCCACATCCTTCTGCCCCATCTGAATTGCAGAAATCTTTGATGAGGACCGAAATAGGAACGGTCAGATAAGTGTCCCTCAAATCCAGTCGACTCAACCAATCTCCTGTCTGCAATATGTCCCTTAACAGATGCATGCCTTCCATCTTGAAATGATGATAAACTACCCAAATGTTTACACTCCGTAAATTTATCACTGGATGCATACCTTTGTCCTTCTCCACTGAGAAAATACTGCTTTTAAAGCCACCAGATCCTGAGAACCCCCCACAATGGCACCTCTTCCCAGCAAATCCTGAACCTGTTTGTCTACCAATTTTGACTGGTCTTGGCTGAACACAATACCCATCGGGAACCAATTATAAACTGGCTCTGCTATGGTCTCGATCAGGTAAACCTATACCATATCTAAAACCAATTGATCTTTTGTAACTCGAATCCAGTTTTGATAAAACTGAGCGAGTCTCCCGCGTAATTTTAATGGGACACCAATAGGGCCTTGACTTAACTGAACCTCGGGTTCAACGTACCCCACGTTTCCCTCTACGTTTTCCTCTGATTCTTTGTCTCTGAGGGTAGAATCCAGACGTTTGGGATGATCCTTGATTCTAATAAAAGGGAGAAAGAACTCCTTGTGATTCCTTGCCAACGACTGGGAAACCAACCCTTCGTTCGCCCGGCCCAACCAAAAACTCTATCATTAAAAATTCTTTAAACATTCCGTTGTGACTTCTGTATAGAACAGTAGGCTCCCAAAACTTTGACATATCCTTAATAAAGTCCTCCCCAAAATGGAGACCATTGGCTGCAGACCCAGACTCATTGTTTGCCAGAACCACCAATTTAGGATCAATTTTGAGCAAAATGCTCTTTCTGCGCTCTACTGCAAGAGTGGTGTTAGGATTTCCTAAAAGATAAATTGCATGCTGCACCCATCGTCTTAATTCTTCCACATCTGTCTTACTTAAATAGGCCTCCTTCGCAGTATCAAAAATCTCGGTTAAAGGACTAATCACATCAAGTAATCTGTCCTGACACCATTCACAGTCCCTTATATAACCCTATACGGGGATCACCTTCCCCCATTACCAATAAAGACCAATGTTTTCGAATCCAACTCTGGTGTTACTGTCACCTTATTTGACAAAGGTCTGTAACATTCCAGCCCTAACCTTATTCTAGCATCCTTGTGTATTTGTTTCCTCCACCAAAACTCCACATATTCCGAGACATGAGGCTTAGTAGTCTTCATCGGTTCTTCATCAGTTTAATCATCATATGATCAAACATACAGTCCCCTAAAGGGCCAATTAAAACATTAGGATTTTTATCTTTACTGTCCCTATAGACCTCTTTATTTTCCTGATCATCTGATTTTGATTCTGAGAATCAGAATTATAATGAACAGCTCATCTTGACCTCTGCACTGTCAGAGGATTTATCACAGCACACCACAGTATGTTTGCGCCCTTTACATGAGCTTTCTCTTCACTGGAACATTCAACCGTCCTCCTTGTGTGTCCTTGACACTTCCATGTCCCATGCGTTCACAAAATCCTTGATCTGCCTCCACAGATTTTCTTCTGTTATTTTGACCAATACTTATTTGAATATTCTTTCTTTTTCTTGAGACCTTACCTCTTTTCTCATTATGTGAGGTGGTCTCTCCAACTGACCAAAAATGTTCCTCTTCTGAACCAAGACCTCTTGACTTTAACAGGATGTCTAGTTCCTTTTCCATTCTGCTACCAGCCTCTGAGGTAATTTTCTCAATAACTTCTTTCTGCCTGTCCTCTAATACACTACCCTGTTCTACTTGCTCTCTCACCTCACTCCTCTTTTTCCTTAATAGCAAATAAAATATCAATAAGATTCCATTGCAGTTCACCTCACCCTATAATAACACCTGAACTGGCGCTCTACTCCCAGCTGTCAGCATTTGAAATCGGGCCCTCACCAGCAACCCAATCTGTCAAAACGCATTCCTTTAGACTTCAATGTAAAGAAGCCCAATGTCTCAAAATGGCCGCTGATGCAGGACTCATTGCGTCAAATCATCAAACCAAGCACCCAAGCAAGTCCTTTGTCCATTTCAGTATCGACGACCGAACGCAGCGTCGCTCATAACCAAAGCAAGTCGCTTCTCTGTTTCCACTACCTTACGCAAAGCCTCCTGCTCACGCTCACAACAGCCGAATTCAAAATGCACAACATAAAAAAACAGGTTAATTTCATCAAATAAATGAGCTAAAATATCAGGGATCCTAAACCATAATATCTAGCAATTCCCAACTAATTTAGAAGGGGCCAAATACAACATTTGTACCAGAATAAACTTTACAAATGCTCCGGTTCCTCGCTCTTCCCTTTCAAACGATCAGCCTGCCATAAAGATCATTTACTTCATAAATAATTCTTGAGCCACACATACATCATCTATCCACCCATTCACATTTTACACCCCACAATATCAGATCAGAACTCACAACAGTACTTATCTACAGGGATTAGCCACAAAAAAGTAGGAAGATGATTGGGGGTGCTGGTCTTTTATGTTCTTTTGAATCTTGTTGTGTTGTATGTTCTTTTAAAGGGACTGCTGTGACTAGTGGCATTAAAGGAAATGGCATAATGTTAGTCGCCGGGTCTTGCCATAAAATCCAAGTTTCAAACTACTGTGCTTTTTTCCAGCATCTCTGCCCCATCTCTGACACTCTATGGGGTGCAGAGATAAGTAGCTGCAGGCTTTTTCAAAGATTGTCATGATTAGTCATAGGTGGAGGTGCGCTTTAAATTGGTGATAACAGTGTTTGTAGAAAGACATGCTGTAAAGTTCTACTGCTTAGAACACAGATTTGTCTTCTACATGTTCATATTCTGGTAACTGGTCATTAACTGGTATTTCGAGAAACTTATTTTACATCTGTGTGGAGAGTCTGCTTTAAAGTTAACACAGAGAAGCAGTTGTTTTCTGTGTTGATTTTGTTTCAGGAAGTACAAGCAGACCCATGGGGCGTGGTGTGTCGCAGTTTCATTGCCTATGTTGCTTTTTTGAGATGTGACACAGTGCTATAGTTTTATCTGGTTCACATGGAAATAAATAAACATTGTTTTCTAGTGATGGCTTGATTCCAGTCGTAGTGACCAACACCCACTGTCCCGTATTCTCAATTTGAGTAACAAGTCTGAGTCATGAATGTCTGAGCATAAAGTAAAGTTGGCCTTCCTTTCTTTTTAGGTCGAGCCTGGGCAGCGTATGCGGTGCTCTGCCAGGCATGCATTAGTCGAGTATGGACTTGAAGCTCTGTCCACTCTCTGTCCATATTTTTCATTGGCTTGTGTCATTGTCCTTTGTAAATGCTGGCTTCTGATTCGTTAATAGGCTTGGTAGTCCCTCCTTAGTACCGCCTTGTCTTCATTTGTAACCTCCCATGAGGACTATCCATTTTACTTATGTTGTTACATGGTATGTCTTATTTAGTCTGTAAGCAATATTTTCTTTACTGAGTTTCTCCTACTGCAGGCACTACACGTGTTCCTGCAACATTCAGCGCGCCATGCGCACTTTCACTTTTCAAGCAGCCCTGGACAATGGCGGCCACTTCTTTGAAGTGAAATAGATTTCGCAGTTACAAGAGTTGAGCTATTGGCATTGTAAATGACGGTGCCTCTTTTTATGTGTTAATTACACAGATAAATAAAAGGCATTGTCATTTACAATGCTAATAGCGTAAACTCTTGCAAATGCGAGACCTATTGCATTGCAAATGCTTGTTTTTATTCACCTCTAGTTTCCCTGGGACGTTCTCCTGGTTATTATCTTTATACTGCTCGCTGCAAGACTAGTATTATAGAGACCAATTACTTTGAGCACACTACGAGAATGACTGTGTCAGGCTCTTTTAGGTCTAGCTAGCTATAAGTTGATTTTGCTTTTTTTTTTTTAAGGGTAGAGCGTTTGTGAAATCTATCATTTGCGACTTTGGGGCATGGACTTATTGATGTTGGTGTATTTTCTTTTTGTGAAACAGTGAAGAATGGTCTGCGCCCATGGTCCGTTTCTCAGTATAGCACTGCCAAAAATGAGTTGTAAACCTACTATCTCGTATGGGGTCAGTCATAACGCGATCAACAAAGCTAATCTAGCAAGTTATCCACCACAGATTCATTACCTTTGACTCATTCACCACTGCTTTTTGTGCCTTGGAAACACACGTGCACATGCACACAAAAATAATGTTTTTTGTACGTCCCACGTTTTCAAAATGTAGTTTAAAGGTGAAACCTCACAAAAAATACCATTTAGAAGGGATAGTATCCCTGAAAAAATTGCTATGGAAAGACCATTTTCATCCCTCTTACATTGAAATTGCCTGTTGCGCCTCGCTTCTTCTGTTTTGTGGTCATTTTCAGCACACAGTCTTCCATCAAAGAACTTCGGTTTGGTGCCATTCGATTCCTCAAAACCAAGTTACATGTCTGGATTTAGAAAAAACTGTGCACCTTCTTCAGTAAGCAGTTGAGCACCGAGAGATGTCAAGGGAGCCATTTATGCTTAAGATAGTAGTGCAGCCAATGTCTGATGAGAAACAACACGTGGAGGATCCTAAGGAGGTAGCACCTGGCCTACAATAATCGGTAGTATTTTTTTCTACGTCCCACGTTTTCAAAATGATGTTTAAAGGCAAATGTAGTTTAAAGGCAGAACCTCACAAAAAATACCATGTTGAGCTGCAAAGCAGATGATTGACGGTTTATTTTTTCTACAGAGTGCCCTATTTCCTCTAGTATAAGGATTTGATATTCAATTCTCTTGCTATTTTTACTCTAGAAATATTTTACAAAAGGTGCTTCTGTGGCAAATTGTCGACATAGCAGCCCAATCTCGAAGCAAATTAGAGCCTGGACAGGAGCGTGTGGCAAATAATATAGAGCTCTAAATAAAAAAAAATTTACTAAATAAAACCATGTAGAAAATCTAGCTGGAAAGGCCTCCAAGGCACTTGAAGATGTTGTAATTATCTTAGCTTTGATTACATTCAACATTGATTTTGGTCTCTCCAACCTAGTGTATCTACTTTTTAGATCAAAGTTTAGGCTGGCAGCTTATGATTTTAAATGTGATAAATGGCATTGGTGAAGCCCAGCTTCCCTTTAACCATAACCCAAACTAATTTATGAGAATGAACTTGCTTGTCTTTATTAACTGCCATAGATCAATTATGTTGTTGTCCCTGCCTTCAATTCAAAGGCAGTGACATTTTACTCACAACCTTCTGTTTGAATCTTGTTTATCCTTTTGTATCTTCCATATATTCGCAGTAGTTTCTCAATAGGCATTAAGTCCCTGACTGCCACACATCTTATCGAAGTGTGCATAACTCATTTTCTGACTTGGTGTATTTCTAAAAGAGCCTTCTAGCTGCAGATTCCTTACCATAGAATATTCCCCATGCATCAGACTGGATCCCAAACCTCTTAAGCAGTACCTCTGCATACTGGTAGGTGGCGTCGAACGGCCTTACGTCGACAGAAGTGACATGAGTGGTGCCTATTTAGGTGCCACCCCAGTGCACTGACATGAGTTTTTTTCGCTCCATCAGTGCGTATCCGGAGGAAGCTACCTCTGTCCATTCTATTTGCACTATTTTTTCAATGTTTTGTCTACCTTTTTTGAGACTTTTGTCTCCCAGTGTGCGAGGGATGTCCCTTAACAAACCTCTGAGGTTCAAACCCTGTGGTTGCTGTCAGATGTCTGTGGCAGACCCCCACCTGGTTTGCCTCTGGAGCCTGGTAACAACTCCAAGGCCTGTGAAGACTGTCGTGCCATGAACCCCAAAGCTCTTCGAGAGTGGTCCTTGACGCTCCTGGTTGCCTGACACCAGTCGACTCCATGATGCTCCAGATCCTTGTCACGCGGAAGGTCCTGGGCCCACTCGTGGACTGTTCCCTGCATTGCTGTTTAGGTTTTTACAAAGAAATCTAAGAAGTGTAAGCACTCTTTGACTTCACTGCGCCAGCACCAGTCCAAGTCTTCGGACAAGGCATGGGAACAACGCCACAATCTTGGCCCCATTCCCACGCATCAGCCGCTGAGCCTGGGTCCGTGCCGCACCTCTCCGAGTTAGCCGGAGCAACCCCAGCCCAACTAAAGGAGTTTTGTGAGGCCATTAACCTCATATTTTGGAGGAACAACCCCTCTGGAGCATCTTCAGGCCCGTGGATTTGGCGGGTGCTCCCTATGCATTTGCACCAGCGGGTCAGCCCTCTGCGTCACTTGGGCCCCTTAGATACGGTTCTAGTGCAGATCAGCTCCGGTTTCAAGACTGCAACCTTTCCCGAAATCTGTTATAGTGACGTATTCCCAGTGCCGCTGACTCCTCACGGCACACTGACTCGATCGTCCTAACTGAACCCTACAAGGAGCGGGATCGGCATCGAGCGATGGCAACTCTGGTGCCAGCCAGAACCTGAACCTTCTGAGTCTGAGCCAGAACCCTCCTTTTTTAGGTCTCGCCTGAGCCAGCGCATGCGCTGCTCTGGCGAGACATTTAGTGTGTGGGCTTTCAAAAGTCCGACCACAGCTTTTGCGGTAGCATAGAGCGTGCGGTTACGCGCACAATGACGAGCAGAGGCGCCATCTGGCTTTCCTCTCTCGTCATGGTGCGCGCACATCGCTCGCGATCACTTTCACTTTTGCCGCGCGCACCAGTCGCAGGCTCACCTCCTGCTCCCCCTCTCAGTTAACAGCCCCTCCCCCGCCACAGATAGTATTTCTTTTAGCTTCCCGTGGTGCGCGCTGCAGTCTAATCTCCTGTATTATTGTGGCAGGCTCCTGTGGGCTTGGCTGTCTCACTGCTTCTTTGTTATGCGGAGTCCGTTCTTATGTTGTGATGCTTTTCTTCAAAGTGTTTTGTCACATTGAGGTTGCTTTAGGGCGGAAGCGTGAAAAGTCGGAGCAGGAGTTAGTGGGTTTGTTACGTTTCTATATTCTGGCAGGTTTACATGTGGAAAGTTTGCATCCCTCTTGCTTTTTGATGTTACCATTTATTTTGATGAAAATGTTTTTTTGCTGCTCACGACTGCACCCGCTGCTTACATGAGCCTTTTCTTGCATAAGGCTAATAAAGTGCTCTTCCATTGAAGTCGTCATTAGGTCTCGCCTGAGCCAGCGCATGCGCTGGGCGAGACATTTAGTGAGTGGGCTTTAGAAATGCTACCACACGCTAAGCTTGTGGCCTAAAGCTTGCGGTTACGCGCGCGGTTACGAGCAGAGGCGCCATCTGGCTTTCCTCTCTCGTCATGGCTCATTAAGCCATCTGTTGCCTCGTCGCTCCCGCCTCCTCCCTGCCGTCATTGCTGCCTTCCTACGCCGCTGCCTCTGATTTTAATTATGCCTTTATCTTCTGGATAGCGCCTGGAAATTATTTACTTTATAGTATATGTGATAGAAGTGACAACTGTTGGTAACTAGTCTGAAAGAGCACCGTTATTTTGATCTTTGAATACAATATGTTTATGGCCACACAAGATCACTAAACAAATAGTTATTTGACCGGTTAAAAAAGAACGTGTTTATTAATGCAGGCGAAGGTGCTGGTTTACGTTTTACTTTGCCCCTCTAATGTGTTATGAATCCTTGCACGTGCATTGAAAAATACTTTTTATTCAAGATCCGTATGCACTTAAATGTGAGGAAACGTGCTTCGAGTAGTAAGGTGTTATTTAGTACAGTGAAGTTCTTTGTCCCGAGTGGATTTAGTGCGAGTGAAACGCCGCGGCTGTGCCACGCATTGTAATCCGCCACTGGCAAGGCGACGTTCCATTACATTTCTTGAATTGCCTGGCCGAATCTAATCCTCCCAAACAGCTTCCGCGTACAAGTTAACGTTTTAATTTCGTATGTGCATGTTAAAATGATAGCTGAAAAAAAAGTTCCCTGACATTGAGCACAGCTTGATCCACCTTGAAACAATGGTTTTGCTCTGCTGGTGTGGAATGTTGCTTTTGGATTAACTGAGAGGTGTTTTCTAGGTTATACGTTTTCATGTGTGAATGGTGCTTGTTCCTCCACTGGCTGACATGCTGGGAGCAGGAATTTCGCTTCTCTCTCTGATATATACACCGCATTTGCATTTTTATGGCTAGCCGCTGAAAACTGCTTTGTTTTCGCTCATTTCAATTAAGAACAAAGTACTGCACTCCCTGATTGCCTGTTACAAGCATTCCATTCGGATCAGACTGAAGAACAACGTGTTTCTTCTGCTTACCTGTACCTTGCAGCAGGGTGGTGCATAAGAACTCAATGTTTCAGGTCTTGTTTATCTTCTTAGAAACACAAGTTGCAATTCGGCCAGTGCTCTTTAACTTAGGTGATGTCATTGCCACCATGCGGTTTTGTACCAGGAGTGAATCTCTGGCAGAGAAATTGTTTTGTTTATACGAGTGCCCGATAGAGTTGGTATCGAAGTGCAAAACGATTGGCTATTTTTTGTTCGTGTTCTGCGGCCATTCAGAGGGCCTTGTTACAGTTCCATATGTGGTTATTCAGTCAATCAATCAATCAAAGAACACTTTATTCAACTATATAAAATCTATAAAAGCACAAACAGTAACATCTTTAAACATTGCAATATAACACACACATTTAAGAATAATATAGTAAGGAGCTTCAAATACAGTACATTAAAACAGCAATGAGTTACTGTACCTTAACCACAAAGTTAAACAAGCATTGGCATAGCCAATAGGTCTCGCCCTTGGGACCTTATAAGTGTTTAACCATGCAACAGTTAATGTTGTTGCACTAAGGATATTGTGCTGCATAACTAAATACTTATAAGGTCCCAAAAGCAAGACCTATTGGCTATGCCAATGCTTGTTTCTACTGGCTCATGATGAGTACTAATGGGGAGGATCTTTATGGCTACCCTAACCCCTTAGATGAACCAGAAGGGAACTGGTATGAGGTACAGGTGGATGCCAGTGTTTTGGACACCACCCCAGACACTGGCTTTTAGTCTCTCCTCCTAGTGTGGCTACCAGAGGAAGGACTTCCTTAGTCTTGGTGATGAGTAGTGTGACTTAAGTCCTATACTGTGTGCTGCCATCTGTGACAGTCAAGACAAACGTCCTGATGGAGGTGCTTCAGTCGGGAGCCTCTTCCCCCAAAAACCTCTCCTCTCTTTTAATGAAGCCCTCCCAGATGTCTTGGTTGGGGCATGGGCCAGGCCCTGCACAGAGGCTAATGTGCACAGGAAAATTGGCCGCTACCACGGTCCCTGTCCTGGGGACCCAGGTCTCTCACCCAGCACCCCACCAGGAGAGCCTGATTGTCCAGGCCTCTATCTCAGTCAGCCACGGCAAGTTCCCTACCACACCACTGGATAGGTAATCCAAGAGGCTGGATACTTTTGGGAAGATGTTCTGTTCCACCAACCTTGCACTGTGGTCGGTGATCACGGCATTCCTCCTGGGGCGATATACCCACACATTTGGGATTTGGTTGCGCTAGTGTTGCCCATAGTCTCGAAGGAGTCACATACTATTCTGACCCAGGTTATTGCTGATGGCAGGGGCGCAGAAAAATTCACCATTTGATGCAGACATTGATGCAACAGACTCACTAGGTAGACCGATTGCGTCGTCCGTGGCACTTAGGCGCCACGCCTGGCTGAGATCTACTGGCTTTCTGGGGGGATGTCCAGACATTCCTTATTGACATGAACTGCGATGGCACCCTCCTTTTTGGCAATAAGGCAGCACTTTAAGGACAGCAGGGCTGCTGCCCCATCGTTGGGCCTGTCCATGGCTCAACACCAGTCCCCATTTTGCCTTTCACCCCTAACGTGGCTACGGTATGGGCTACCAGTCGTGTTAATTTTCGCCCAGCTGCCAAGGCCAACAGGCTCCCCAGTCCTTTTATGGCTGTGGACACGGCTCTCACAAGCCCCGTGGGACCAAAGGCCAGAGGTCTACCCAGTACGCCACCCCCTGGCAGCAGCCGCTGCCTCCAAACCCATTTAGTTTACCCTCTTATCATCATGGCAACCAGCCGGTGGCAGGATGCTGCACCACCTCCCTAGCTGGCAGTACATACCATCCTGCAAATGGTTGCTCCATATTGTTCAGCCTCCCATTTATGGAATACCCTCTGCTCGTGCCAGCATCCTCAGATTGATTAATGTAGGACCACCTCTCCCTGTTCCATCATGAAGTGCAGGCTCTCTTGGCCAAAGGAGCCATCAAGAGGATGCTGACAGTAAAAGCAGGTTGTGGTTGCTGTTCCTGCTATTTTCTGGTGCCCAAGAAGGACGGAGACCTCCACCCTATTTTAGGCCTGTGTGCCCTCCAACTTCTTCCTGAAGAAGGAGAAATTCAAAATGCTCGTTCTAGCTCAGGTCCTGTCTGGCTTGGACCCTGAAGATTGGATGTTAGCGTTGGACTTGCAGGACACCTATTTCCGCTTACCTGTCCCCCCTGCCCACAGGTGTTAGCTGTAGTTCATGGTGAGTCACACGCTCCCTTTTGGCCTTATCAGCACCCCATGGTTGTTCACCAAGGTGATGCTGGTGGTCACAGCCTGTCAGCGGAGGTCAGGGGTTCCAGTTCTCCCCTACCTTGAAGACTGGCAGTTGAAGGCAGGCTTGCCTCAGGGAGTAGGCTCCCATCTCGAGACTACTTTGGACTTCTTGCATTAGCTGGAGTTCACTATCAATGTGCCGAAGTCATGCATGACTCCTTCTCAGACGCTCCCTTTCATCTGTGCCATTCTGGACACAGTGCAGTTTTAGGCCTATTCCAGGATATTCAGGCTATGCTTCTGATGTTTCAGCCTCTATTCTGCATTTTGGTGAGATTGACTCTGAGGCTGCTGCACCTTATATTCTCCTGCATCCTTCTGATAACACATACACTGGCTTATGCAGGCTGTGCAGTGGGACTTGAAATCCCAGTGGTTGCAGCATCAGGGGAATCTCTCTGACTTGGTTCAGATATCGGAGGAAACAGCAAACAATCTGCAGTGGTGACTGGTGAACTGTGATTGGGTCAGTGGCAGACCCCTCTCCCTTCCCCACCCAGAGCTCACTGTGGTGCAGTGCTTTAAATGGGCCGGTACTCGCCGGTACTGAGTACCGGCACTTTTAATGTTTTGCCTTTTGAGTACCGGAACTTCTCCAGGCCTGGGGAGAGTACCGGTACTCACTTGGGCCAATCCGGCTTTGAGCAGAACGGTCACGAGCGTGCACCCGCACTCTCTAATGACAATTTTTCACTGAGCAGCCACTACTTTAAATGTGACGCCAACTGAACCTGTTAGCTTAGCGCCCATGTTCCCAGAAAAGAGAGGACTGGTAATTTCCAGTCAGGACCCAGGGAGGAATACTGAATAGAACTGTCGAGGAGGCGTCATGTTCTCTGCAGGTGGCTGCCGCTCGGTAGCGCCAGCCTTTGCCTCAAACTAGAAGTGAGGTGCAGGTGTATAAAGGGAAAAAGGGGCTGCAGCCGCTACCTTTGTTAGACAGAAAACACTGGCAATGTTTGTCTTTACCTCTTCTAATTCTGGTACATTCAAGAGCTTGGAGGTGAAAAACAATTCTTCTAAAATTGTCGAGACTGTTTTATTACATGACAATTTTCTCAGTTTTTTTAATCATTCTGAAGCATTTTAGACAGTCCTCAAAGAAGTTTTAACTGATTTCTATATCTAGTTTGCGGTTTAGGCTTTTGTCTCAGCAGGGAAAAAATATCGGGTTGCTTTAGTTTTCCCAATATTTTTACCGGCCTGCATCTAAAAATGCAGCAAAGAACGTCCAGGTGGCAGCCTTGGCGCTGGCACATAGGATTGGCTCCCGTCTTTCTTGTGGAGTGAAATTAGGAGTGGCTGCAATACTCCTGGTGAGATCAGGAGACTGGCACTGATTCTCCCTGGTGCTGTGAGATCAGGTGACTGTTTTTTTTTCTTTCTCTAACTGGTATAGTGAAATGAAGAGACTGGCTCTATTCTGCTTGGTGCAATAGGACGCTCACCTTAGGAAAGTCCGCAGTTTCTGCCGAGATCAGTGTGTGATGTGCAGGTCTCACATTTGAATCCTGGTGAAGATGTTTCAGCAGTTAATCCTTCCAAAGTCAATAGACTAGATAAACATTTTGAATCCGTGCTAAGAATTTTATGTAATACTGTTTTATGTAAAGAGTTTAGTGAAAGCGGTATAAAATAACTCATTTTGTTTTAGCGAATGGAAAGGTCATTCCTTTGGAATGGAAAACTCAGGGAGTGTGGACTCTGCGCAGGTTTAGGGTAACCCCTCAGTTATCTGTTTAACATGGCACAGCACGCACATTGCTAGAATCTGCAATACGTGCTGGACCTCCACGTTCTAAAAAGAAATGTAAAGGTAACTCATCCAGGTGGGTTAAATCTTATACATTAAGAATAGTAAAGAGCACTGTCTTTGGGTCGAAACCAGTCAGAAAAAGTGAAAGGGACTGGGGACTCTGATCTCAGATTTGCATTCTCACAGTGGTGAGCATGTTCTGTGTGTTTGTGGAAACCATGTGTGGCACAGTACTTGGGCATCTCCAAAAATAGTTAAAAAAATGAATTTGATAGGGAAGCCAGTGCACCCATCTGAAGTAGGCCACTCTGGGCCTGGCTCCAGTTTGCCCATACCTTAAGTCGGCCCTGCTCTGTAGACCCACGTTTGTGTGTGATTTTATTTGCATTATTTCCTTTATGAGAAGATTCCAAACTGCTTAAAATGGTGAATCATTTGTTATTACTTGGCATTAAAATATACTTGTGGACTCTAAATTGAAAACGGTCAGTCTTACCAACTTGATTGGCAATAGATTCTTGAGCAGGAGTGTGCCATGTTGTGCAGTGGGGAGGTTGGGATACTTTGGATAAAGTGTGGGTGTTCTGTGGCACCACTCTCTTTAGATCAGCAGACCTAAGGTGTCTAAGGGATGCCAAGAAGGGACACATATGATAAAGTGCCGACTCCCAAAAACCCATTTAACCCTACAACGTAGTTATGCCTGCTGCATCTGCTGTATGGTGTCCATTCATGGTACCTCTGGGCCTTATCATAAAAAGTAGCCAGGCGAGCTCTCCACCTTTGAAAAATACTCCCTCAGTAACATGTACATTTATTTGAAGCATTGTTTATTAAGTTGCACATGCCCTATTTATGTGAATTCCCTATTGGACTGTCCCCACCCATTTTCATCACTGACGTTTTTAGTTTTTTTTAGATATCTCGGAGTTGCCTCTAACTACTTCTTAGCCCCGGGTCTGTCTGCATCAGTAGGTGGTGTAATATATCCAGCCTTAGAAATGAGGTTTTGTGATCTGGGTGGGGTGAGGGTGTGCATTAATGTTCATGGTGGGGTAACATTTAATAGCTCTGGACTTTAGGATAAAGGCAGTGTGATCTTCTCATTGTGTCTGCCAGTGGGATACAAAGGTGCACATCCAATCCTTGGCCTCTCAGCAGAGTGCACAGAGCAATAGTTCCATATTTGCCAATTTTAATTTTAAAGGGAAGTGTGCAAAGGAGGTAGGCAGCTTATAAAATATTGACAAAGATAATGGTGTGTTTACAGGTGAGTAGAGGGAGACTGCGCATGTTTGTGGGTGTGAATGAGCACAGTGAAGGGGAGGTGAAGAAAAGGATGCAGAAGTTCAGTGTAAAGACATTTGAGAAGACAGAGATACTGTGAGGATTTCAGAAAGAAAAAATGGTGCTAGTGTCTACCTGTAAAAAAGGAAGGATGGGATTGATTGACATTCCAAAGACTACTGCCCCGTCAAGACCTTACTAATGTCTATTTCAGTCTCACAATTTCAGAATTGAAATATTTTCAATTTTAATTATTCATAAAAAAAAAAAAACTGACCACATTAGTCATAATTGTATATAGTATCTACATTCTCTTTGTACCATTTGTGCAGAGGCAATCTGCACAAATGTTAAATAGTAAAGGTATCCTTTGGTACATGCAAGAACAACAAGCATACTCTAAAGATAACAAAAATGTCTCTATTATGCGCACCAAGAAAATCTGGACCCTATCAAATGTTTGCCTTTAGCTCCACCCCCAAGCTCCACCCCCTGGCCCGCCCTCCTAGCACACAGCCTAACTTGGTGAGTACCTTCACTTATTTTTTTCCATTTAAAGCACTGCTGTGGTGACAGATGCGTCCCACTTGGGTTGGGGCGGCCATCTGAGAGAAGTTGAGATCAGAGCACTCTGGTCTCCAGCAGAGTTTCTGCTCTACATCAACCTGTTGGAGTTGAGAGCAGTTTCCCCTAGCATTGAAAGCCTTTCTTCCACCAAGGAAGGCTGGTTCAGGTGTTTACTGACAACACTACTGTCAAGTAGTATTGCAGCAAGCAGGGTAGCGTGTGGTCGTGGACCCTGTGTCAAGAGGCCCATTATCTCTGGACATGGCTGGAATGTCAGAACATTTTCCTAGTCACACAACATATGATGGGCTCTCTGAACGCCAAAGCAGATAAACTCATCTGTCCTTGCCTTGCAGATCATGCATGGCGTCTCCATCTGGAGGTGGTGCAAGTTCTCTTTGGCGATAGGGGAGAACCTTGGTTAGATTCATTTGCCACTGCAGAGAACGCGCAATGTCAGCACTTCTGCGCACTGGAGTTTCCAAGGTGGCTCTCGCTCAGAGACCCATTTTGTCTCAAGTGGAACTCAGGCTTTCTGTACTCTTTTCTGCCGATAAAACTCCTGTTCTCAAAAAGATGAGGAAGGACGGGCCCAAGTTATTCTTGTGGCTCTGGGTTGGGCATGGAGAGTTTTGTATCCTGACCTCCTGAGCAGGAGCATCGGTTCTCCGATCAGGCTACCTTTTCGGGAGGATCTCCTGTTGCGGCAACAGGACAGGGTACTGCACTTGAACATGCGCACACTCCACCTTAATGCATGGAGATTGAGCAGCGACACCTGACAGTTTTTGACCTCCCTTCACAAGTCTGCGATGTCATTCAGGGAGACAAACGTCCCTCAACCAAGACATTATAGGCTTGCCGTTGGGACATATTAATTCATTTTCAGATGCCTTTACGGATGATCTCCTGATCTTCAAATCATGTCAATTATTTGTTTTCACAACTTTCACACATTGCTTATACATTGGTCCTGTTGCATTTGATGGAGTGTTTTTTACCCATATGGCTAGTAAGACTGGGCTTCTTCAAGGCAGTGTAGTAATTAAACCTAAACAAAGTATTTCAGACCCAAATAGTAAAACATTTTTATCACTGCAAACTGGTGTAACTTAAAAAAAATAACAGCAAACTTAAAATACTGACAACAGTCTGCCTGACCTATTTGTTAAACTGTGCTTCTTTCAGGTATTGTATAACGTTAAAGTCGTGCCTGGCCTAGTAGCAACTGTATGTAGCGATATTGTCCATAAGTGCTCCTAATAATACAATTACAAGCTATCTCAGTCATCTTCTTCCTGTTCGCTGTCACACAAAGATGAAACTGCAGGTGGAATGTTCCTTTCTTCCAAGGGCAATGACATCGTTCATGTATCTTATTGAGGTATTCTTGCTATGAACGAGCAAAATTGTGTGATTTGTTTCATGGGTAACATACATTTTCATGAGAATTCTGTTTTAATCTTATTGCGCAGGGGTTGAATGTCTGCATGAAAATAGTCTGCTGTATTAAGTTGCATGTGAAAGACACTTGAGATATCTGCTCAATGAAATGTGTATACAGTTTCTAAAGACATGCTGTAAACTTTGCAGCAAACAAGTGGCCGCAGCATACACTCTAGGCATTTTCTGCTTGAACCAAATTTACTAAGATTGAAAACTGCATGATCAGAAATTATACCTGAAATGCATATATATTTTTTTTATAGAGTCCTCTGGTATCGGAGCGCTTTACATGAGCACCAGTTTCGTTACAGAAGGACACATTCTTTTTTGTTAGGCACGGGGAGATGAAGTGATTAAGCCTGGGCGTAGTTCGCGAAGTAGCGCTACGCGAAGCTACGCAAAGTGCAGTTCGCACTACGCGAGCTGCGCGTAGCACTACGCGAACTGCGTAGTGCACTGTTCGCAATGATTGCACAGTGCCGGATGCTTGTCCGCACTGTGCAATCATTGAAAACGGCATCTTGCACAGTGCGAGCTGTCTTTTACTGCCGCTCTAGTAGATTTTTACTCGAGCGGCAGCTTTCTCAACGCGGACTGGTAGTTTCTCATCGCGAGAGGTCGCGAGCATACGTGACCACTCGCAATGAGAAACCTGACAACCCCGCGTTGAGAATCTCGCTGGGAGGTTTATTTTCCACGCTCGCGATCGGCAACTTGATGTTGCTGATCGCGAACGAGGAAAAAGTCTCGCCGGGATGTCATTTTGCTTGCTCGCGGTCGCCAACTTGACGTTGAGGAACGCGAGCAAGCAAAAAATGACCGCTGCACTACGCTACGCTACGCGTGTTTGCACTGTGCTACGTGCAATTCGCGTTGTGCGAAGTAGCGCAAACTTCGCAAACTACGCGAGCGTAGCATAGTGCTTTGCCCAGGGTTAGAAGTGATTGGCCCAGAATCACAGGATGTTGAGCGTCGTTGCCGAGACTCGAACACGGTTCCCCAGCTTCGAAGTCGACAGCTCTAGCCGTAAGGCTACATCCTCTCCCCATATCACAAGATCGGGAGTGCATCTGGGTTATGCTTGCTTTAATAAATAAAAAAAATAAATAAAAATAAAAAGAAGAAATGATGCACCCCTACTCCTCACCCCTCTGAAGACGAATAGAGCTGTTGATGCTGCATCAAAGCCATGCCCACTACACAGACTGGACTCTAAAAGTGCCCTCAATCTCAATACCTCCATCCATACAAGATGACAACCTCCATATATTTTCGTGAAACAGTCCTATATTTAATTAAGCGAGATATCAGTTTCTTGTGCATGATACAGGATCAGAAAGTGCAAGACGAGCAATGGTCAAGAATAGTGTTGGTAACATAGAGCAATGTTCAAAACAGTGAGAATACCAGAAACAAAGTGATGATGATCTCAAACACCCGCCCTTTGTCCACATCCCACCCCTCCCAACATCTGAGCAAAGGATAACTAGGTCACAAATACTCTATAGCTTTTGAAGGCCTTTAAGTGGCACATTCGCTAGAAAAAAACTATCTCTTGATGGTTCTCATACATTTAAACTTGGCATGAATTGGCAGAAAAATCCATACCTCAGTGCTTCTTGGTGCATGCTTACCTGCATGGCTGCTGCTTCACGACTCTTACAAGGAGTTCCAGTGCAGTCAGTTTGCAAGACTCCTTTGTGGTCTTCACTGCAATCTTTCACAAAACATTACTGCCTTGATTTTTGGCAGTCTGATCTCGGTCCCAATTTAGTACGTAGTTCTCCTATCCTTCCTCCTGTGATATTTGTTTGTATCCTTCTTGAATGCTATGGAAGTGTTTCAGGCAGAGATTCTGTAGGAGTTAATGCCCATTGAAACATATAATTACCTTCAGTGATATTCCTTCTGTTGACTGGTTGCAAACATTTCTTACTGTCCTCTTTCCTCCCCGCATTAGACTTTATTATTGTATTGTATTGTAATTGCATTTATATAGCGCTTACTACCCCTGACGAGGCGTCAAAGCGCTTTTTCAGCGAGTAGCACGCTACTCCGGGACACATAGAGGATTAGTGTTGAATTAGTATAGTGAAACATGCAAGTACATTTTAAGTGGTGGATAGGTTAGTCAGTTATTTGGATTTGGAATGATAGCAGAAGGATAGAGGAGGAAAAAAAGGTTTGTATTTATATAGCGCTTGTTACCCATGATGGGGTGTTGAACCACGCTACTCCGGAAGCCCATAAAGGACATTTGTGAATTAATATGGTGAAATATGAAAGTAGTTTCAGTGGTGGATATTAGTCAGTTATTTGGAGTGAGAAGGATAGCGGAGGGATAAAAAGGGAAGAAAGGTTTGCATTCATATAGCACTTGTTACCCCTGATGGGTGTTGAAGCGCTTTTCTGGCGAGTAGCACGCCACTCCGGAACCCATTAAGGATTAGTGTTGAAAATTAGTATAGTAAAATATGAAGTAATTTGAGTAGTGGATATGTTATTCAGTTATTTGGGTAGAGAAGGGTAGGTGGCGGGATATAAGAGGGAAAGAGGTTTGTATTTATATAGCGCTTGCTACCCCTGATGGGGTTTTGAAGCGCAAGTAGCACGCTACTCTGGAACTCATAAGTATTAGTGTTGAATTAGTATGGTGAAACATGAAAGTAATTTTAGTGGTGGATATGTTAGTCAGTTATTTGGATTGAGAAGGGTTGGGGAGGGTAGAAAGGGAAAAGGTTTGCATTTATATAGCGCTTGTAACCCTGATGGGGTGTTGAGACGCTTTATTGGCGAGTAGCACGCTACTCTGGAACCCATAAAGGATTAGTGGTGAATTAATAATTTATTATGTGTTGTACTTTGATCCATCCACTTTGTCCTCAGCCACTGTGGGGTCACTGAAAATGGAATGAATTGATGCCACAGGACTGGGAGTTCTATATGTAGGACCCGCAGTTCACTTCCAGCAAGATCACGAGACACAGTTGCTGTCACTGTACAGAGCCATCTGGTGCTGGTGACGCTGAATTGCAAAAAATAAAAAGGGAGGACCCAGTCTCATGACTGGGGAGGATGTTCAGGTAAGGAGCCTTCAGAAACTATTGTATCCATCAGAAAGAACAATACAATGGTCTCTCTTAAACCTACGGTGATTTAGGTGTATTCCGAGAGGAAAACAGTTCAGAATGATTGCAATGTATACATGTCACTCTTCCTCATTCAGGGAGACTTCTCCTAGATGCACATTTCTACTTTCTGATTGCAAAAGCTCATTGAAGGCGCTTTCCTTTCATGGTGGGGGATTCCAGCTGTTAGTTCATGGTTTCACCCCTCACTGTAAAAGCTACTCTGAGGTTGTTTAAAAATTTCTGAAGTTGCGGCTGTGCCTTTATCAAGATCCTGGTTTTCGTGCCTTTCTATACCGGAGTAACTTGTTCCGTCAGTGGTGGAAGATACTCATGCTTTGCAGCACACCACCGCTCTGTTGACTTCTTGGGGATCTCTATCAATTGGGAGTCTGTCTGACTTCTCTCACCAGAGTTCAGTTTTTGAGGACAGAGCTGGGTGTGCACAAGATCATGCTATTTTCTTCAGTGGAGAGGCGCCTCTTGTTTTAGAAGATCTTAGTCATCACTCCTAGCCCTTCATGCAGGATCTTTCACCCCTGCTGGCATTGATGTCCTGCATATTCCTGATACTTTGTTAACCTGTACATGCGATCATTGTAGGTGCGTTTTCACTTCCCTTGGGTCACTGGACTGAGAGGGTAAAAGTATTCGGCCAGTCTCTTCAGTGTTGATGGACTCCAGAAACGTAAAATGAGGCTTTCTGTTGGAGCAAGTGCCACAACAGGTGACTGTGAGCAGCACTATATGATTGTTTGGTTAACCTATCTTGGTGCTCTTCTAATTCAGGCCTTACGCTCGCCTTTGTAAGGCTCCCTTCCATATGATCTGAGAGCCATTTGACTAGTTCTTCAAGAATTAATTCTATGCTTCAGGGGAGGACCACTGGTGAAGATCATGTTTTATGTGAGCAAGGTGGAAAGAGGCAGAACAAGGTTAATCCTCTTGTTTAAGTATGCTTAAAAACATTGGCACTGTGTGATTCAGCACAACATAAATAAACTTCCATATATAATGTACAGGTAGAGATGCCTAAAGGCAAGCCTATTGTACATCTACTGGAACGCTTATAAGGTTTTTAAAGGGGTTGAGACCTCATTCAAGGAGGATGTGCTTCACAAAGAAATTGACAACAGTCTGTATTTGGAGCATCTTGCTTTATCTCAATCTATGGTTGAAGACTTAGTTTGCCCCATATTTGTTGCTTTTGCCTTAGTCTGGCATAATGTGGAGTTTAATCAGTGCATTACCCAACCATAACAGTGTTCGCTTGGAAAGTAGCACTTTTGATCACTGTTAATTCTACCTGAAGGTTTAGTGAGATCCAGGTACTGTCTTTTCTTTTTGCATCAAACCAAGCCGATGCTTAGAACTTTTACTAAGTCATGCTGGGTTCTCACATTAATCAGACCATTTCTTAACCTGCTATTTCACCGTTCTGGGGACTCCTGTGAAAACTGCTCCCCATACTTTAAATGTGAGAAAAGTATTACATAACTGTTTTGAAGGGAATGCGTCTATTACATCATCTAAACCAATTTTGGTCGTAAAAACCTAGGACAATGCTGGGTAGCGAGTTAGCAAGCAGACGATTGAGGATTACATTCATCTGTGTTATTTAAAGGAAAATAGGAAGCTTTCAGGGCATTCAAGAAACAAGTCTGCTAAAGGTAAAGCAGCTATTTCCCCATAATGTTCTTACTGAGATTTGCTAAACAGGCCACTTGAAGGTAAGTGCACTATCACTGTGCTCTTTGTCTGAATTTGGAGGCTGAAGCAGATGCTCTGGCTGGAATTTTTTTGCCTTACACAGCCTTCCATACCGCTATCCCATGGGTAGGCACTGCTGAGAACTATAATTCTATGGCTATGAATCCGTACCATTCATTTCTTGAAGGATTTCTTTTTTGCCTGTAACAGTAATACTCATATGTCCTTGTTCTTTGCCAGATGGAACTTGTGAGTATTCTGTCACCTAGTGGCAGGACCAGTACCACCTTCTATGGATCTTAATATTGAGATTTGAGTGCAGGAACTGCAAATGAATGCACGCTTTGGACACTGCACAGTCCCACTCCAGCACATATGCACGCCCTCCCCAATATGTTTTTAACCAAGCTTAAGAGCGTAAACCAGAATCTGCTTCTTTTGCGATCAGCACATTTCTTACTCTGTGCTTAAACCCTATATTCTTGGGGCCTATTGGTTCTTTTGTTTCTCTTACTGCCTTTCGTTCCTTCAGCTTGTGTAGTTATGGCGAGACACTGGTTGTAAGCAATGTGCCTCATACCATAATCCACTTGCAGCTGCTTACGTTCATAACCTCTTCTCTTGTCACTTGTTTTGAGGGAATACCTATGTTCTAGTAGCCTTCAAATTTACCTGGCTTGCATGTATCAATCTGTAAAGAGATTTTTGAGTTTATCAGCGTGAAGTTGGTTAAGGAGGGGTAAGTACAGGGTCTCGGCCAGCGCTATACTAAGTACTCTTCCTGGTGGTGATGTAGCAATACATCCCCCATGGGTCTGTCCCTTCCACATGCTGGCCACCCTCACTGGCCAGACTGGGGGTTGGCGGGGTGCTGGCTGGATATTACTTCTACTATTTCCTTTGAAGGAAAATTGGAGGAGAACTGTGTCCCATCTTGAACCTCTATTATCTAAACCAGTTCCATTCCCGTTATAAGTTCTGCATGCTAAATTTGGCTCGGGTCCGAACAGCTATTCTGAACTGAACTGAAATTTGTTTTATTGCGCAATTACTTAAAACCATTTGCAATATGTCTTACATCTGTGAAGAGAAAACATGAGTAGAATTCTATCCGATTACAGTGGGAAATACTTATTCATCTAAAAGATGTTATTTTAGCAGCATTAATTAAAAAAATATCAAATTCCATTGCAGAGGGCATCGTGCGACAGACTTATAAGACAGAAATGACCTTTGTATCGGCCACCATAACATCTAAGCGCCGCTGGGTTTAAAGTGACTAAGTGCTGTGTGTCGTGTAAAACTTTGATATTAAAATTAAAAAGCGAGCCTATTTTCGGTTTGGTTGCTTGCTGCTGTACAAACTCGTCTGGTGTGTTCCGAACCTTCTTTCTCGGTGAGCCTGAGGCACAGCTCGGCCATGTATTTCCCAAATTTGGCCAAGTCGGTCGGTACAGTGCAGGAGAACAATCAGATGCCGCATCTTTGCATGTCCGAACTCCCTTAGATAGACACATTGGTTTTAGCAACTTCTGACGACGCTGTAACAGGCCGTGGCAGCAGCACACCAAATGTAGCTGGGACTCCTTTTTATAGTTGCAGATTCTACACCTGGCTGTAGAGGCAAGGGATTTCCATCCAGGGTTTAGTTATTTAATTGGAAGGGGCACTAGTCTGACCCATTGAATGTTTTCTATAGCCTTCCTCCCCAATGCTTGCCTCAAGTTGGGCTGTATTTTATGATCCTTGTATGATGTAATCAGCCCAGGGAGCCCTACCCCAGCTGTCTAGTTTGCTAAGTCTGCTTCTCGTGACAATTGGTGAATATATTTAAGTGCGTTTTTAATTTCTGCATAGCTTAAGCCCTCTTGTCCCCAGTTCTGTGTTGCCAGGCCCAATGTTTCCACCGCTTTCTGCATGTACATTTGCCATGGGTTAGCTGTCCCTTCATAGATGGGCTTTAGCATGTTCTTTACACTTCCAGTTGGAGCTTTCAAGACTTGGTAATAATATTTTGCCTGCATTTCCAGGCATTCTTGGTTTTGGTGCACAAGACCAAACTCTAGGCGAATCAAGTTGTTACTGGTGTGTTTTGGTAGCTTGAATATATGTTTGTACGCCTGGCATTGCGCTTTCTCTAATATACTGTCCATTTTGCCTGGGAATGCCTGCTGTGCATACCCTGCTATTGACCTTATTTTGGATTGTATGACTTTTCTTATTGGGACTGTCGTTGGACTCTGCAGTTTTTCTTGGAGTTTACACAAAGCATAAATTATCGACTGTGCTTTTGAATTCATTTTGCGTGAATGTAAAGTTGCTTTCCCAGAGTCGCTAGGCCATGCTCCAAGATAGTTATATGTTTTTGTGGTGGAGATTGTCTCTCTGCCCACTTTCCATTTAAGTAGTGCTTTTTTTGCACAAAGCCCAAAAATCATTACTTTAGTCTTGTGCGAATTTATGACTAATTCATTGGTCTTGTTATCGATGTGAAGGGTGTTTAGACCCCTTTGTAGGCCAATTTTGGTGTGGTCCATCACTACCAGATTGTCTGCATATTACAGTATTTGGAACTTGTTAAGGCCTATTTTGGGGCTTGCAGGGTTGGCATTTTGAAGCATCTTCCCTAAATCCGCTGTGTATAAGTTAAAGAGAGTAGGGGCAAGAACACAGCCCTGTTTTAGGCCCTGGTCAGTAAAGCACTTTTTTGTTATTGTGTTGTCTGCTAGTTTAACTTTTATCCAGGTTTTGCTGTATAGGGAGATGATGACGTTTAAGAGGCCTGCTGGAATTTGCCAGTTTCTTAGTTTATTCCTAAGCTTATGTCGAGAGACCCCATCGAATGCTGCTGAATAATCGACAAAGCAAGCAAAGACAGTTTTTTATTCTTGATGTTTGCTTGCTGGCTCAAGTAAGATACAGCCACTATGTTGTCACTTGTCGACCCTCCTTTGCGAAACCCTGTTTGATATGGGGGAGGATTTCTTCGTCATCGATCCACCTATTCAGCTCTGCCAATAAAGTGCTAGCATAAGCTTTTCCTTCGATGTCCAGAAAGGCAATCAATCTATAGTTTTTTGGTTCTGCATCATCTCCTTTCTTAAGTATGGGTTGTAACAATGAGCCACACATATAATGACTGGCTATTTTCAGTAGACTTTCAGGCAATGACCAGTACTTGCATGTTCCCGTCCGGTTAGAGCAAAGGTGATACCTTTCACAGTGGGGGACCGACACAACCAGTACACTGTGATTTGGTCTCAGTGCTTCCCCTCTGGTGTTCCTGACCCCTTTACCAGACGTTTTGCAACAACAGAATGTGCATTGCTGCCTACCTAGATGACTGTGATCAGGTTATATCAAAAGATGCTTAAGAGTACACTCAGGCCTTGACATTCGGATCTCTATTCATTCCTGGGTCCTCCATGAGCTCCTCAAAATCTGCTCAACTTAATTCAGGGGGTTTCAGTTCATGGGGAAGTTTGGAATTCCAGCCTGGTTAAAACCTACGTCCTCCCTAAACTAACGTAAGTCCCCACCACAAACCTTTTGTTTCATAAGAAGCTAGAACCAGTGGTAAGGTGTTTGGCCGCAAAGTGATTGTATTTCCTGCATGTTTATTTAAAGTGACAGCTTTACCCTATGTGGGTAACTGTTACTTTGTACGAATAATTAATAACCTACGCTGTTTCTTTTCGCATTGAGCGCTCATATATGATTTACTGCTTTGTTTCGGTCTAGTTTCTGAGATTGCTTTAGCCCAAATGAATCAGCAAAGTAAGGCAGCCAGTTTCATTGTATCTGGGTGGAACCGGGAGGAAAGTTTGAGTCATGAACTTGAAATAGTGCTTCCAGCTTCCTCTATAAACAGGTTTCATCTCTATGCTAACGTATTTAATATCACACCGCCCAACTTATTGTGCGCATTACTTGAAAAAATGACACAGGGCTGACTCTGAACTGAAAACAGGCTGGCAAATTTTGTTGTACCAGACGCAATGCTGCGCAGCAGATTAAGGACAGCCAGCGAGATGGACCACTGCAAAATTTTTAGGTATTACCCTCTGTAATTTGTTTAAAAAAAAAACTCCCCCCCAAAAAAAGCATTGGAAAAGCTAATAGGTCTTGCCTATGCAAGAGCGTGCTGTACAGCATCATAGCTAAAAGTTAGGAAAAAAAAGTTGACGCAGCCAGCGCTGGCCATGTCATAGTGCTTTTTTAGGTCTCGCCTGGCGTTAGCAGCGCGCATGCGCTGCTCTCGACATTGGAGGGCCTTTTGGAATCGATACGGATTCCAAGCGTGCACGCGGACGGACAGAAGATGTGCACGCGGGGACTGGATGCTTCACTGGCGGCGTGCCACTCTGGGGACTTTTTTTTTTTTTTTGGCTCGGTAAACTGTACTTTTCAATATTTGATGCTTTTAATAAGCAGCGTGGCATGCTGCGCTGCTTACTAAAAGCATCAAATATTGAAAAAAAAGAGTCGGCAATCTTTGATTGTGCTCATTGGAGCGAGTGTTTGCATGCTTGTTTTTCAAGCTTGTTTTTCTCGTTTTTTTCGCTGTGATGTCTGTGTGTGGAAAGTTTTCTGGTGGAGATTTTCCAGCGTGTTATATTTTACACCTCCACAGGCTGGCCATTTGTTCGAGTCATTTCAGGACTGCTGACAGGCTCCAGCGTGTGTCCCTCACACTTTCTCACGCGCACTGTCTGCCGAACTTCTGCAATTCTTAGAGAGAGAGATAGAGAGGTGTGGTCTTCGGGAGGTGAGGAGGGGGCGGGACCCGTGGAGCTTAAGTGGAATCCCCGCAGCTCTGGCTCTCCAAGTTTTGTCCTTAAACCCATCTACTTCCGCTCCATACCATAGTACGACAATCCTCAGAGTGCAAATAAATGAATAAATACAAATTAAATCCAAGACCGCAAAGCGTTATCTCAAAATTTCTTGGCAGGCAACCTGATGATTCTTTTTGCTACGTTTCTCTGAATGATGCTCTTATACACGCTGTAACCATAAAATACACGTATAAATATGTAACATGCATTAGCACCACTGTTTTAGTAGTGCATAATTTGCGCCGGTGCTTGCAGGGAGTCGGAACCTGCGCTCGTTTCTGGCTACCGGGAGTTATTTTTCATTTCCAGATTTAGACCCAGAGCAAGAGAGAGACAGACAGAAAAGACAGATTAAGACGGAAAACCGTGACAAGTGAAAGGAGGGATGAAAACCGAAACAGTGGGATAAGGAGACGGGATGGAAGAAAAGACGCATGAGACAGAATAAAGACTAGGCAACCCTTGGTGTTCGTCCTCACCGAGGCAGGAAGCTGGGAAAAACACTTTATCCCCATACGCTTTTTATGTTTTTTTGTTTTTTTTACAAATTAAGCATAGGCAGCTCTTTACACCATGGCGCATTTACAGCAGGCGACCGCTAGCTGCTTCTTGAAAGTAGTTCGCGTACAATTTCCAAAATGTTCCCTAATTAGTTTTATCTCCTGACGGGCACCGAAGAGTTTCGGCATTGACAATGCCAGTCGTTTTGATATGTGTACAGTGAGAAGCTGCTTGCAGGCTTGTGTAATACACAGAAGAGATAGCATTGTTAGGCACAGTGCTGTTCAAGGTTGTTCATCTGTGCCCACATTGAGTAAACCATGTCATGGCACACTATTCACTTAAGTAGACACTTTCAAGCCAGTCTCACAACAAAGCACCAGTTCGTACGTGTCATGCCAGGCTCGCCACATTTACCCCGATAGGAACACTTTTCCAAGTCAGTACCACAATGCCCACTCAGGTACATGTACCCATCCCCAAATTACAAAGCATCAGATAGGTACCGTGCCATGTTCTCACTGCACCCAGTTGGGTGCACTTTGCCATGCCAGTATTATAATGCCCACTTAGATACATATGTCTCTTCTTGTAATGAAATGCATTAGTTATGTACAGTGGCATGCCTTGTTCTTAGTTGCCTCAGTTGGGTACAATTTGCTATGCCAGTGTCATAATACCCTAGTTAGATACATATTTCCATCCCTGCAATCAGGGATTTAAGTGGGATGAAAAAACTAGGGGGCTACTCAAAGGGGCGTGGCCAATGTAATTAAGGGCGTGGCTTAAAAACACGTAAGCTAAAAATCTGTGCTTAGCATAGTGTGCCGCCCGACTAGTATTTTACTGTTTGTCATTGCATCCAGATATAGGATACAACAAGTAACATTAAAAATGCAATAGGTTAAAGCCATTTGCTTTGCTATACAATACCATTAGCAAAGCAAATGGCTTTAACTTAATCAAAGGCGAGACCTATTGCATTTTCAATGTTGTTTTCTTATGCAGGTGTTAGGGGGCAGCACAGACAGCAGGATGGAGGGTGGTTAGGAACAAGCAACACGGACAGCAGAGGGTATGAGGTATTAGGATAGACGCAGCATGGACAATTGGAGGGCTGGAGGAAAGAAGCAACACAAACAGAGTAAAAAAGCAACATGGACCATGGGATGGTGGGAGTGAAGGAGCAACACGGACTACAACGACTGGGGAAGAAGAATGAAAATATAGTACCTTAATCGCAATATGAACAACAGAAGGACACTGATCAAAATGAAGCAATCATTACTTGGTCCATGAGCCAAACACAAGAAGAGAAGTGAAACTGGCATTTGTTGGCCAATTAGGAGGCAGCAAATGAGTGACAATGAAGCCAGCAAATGGTAAGCGATGGGCAGCCTCCAAACTCCTTTTAATAAACAAAATGTCTCAAGTGACACTACATGCGCTGTCTTAAGTGAGTCCTAAAAATGGGGGTAAATAGTGCATTCTTCTACTTCTCCTTTTATTCTCACTTCTTGTTTCTTCTGTTGTGATCCTTTCTCTTGATTACTCACCTCCTCTTTTCTCAAATCAAAACCTCTATATGGCTTCCTTCTAACCTTAATCCCTCCTTACTTGTCCTTGCTGTCTCCCTGCCCTCATCATCCCACTCTTTCTTTCTACTGTCTTCATTTTTCTCCATCTTTCTCCTTGCTTTCCTCTTCATTACTCCTCTTTGCAATTCTCTCTCCCTCTTCATTTCTTATCATTGCTTTTCCATCCTTTTTCCCTTCCTCCTCACTTCTCTTTGTCCCCTTTCTCCCTCTACATATTCTGTTTCTCCATTCCGGTCTCCTTGGTCCCCTTCTTTTTCTCCCTACTCTTTACACTTTAAAGTTACAGACAAATAAAAATGTAGGTATTGCCTATGAGCCCCATTGTTGAGTGATAAATCAATGTCCAGCCAAATACTTATTTTTCTATAAAAAGTTTATTATTTCTAACTCTACTCATTCAAAGAAAAGTGCCGTCCTGAAATGGCTGCGGAAAATCCTTTGGATTCTTCCATTCTCAGCCCAAAGGACAATCATTCAGGCACTCCTCCTATCTAGATTGGACTACGGTAATGTCCTCTATTTGGGAGCTGATAAAGCCTCCATAAGAAGGCTGCAAGTGGTCCTTGCTCAGCAGTCAGGCTGCTCTACAGACTTCCAAAAAGTGCATCGGCCTCCTCTCTTCTGCGGCAATTGCACTGGCTTAAGGTGGAGAAACTGATCCAATTTAAAGCCCTGTGCTTCGTGCACAGAGCTAGATCAGGAGCTGGCCCCCTTTACGGAAGGGTGAGACATTATCAACCGGCTTGCGCTCTGCGTTACAGGGACCTCTCCTTATGCACGCTTCTGAAAGTCAAACTGACTAGTATGAGAGGCCGGTCCTTTGCCTACCAGGGCCTTAAGCTCTGGAACGCCGTTCCGCAATCCTTGAGAAGCTGTACCTCACGGATTACTTTTCGGAATCAGCTGAAGACCTGGATGTTTTGAGTTAGTATGCTCTGACTACAACATATCTGTCTCCAAGCGCCGGGAAACCTTGTGTGGGTAGCTGTCGTGCTATATAAGCTTTAATAAAAATACAGCACTCTCAGAAACACATTTCCCCCTTGAGGTATGGGCTCTAGTGTTTTACTGTCAAGTCCCTGCCCCCCTCCCCCGCTCCTTATAATGTGATCAGGGTTATTCCCCATTCACTTGTGGCCGCATCCATGGAATTCTTATTAGTTAATAGGCCTTTAACTCAAGAGTCCACTCTGACATTCTAATTATAGCGCCCCATCGCTCTTAGCAGCAAATTCCCACAGGGCTCAGTAGGCCCATTACAAGTCTTGCCCGTTGTGGCAGAAAGGAAGCATACATCGTCTTGGAGAGTGCCCCGCCCGTGGACGCTCTCAACCGCTTTAATCCTGCTCAGATGAGTCGCCGGCATGCAAGCGTTGCAGCAGCACTCGGCAGGCACTGGCTCTCCTCTGAACTAGTTACCAAAAAGGGTAAACCCAAAATGTGTCACTGGGACCTGGGTATGAGAGAGTACAATACAAGATTGGTCCCAGTAGAAAGTTATTCAACATCAACCAAACATAAAGACATGAAGAACATATTAGACAACCACGTTGTATATTTGGAGGTCCAATGTTATTTAATCACACTGAACACTACCTGTATATATGATTATATCAAAGCATTATCAAAAATAAGTGCCCCAAACAGGGAAGAGGGGGGAGGGGGAGGTTTGTGTGTAAAGGGTATGGTGATTCGAGTGAGGATAAGAGGGTATATAGAGAAGATATTGTGCAAATCGCATAATTCTTGACATGAAGAAACAACAGCTCAGCCTTAAGCCACATGAATCAAAACAGTATCCATACATTGCGTAGCCATGCTTGGAAAAGTATCACAGTGCAGAAACGCTGTTGATTAAGCTGGCGAACGGTAAAAAATGTCGACGTTTCGACCCCAAATGAACTGTAGGTTTCTTATTTCCTTACGGGGGGTCTTCCTCAGGACTAAAGTGAAAGGGAAGAGGGGGCACCTAGGAATTAAAACAAAAAATTTGGCCTTACACTAAGTACAAGTAACATTACATTAAAATGAGGAGGGGAGCAGAGCCCAATCAAATTACCATAAATCATCCCAGACCGGGGATTAGTCAAGAATTCGTTGGGCGCGCAGGCTCCAGAGGATAGAGAACGGAAAAACGGCACCTGTAACATGAATGTACAGGCTGTCAATGACCCTCCCAATACCTTACAAAGAAGTGGCACACAGAAAAAGAATTAACAGAACCAAAGTGGTAACTCACTTCGGCAGGGTGAATATCTAGCTTGTCCCTCCCAAATTCGTCTGTACAGAGCCACATTAATTGGCCAGACCTTGAAATTACACGAAACACGTAGAGTATCTGGAAAAGGAAAAGACCCATATCGTATTATGACCATGAAAGCTCCAAAACACGACTTATTTTAATGAACTAGTCCGTATGTCCCAGAAGATGGTACGAACAGGAATTACCTTGAAAGTTCATGGGATACATAGGCGGTCCGCTCTGTCCATATTCTAAAACAAAAAAGTGAAGCGGCTCAGAAGGATGATCCGTAAAATCTATTTGGGTAATGCGTGCACACACGGGTGTTAAAGCCAAAACTCACCGTTGCTCCGAAAAGGCGTCTCCGTCCGATGGGAGGGAACCGGAGCAGTGAGAAACCTGCTTGTTAAATGCAGGGGCTCATCTCACACGAGCACGCGCGTGACGTGCGGTAACAGACGCTCGATGCTTGTCAAATTTGACAAGTCATCGCGTCAAATGGAAGAAAGACTACTTCCGGGCTATCGCCTCTGTATATACCAAAAGGCTGCATTCTAGAAAAGTGATGAATAGTAATCTACATGGCTGCTGCAATCTAAAAGAGTGATATTGCTAAATAATGGCCGCATTCACAGTTCTTTCCATAATTACGATCGAGGCCAAATACACACAACATGTACCTCTCACACAGGAGGGTAAGGTGTCAACACGATAAATTACACAAGAGAAACACGAGCATTGATGATACAAATTGCATTGTAAGAAAACATGTACCTCAATTAAAAGAAGGACTATGTACAATATGGGTATTACGACAATCAATTGGGATGCAAACGCAAGGCATTATACACTGGAGATGCGGAAGGGCGTTCCATGCTTTGGCCACGAGGAAGGAGAAGGAGCGGCCTCCCGATCTGGTCTTTCTGGTGCGGGGGACCACGGCGTAGGAGAGCTGGGCTGATCGTAGGGTCCTTTGGGGTGCGTGGAATTTGAGTCGGCTGTTCAGGTATGCTGGTCCGGTGCCGTGGAGGGCCTTGTGTGCGTGGGTGAGCATCTTGAAGGTGATTCTTGCCTCGACAGGGAGCCAGTGGAGTGTGCGCAGGTGCTGGGAGATGTGGCAGTGTTTTGGCAGGTTGAGGACCAGTCTTGCAGCGGCGTTCTGGATGTTCTGTAGCTTGCGGGTGAGGTTTTTGTTTATTCCGGCGTAGAGTGCGTTGCCGTAGTCGAGTCTGCTGGTGACCAGGGCGTGAGTGACGGTCTTTCGGTGTTCAAGGGGGATCCATTTGAAGGTCTTACGAAGGAGGCGGAGGGTGTGGAAGCAGGAAGACGAGACAGAGTTGATCTGGCGGTCCATTTTGAGCTCGGAGTCCAGGATAATTCCCAGGTTGCGTGCGTGGTCCGTGGGGGTTGGCGGGTTTCCGAGGGCGGGGGGCCACCAGGTGTCGCTCCAGGCATCGGGGTTTGGGCCCATGATGAGACTTCTGTTTTGTTGGTGTTTAGTTGTAGGCAGCTGTTTTTCATCCATTTGGCGACGGCTTCCATGCCTTCTCGAAAGTTGTGTCTGACGGTGTTGGGTTCGTTGGATAGGGAGAGGATGAGTTGGGTGTCATCTGCGTATGACACAATGTTGAGTCCGTAGGTTCTGACGATGGGGGCGAGTGGAGCCATGTAGACGTTGAAGAGCGTCGGGCTGAGGGAGGAACCCTGGGGGACTCCGCAGGTGGTAGGTGTGGGGTCCGAGAGGAAAGGGGGAGTCTGACCCGCTGCGTCCTGCCGGAGAGGAAGGAGCGGATCCAGTCGAGGGCCTTGTCCTGGATTCCTGCGTCGTAGAGTCTGCGTATTAGGGTGCGGTGGGAGACTGTGTCGAACGCCGCTGATAGGTCGAGGAGGATGAGGGCTACTGTTTCTCCTTTGTCCAGTAGGGTGCGGATGTCGTCTGTTGCGGCGAGGAGGGCGGTTTCCGTACTGTGGTTTTTTCTGAAGCCGGATTGGGAGGAGTCGAGGATGGGATGATAGCTGTTGTACTGAAGGAGCGAATTGCGTTCTGCAGGTTTGCGGTAAAGTGTTGTAAACAGCTTGTTGTCCTCACTCCGGATAGTGATGTCCAGGAAATCAATCTCTCTGGCATCAGATTGCATGGTAAACTGTAGATCCTGACTCCTCTGGTTAAGCCAGGTCTGGAACAGGCCCAACTCTGCTGGATCCCCAGTCCAGATCATGAGTATATCGTCAATATACCTCCTCCACATAGCCACATTATTGGTATAGGGATTGGTGTCACTAAAGATGAAGGATTTCTCAAAATGATCCATAAAAATAATGGCCAGATCCGGGGCGAAGGCTGCCCCATAGCCACTCCTTTTGTTTGTAAATAGTAGCTGCCTTGAAAGACGAAGAAGTTCTTCATCATAGCTATCCGTAGCAGTCCAATGATCAACTCCGTGGGTACCGCCGTTGGTGCAGTTCTTTGATCCAAGACTGACTTCAAGACATCAAGGGCAGATTGTTGAGGTATGCTCGTATATAGTGACACTATATCACAGGTCACTAGGAGTTGTCTGGTTGGGTCGAAAGGTCGTTGGTCTACAAGATTAATAGTTTGCATTGTATCTCTCAGGTAGGCCTGCATATTCTCAGCTATTGGTTTGAGAAAAAAGTCAATTTATCTGCACAGTGGCTCCAACATGGATCCACACCCCAAAACAATGGGGCGTCCAGGTGGATTCTGCATGTCCTTATGAATTTTTGGTAGGGTATATATCGTGGGGAGCCGTGGTTGTTTCTGGTTGAGATATTGGAATTCCAGATTGGTAAGGAAACCCTGCTCAAGACCCTCCTTGGTGAGAGATGATATTTCTTGGGAAAGTTCTTTCGATGGGTCCGTTCTCAATTTCTTGTAGCTCACACCATCCTGTAGCTGGTTCAGGATCTCTGTTCTGTACTTCGTCACGTCTTGTACCACGATGGCGCCACCCTTATCCGCGGGCTTAATCACTATATCCTTGTTCTGTTTCAATGCCAAAAGGGCTTCGTTCTCCACCTTGGTGGTGATGTAGTTAGTATGTTTTTTCTTCTGGAGTACTTTGCAAACATCCCTTAGTACCACACTCTCATATGCTAAGATTTTATTCGTCATGGTGTGGGCTGGTGGGAAGAAAGTGGATGGAACCCTCAATCCAGTCTGAGAGGGTGCAGCGAACGTCGGAGATTGAAGCAGTATCTTAGGCGGATCTTTCTGAAGAACCTGTGGAGTTCTGTTTTAATCGCGAAGTGATTAGGGTGGGCTGTGGGTACAAACGAGAGGCCTTTACTGAGGACCTTAAATTCTTCTTCTGTAAGATTGTAGGAAGAAATGTTAACTACTGGGTTCAGTGGTCTCCTTACCACCTGTAAACCCTGCTTCGTGTTGATATCTCCCCAAGGCCAACTTTTTTGTTTTAATTCCTAGGTGCCCCCTCTTCCCTTTCACTGAAGTCCTGAGGAAGACCCCCGTAAGGAACTAAGAAACCTACAGTTCATTTGGGGTCGAAACGTCGACATTTTTTACCGTTCGCCAGCTTAATCAACAGCGATTCTACACTGTGATACGTTTCCAAGCATGGCTACGCAATGTATGGATACTGTTTTGATTCATGTGGCTTAAGGCTGAGCCGTTGTTTCTTCATGTCAAGAATGATGTGATTTGCACAATATCTTCTCTATATACCCTCTTATCCTCACTCGAATCACCATACCCTTTACACTCAAACCTGCCCCCCTCCCCCCCCTTCCCTGTTTGGGGCACTTATTTTTGATAATGCTTTGATAGAATCATATATACAGGTAGTGTTCAGTGTGATTAAATAACATTGGACCTCCAAATATACAACGTGGTTGTCTAATATGTTCTTCATGTCTTTATGTTTGGTTGATGTTGAATAACTTTCTACTGGGACCAATCTTGTATTGTACTCTCCTCTGAACTAAGCAGTTGTGCTTCGGCAGCGATCAAGGGTGTTTGTGTGCTCCTCCTCCAGGGTGAAGGAGCAGGAGAGTAGGGATTCCAATGCTCCTGATCTCGATCCTGGTGAGGCAGCGGTCCTTTCACAGCATTCTCACTCAATCCACGGGTTCAAGTCTGATGCAGTCCTTGTTGCTCTTGGTGACCTGCGGGTTCTTGTTGCTCACAGTTTGCGGGCTCCTGTACGCTCCACAAGTCACAATTTCTCCCTGCAGTCCCTTGTGGCATATGGGGTTGCAGCGCCACTGCCCCACAAAGCTTCGGCATTTTCCACACAGCAGTCTTTACCACAGCGGTACCTCCTAGCATATGGGGTCGCTGCTACGGTGTTGCACATGCCCCGGGCCTTCTCCACAAGCCAGTCTTTACACGACAGCCCCCCTGCCACATAGGGCTGCCGCAGTGGTGCCGCACAGGCCTCAGCCCTAACCACAGAGCAGTCTTTAGATGGCTATCTTCACTGTAACAACCTCCTGGCATACTGTAGTGTAGTTCCTATTTCCCTAATAGGCTCTGCGCATTGGAATAATATACCCTATAGGTTTGACATAGGACTGAGGTCAGTATGCCCCTATCTAGTATATTAAACTTAATTACTTTGTACCAGCTAACTCAGAGGCCACTAGAAACTCCTTGTAAACGAGAAGTGAGTAGTTTCTGGCAACCGCAATAAACATGACAACTTTGTTTCCCTTTAGAATCTGAACACTCTCAGAATCGTGGAAACAGATAACAGTTTCACTCAGCTAATCGTGCATGCTTAGTTTCTTCAGAGTTACACAGAAAGAATAGACGGGCGTTTCAATAAAAGGATTTATTGAACAGTCTTGTTTCTCGTGTAAGAGATATGAGCTGTTACAATCATAAGACAGTATGCGAGATATATTATGTACAGCGTAAGCAGTAGTAAGAAAATACTGCGCTAGCATTATCTTTTAGCTATGACACATATATTCATATACATAAATAACATAAGCTAAAAATGTGAGTACTCATAAGATGCTTCTCTAACTAGTTCTACCCCAGTGTACCTAACCTAAGTGTAGTGCAAGGTAAGAAGTAGGTGATGTATTCTATACTATGGTATGCTATAGTATGCCAAGTCTGGTATGCCAAGAGTCCCTCTAGGTTCTAGTCAGCTCCATACCTTGAGAATGAGAGAGGTGGGAATCTCTTTCCGGGTCTCGAACTCTAACACCCCGCGAAGGGAGTCCGAACACTGGAAGCTGGATTCTCTGCGAGCAGGGATGACAGCGTCTCTTGTCAGTGCGTCAGGCCGGGACACAGGCTCCTCTAAAGTCGAGGTCTCCTCCTACTTGCTTGGGCAAGGGAAGGTATATTTATACCCGGTAGGTGCCTTGGAATGTTAGCATTGACGTGAAGTCGGGCAGAGGAAGACGTCTGGAATGAACCCTTAAGGAATAGCGGTTCATGCATAATAAATGAGTTCTTGGAGAAATCAATAATCCTGTGCTAGGGGAACTCCCAAGAGCTTAAGGGTCTGGTTTCTAAGAACTCGTTGTGACGTTAGGGTGGACGGATGTAGATGACCATGCCTGTATTTGGATAGCATGGCTAATGTCTAAATAAGGACTGGGATCTTATGCCTATACAAGGGCAATGCGAATTGTGCCTATATAAGGACATGTATCAGGAAAACCTATATATGGACACCTAAAGCGGAATACAACACCCACTCCACTTTCGAATGATCGATAATACTAAATGCTAAACATTAAATGCTAAACATTAAACTGAGTACCACATGTTGCTAAAAACATTTCTAAAAGCATATTAAAAAGTTTTAAAAAAACTGTTGCTAAACATGTAATGCAATAGGTACTGTACATTTTAAAGCATTTTTTCATTCTAAGCATATATTGGAAATAAATGCAACATGAATGATAAAACAGAAATATATACATGTGACGAAATGGTTGACAAGTATTTAAAAAATCAAAGCCATTTCATATCATGGTAGTGGTAAATAAGGTGACAATGTGTCCCTGGAAGTATTCAAAGAAGTCCGTTCTATATGAATAGTTCTACTGTAAGCAGATTGAATTGCCATGTATTTTCAAATGAAAAAAATTCGAGTTCCAAGTTTTGTTCTGTTTTGAAAATATGGAGGCCAAATTCATTGCTTCCCCGGTACACTGTGAGCCGAATCAAAGTCAGTGTATGGGTCTGGTGTAAACATGAAATCATCTATTCCTGTAGACAAAAGATCGTCTACCGATGTCGGTGACAGTTGGAACACCTCGTTTAGAAGGTTAACTGCACAGAGATGTGAAGCATCGCCTTCAGCATAGGATGCTGCAGCAATGTTCGTGTCCGTTGTTACCTGTGTGCCTGTTGATCCATCTCGTACCTCAGCAGCAGCAGGAAGCTTCTGTGAGATCTCAACGAATGCCGTCATCAGGATTGGTAGCCTCTGGGGACAACACAGAGCATGGGCCGTTATCGGGTCCAGCAGAGTATCGATATCCGTTGGCATGACTGATGGGAGTGTTAGACAGATGTCTAGCACGCATTCTTCACCGCAAAGCAGGCAGCGTAGAACAGGTAAGATGCAATCTTGCCAGATTGGTCTAAATGACAGAAACCATGTTGTATTAAGTTCCCGTAGACGAGGTATGCCCAAAAGTTGCACTATGCGCTCACGGCACTTCCGTTCTAGGAGAGCTTTCTCCAAATTGCTGGGAGTGACGCCGGTTGATAGGCTTGCCATAGCGTAGTAGTAGGAATAAAAACAGGATTCCTGCAACGAGTGCTAGAATTAATGGCACACCACCAAACACCGAATGTGCTAAGTTTGGAATGATTCCGAGGACTGCCTGAAAAGGTGTTAACAGTCCTGAACAGATGGTCTTAAATACATGTACAATACCGCTCGTATCAGACATGTTTAAGATACGTCCCATCATTTGTACGAAATGTATAGGGCAGTTTGTACGAATTAGAGCCTGTATCTCAGCCGAAGTCCTTGCAATTTGTAGATCATAGATTTCTTTGGCCGAGGTCTAAGGCACGGTTTGTTGTAAAAGCATGGCTTTCATTCTGCTTAAAGTATCAAAACGTATAAAAGAAACATTCAATGAAGGTCATAGAGGCGACTCCCTGACTGTGTCTGTTTGGAGGAACAATACTTGCATACAACAAGTAACCCTGGAGCTAACCGTTACCAGATATGGGATTCCTGGCAACATGCCACAGCAACTCTGATCATTCAACATGAGGTAACTCCTGTTAGAAAGTTGGCCAAACGTTGGATTAATCACAGCAGCTGGTGTACCCTGCAGGTGGCAGGACAAGTTTGCCACAGAACCATTACAAGCCCCATGTAAAGAAATGTCCTGACATATGAGAGATCCGCTCAGTGCATTTTCACAGTGTGTACCGCTTAGAAACACTTCACGATCCCCACTCCAACATCTGTATTCGTAAGGTAAATCCCAGGATGTCTTAATGTATTCTTTACCCAACCTTTCATATTTGCCTGCTTGCATTTGTTTGAGGCAATACTGAAAATGAAAAGTAGTGACAGGCAGAGTTATTTTGCCATGGATAAGCCATTCTGTAGCTGGTTTTTCTGCTACCGTAAATGATAATTTTTCCAGTTTTTCAATGCTCAGCACTGTATACTTTGCTCCCCTTTGTGCCAGTTCGACCTGTTTATCCGTGAGATTGTATTCTGAAAACCGAGACGACGTGTTGATAAAATGCCAAGGCACATAGCCTGCACGGAAGGATTGCAGCGTGCAGCCTAATAACATAATAGAACGTAACTGAGATTGGCCTTGTTGTAACATGGCTAAATCTTGTTCCAGTATGTCAATAGCAGAGGATACAATGTTGTCCAGTGAATAAATTCTGGATGACAAAGTTGTTAACCCATTGTCGACCACAGTGAGAGATTTCTCTAAGTTAATACGATCAAGCTCACGTATTCTTTCTGCTGCCTCTGCCTGTGAAACCTTCCATACTTCATTATAAGCAGCATAAATGCCGGCATATATGAAACGTTTTTGACACGGTTTTCTTGGTCCTAGCAAGAAATCCCTAAGGTCTGCGTCCTCTTTAAGTAAAGATAAGTGTTGTTTCACATCCTCGAGAGTAGATTTTTGTAACCAGTCGAGGCACAATTTTCCTACACTGTATGTTGTTGCTACCCCCGGATTTTGTCGTTGAACATAACGTGGGTCTGGCCTATGGATAGTAAAGCCCTGTATTCTATTCAGGAATCTTTCTTGACAGATGTTTGTGTCTGTGGGCCAGAGCAACCATTTTTCCCAATCAGGATCTGATCTGTTGTTTTGTAGTATTGTGTCTACTGTGACCGCTCCCTGTGTAGTGCTATTACTTGCAGGTGTTGGTACAGAAGGTGTGTTCATGTCTTTGATCTTGGCTAAACCAAGGCAAAACGTTTGTTGCACAGTGTCATTCAAAAACATTATTTGCTGTGGGAAGATACAGGCTCTAAACAAAGCTTCTATCCCCTGCACTTGCCATTCTTTAGAACCCCAGACAGATTTTGTGTCGATTGTCTTTCCAAAAATCAAATCCTTGTCTAGACAGTTGGGTAATAAAGACTGCAGAATAAATCTGTTTTGTATTAGTTGACATAATTTTCTGTCCTGTTTTGTTTACATTCTTATAGTCAAATGTTTCTGGATCAGATGTATTGTACCCTGAAAAATATGGAAACTTATTTGCAAACGTTTTTGAACTACCCCTTGGTGGTGTAGGACAATGTTCCCATTGGTTAAACATAAACACATTTCTAGGTGTTGCAGATTTATGCAAGAAATGATGACCATAGTGGTTGTAACAATAAAGCTGTTCGTAGTCTGATGAACCCTCTAAGTATTCATTGTTAGAGAACGCAGCAGACCTTTCTAGATCAGACATCATGTTATTAACAGTCTCAAAGTCCCAATCATCAGAATAGGTACTGGAGGTAATAAAGTCACTTAATTAAATTTTAAATAAATGTGGAATCTTCAAAAGTTCCGTCGGGCCGAATATGTCTAAATCGGTTTTGTCCCAAACTATACCATCCTGTATAGGAACGGCTGTGATGTTCACTGCTGACAAGTCTCTTGCTTCACGATGGGATGATTTGTGTGGTTTTAAAAGTAAGTTCACATTTTTACTTTCAGTGTCCATACGAATGTATCTGTCATTTATAAGCACGCTAAGAGTCATTACTAAAGCTAGCCAAAGCAGAAAGAAAAATATTCCAGAAATTATCCATAGTTCAATCCATGGTGAAACCAGATAAGTCTTTTTCAGAAAATGAAAAAAGTTTTGTACTTGTTGTTTGAAAGTTTTTAGGGCTGGCGTCGTTTCAGGCTCACTTGGATCCTCAGAAAACGTATCAAAATTAATGAAGTAGCCAGAAGCAGTTCAGTCAATTGTTGGAATTGCATCAGGATTCGTCGAAATCGCTGGAACCAGTTGATCACGTGTTACGTTGGTGTAGACAGGTGTATTTGGACGAACTGTTACTTGAGTTTCAAGAGGGATGAGTTCCATAGCATTGTTGCTTAGTCCTTCATCTGTTACTGCTGAATTCTCGATGGTTATCAGTCTTTCAGTCTGAACCTCTTGGATAGTAGCGAGAGGAGTGCGTCTGCTACTACGTCGGAGTCCACGAGGCCTACTATTTAGTATTGGACACATACTGTGGTTTGATGAGGTCGATGGACACAAATCTTTTCTCCTTTTTTCCAGCAAGGGGCGGCAGAAGTACTGTTCTTGTTCCGTGGACGGCTAGGACAGTTACTGGTTGTCTGTAAGAAGGTCCAAATTCCTTCTTGTCCGCAATCTTCTCTCTGACTAGATCCCCAACTTTTGGGATCCAGACAGGCCTTGCTGGGACTGCCGGTTTTTCCCCAGTGGTGGTTGGCTGCAGGAATACGTTGCTTTGTTTCGATCTTAGTTCATTTAGATCCTGTAAAACAGCCAAACGATCTTTGATATCAAAGGGTTTATTTTCCACCACTTTGCCTTTACATTTGAGATCAGGAATCCACATTCTTGTCCCAAATAGGATCTCAAATGGAGTGACCCCCCTAGAGAACTTCTTGGCAAATTATTTAATGAGCTTTGGACCCCATAAAGATGTTTGACCCACCCATCACCCGAACCGAATACTCTAGCTGTTATAGACTGCTTTATGTCCCGGTTTTTCCTTTCCACAACAGAATTTCCCTCAGGATGAAACGGAGAGGAGTACCGCAATGCTACGCCCAAACTGGCCATGGCTTCTTTGTAAGCCGGAGAGCTAAACGCAGGGCCCTGGTCAGAATGTAGTGTGCCAATTGCTTATTTGCCGATAAAGACTCGCAAATCTTTTATAACAGTACGAGCGTCAGCCGAGCGCTGAGGCCACATCCATAGGAACCTTGAGCACGAATCCACTGCGACCATTATATATTTATAGTTACTGTCCCTTTGCAAGGGACCGCAGTGGTCCAGGTGTAAACACAAGCTAATGGTTTGTCTGGAATCAACAGGGGAGTCTGCGCAGGACGTTTCACTGTGGAGACTTTCATCTGTTGGCATATTTCACATTCCAAAACATAGTTTTTGGTCTGTTTCCTAATGCCAGGCCACCAATATCTTTGTTTTAGTAAAGATACTGTTGCAGAAACACCTGCATGGGCAGAGGCTATCCCTTCATGTGCTGCTAGGATCAGTCCTAATTTACGTTCCATGTTTGGAATTACCCTATCCCCCACTCCAGGGATTCGAGCAAAAGGAACGATGTTCGCATCAATTACATAAGAGTACTTGAGTGAAAATGTCTTTGGTAACGCTGCACCACTGCCTTTGCTTGAAGCATTGACAGCCAACAATATCTCACTGTCTATTCTCGTTTTTGAACGATTGATCGCAGCTACGGAAGCCGTCTGAACAGCCCCCTTTGCGGCTTCATCAGCCAATGAATTCCCTGTAACGTGAACGCCATCACGTTGATGACTCATCGTGTGTATCACGTGAGCTTTTGGTAGTTCGTTTCTCAACTGAACTACTTGTTCCCAAAGCGTTTTATGCTTTATTGTGCCACTTTTTGCATCTTTGAATCAGTTTTGAAGCCAATTCTGTATATATTCATTATGACTGAACACATTAAAAGGAATCGCACACTATAAGTGTGGGGAATTCGCGATCTGTATTTTCAAGTGCCAGTTTGTACAGCTCAGCGAGCTGACCTACAAGCATTCAATCTCCTAGAGATTGAGTTTTAGTGACCATTGGTCTGAAGTTACCATCGCGCATGCAACCTTTAACGATTGCGCACGCTGCACTGCAAACTTGCTTACTCCCTGTAGCGGGTTGTGCTGATCCGTCAGTATAAATTATAAATTCGTACTGATCGAGAGGCAGAATTTCAGTGGGCAGAGGACATTCATGTTCATATTGCAGGAACGCTTGTGTTTTTAAATCAGGATCAAAAACATATTCAACATCTGTTGCAGCAAGAGAATTAACCCATTGTGTCCATCTAGGATGTAAAGCTTTTGCATTTGGAATGCTCGCTTTTGTGACCGCCTCTAAGGCTGGTACTGGAGTTACGACAATAATGCGTTTCCCTTGAGCTAGAGCTCTTTCTTTTGCTACAGCGGTTTGAACTGCTGTCAGTATTTTTTCTGTTGAAGTGAAGCGCATTTCTGCTTGTGTATACAAATGAGATTTGTATGCTATTGGTACTTTTTCACCCTCATTAAATGTTAAATAGGTGAATCCGCATTGACCCGAAATTATTCGGATCACTAAATTGCGTTTATTTACGCGTGTTTGTAAGTGATTTGTTGCTAACATGTTAGCTTGGAATGAATGCAGGATTTCTGTGTGTTCTTGTGTCCAATGTTTTGTTGAAAAATCAGGTTTGATTAATTCGTAGAGAGGTTTAACGCTTTCTGCGTAATTTAGAATGTAAGTTCTTCCAAAATTTAGGAAACCAAAGATGGATTGTAAATTTTTCAGCGTTTTGGGAGGTTGGAGCAGCGCGCACTTTTCTAAAAAGTTAGCTGCCAGGCTCTTGCCTTCACTTGAAAGCTCATATCCTAGAAATAGGACATTGAGATGGGCAATTCTGGATTTTTTAAAGTTGAATTTATAGCCTTCAGAGGCGAAGCCCAATATAATGGTACTCACCCTATTCAAGTGCCTATCTAGGTCATCGTCTGTCAGATAGATGTCATCGACATATGACAATGCCTCATTATCATAAATTTGTAGTAACTCTGTTACTCTTGCTGAGAATAACCCCGGGCTGTGTTTGAACCCTTGTGGGAGTCGACAAAATTGATTCTGGGGCCCCATTATTGAGTAAGCTGTTAAGTACCTGATTTGAGGTGCTATGTTTTGACAAAAGAAATCATTTGAAATGTCCAATGTGGTTTTATATTTTTTACGCACAATGTTATTCATTAATGCTGTACTATGTGCATTTTGCACTGCAAATGTTTTGGATCAAGTGTCTGTAATCCAAAACTAGACGATATGTATTGTCTGGTTTGGATACAGGAAACAAAGGATTGTTCATTGAGGAGGTGCATGTTTCAATCACCCCTTGGTATTCAAGTTGATCTAAGATCTCCCTGACCTGTTTTTTAGCTTCTTGCTTTATTGGGTACTGCCTTTGTGCAGTAGGTTGATTTTTTAGCTGTATTTTGTGGTGAGTGAGTCCTCATCCCATCCTACATGATTTTTGTATAATGCTGGGGCCTGGGCAACTGCCCATTTCCTGGCATAAGTATATTTTAGGTGAATTGGAATATGGTTGGAGAAGGCTGGCATAATGATGTCCTCGCCATGTGGGCACTCCCTGACAAAGTTTGGTGGCCAGTCCTTTTCTGCTAGAAGTATATCATAACCCCTTGAAAGTTTCTCCCAAAAGAGTGCTTTCACTTTTCTTGGTATGTCTCCCTCCATTCGGAGTGTTATTCCATATAACTTTTGTGGAGTACTAACCCTGGTGTCTACAGTCTCTACTGTGATGTACTCATTCAAGTCCACTATCTCCAGAAGTTCCTTCAGGTTTGGCGAGCTATTGTTACTTCTGCTGCACTGTCCAACATTGTCTGAGCCCATTCTCCGTTCTTGAGCTGTGTTCTCAGTATTCTCTGCATGTCTGATCTTCAGACCTGCTACCTTCTTTTTTGTGAATTGAGGTTTTGATTTATTTTTCTGAACGTGTTTATCGTCTTTGGATTTCACGCGTTCTTCTTTGTGATCTGACCGTCCTCTTCTTTCTGATGTCTGCGACGATATCTGAAAGGTTCGAGAGGAACGTGTATCAGTATCTTGATACCGGTCAGGTTTTCTTAAATTATCCCTATTCCTGAGGTTATACCTCCTTTCAGAGGGCTCCTTTTGAGGAGACCTACCTCGGGATTGAGAACGTGTCTCGTTTGAATTTTGTTTATTAGTTTCCCACTTCTTTTTAGAAGATGTAGGATTTTGTTTAATAGAATCCTTCTCAGGACTTTCAGATAAGCTTCAAAGGTTTTCCACCCAAACTATCTCTGCCTAATTCTGCATAAGGTTTTTAGGTCTCGCCCGAGGCAGCGCATGCTCTGCTCTGGCTGAGACATTTAGTAAGTGGGCTTTTAAAAGTCCGACCACACGGTTTTGCTGGCCTCAAACTTGCGGTTACACGCACGGGCACGCGCACAGCCGCCATCTGGCTTTCCTCTCGCTTGCTCCCCCAAGCGCCTCGCTCCGCCCATCTCTCGCCCCATTTCTCCCGCTCTTTGCCTATCGGCCCTCTCTCTTCCCCTTGCTACTCGCTTTACATGCCTCCCACTTCCCTGGCTTTCTCCCTCCATCACTTTCTCTCTTTGCCATACGAATGAGCGAACTCTATTCAAATGTCCTCACCGCAGAATGACAATCACTTAAAACAACAACACAGACGTGCCACATTTAAAGTTGCCCATGTGTGTTGCATTTAGAGACGGCGTTGCTCTCAAGGATTTACAAGTTGGCGCACTTGTATGCATTCACACCTGATTCATATTCACTAGAATTTCTGCTTTTCGACGATACTTTTTAATGATTCAATAGTCTTTTCAAAAAGTTTTCTTATAACTGTTACTCCACAAAGCCAGCATATCAGCTAATCAAAAGCATTCAGCTACAGATGTTGAGTCATCGTTAAAGGCTGCAGCGCGTTCTTTAACCTCCTTACTTCTTATAAAGGTAGGCCACAGAAACCAAATGCCAAAACCCATTGAGCAGGGCGCACTGCTCAATGCCAGTCAGCACAAGCACACCACAACTGTGTCGGAAGAGTTGAGCTGCAGTTCAGGGGGAAAAATGTAGCGCTTCGGTAACCTCACGTCAATCATTTTTCCACGGGTATCAATAATTCCGCAATACTTTACACGCATTGGTAAATTCGGTTACAAAGTTACCAACCTATTGCAGGTCGGACTGCAATTGTCCCCTTAGAAACGGGGGGTTAATGAGGGACTCTACATCACCGCAGCCGATTCCCTTAGGCAAGTCCCCAATTTCTAGAAGTTTCCAACCTAGCGAGTGCCCCTGAATAAGCCTCTAGGCGCTACAGCACCTTCTTGCATGACCCTATACTACTACCACGTAGCATCATTTCATACTAATTTTAAAGGATAGGGGTGCTATTTATTCGCTGGTTTGTTTTGGGGACCCTTTCGCTGCCCTGTCCGTCTTCAATAACACATGACCCGACTGACATTCAATTTGATGACGCGCTATTGTTCGAGATCAAAAATATTAGCTTATGGACATACAGCCCCTGACGAAAAGGATCTATTCTGAAAGGAGCCATTGTGTACTACTTAGTTGTAATTGACACGTTCCACAGTGTCAAACTGGCATGGACGAGCACATCTAAGATGGAATACGGAAGCGGGAACAGTCCAAGTCCGGGGTCAAAGGCTGACCCGAGGGGTCGCTTCACTGACCCAGCGATCTTCATTAGCTGGCAGCAAGCAGGAGATGGGAAAGGGGCGAGATTAGGGGGATAAAGCAAGGCAGCAAAAGAGCAAGCAGGTGGATGAAATAATTCATGCAATACACATATTTAAGCATATATATATTCAAGCTTAAAGATGCACAACACGAGGTGGTGGTTACGGTTTAAAGCACTAAAATCGATATCTTTAATATGCACCATCTGTCACCTTGATGCAAATATTCTCAACTATCAAAAGCTGAAGCAATTCTTTACAATATGCTGGGTGCCGCTGCAAACCATGCGTATTGTCAGGCACAGAATTTGATGTTTTAACTCCGTTTTTAAACTGCATATTAAAAGATTAAACGTCATCGTTTAATGGAGAACATCGGGATTGTAATTATTTACTTACTTTAAGACATGAGCTTTGTTGCCATTTATAGGGAACAAGAAACGGAGACATCAATATAGATAAGGCGACTGAAATTATCTGGCACTGGAGGAACAAGTTATGCGGCACAGGAAAGAAAAACAAAACTTAAATTACGCAAATGCAAATTATGCAACTGTTCTATGACCTACTTGTCAGTTATGTATACAGGAATTCCAGTACTATAATACACAGCTCTTAAGAAGGAAAAATATACAGTTCAGCCAATCCTATTCAAAATTGTATTCACCACAATTAATAATTTGGTCTACTCTGAGGCACGCAAATGGCATTTTGTTAACAGTGGGCCATTGTGTATCACCCAGAGAAAAATAGGATGCGTAAAACATATTTAGCGTTGCACTCAGGAGAAACCCTACCTCATTATTCACCACCTCCCAGTTAAGCCTTGTCTCCTGGGTTGGCGCAACACTATGTTCATAGCTGAGGTCCTCCTCACCCTACTGCTCCCCTGCATCCCATCTGTCTGTCTTGCACAGCTCTAACACTCACTAGATTCACTGGATTGCCAATAGGTCTCGCCTTTGGGACCTTATAAGTGTTTAGCCATGCAACAGTTGATGTTGTTGCACCAAGGATATTGTGCTGCATAACTAAATACTTATAAGGTCCCAAAAGCGAGACCTATTGGCTATGCCAATGCTTGTTCTATTATTCTGGGTAGTTCATGTTGATGTTCTGTTACATCAAATTCCCTTAAGCGTTGGCAGATCGCCACTGATGCTGCCTCCCCTTTAATATTAGATAATATTATTGTTGAGACCTGGTCGAACTTTTTCAGTAATTTCATACCTAAATTCAGAGCAGGTTCTGCCCCGTATTAGTTTTGAATTTGTTTCAGGACATCTGGTATTACTGCAATTGACGGAACACCATGTGTTTTAGTATAGATGGCAGCAAAGACTGTGCCCCAAGTGGTGCAGTCTTCCAGTTGTGGTGTGATCCCCATTGGTAAACAGATTGTTAGGATTCTGTGTTTCTCATAAGGGCTAGTATTTGGAAATACTGCTTCGATTTGAGTAATTTTTTGAGCTATCCAGAATGGAATTTGTTCACGCTTTGTGGGCATTTTACCCATGACTGCGTGTAAAGTCTGTGGAGTAATTTTTAGTGTATTCACCTGTTGAGGGGTCTGATTTTGAATTGTTATAGGTGGTTGGACTGTGAAAGTCCGCATGACATATTGGACTAATTGTCTGTAAATTTGTATTAACTCTTGTAGTTGAGTAAGTAATTCTTCGTCTGACATTTCTTCGATGTCAGGATGAGGTGTGTAGCCGGCTAAAATCGGCCATGTTGCTCCTGGTCTACCTAGTGGACCGAGCCTGGTAATGTTTTTGTGATGTTTTAGGGCGCCTTTAAACCAGAGATTATGCTCCTGGTATGTGAGTGGAATTTCAATATCCTCGAAAGGAATATATTCCTCTGGTGGTTCATCTTCTTTAAAGAAGTGAAATACTTTTGTTATTGGATTTGATTCTGGGAATACAATCCATGAATAGAATACCTCTGTCTGAAAGGATTCGTGTGCCTTTATCAGGAAAACCGCTCTACCACCTCTTGGCATTAGGCCGTGTTTTATAAGTTTTAGAGTGATGGCTCTCCTTAAGTTTGGAGGGATGTTTATAACACCCTCATCGGTTTCATTTAAACCTGTAAAATTAAAAGCTGTTACGACTGGGTCAGCCGCAGCTACACCGTTCTCGGTGTTAGTATCCTCGTTCAGGGACATTTTTTGAAAAAATGCAGAATAAGTTTCAAGGAAACAAAGATAAGGTGCACAATATTTTAGATCACTGTATCCTTCAACGTTGAACAAACCAAACCGCTAATATATAGGATTTTTGTCCTATTCAGCTTTGGCGGATACTTAACCCTACCCACTCCAGACGTCTTATGGAGTATGTGAGTAGGGGTCTCTGAGAAAAGCACGACTGAGTTACTCAGTATCTAGCGTTAAATTAGTGCCTTACCAAACGTTGGGCGCCATGTAGTGTAGTTCCTATTTCCCTAATAGGCTGTGCGCATTGGAATAATGTACCCTATAGGTTTGACATAGGACTGAGGTCAGTATGCCCCTATCGAGTATATTAAACTTAATTACTTTGTACCAGCTAACTCAGAGGCCACTAGAAACTCCTTATAAACAAGAAGAGAGTAGTTTCTGGCAACCGCATAAACATGACAACTTTGTTTCCCTTTAGAATCGGAACACTCTGAGAACACTTTCACTCAGCTAATCGTGCATGCTTAGTTTCTTCAGAGTTACACAGAAAGAATAGACGGGCGTTTCAATAAAAGGATTTATTGAACAGTCTTGTTTCTCGTGTAAGAGATATGGGCTGTTACAATCATAAGACAGTATGCAAGATATATTATGTACAGCGTAAGCAGTAGAAAGAAATACTGCGCTAGCATTATCTTTTAGCTATGACACATATATTCATATACATAAATAACATAAGCTAAAAATGTGAGTACTCATAAGATGCTTCTCTAACTAGTTCTACCCCAGTGTACCTAACCTAAGTGTAGTGCAAGGTAAGAAGTAGGTGATGTATTCTATAGTATGGTATGCTATAGTATGCCAAGTCTGGTATACCAAGTCTGGTATGCCAAGAGTCCCTCTAGGTTCTAGTCGGCTCCATACCTTGAGAATGAGAGAGTTCGAGACCCGGAAAGAGATTCCCACCTCTAACACCCCGCGAAGGGAGTCCGAACACTGGAAGCTGGATTCTCTGCGAGCAGGGATGACAGCGTCTCTTGTCAGTGCGTCAGGCCGGGACACAGGCTCCTCTAAAGTCGAGGTCTCCTCCTACTTGCTTGGGCAAGGGAAGGTATATTTATACCCGGTAGGTGCCTTGGAATGTTAGCATTGACGTAAAGTCGGGCAGAGGAAGACGTCAGGAATGAACCCTTAAGGAATAGCGGTTCATGCATAATAAATGAGTTCTTGGAGAAATCAATAATCCTGTGCTAGGGAAACTCCCAAGAGCTTAAGGGTCTGGTTTCTAAGAACTCGTTGTGACGTTAGGGTGGACGGATGTAGGTGACCATGCCTGTATTTGGATAGCATGGCTAATGCCTAAATAAGGACTGGGATCTTATGCCTATATAAGGGCAATGCGAATTGTGCCTATATAAGGACATGTATCAGGAAAACCTATATACGGACACCTAAAGCGGAATACAACAATACGGGGGTCACTGACTCAGTCTACACTTGGGCAGCGACCTGATTAATGCTGCAGCTGTCTCCTCACGCCTCGCATCAGGAGTCCACTCGACAGGGCTCCCCTCTGAATCTCTCTCCCTCCAACGTTCTCCTCTTCTTCACAGAGCACACTGGTCTTGGCAAGCAGACGCTGGTGCTCCAGACCAACTGGTCTCTGTTTCCCTGGGCGATGTCCCTCACCCAGCAGGGAGACTGGCAGGCCTTGGACCCCAGTTCTGGTCACAAGCGGAAGTCTTACAGAGCTTCCCTTCCTCACACAGCCTGTCTGACTGCTTGGTAGATGACAATTTTTGTGGTCTCAACCTCCCTTTCTCATAGCCCATTTCCAGACACCAAATGTGATGCAGGGTCTTGGTCTTTGAAGTTTTATGTTTGGGTTCTGCTTCTTTTGATGTACATCTCCTCTCCCTCTTTCTTTTGAAAAGCCATCTGTCACAGCAGGAGGGACTCCAAAGCTAATAGTCCCTCATCATGGACCATGGGAGTGACTCGAGTTCACACCTGGATGTCAGGCACAGTGATATGCGCATCAAAAGGTTGAACCCGGGCTCCCAGCCCCCCTCTTTGATTCTCTTATCAGCCCCATCTCCTTCCTGAGGATGTGTCCAGGCCCTTTCCTTGTGGTCTCTCACTGAATCAAAGAGCACCCTTTGAAGTGTGCAGGGGGAGCCTCACTCTGCCTCCTCCAGTGTGGTCCACCCAGCACACAGGAATGCAGAAGTACACACATCTGTCTGGGGGATTGCCCCGCCTCCTCATGTCTTCAGCAGACAGGCCTGGGCCTCTAAAAATGGAACCCAGGATCCACCATGTAATTTACTATTACAGGCATACTAGCACTCCGTGTATGTACACAGCACACACTATCCAGTACTGTTACCTCCATGTATTGTGCAACCACCGACAAACATATATTCAGCACACACATTCAATCTGTGCTCACTTCTCAGCACTGTAGCCTTTCTGTGTTGCCACTTGGTAGCACACATGCAGCCAGCACACACACAACACTATACCCTTCATTTACTGTACTCCTCGCAGGTACACACACACACACCCACCCAGTATATGCATGCACTGCACAGCACTGGTTTATCCCTGTACTGTATCCTTACCAGCACACACACAACCAATGCAGGGTCCTTACTCCTGCACTGCACAGTACTTCACATCTAAGTGATGTAGGCCCAGGGTAAGTTCACCCCCGTCAACACTCCGCTCAGAACCCATGAAGATGATGCAGGAATCATTACCATCACACTCATAATTGCAGCCGTAATAATTGAGGGTCAGAGACTAGCAGAGATCAGTTTAGAAAAGACTCTGGAAAGCGAAGTCCTGAATTTTCAGTTTTTATTTACTTCTAGATGTGTTTTCGCAGCTTGGTGGGATCACAAAATTCTCTACCTGGTTGTTGTGAGCATTGTGACGCTTTGCGGCAGTAGCAGAAAAGCTTTCCAAGTATGACTACCAATAAATAGTATGGTAATAGTTGTTAATCGCTTTGATAATCTATATCTTCCGAATAAGTGGCTACTTTTGACTAAGTTTTGTAGGTTACCATTTTGTTTTTGCAGATTTATATAGCGTGAACCCGACCCGAAGGTATTGGAGCGCTTTACATGAGCACCGGTTACGTTACACAAAGACACATTCATTTTTAGGTCTCGCCTACGCAGCGCGCATGCGCTGCATAGGAGGAGACCTCTTGGAATCGATTCGCTTTTTAGCCCAAAAACGTGCACGCATTGGATTGCTTTCAATGGCAACGTGTGCACGTTTGGCGATTCCCTTGCGGGAGCGAGCTTTGGCGACATCTGTTTGTAATTAACTTGCAAACAGATGGTGCCCCTGCTCGCTCCCGCAAGGGAAACGCTAAGTGTGCTCTCCGCCACACTCCCCCCGCCCCTCCCACTTGTTAACCCGCGGGCTACGCCGAGAGAGCTTTTTTTTTCTTCTATTTGTTCTGTTTGCGGCGCGCTTTAGCAGTACTTGTATGCTTGAAAATAACTATTATTTTAGCCACGCCGCATGCCACACCTGTACCCTATTAACTTCCATTTTCTATAGTTATTTATTGTGCTTTTCTAGAATGTTCCCAGTATCTGTGCAGAGTGCCTGCACCCCCCCCCCCCCCAAAAGGTCTGCACATTTCCCTGTCTGTGCGCAAGTGCAGGTCTCTGTGCTATCAAGATACCTCGAGCCCGGCGACTCCTTCGTTCGGTCCTAGCTGTTGGGCCATGAGCACGTTGCATTCTGGGACTTGTAGTGTCTCTTTTCACGTTGTACTGTAAGCCTTCATTTCCAGCATGACCCCTGTGGCTGCGATCTTTGAGGGGTCCTTTAGGTGGCTAAACTAGTAGCTATATACAAAGAGCCCCCAGACCTGCATTGCGGGGGCTGCAGGCAGCTCGGGGTCACGTGCTGGTGAGTGAAAAGACACTCAGCAGCTTCGTGTTCCCTCACCCATTTTCTACGAATTTAGCTTTTTTTGCAGTTTTTTCAGATATCGGTTTGTGGTCCTCAGATTATTAAAACCATATTCTTGCTATGCTATGAAGCGGTTTTAGGTTTTTTTTGTCTACTCGCATGGTTTATTTTTTTATCCTTTGCAGCATTAACCGTATTTCAGAATTCTCTACGTTAAACCCCAGGGACCACTGTTTTACATATACCAAACGGGTGCTCGCATGTCATTCACAGGGCAGGGATCAGTGAAAAGAACGAGAAAGTATAATTGGAAAAAGTGCTTTGTGGGGGCGGCGGTTCAGTGGGTTTGGGTGGGGGCAGGGGGTGCTTTTGATAAGTGTTTTAGGAACAAAGGGGGACTTGAGGGGCTTCTTTGCTGTCTCCTGGTTGGAACTAACGGGCTTAAACTGTAATCCCGTCTCAGCCCCTGATTCACTGTGTGGGAATGTCACGTGCCTGTTTTTGGGAAAGCTTGGGCCCGAATGGGAACTTTTTTTTTTTTTCTTCTGGTAAAAGAATCGGTAAAAACAAACCTCCCACCCAGAGCTGCTCTTGTCAGCATTTCTTTCCCTGCCTGTTAGCCCTTTTTCTGTGACTTTAGTGAGTTCTGGCGCCAGCGGTTGTGAGAGGCAGAATGAGTGCAATGCACGACGCTTGTGCATGGTGGGTGGGTGGCGGGCACGGCCCATTCTTACCGAAATATCCACCCCAGCTGAGTGGCCACCAGTTACTGGAACAGGAAAACGGAATCGTGTTTGGGTCGTCGTAAGGACGTTGCAGCCGGGCCGGCTCCAGGGGTGGGTGGGGGAGGGAGGTAAAAAGATTTGGTGTCATTTTATACCTTTAAGGGATCATCGCAAAATGGGTATTTAATAAAAAACGCTTTGCTTAACATACCACAATCTCAAAAGAACAATTGTATTGTATTGTATTCAGAATTTATAGAGCGCACTGCGACCCTACAGGTATCCTGGCGCTTGAGCACGTGGGATCAGTTATCCTAGAGTGTGATGACGGTTGCAGAAATAAGAAACACTGAACTACACCCTGGGAAAGAGCCAAGTTTTCAGCTTCTTTCTGAATGGCAGCAGATCATCTATCTGTCTAAGTTCGGCTGGTAGTTTGTTCCACGCCGAGGCTGCTGCGATGCTGAAGGCTCTTCCTCCAGATCTAACTCTTCTAAACTTGGATACTCTCGCCAGTTTAGCTGAGGAAGAACGAAGATTGCGTGAGGGAACATACCATTCAAATCTGCTCTGTAAAGGCTTGGGCCCAATGCCATGTAGAGCTTTAAAAACTATACACATTGATTTGAATTGTACCCTCTGTACAACTGGAAGCCAATGGAGCTCAGCCAAGGCCTGAGATGATGAGGACTGGCGAGATCTCATAAGTGCCAGCTTGGCTGCCATTGACTGAATTCTCTGGAGTTTCCCCATCAAATATTTAGGAGACTCCAGCAGTAAAGCATTACAGTAATCCAGTTGGCTAAGAATAATGCTTCTTACTACCAGCGGCCTAGCCTGCTTAGGCAGCAGTGGGAGGATTCTTCGTAGCACCCTCATCAGAGCAAAGCATCTCCCAACTGTCTGGTTCACTTGGGACTCTAGGCTCAGTTTACAGTCAAAACTGATTCCCAGGTTACGAACTACCTTTGCCGGGGTCAAAGAGGCTGTCACCGGTAGTGGCCAAAACCCAGTGGGTAATGGATAGGGAACCTTCCCCACTGAACAGCACAGGATCTCAGTTTTTTTCCCCATTGAATTGCAAATAGTTGTTTTGAAGCCAGAGAGCCGTGTCTTGCATACAATTATGAAATGTATCCAGTGAAAGTGCCTGACGGCCTTCCAGAGATAAAATCAACTGGGTGTCATCAGCATAGTTCACTAGACTAATATTATGTGACTTGATAACAGCCACAAGAGGCTTCATGTAGATATTAAATAGGATGGGGCTGATTGCAGACCCCTGTGGTACCCTGTGCTGGACTTTCCTATACGTAGATTGATACGGGGGGAGAGCAACCGCCTGTTCTCTATCTGAGAGGTCGGATTGAAACCACTTCAGTGCCAATCCACTCACACCTACTCTGGCGAGCCTGGCCAAGAGTACCGCATGGTTAACCGTATCAAATGCGGCGGACAGGTCCAACAGAATCAGGATAGTAGCTTGTCCCCTGTCCGCCCGCATTCGGAGATCATCCAATACGGTTACCAAGGCAGTCTCTGTCCCATGTCCAGGACGAAAGCCAAACTGCACATCCTCCAGTTTATCATTAGCTTCTAGAAACTGAGAAAGTTCTCTGCTGATCAGTTTTTCTATGATCTTCACTGGGTTGGGCAGCAATGAAATGGGCCTATAGTTCTTCGGGCAGGCTGGATCTAATGAGTCTTTTTTCAAGAGAGGTGTGATCAGCGCTTTTTTCCAGCATACTGGCACCGTTCCACTCTCCAGAGATTGCATACAAATCAGCCTGAGTGCCGGAAGAAGTTTTACTCCTAAGGTTTTCCATAATTTATGAGGTAGTGGGTCCAATGAGGAACCTGAGGACACACTAAGAGCTAGTTTAATAAAATCATCCACTTGTGGTATTACAAAATGATCAAGACTATCTGAGGTCTCTGTCGTTTCCCACTCTTGTTTCTGGGAAATACGATGATTCTTAGATTTCCCATTCTGAGTCTCCTGTGTGGGTACATTACTAGATTGTAACCTTTTAATGATTTTACTTATTTTTTCCTTAAAAAACACGGCTAGCCCATCACAGAGAGTCTGTGTTGGGGAAATTTCCTTTTTTGTGCAGGTGGGATTAGTGATATCATTTACTATTTTAAAAATGCTCTTAGCGCTATTTGAGGATTTCAGAATAAAAGCAGCAAAGTATTCAGCTTTTGCTGTGATTACTTTCTTTTTTATAAGTGGATATAGTTTCCCTCCAAGTTTTTTTATCCCCATCTATATATGTTTTCCTCCAACTCCGTTCTGCCAGCTTACATTCCTTTTTCAGATGTTTTAAATTTTCATTGTACCAGGGGGCAGAAGGTCTACCCCTTTTTTTGATGGTTTTTAGCGGTGCTAACTGGTCAAGTTGCGTGGTGATTTGGTTACAGAAATTCAAGTAGTTTTCATCCACCTGTTTACCTGCATCAAACGTATAATGAGTGCAGGACTCGGGTAATAACATTGTTACACCGGCGAGTCTTCTCCAGTCCCTGCCTCTGAAAGTCTTATTTTCCATCGGGATAACTGTACTTGGTTTCGGGCAGACAATTCTAAATTGTACCAAATAGTGGTCAGTCCAGTCCACTGGCAGGATTGTACCAATCTCAATTAAATCTTTATCAGCAAAAATCAAATCCAGTACATGTCCCCCTCTGTGCGTGGGTTCTTTGACCCACTGTACCATGTTCATATTTCCGCATGTCTGAAGGAGGTTATGATATCCAGAGTCTAGACTTCCATTGAGCCATAAGTTAAAATCTCCTAGAAAAAGAGGTCTTGAGTGGGTTAGCGCCATATTGCTAAGAACATCTGCCAAAGCACCCTGCTGTTGGGGACTAGCTACTCCAGGTGGTCTATAGCAAACTATGCCCGTCACTACGTGTCCCTTAGGATCCCGAAGGGCAAATCCCAAAAGTTCAGAGCCACTCACTTCATCAATATCAACTGAGATGAAGTCCCATTTATCTTTAAAAAAGATACCAACCCCGCCTCCTTTCCCAGTCTGCCTAGGTTTGTGTATTGCCTTGTAACCTGGAGGGCAACTTAGCCCCACCTCCACGTCTGACCCGGGTTGTGTCCATGTTTCGGTCATAAAAAGGACCTCCAGTTTGTGAATGTCTATGAGTAATTGAACCTCCACCCCACGTTTGTGCAGTGATCTAACATTAAGCATGCCACACGCAAGCCCGAACTCTTCAGTCGGCTTTACCTGCCTCCTGGGCAGGGCAGCCTCCTTTGCCACCATTCCAGACTCTCCAATTTCTCGCAGCTCCCTGCTTGTGTAGGAATAGCCCCTTTGTCCTTTGTCTAGAAGATCGATTTGGGCAAAATGGCTGGTGATGTGCGCAGACGGTACGCGGACGGGCGCTGCTGGCGCGCCCGCTGCGCGGTCGCGTCAGCATGAGTTTAAATACCCGGAAGCAGGGAAAAAGCTAGAGCGCTGACCCGAATCACCGCGGGCTCGCTCTAACAGGCGAGCACCACCGGGTCCAAGCGCTATCACATATACACTAAAATAGGGTGACACAGAATAAACAGTTAAAAAATGTAATTTTTAAAATTCAAAGTGCAAATGAACAATTTAGCATCAATAAAGCCTTCCGTCCCCCCCCCACTCGCGGTAACTAACCACGTGTTAGCCAATAGGTCAGTATGGATCGCTAGTAAAGAAAGCATGCCACTGCCTACAAGTAGCACCATATGCTTGCAATAAAAACATTACAAACAAGCATTGGCATAGCCAATAGGTCTCGCCTTTGAGACCTTATAAGTGTTTGGTTATCCAGCACAATATCCTTGGTGCAACAACATCAACTGTTGCATGGCTAAACACTTATAAGGTCACAAAGGCGAGACCTATTGGCTACGCCAATGCTTGTTTTGGTAGGCACGGGGAGATTAAGTGATTTGCCCAGAATCACAGGATGTGGACGCGACCCCGAGGCTCGAACCTTGGTTTCCCAGCTCCAAAGTCGGCAATCTAGCCGTCAGACCACATCCTCTCTGCTCCCATTTAATTTCATCTTTGTGCAACCCTGATAGTAGAACATGACAACACACTTTCAAGCTTATGAGCTGCAAACTAGGCCGCAACAGAGCTGAACACAAACAGCAAAGACTGCATTAATTTTTGAAACAAGTATAGGCTGGTAGATGCTGCAGAGTTAGGTACACAAGACCAGTTTAAGTTAAAGAATGCACCTACCAATACTAAATATACTCCTAAGTGCACAAATATTTTGAGGGTGAGATTTGCAGGTTAAATAACCCTGAAGTATTTGAAGCTTTTGTTACGAATGATGCTGGCAACACCCTCAATCATGAACTGGGGAGGTACTACATAAAGTCTGTTACCCTTTCAGGCACAGATGTCACTTCCATTGGAAGTACATTACAAAAAAATGCTGTTTAGTGTAATATTCCACACAATTTGGGGAAAAGTATAATTGGGGAAGCAGGGCTGCAATGTTTTTTTTAAAAAAAACACGTCCTCTTCATAGAGGTATAGTGAATTATCATTAACACAAGGAGATCATTCAAACACAAGACCTGCAGGCTTAGCACTGTTTTTGCGGTATCGGGAGCCCTGCCAGGGCCTGGGATGACTTCTTTCTTTAACCAGTCTGCAGCTACTAACACTCAAGGCTGAAATCGTGACCTGTTCTTGCTTTGCTTGGGTGTCCTCCCATAACAGTCCCATATTGGATTTCATTTAAACATAAACATCCAAACTCCTCACCTACATGGATGTCTGTACGTCTGTGCCCACCTACCTCTGCCCTAACCCTAAGCCTACATCACATCCATTGTGCAGGGAGTTTTAACTCCCGATCCCCTTCTTCCCCTCGTCTCTCACCTAATCTTTCATTCACTGATTCAGGTAGCAGTCTCCATCATTAGGGCAGCTGAGTTTATTGGGGTGTAGATCTACTGAGGTGTGACGTCGGCTCCCGTGTCTGCAGTTTGTGTTCACAAGTTGTGCTCTCCCGAGCTTGAGTGGGGGTACTGTGGGGAGTGGTGTGTTAATGTCTGTCACAACAGCATGTGAGCATGCTCACAGGTGGGTGTACATATGTCTTTAGGTTGTGTCTCTTTGAGGGAATGTCTGCATGGTGGATGTGTTATTTCAGTAGGTTGTCTGTGAAGTTAATCTCTGCAGGACTCTGTGTGTGTGTGTGTGTGTGTGTGTGTGTGTGTGTGTGTGTCAAGCAAGATGGATTTAGTGTTCATTTCATCGTGGGTATGTTTGACTTTGAAGAGCGTGTGTCTCTGTAGGATCTGTCTCTGTTGCTGTAGAGATTGAGCATCTGAACGTGTTTGTGTCTGTGTGTTTCTTTGAAAATGTGTGTGGGTGTCTCCAGAGTATTCCCTGGCCGCTGCACTCTATACAAGCATTGGCATAGCCAATAGGTCTCGCCTTTGGGACCTTATAAGCATTTAGACTATAATACAGCAATACATACAGCCTAACTTCCCTCCTCCCATCTGTGTCTTTCACCTTCCGGTAACTACATATCAAATAACACACAGCTTAAATGAAAATTCATAGTGAATCAGTGGGAAATGCACTATTGTACGTTATGAAACCTCTATTAGTTAAGGCACCGCATCAAATCCTGGATGGTGCAGTGGAGAACAGTGACTTGTGTATATATAGTGCTACAAGGCCCCAGTCTGTGACAGAAAGCACTGTAAACATGTAGGCCATTATTTTAAATTTGCATTACACACAGTATAGATACAAAATGTGCAAAAATGTTTAAGATAAAAATTACAATTACAAAAATGCTTCCAAAATATAGGTATTTTGCAGGCTGTATGTAGTGCAGTGGTTTATTTATTTATTTTTTTAACCCTCTTTTAAAAGCACATTTCACAGCTTAGCTGGTAGCTAGGTTCCTTACAATACCTCTCAAAAAGAATACATGTGTGTCACCAGGCAGCTTCAAGTTATTCCATCAATTAAAGCCAATGCCAGGTTCCCAGCTCCTTTCACATATGCAGATTGACCAGTTGTGCACATTTACATTTCTTTCAGTCAGCAATACCCAGGCAAGAAGGCCACTTTAGCTGTCTGCCCCTCCCTCGGTTTCGCAGCATAAGAGACACCCACCCTGCCTTATACTTCAGTCGAAGCACTTCAGCTGTAGAAATGAACGGTCCGGAACGGTTGACTTTTGGCAAAAAGCAGGGGGACTGTTTTCCTAAAGTGTGCCCCTCAGATCCCTCCCGCTTCCACCACTGACTAGGGCTGTGATAATTTGTGAATTTGGCTCGTAAGCTATACCATCATTATTATAACATGCACCACGAATGTACTAGTGCATGTGTTACAATTGTAGCACTGAGAACACAATGATTGCAATATTGTGAGCTCCTGCGGTGTAATAGTGAGTGAAACACACCTGTGTTGCTGTTCCACCCGTCCCCTGAACTATGACAGGATGCACGGTGTTGCGATAGTGAGTGAAACACACCTGTGTTGCTGCCCCACCCGTCCCCTGAACTATGGCAGGGTGCACTGCGAACATTTGTGCAGCAGTACTGGGGCCACATGTCTGTGCAATGAGCGCATACACATTCCACAACTTCACAAGTGAGCACCCTGTAAGCGGACATGCAGGTGGTAAAATACAAAGAGGACACACAAGAACGCCACCCAGCTGTGGGTGCTACCCTGCTTTGTCACAAACAAAATATGTCTTCTGTCGGTCGCTGCCAGCATTTCCGACGAGGAGTCTTACAGCGCGACTTTGCAACGAGTAAAACACATTCC